>OY756219.1:23702529-24314096 GCA_963576875.1 Acrobasis repandana
TATTATAATGTAAAACTGAGTTTTAAATGAAATTTGGTATTGAATACGGTGGTATTCTTATTTTTATATTATTCATTATTTCAGTCTGGTTAATCATAAATTTCTTTATATTATATGCGTTATGGGACTCAACCATTCTTAGTATTTTTAATTTTTAGTTTGCCTTTAATATCTCTACTTTATTTTTTTATATTTTCTGTAAAAGGTCTTAAAACATAAAAAGTGTTGCAAGCCGAGTAACTAATCATTTCACTTTATGTTCTGTAACGAAGTGGGTAATTAGTGTTCGAAATGTTTATTGCAGCAAATCAGCTGAAATACAACAACAAGGACTCTGAGCTCGAGCTGAGTCGTTAGGTTGTATCAAATTAGTCATTATTTTTATATTACACCAGTCCAGACGAGTGAAGTGGCGCGTCAGTTTGGTTTTATGCTTTTTGCCCAAAGAATACTCTTACTGTCTTTGTACTCAAAGTGACTTTTTAGTAATTTCTCGTCAAGGCGAGAAATGAAAGTAAATGTCACATGTAAATGTATTTTTAATAAAATAGGTAAAACAGAATTCTTCTATGATTTACAGAATACATACAGATAAGTTTTTATTTATGAAACTCGATCTAAACCAAAATTAAGTGGTAAATTCGACCAATGTAAGAAGGCTTGCTTGTCTAAAATGAATGCGTAATGTTTTCATTATGTGGAGTGGTGCGTAGGAGCGGCCCGTGCGGCATCCTCATTATGTCTAGTGCCTGATTAAATATACAGCGAGCGGCCGGCCCGCCCGGCAGACCGAATTAAGAAAATTGACGAAGTTTTCCATGACATGTAGGAGCAAAGAAACACTTAATAAAATGTAGCCATTCTCTTCTTGGGTAGATCACAAAAGCCAATCGTGAGAATAGGTGAAAAATCCAAGGAATCATATCAGTAGGCGATGCATCTTATTTGAACCCATCATTATTTGATTCCCTTTGTCTTTGAATATTATTTATTACACTTATAAAAGAAAATATGACTAAAGCCCGCCCGAATGATTAGTCGATTAAAACTGTTAATGAGTTTCTTTCGGTGATTCTATTCGGCTGTTCAGCTAGCCGTGTTTGTGCCAAAACGCTAGTACAATTTTTTTAAATCAAAAAATACAATTGACGAAACACAATATGTTTATGAAAATTGACTTAAGAAATTGCCTGTGAAGGCTTGGTTTCAGAACTCATCTATTTACTTAGAGTTTTCAAAGCTCTCTGTCCGAAATTAGTGTGAAATATTTTCATTACGTAGAGTGGTGCGTGGGTGTGGTGCGTAGGTGTGATGTACTGGAGTAGACCCCTGCCTTACGCTGATTAAATGTATTGGCTTTTGGCTATGCCGCTCGCTGGTTATGGAGGAGCTTGATGGCCTAGCGGGCGGAAACATAATTAGCGCTTAGGAGCATCCACATATTACGTCACAGCGATGGGGGGGGGGGGGACTATTTTAACCTACACTGTCCCACTGCTGGAAAAAGGCATCCCCCATATACTTTCTTCCACTCATCCAGATTTAGCGCGATCTGCCACCATTCCTCTCGAAACATCTGGTTGTATTGTATTTAAATGAATGATTGGTTAGTTTTAATTTTGTTACTTGTTAGTGTTGTATTTTTAGTTTGTCACTAAAAATACTTTTAAACTATCGCGTTGCATTATTATTAAATTAATGCATACGGGAATTACGTTACGGGAGGTACGTTTCGCGTTAATTCCCGTATGCATTAATTTAATACGGGCGCACTATAAGTTTCCGGAATGAATATGAAAAAATACTATTAAAGGTACAAAATTAATTTATTGTTTTTCAAAATAATCTCCCTTGGCGTCTATGCACTTTTTCATTCGATGAAACCAGTTTTGAAAACTTTTGTGCCACTCCTCTGTGGTGACCTCTGAAACGTGTTTTTCATACTCCTCGACAGCCTCTTCTGGTGATGAAAATCGTTGACCGCGTAATTGGTTCTTAATTTTTGGGAACAGAAAAAAGTCACAAGGTGCCAGGTCGGGACTGTATGCAGGATGACTCATGAGTTCTACATTTTTCGCCTTCAAAAAGTCGTTTGTCTGTCTGGCCGTGTGAGAACTAGCATTGTCGTGGTGCAGGATGATACGGCGTTTACGGTTATTTTTACGGAGTTCGTCAATAACTTCCGGCAAACAAATGGTCGTGTACCAGTCACTATTCACTGTACGACGATTCTCTAAAGCAACAGTAACCACGTGTCCAGTTTTATTAAAAAAAGAAGCAATCATCCGCTTAGATGCACTTTTCACGCGCGCCACTTTGGTTGGTTTCGGCTCATCTTGAAAGACCCATACGCTCGATTGCTGCTTTGTTTTGGGATCGTAGCAATAAATCCATGTTTTGTCACCTGTTACTATGTCCCACACCAAATTTGACGCACCTTCGTTAAATCTGGTAAGCATGGCACTGCACCAAGTGACGCGGTCCGTTTTTTGAGCCTCGGTCAAGTTGTGTGGGATCCACCGCGAGCACAGCTTTCTCACACCCAAATGTTTGTGTAGGATTAATTGTATTTGACTCATGCCTATTTTTAAGGATGCGCGAATTACATGGTAGTTCACATGCCTGTCTATTTCAATCATACGGCGCACAGCATTGATGTTTTTGTTGGTCACAGCGGTGGACGGCCGACCATCGCGAGATTCGTCACTAAGATTGATACGACCACGCTTGAATTCTGCAAACCAGCTATAAACAGTTGTCTTGCATGGTGCTTCATTGCCAAAAGTTGTTTCAAGCCGAGCGATGCTCTGTTGAGCTGTCAAATTACACTTAAAATCGTAGAAAATCATACTACGAAAATTTTCCCGAGTTAAATCCATGTTGATGCAGACACACAATTTTTTAAATGGCGCCACAAGGTAAAAACAAAAGACAGTCAGATGAAACAAACTGCATTCTACAGCCAAAGAGTTCTATTTTCAAATGTTGCAATAAATTTTTAAATATTGTTTATGTAAGTGGCCAGTTCCGGAAACTTACAGTGCGCCCTATGTAGTTTGTCACTGTTTTACTATGTGTTTCCACATTTAAAAATATATTCTAATAATTAATGATAATATATACATTGTTCTAATAATAATATAATTTAATTACTTTGTTTAGATTTTAAATTGTACTGAAATTCTAAATTTTCATACATTCTTAATTAAAAATAATACAAGGCAACGAGTTTTTAAAATCTATCTGCGAAAAGTTCTTTTATACGTTTAATTATATTTTTATCATCTTTTTTGAAATATTATAAGTGTTTGAATTCGTAGTGTGAGAATAGTCGCATCTTTTTGCGTTTTTTGCTCATAGTTTTACATAATATAAGTACAATCGCAACCAGTTATGTGAAGAAGCTATAAATAATTTTTTGCAAGTAATTGGTCATCATTATACTCAATATGCATGAATCATATTCATGCATATTAAGTAAACACAAGCTTGAGTAATGATGCCAGTATTTTTTTTATTGTGTACCTAAGTATATTCTATACGTAATTTAGTTGAGAGTATTTGATCGTCCACGTAAGGGAAGGACTGTTTACGTAAACATAGGCCCAAAGGGTTTGAAGACTCCGTACAAAGGGCGTCTCGAGTGGTTTTGGAAATAGCCACTTATCACGCCACGCGCAAAGAGCAGTAATGTACCTTATGTCCACACGTTACGGATCTGAAGGATATTTTCTTTTCGGAAATTGGATGTCAAATCGCATGAAATACATGAAAATGATTACCCAACAATGTTGAATACTGTGCAAAGTAAAGAAAAAAAAGCCTAAGTATATCAATAAAGTATGGTTGTAAAATATAACTGGATTCGGAGCGGAAACGCGAGGTTGTTGCATCCGAGTTATTTATACTCAAAGCCGCGGTCACCACATAGTGTATGTAATCCACACGTCGTAACTCGCGATTGACCGCACACTGTGCATGCGCAATCACAAATCACTGTAATTAATACTACCACCACGTTATATCATCAATTATCCTTTACATTTGTATTATTTTTGAAACTATCTATTAACGTATAACAGATTATCACGTCTTTTTCACTAATAAGGCAGACAGAGCATTTTAGGTTTTGTAGAAGGAAGGAATCAAAGAGTCACTATCCGCATGCGCATCGCCTATTAACATAATCGCATTTTCGCCGATTCCCTCGATCGGTTTTTGCATTAAAAATCAATCATTGTCTCCAAAACGAAGTTAAAAAAGTCGTTTAAAAAGTCGGGCTACTACAATTATTTTTTATTTACGTCAAAAGAAAGTTTTAACTTTAGTCTGTCAAATACAGTTTAGTTACTTCGTTCAGATGTACTCGTAACCAGTAGTTCTGATGCTATCGCGAGTTGTACTGATCGGCGCCCGCGCGAGACCTCATTTTCAGTGCTCACTTCCGCGGTCTATGACGTCATCGAAGGGGTGAAAGGAGGGTCAAACATATATTTTTGTGGTGTCGCTTTTATTTATCATTTTTTAACTTTTAAAAACTTTCAATAGTACATGAATTTTATGTCAAATGAATTTTAATGTATGAATTATCTTTAGTATAATAAAGTTTAAATTAAATCAAAGCTAAATAATATATAATTTTTTTTATTAATTAAAACTTATAAGTACCTCTAAGAACTAAAACTAAAATTATAAATTATATAAATATTACCCACTAAAATATTACCCCTCGGCAGCGTGGCCTAAAGGCTGGCAGCATTGCCACGTTGTATGGCAATGCTGATTCTTTGTGCCAGATAATTTCCAGCCCTTTGGTCACGGGATACTTCGGATAATCTTGTGGACAAGTATTTAAATAATATTAATATTTTTTCATTCGTATAAATTTTTCTGGAATGGCCGCCGGCACGACGAGGAAGAGGTTCATCGAATTCACGTCAAAATCTTAATTTCCTTTTCATCATCCTCAATTTCCTTTGGTGAATGTTTCGATAGGCTTTTGTATTACTTTATGCACAATGTTGAAAAGTTTAAAGTCTAGTTAGAGGTTCACGCAGTATTTCATTGAAGTTGAGTATCAATTGAGTATTTGCCTAGTTATTCCATAGCCTTATTTGTCAATTTTGCTTAAATTTAGTTAAATGTAGTATTTTTCTTTTTATTGTAGTTTATTTTATATACTTTGCCAATTTAAGTTTTGCATAGTTTGCCAAGTTAAGTTTACCCGCCTGTCGTCCTAGTTTGTAACCGTATTTTTGACTAACCTTTCTGATTGCCCGCGGCTATTCAATGCCTGCAACACAACACAGGGTTTGGCCTAGTGCGGGAGTCTTTGCTATATACAATGTACTAAGTATAAATTTGACAAAAGAAACAAAATCCTTTTTGTTTATAAAATCTTTAGTAGTTCCTTATCACAACGTTCACAAATGAAAAGTTAAATGTCCATCTTCATTTTCGAGAAATTAACTGATTTATTTAAAATGAGATCACTATGATTGTTTAAACCGATTGAGGGAATGGGCGAAAATTTTAATCATGTTAATAAGCGATGTGGCTAGCAACCCATCACTATTTTGATTAAAATTTTTCATTTTCACGCCCTATATCACGCTAAACGCGGCCTTTGGGACTAATGACTCTAGGCTTTGTCTATTCCGTTTAGGAAAAGACGTGATAGTGTATGTGTATCCTTTGTTCCTCAATGTACAGTAAGTACCTACAACTCAGTTTCAGATTTATAAAATGAAAAAGTTGGTTTCTGGATCAAAAGAAAGGAAAAAAGTTGAAGAAAGCGTCACGTCGCGACCGAAGTCATAAGTTGCGGAGATCAGATCGCATCTAAGCGGGGATTTAAAAGTTCCATTCCGAAAGAGACACCGAGATAATGTCGAACAATGAAAGCTTGGCATGAGCTTTGCTATATTCACGCTTTTCTAACTTTGTTTTTAGGGTTCCGTACCCAAAGGGTGCAAACGGGACCCTATTACTGTGACTCCGCTGTCTGTCCGTCTGTCCGTCTGTCCGTCTGTCCGTCTGTCCGTCTGTCCGTCTGTCACAGGGCTCTATCTCTTGAACCGTAATAGCTAGACACTTGAAATTTTCACCGATTATGTATTACTGTGGCCGTTATAACAACAAATACTAAAAATAAAAAAAGTTGAAAATTAAAGGGAGTCGTCATACAAGAAACGTGTTTTTTTCAGCGTTTTTAACTTGATCTGGCTTGAATGGCATTAACTAGATACTTGAAATTTTCACCAAATATGTATTAATATGACCACAATAACACCAAATACTAAAAATAAAATAAAATTAAAAATTAAAGGGGGTCGTCATACAAGAAACGTGTTTCTTCAGCGTTTTAAAACATTGTACGGTGGTACGGAACCCTTCATGTACGAGTCCGACTCGCACTTGCCCGTTTATTCTTGAATTTCGAGTCGCGCATTCGGAATTTATTCTTACGAGAATGATATTTATAATTTTTTTAAAACGTATCTTATTTGTTGTGAACTTGTGATTCCGTTCGCGTGTTGCAAAATAAAATATTATTTTAAATTATATTAAGTCTTTAATCTTAAGTCTTTTGTCGCAGCAACACATGAAAGCCACTAAATAAATGTATATGTGATTTAGTGGCTTTCATGTGTTGCTGCGACAAACAGATTCCTTTTTATGTTTAAAGAGATATTTTTGTCTTTATACTAGTGTTTCGACTTTTCCTTTACTGAATTAGCATTCTTCACTTATGCTGATTATTATATATTATTCCATGCTGGTCTGGGAAAACAGAAAAAATATAGAATATACCAGCTGCTTCTCTTCCCGCGCAGATCGTAAAAGCCGATAGAGGAAATGGGCATGAATATGAATCACATCCATAGGCATAGGCCTTGCCGCCCTAGGTTCTGTCCGCCCAATTAGGGATAAAGACGTGATACTATATTAGGTACTTATACACTTTTAAATATCACCTTAAAAAAATTCTCAACTATTCAACGGAGGATATTTTAAATTTATACATTTAAGTGGGCAATCAGGCGCACGGCCGGCTGATAGTAAGTGGTTCGCTGTCATAAGTTGGGGTAGAAAAAAGGTAACAAGCTAATTCTTTACCATATTTGGCGGCAGTGAAGTAATTATCGGCAAAGCAGCGTGATTAATTATAATTAATTCGGAGGTTCCATCGCGGTGCGTTGCCAATAACAAATTGAATAAGTGGGGCGCGCGTGCGGGGCTGCCACGTTTGCTAAAATATATATTTACTCTTGTATATTTACTCGATAAGCGATTTTACATGACACTCTCTTATAGTAGAATTAATAATAATATGAAACAAAATAAAAAGCGACTGCGATTTCTGGTCTTCTCCATCAGTTCCACTTCACCAAAACTCACTTTCTCAAATTTAAATGCTTGATTTCTTGTCAACAACATCAAAACCACTATATGTGTGCATAGAATATTTGAGGAGTTCCCTCGATTTCTGAAGATCCCATCATCAGATCTTTACCTGGTAACAATGGGACCAACTTGCATATAAACCCTTTAAAACAAAAAAAAAATATTTGTAAATCGGTTCAAAAATAGAGAAGTTATGTGAGAACACGTATATAAAAAAAACCTATATATATTCGAATTGCTCCTCGAGATGCTCCTCCTTTTTTGAAGTCGTTTTTAAGGCGAAGATATAGGCAAATGACCTTGAAGTGTGAAATAAATTGTTAACTCGTAAATATGGTGATAATTTCCATATTGCTCTACAGTCTACGTCATGCACTAGATAGCCCTTTAAATTATTTTATGAACTGCCGTTAAAACTATTATTGGTGATCCGTCTAGCTTTAAAACTTGCCGTGGCCACTTTTGGCGGAGGCAAGTTTTAAAGCTAGACGGACTAATGTAAATACTTTCAACGGTGGTTTATAAAATAATTTAAAGGGCTAAAATCTAGTGCATGACGAAGAGTAATATGGAAATTATCACCATATTTACGAGTTAACAATTTATTTCAAATGAGGGCGCCACTTCAAGGTCATTTGCCTATATCTTCACCTTAAATAAAAGGGACACGAAGAAAAGGAAGACCAAGGCAGAATTTTTTTCAACAAATTTAAGAAAAGTTAGGACTAGGTAAGGTCAGCAACTTGCAGCTCGCGCAGGTCCGCTGTCACCACGTCGCTCCAGCGATGCCTGGGCCGGCCCACCGGGGACTGCAACTGGCGAGAGTTAGCACAGGACCGAGAGCGCTAGGATAATAGACTAGGGTCCTACCAGGACATTAAAAAGATGGCAGAGAGAAGAAAGGAATGGAGGCATCTCTACCTAACTCCTCCGACACGATTAAGCTCTTAAATTACAAGAAGAAGCGATTTTATTTGACATCTTTAAGATTATTTTTCTGAAAACGGTGTACATAGGTACGTAGTGGGTACGTAAATATCTTTCGCTGGATGGTCTCATTTAGAAACAATTCTATGTATGTACTTAATGAAAGATCCCAAACGTTTGCTGAGTTACATACTTATTATTATCACGTCTTTATCCCTAATGGGGCAGAAAGAGCGTTTTGGATCTTGAGGTTCTAAGCAGACAGAGCCCAGGGCCGCAAGACCCAAAGGCCACTTTAAGCGTGATGGTGGACGGGGTGCGAAAAGTTTGCTGAATTGCACGTGTTTTTAAACACTAGGTAAATGAACTGAAAAGTGTGATGTTTATGAATGTAGTTCCTGGCAGTAAGTAGTAGTAGTAGTACCTTAGCCTTTCCCCACTGCTAAACAAAAGCCAATCTTCATCGGCGTCACGCGTCTGGGCACAGATTACATAGAAATTACTTCGTTCTTTAATATTATAATCACAATCGCAAAATAATTCCGTGCTTTGGCACGTTAAGTCGTTGGTCCCGGTTGTCATAAGCTTAAAAAATCTGATACCAGTGTTGGCCACTAACACATACGAAAGAAAGACACAATCACAAAAAGCACGATAAGGTCGGAACTTTTACAAGTTATTATATTCTTTCAAGTGTCTATTCTGTAGAGACCTAGTTCCCACACCCCGCCGAGCAGCCAGAACCAACATTTCACTCACGAATATTTACCATGCAATAAGTAAAGTGCCTGAGAGCCAGGCAGCACGGGGAGCCTTCTTTGTTTTAAGTTGAAAGTTTCGGAACAAACAAAGACAGGGTCTAGAACTTTATTTCAATATATTTATAAACGGCTGCCACCTTTAGCAACTTGTAATCAAAATAATTTTAAGCAATATTTTATACTAAATTAATATTGGTGTTATTATCAAGTTGTTGGCTCAAATGTTGTCCCTATTTTGTACTCAAATACGTCACTCCCTTCACACCTCTCTCTAATTCGAAGGACAAGCTTTATATTTACTCGTAAGTTAAATATTAAATTCTTAAAAAAAATGAAATGAACATAAGGAAAATGTCTTAGAAAAACCTGCCCCAACACATACTCAAAAAGTGGGCGCTGTCAGTTGTTAGCTAATGCTATTATAATGCTGTATTATTTTTGTGTTTTGTGCTAACCGAAATGAATTCTGTAAGTGAGCGGCGCTAAATATTCATATTGTTCCCATCACGTACACAGTACACACTTAACCGGTGTAACGTACCCAATAGACATAAAATAAAATGTAGCAGAAGTATAAAGCGTTCATGCTTTTAACATCATTATGTTATCAACGATCAGCAAAGTGTATTTGCGCCAATTTTGAAAGACGACATGTTGTGACACACAGACACTATGTGAAATTCCATTCCAGTGTCTATTATACGTATGACAAAGTATTTAGGGCTCTAATTGACGACTGACAGTTCGTGACAACAGTGACAGTTAGCTACCGTCGCCGGTTTGCCTACTGTCGTGTGACAGTTGCCGAACGTCGCATAACACTGTCGCTGACCAGTAGCGCTATTTTTCACTAAGGGAGTCACATTACGAATGATTTGAGCGAGTTTTTCCAAACGGGCGCATTTTTGAATTGATCGTACGTATGCAACGAGTGGTTTTGGCCACTCGTAATTTTGACATTTGTAGCGTGCAAATGTCAAAGAAACGTTCCATGGAGAATCAGTTCCGTTTCACGCAGTTTTTTGTTGAAATGTTTAGAAAACCAAAACCAACAATTTATGATATTTTCTGTGTAATACAATATTACATATCGCTGATACGACGGTTTCAAAAATACGATGCAACGCGTCGGAACGCGAGCGGTGAGTTGGAAAACTATACGTTTTGTGTTTCGCTGAGACCCTAAATGAAAAATAGCACACCAGGTCGCTGGCATCTGTCGCTTGTCTGTTATTCGCCCTTTTGCTGGAGGGCATGTTACTTGGTTACATTACACGTTATATCATCAGCTGTGTTTCTGCGGACTCCGTGGTGGGCGTTCCGCCTTTTTTCCCTTCAAAGATGTATGTCGATTAATGACCTTCCATGGAAGGTCATTGATGTCGATGGTACATACCTAACCTAGGGATGCCATGTAAAAGACCGTGCAAAGTGGAGAAGAAAAAACCGGGAATATTTAAGACGTCACAGTAATTAACATAAGTTCTAATTTGTAGAATAAACTTGCTCGAATTGGTACACCCCTGGGCCGAACTCATCTGGCCGCTTGTAATGCTTAGTGGGAACAATTTATACGGGAGATAATCACCGGGCGCCGCGTCGGGCCGGGAACTCATCTAGTTTTTGCGGCCGTAATGAAGTCACGTAGCGCAGACGTGTAAAACATGGACGCCATTAAAGACAGTACAGACTTGACTAAAGTTTTTGAACGAACAAGAACTAAAGTTTCAACTATAAGCTCAATAACCGCATATACTCTCAGCTTTGTTTGCCCAGTAAGTGTAAAGACTTACTTCTTCTTCTTCCAGTGCCATCTTCAACGAAGGTCGGCAATTATCATTGCGATCTGCACTTTTGAGACGTCTGCTTGGAATATATAGGGATCGCGTACTCTTGTTGTAACATTGGCGTAGATTCTTCAGTCACGATGTTCTCCTTCGTCCAGACTTTCTTCTGCCTTGGATCTTCCCTTGGATTCTTTGGTATGATAAGTTGAAAGAGCATAAGTATTTGTTATTTATTACGCATTATTTGGCCTAGGTATTGAAGATTCCTGATCTTGATGCTTTTGAGACTTACAGCCTAAATCAAGCGTTCGAAGTCGGTCAAAAAGCACATTACAAAGTTAATAATAATAAAAAATAGAGAAAATGTAATGTCAAATAAAATAAGGAGGCTAAGCCATAGTTCATTGGGCGTCTGATGATTACATTAGCATATTACAGCCGGCCCTAGCAACACCAATGTAATCATACTGTAGGTATGTATACTACGCGTATATATTCGCGAGGATTATGGCATCGCACCGGCAGGGCTGCCGCCATGCTAATGATGTAATTTATTTATGAGATGGCGACATCTACTATTCCGCGCCTAATGTCGTGGCGCCAACAGAAGGGTCACTGGACCTTCATTTCACAAATTACTTATGTAGCTTTTGTAAAGGGCAATGTTTGCATCAATCATGTTATCAAACTATTAAAAATAATGTTTTAGTCTTGTCATAACATAGCAAGCAAGATTAAGAGATATGTAAAATTCTCCATTGACAAGAACATAGGTTGTTAGTGTTGATGATAATACATTTTTCTGTAATGTAAGTACGTCAAGTTTTTTTCTTAAAATCATTTCTAATATTGACACACAAAACAACAAAAATATTTACATACATGTGGATTTTGTGATTCGTACAACAGAAACTCGTTAAAGTAGACAATGAGGAACTAAATCATTAAATCGCGTAACTTTAATTTTGCCAAATCAGTTTCGGTTTCAATCATCATCAATCTAAAGCCGTTGTTAAACGCAATAAACTAGACGGGTCAGCCCTGAGTGGAACTAGTTTGACTTCAATGCGAGAAAAAAGTCGCAAAAGAAGTGCATGCGCTCATCTGCGTGCCGCAGCGCTGACTCAGCCCACATTTAACTAAGTACGGAAGGATAACTCACACAATTAATTTTTACACCTGCTCTTTTTTCCATTAGCAGATTTTCTAGTCTAGATACTTGTCACTATTTCATTTCCCAATTGGGTATCCTACGTAGCTTGCCAGTGCGTGTTCGCCATTCCAGAACTACGAGTATTATGTATAATATAGTGTGTTTGAAGTACTTAGTATTTTTGATGTAAGTATATATATAGCTTTTGCGCCGCACAATTTTCTCTGCTTATCCCTATGGTTGACTGGGTGAAAATGCTCTTAGAATTAAGTCCGCCATTTGCTAAAAGTATATTTTACTTTGGATAATAAAGTTTGATAAATAAATAAACTATTTTGCCCCATCGGCCGTCGGTTCGTCGCGTTGTGTGTCTCACCCACTGCCACTTCAACGAACTAATACGCTGGATTAAGTCAGTGACTTTCATTCTCCTACGGATTTCCTCATTTCTGATTCGATCACGTAGAGTAACACCGAGCATAGCCCTCTCCATAGCGCGTTGAGCGACCTTGAGCCTTCTTACTCGTATGAGACCCATAGTAAGGGGCCACGTTTTAGAGCCATAAGTCGCACTGGTAACATACATTGAGGCACTGAGGCACACAATAAATAATACTAACGTACAGAAGTCTCACTCAGCAAAGAAATTCAAAGAAATATCTACTCAATGTGGCTAGCTAGATATGGTTTAATTTAGCTCACGTCAGAACTCAGCACCTTTTCGTATAGATACCGAGATATCCATTGCAAGCCAATTTCATTCTTATTACTCTGGACAAACGATTCACGGTACATTTTCGATACCTAAACGGGGAGTGACACAGGCCTTACTGAGGTCTGCAATAACGATAGTTATTAGTAGAGATCGGATATTCGGATGCATATTTACCTAAAGTTAAGATGTTGGATATTATGAAAAGCGCTTTTTTATCTAAAAAATCCCGCGATCCCAGGAAATTCAAATTTAAGTGTATACTCCGTGAGACATGATAATCCCAACAAACGACAGTTGCCCTGTTACAACGTAATAAGGTTGCCCAGAATCCCGGGATTATAATTTTAATAAAAATATCCGCTTCTATCTAATAAAATCTTAGGTCGTACTGGCGTAGTTTACACGGAGGAAGTACGACGACAGTAATCAAATGTGTACTTTATTTATAGTTCTCTTTCTGCATTCTCGTTATTTTGATTTCAGGCTCGTCTAAGCCTACGCCCTCGCTGACGGAATTCTGCTGTTTCCAGCTATAAAGCAGCGCTCCGTGATTTATCGATATTTAATTGACGTAGAGCGTGCTTATCTATTAAATTATATTAGTTAATTATGGTAATACCCTGTCATCAAAGCCTGTAACCGGTCTGTTTAAAATATGTTATTTGTTTTTCTTGAGTGTAAACTTTCTGAAAGTAACTTTTTACACTCAAAACATTGTTGTGTGGTTTCGGTAGGGTAGAATTCGATTTATCGCCACACCTTTCCTCTTTCACGGGTGCCGTAAAATAAAATAATTAAAACAAAAATTATTTATATCAACCAACTAGGATCATAAAAGGAGACAAGTTATAGGTATAGGTATCATCTACTGCTATCATCAAGCTCAGCGTGGTGATTACTGTAAAGAAAAACTTGTGTGAATGCCAACACGACTGCTATTAAAAGATGATAATCATAACCATGACCAAAGACTTTATATTTTACGACATTTGTGGTATCGTTATACTGTACGTTATAATGTAAATGTCTGACTGAAAGTTAAGAAAGTGCGCGTCAAGAGTCTTGAATTGATGAAATAAGACGAATTCAAAGCAGATCCGAAAGTTCGTCGGAAGTGGCTGTGAAATGCCAAGTCTGGTTTAGATGACTAAGTAGTTAGCCACCGCTGTCATGTGATTGTTACATAAAATTTCTTTTCACCTCATCTATTCGTAAAACATTTTTTTTATCCCAAAATAATAGATACTCAAATTACTTGTAATTCTCGCGGGACTGATAAGTGAAAAAGAAAAGTTCATGATGAAACAAATATATTTGAAACCTCAACACAAATCTAGTCTATATAGAATCCAAAATAACGTTGCTAGTCCAGCAAAAGGTAAGAAAAATTTAATATTTTTAAGAGGAATGAGATTGCTCTTGTTGTAAGTCTGGCGCTGACTGTTGTCAGATTTTCCAGGATGCTTGAAGGCATCTGACATAGTTCTGTCATCTAACGATCATACGCATCGGCAAAATGTGTTTCAATTAGTTAAAATCTTTATTTCACCACAACATTATGGTACAGAATTTTATAATAGATTATAGAAAACCACAGATATAGATCTATATGGAGTATAGTGCAGAAAACAAATCTCTCAAATGGTTTTACAAAGCAACTCGAAATATATTATGTATTGCTTTTGGTCACCAATCCAGGTCTGATCTACGTTACGGTTTGCTTAGCATGCGTAAACGCTAGTAATGCCTATGTTATAAAGATTGTTGTTAAGCAATTTCTTACGTATCTCAACCTCAAGTAGTTATTTCAAAAAGCTGCATCGATCTCGTATTCTGCGTCAGGCTAATGACGCAGAATACGAGATCGATGCAGCTTTTTGAAATAACTATTTGAGGTTGAGATACGTCACGTTCACGTCTTTTTGCTATGTCATTCCACCTGCCACAGTAATGAGGAATGCTAACAGAGACATCGTTATCGCCCGCTTCCTCATTACCATGCATGTCTAAAAACTTGAAACTATATGCTCGTGAATCAACTACCTACAAACTAGATAATAAGTAATACATACTCAGTAGTCAGTACATACTGTTACGAGTGGTATTCGAGCATCTCGATTTCCGAAGATAGCCCTCGGTATGGGCCCATCTTGCGAGGAGAGCTGGCGACGTGCCGGATTCAGCCTTCGACCTAGCCTTACAATTACAACTTCAGGAAGCCAAGCATTGGTGATGTTAGAACATATTACTGAACTGGATTTCTTTCGGCGTATCTTCCCAGTAGTGGTCATTCTGAAACGTTAGTAGTTTTTAGCAATTGCACTAAAACTAAAAAAAAATATAATTAAATATCATAACCAGTGATAATATTTATCCTATATTGAATAAGAAAATATTGACTTTGACTATATTACATTTGACTTTGACTAACAGTTTTCTTATGCTAGTTTACAACGTTTCAAAACTTAGCTTTGAGAAACCGTGATTGATGATGCCGAGTTCTCAAGAATCTGCATTCAACTAACCCGCAATGCGGTGGAGGGTGGCAGGGTGGATCCAACTCCCAATTAAACGAACAAGGGCAATCAAATTAGTCACAAATTGTATAACAGTTTGCGGGCTAGATGGTGGTAATAACCTTTAAATGACTGGGTCTGGCTAATATAGTAAACATCTTTTTATACATAACAAATAATAAAAATATATTTACAGAAATCCGATTAGTTTATTGCTCTATACGAATCAAAAATATTATGATATGGTAAAGTGTACAATAATGTAGGCCCATAAACAAACTTGGTGAGGTTGGTTGCATAAGTAAAGCAAACCCTTCAATTATTCATACTTTCTGTAACACAGATAGAATATTATGCAATATCTGTTTCACAGAATAATATGGTTATTATTAAACGGTTATTATAAAAAGTATGCTGGTTATTACAGTAGGTATATATAAAAGTCTAACTTGGGAATTATGTTTGCTTCGTTGAGAATATTATGCATACTCGAGTCATATTTAAGTTGATATGAGAGGCGTTACTGAAATTCCCTTTTGCCTGGAATGTTGCCTTGTGAACCAGTCTGGAACGCTTAGGGGAATACCAGCACTGCAAATTGTGGAAAATATAGATATGAAGCTTTCTACAAAGTACGTGGGCTATTTTGCGCCACGACGTGTACAATATATTAAGATTTGCGTACGTTTATAAATGAAAAATCCAAACCTGAGAAGTGTGGTGAGGCTTTTGTTCCAAAAGTGGGACATTAGAAATCGTTTTATTAAAACTGTTGTTTTTACTCAACCCGCCTTTTAGTTATTTTTTAGACAATAACAAAACACGTTTTGAATACAAATAATGTACAATAAAATGCACGAGCTTCATTTCTGTACTAGAATTTTGCACCGAGACTCCTGAAAATGTAGATTGTAGCAGCTACCTTAAACATTGTTCAGTATTCTCAGAAGTGCGGGCGATGTCACGTCACACGTTGTTAGAATTCCCTGTATACCTACATTTTATATACACATTAATATAATACCCGGGTGAAAATGTGCGCTGTACCGTACTTGTTGTTACCTAAATTGGTTGGATTAATATTACATTAGCATACTCGTATTTACTATCTGTAAAATGTTATGTATTTTTTTAAAGGCAAACGTCTACTTAGGCAATCCGGTGTTTACTTGTTTTGTTCAACTGAAAGTAACTCGAGTGACTTTTATCGAAACCTCATGAAAGTTAGTGGGATAACCGATGAGACAAAAGAAGCTCGAACATGAGCCAGCCCGATCAATTGGTTGCTAAAATAAGGTGTTGTAAAAGAGGTACCAAGTTCACAGATTTGGTCGAATTACTAGTTAGTTGTAGTAGACGATTTTACATATGTGATACTATAAAAGTTCTTTTGTGTACAACAAATAACTTTGCAGCAAAAATAAAGGGAAGTGAAACAAAAGGTAATCTGATTAAAAGTCAATACATCTCAATAAGATATTTTCCGTCGTAACATTGTTTATTTTGCGCATTTACGAGTTCAATTTCAGCTGTCATGTTGTGTCCGATCTGATGTATAGTCTTCTTCTCTACAGCCTTTATCAGTCCACTGTTGGGCTAAATACCTCTCCCAATATAGGTAGGAGTTGCTCATCATCACCAGTCTGGGCAGGCGGGTTGGTCATCGCAGCAGATGGTATAAAGTTTTTGCACAGAGGACGGGCAGCCGTTGCTGCCCGTCCTATACCTCTCTTACTCGTCTTTACGACGCCTGTGAAAGAAGAAAAGGGTAGTGACATATTTTACTTCGCCATCACTACGCGTCTGGAGCTGATTTATAGTACTAATTAACATATATAAAGTAGTTTTGGTTGCCATAATAAATGGGTAAAGTCACGTAGAGCACACCTGTTCAACCTGTATCACGAAGACGAACAATGTGTGACGTCGCTCGGCAAATATGCAGTTTATCAGCTTTAATTAATAGGTGTTTTGACTAGATTTTAGATCGCAGATATGAAAATACGACGTCAAGTAGTACTGCGTCATATATGGCACATTTTTGATGTTGACAAATTTATTGTTAGGCCTCAGTAAAGCCTCGATTGTATTATGCTAAGTTAAACTATTTAGTAAATTAATTAGTACCGTAAACATTAAATCCACTCGACTAAGTCACCTTTCAAAGAAATAAAAGTACATATAAATTGTCCAATCTTTTTGGAAGCTACGATGTAGCATTGTAGCTCCCAAAAAGACAGTAGACCCACAGATACACATGTCAAACTCATAACACCCTCTTTTTGAACTAGGAGTTAAAATATTGTTGCGTTTAGTGTGACCTAGGCTTTATAGAACTGTTTTGTGTACACGGGTTTTCGCATCCGCAAACCAGTGCGCTAAATCAATTTGTCGGAAACTGTTCTCGATGATAAATGGAGATTCGAGCTTTAAGTTTTTTCCGCCCGTCATGCTACCAAGATGGATCGAGGCGGCCTGAAAAATTTATTGCCCCGGAGCTTAATTACTCGATGTTGTCTTTTTTTCACAGTTGGCGAAAGCTGTGACAAAAAAAACTTTTAAGTTATTATAGCTTACCGCCATATTTAGAAAAATGTTGTTATATATTAGAATGCTACTGACTTTAGATGCCGCTGATTTTTTACCATATTCATTTAAAGTCAGCACTTCACACATTGGTAGATTACTCACTATATGACTAATTTAAGGTGAGCGATTTTTTTATCAATATTTTATCATACTATTAACTATATAACTAAAACATTTTATAAAACGTTAAGTATGGTAGAAGTTTTATATCGTTGATGATAATAAATCTTTTTGAATAATATTCATCACTTGTTTTGAATTGTATTAGTCTTCAATCTTCAAGTTATTGGTCCAATAATGTAATGTTCATGATATCTCTATATCAGCTGTGATGTGGAGTCGAGCACACACAACTGTGTCCACCGATTAATAACCACGTTGACGGGGCGCACGCGGCGCGGTCGCTGACATTTCGCAAACAGTACGGAGTTACATCGAAAGTACGGAATTGACACTTCTTCTTTTTATCGATTTTTAAATAAATTAACGTTTATTTGTGTTCTAAAATTTAAAATTAAATTTTAGAACACAAATAAACGTTATTTTTTTTCAAAAGCCAAAAAAATTGCTGAGTGCACATACTCGTATTTCGCTCCTTTGGAATACTTGAGGGCGTCAGACAATAATATGGAATACCACTTTATTCTGCTCGTAGATTAGGGAAAATATTTCCAGAGTACAATCCGAGTATGGCGAGGCACCCCCTTCTTCTCGTATCCTTCTGTATTCTCGTAATTTCATGCCACATTTTGTACGTCGTACGATTTATTCGCCTGTAAATTAAATTAATCCATAAGCAACTCGCTCGCGTCCTGTTTATTTGTTTACGTCGTGATTGGACATGTTCTCTTTGCAACCGGCGGTTTCGTGTTATAATAATACAACCAGCAATTTGTCATATTTAACTTTACGGAGTTAGAATTATGTTAAATAAAATTTTGCAAATAACACGGTATACTCAGTAACGTTTAGAAAAGAACTGCCTCCGTGGTTTAGTGGTCAAGGCGTTTGTCTTGTGATCCGGAAGTTATGGGTTTCCAATGGGAAGCATACTTTGTGAAAAGTTATTTCCAGTCTGGTTAGAATATTGCAGGCTTGAATCACCTAATGATTATCCGAAAAGAAAGATGATTCCGTACTTCGGAAGACACGTAAAGCTGTTTGTCCCGAACGCCATCTAGCGTTTGTACCTATCCCTAGGATTGGTTCTGGTCTACCCTTTGGGTTGCAGAGGTCAGAAGGCAGTTGCTTTTTGTAAAAACCAGTAACCTCGTCAAATCACCTAGGTTAGGTAGCAGTCCCCCGGGCTCTGAAGCGTAACCGCTGTCGATGCAACCGGGAATACGCTTGGATGATAAGTGAGGTTTAGAAAAGAGAAGAGTGCGACATGAGGTCAAAATTAAAAAGAGTGCTGCTTCCCAAATTCTTTTAAAGCTGTGGGCTGGCCGTGTTCATCATTGAAAGGAACAGGCCTTATTAAAAACTCACAGATAGGCACTCTACATAATACTAGGATGAGTTCAATCCGATTTCAATTGACCTGATGGAATAGATACAGAAGGTACCTTATACCTAATTGGTACGGGTAGTTTATAGAAATATTTATTTACATGGGAATGGGCGAAAATGTGAACCATGATAATAGGCGATGCATCTAACAAATCATCACTATTTTGATTCCCCTCTCACTCTTTGCCCATTATCACACTAAAAGTGGCCTTAGGGTTAAAGACGTGATAGTTGATGTATTTATTTTCATACGAACACATTATAGACTAGAACTACTCCTAGTCCCAAAAGCGTTCAATAGGACATTCAACAAGATGACCCGACGACCTGAGTAAAGGTCGCAGGATATCCCTTTATAAGGTTTGCATGTCCCTCTACAAATATACACTGCCCGCCTTTTTAGGTCACAGTAACTAGATACCTAGTGTTTACTGAAAAAAAATGAACAAGGCAGCTTTGACATCGACAAAATAGTTCACTCGAACATTTGTTTGTATTCAGGTTGTTCTCTTCCGAGCATTTTTGAAAGGCGATGATCTCCGACTTTGACACATTTAGAACAAGTGCAACCACAGAATATAACTTATTGTTGAATTGTATTTAAAACTGGAACCATTCTCATGAAAACGATCGATGTCATATGTATGTATATCCAGGTTTCATTAAAATAGTCTGACACTATGATATATGAAGTTAAGTGATGTTATGACTATTATTTGCGGCAGAACACGCGAGGATGTTATGTTATGTTAATAACATTCCGCGTCACATGCCCGGAGCGTGTGTTTGATCGACAAATTCAGCTCAGCGGAGTAGAGTCAATATTTGACTCCATGCATAAAATACTCGTATCACCTATTTCGGCGCGCAGTGTTTGCACATACGCGCTGTTTCGTACTTTTATGCGCTGTGCTTTTAGCAATTTACTTGTCAGTTGTATTTTAATGAAAATATTCATGCGTATTGTAATTGCTCACGTTTTTCAGTCTGTTTATTCCCACTCTACTGACTGACATAAGAGACATGTCGAAACATATGCACACAATGACTACTCTATTGCTCTTCTTGAATTGATCAGGAAGTGAATGGTATTATTTCAGATTTGAACTGCACCATCTTGAGACTTTTTCAGGAATTACTGTAAAAGCAAAGTAACAATTATCAATTTAGCCGAAAGAAGTACACTATTTTTATAGGGTTTTTTAGGCATTCAAGATGCAGTACTAAAGTTCTCAAATCAAATAATGAAATAAGGTGAAAAAATACCACGTGAGCAGGATGTGAGGAGCATTTCTTCTTTCATTATTTAATTTAAGAAGTACACTGTTGGATATAAGCCTTCTCCCAGGGTTTCCAAAATGACCAATTAGGTATAAGAGGCCTGGTTTAATAAAGCTTTATCTTATTAAATATAAAGTTGCAGGGGCAACTTTAGATAAGATAAAGTTTTATTGCGACAACTATAAAAACAACTTAAAATAAAGGCACAAAGGCATATTTACCCCTAAAGCTATTTTCCAGTCAACCTATACTCGTATAGTTTTTATGAAACTCGCAGAATATTAAAGATGCATTCCAATGGGCAGTAGAGCGCAACAGTGGCATCGAACATGTAATTACGATAATCTTCAGGTCTTTGCCCCAGTTGGCACTGTTAGCTATGTTTGGTTGACGGGTGAACAACCTGCTCCTGCGGCGCCGGTCGTAATGCCGCAAAAAGCGGTGATTCTAATGCGGTCGGATTGGGACCTCGTAAAAAGTGATTGGGCCCGCATTCCTGTCTGTTGTTGATCCCGAGAGATGCGGTCTGCGAGGCGCCGGCGACTGTCCGCTAATTTATTTAGGGTGGCACCTTTTATTTTTATCGCATGAAAAGACGTTCCTTTATACGTAAGAACTATTGAAGACATAAAGGAAACAGTGCGATTTTTGATACTTAACCTTTTAAAGGCCATATTTATGAAGATGCATCACAAAGTCTAAACATTAATGACTTCAGCTTTCTTGTTGAACCCAAGCTTTATTATTTCTCCAAGGTTCATGAACAACTTCACTAATGGTAAGTACCGATGTTCTATACAGTAAAAATCATTGGATAAAGGTATATATAGTTAGTAAGCAAATATTTAGTCTTGGTTTTTGCAGTACTGTACTGATTTCGCATAATCGTGACCCAGAAAAACAAGTATGATACATCAATACCCAGACCAGTAAATGATTAGTGAAGTACGCGAACATACGGCAAGTGATACTGGCCTTAACGGTTTCCGAGAAGCGATGCCAATACCTTTCACTCGATGCACTTTACTTGCCTATTGTCTCACGTCGACTACGAGTAGTTATCAAAGAGTACTTATTCGATCAGGCTTCGCTTTGTCTCATAAGTATTACATACTCGTACAACTGAATACTGAAAATAATTCATCTTAAAACGCAACTATTTGTTATCATCACATATGGTAAACGGAAAGGAATTTGTCTTCACCCTTTGGAACCAAAACTGTCGCGTAAACCTTTCAAGTTTTATTGATGAATTTCCTACCGCATACGTTACAACTTTATGGGACGAGTTCTTTACAATATAGTTATCGAAAGACCATCTTTTCTAGCCATTTTTGAAGAAACTCATGTTGATTTTCTGATGATTTCCAAGATTACAAATTAGTTATTTTCATTAACCATAATTACTTTTAATTAGGTTGGCCTTGTGTAAAAACGCTACTCCACCGTATCAATTCCTACTTATGGCTGCAGGCGTGTCTGTCTGTCTGTCTGATCCACTGATCTTTGTTAAAAACTTTCTTCTCGTATCAGCAATAGGGTCCTTCAAATCCTAACAAAGTTAATTGTTTTACTACGAGATTGCTTTAGGACGGGTTGTTATTGAGCCCTGTAAAGCCAACAATGGTCCATTCTCGCTAAATAGTCAGTCGGTCAATACCAGATTGGAGTACTTTAAACTTTGCTAAATAACGTAATTTATAAAGGGAAATTATAATAAATTCGAAGTTAAAAACATTTCCTGAAAATTTTTAATTGGACTCATGGTTACCAAAGAAAACATTCCCCACATCAGATAGTTTACTTAATTTGGTTATTAAAGGATGTGTGTTTCTTATTACCTACCTCGAGAAAGAGCGCGAAAATTCGCGTCGGAAGCATTCGTTTCAATAAGACGAACCGTGTCAGGGCAATCCGTCATCATTTGACATTGGCGGCCGCCGCCGCTCATTTTCCAATCGACCGACCCGAATAGGATAATCGGCATCGGACCCATTGTGCCAACTTCCGTGTGAAAGCTGACACTCTTCGTCAATCCCAATCATAAATAATCGACTAAGACATCCGTCCGTTTCGACGGCAGAGCAGAATATACTTTGTCACCATCCCTTTCCTCTACTGCACCACCCGTGGCTTCACAATGCTATTAAGGGAGATGTAGGTAACAGAGAATGGGCAGCAACGTCCTCTGCGCCACTTTATACTATCTACTGCGATCACCGTCAATCAGCGTAGTGATTATGGTAAATTTAGTCCAGCAGTTGATTAGTATAGGCTGCAGAAAATATAACTTCCATCCAGCGAATATTGACGCAAGTGCGCAGAGATCCTGAGGACGAAGTTATCCTATTTACAGCTTCTTAACTAGTTTGGCACTTTCATATACTAATTACAGCAATCTCGCTAACTTAACTCTCTTTTGATTGAGTGTGCTGTCAGTCTACTTTATGAGTAAAATGTGGAGGTCGTAGTCAGAACAAGAATTTCAAAGCTGAAGCCTATCAAATTTAATATGGGTTTTCCCTCTTACCATGGCATCGACAACAGTGTTTATCGAGCGCTATCTATCATCTATCACTATCTTGCTCTACGTAATAATAACGAGCGGGATGGCACTAGTCCGCCATGCGATATAAATATATCTGATGCTATGCTGCGGGGGATCATCTTATGTCCTCATGTTCAGTTCGTACAAGAGAGGTAGGAATTTTGAACAGGACTTATTTTTGTGTCAAATATTTGCTAGTATGTAGAGGTAATATAAATCTTATATAGATGACTTCTTATTGAATCGAATGGGTCGCTATTTTATCTAAGTGCCTTGCCAGTTTCATAGTTGGATGTGACTAATTATGCACTTGGGAGCTCAGGATCCACTTTCCAGCTTTTTTCTCAGCAGCATTTAGATGACGGTTATGGCTGTATCCTTATAATCGTACGTGATGTGAACTAGGATATGTATTTAATGTATAAGCAATTTATATTTTGCTCATTTAGCACATCACGTACTCTACGGATGTGTAGATCTACTGTAAATATTTTAATATAAAACCTGTTATTTCACAAATAAATCATCCATTATCCCGTCGCCACTCCTGGGCTATAGACGGTGATGGATCAACCAGATCCATTGGGTTTCATTAGTTCACCACGGTTTAGTAGTGCACCCTAGTAGTCGCTATATCATTTAAAAGTGGACTAACTATAGCTATGCTTGTGCATTAAATGTTTCGTGCCGTAATTGAATTCTACGATAGCGCCGTCCGCCGGGCAGCGCGGCGGCTGGCTCGCTGACATGACAGCTGGAAATTGTTTCAGTTAGAGCTGCGTCGGCTGTCGCCTCGCAGCACAAACATCCTTTGTTTGACGCTTTGTTTTGTATCGTAGTTGTGTAACTTCCGACATGGTGGTTGCTTATTAAAAATCAGCAATATTTTCATGGAATTTAGCCATACAATTTAGATAAATAACTCAATTTTTGATAACAGGCACGTAACTACGTGGTTAACATAATTTTCGAGGTCCAGTGCTGCCCCCATTTGAAATAAATTATTTAGAAGAAAACGGAGAAATCATTTAAAATTTTGTACCATACGGCTCTAGATAACCCTTCAAACTATTTTATGAACTACTGTTTACAGTTTAAAGTGGGAACGTTAGGCTTTTCTTAGCATTTTTGCGGAAGACGGCCACTTTTGGCAAAAATGCTAATAAAAGCTTAAAAAAAATGTTCATACATTATGACGTTCTGAAACTCATACGAGATTTGATTAGTATGCAATAAAGTAATGGACCGTTATTCCCGCGAAATAATAAAGTCCCCCGTAGCCAGGTCATAAAACGCGAATATGGAGCATTTTATAGCCGCCGCCTTCGGAACATTTAATTAGGCTTTCGGCGACAGAAAGCGTAATAACAAATGATTTAATTGCAATATTTATGGAATCATATAACAGTTTTATTTACCGTTGCGGGTTATGTTATGAGTTGAGACAAGAGGGATGTGGACTGGGACTGGAAAATATTATTTTATTTACATTATCTTTGTTTTTAGGGTTCCGTACCCAAAGGGTGCAAACGGGACCCTATTATTGTGACTCCGCTGTCTGTCCGTCTGTCACAGGGCTCTATCTCTTGAACCGTAATAGCTAGACACTTGAAATTTTCACCAATTATGTAATACTGTGGCTGCTATAACAACAAATACTAAAAATAAAAAATTGTTAAAAATTAAAGGGGGTCATCATTCAAGAAACGTGTTTTTTTCAGCGTTTTTAACTTGATCTTTATAATGGCATTAACTAGATACTTGACATTTTCACCAATTATGTATTACTATGACCACAATAATAACAAATACTAAAAATAAAATAAATTTAAAAATTAAAAAGGGTCGTCATACAAGAAACGTGTTTCTTTAGCGTTTTAAAACATTGTACGGTGGTACGGAACCCTTCATGTACAAGTCCGACTCGCATTTGCCCGTTTATTTTTTCAGATTTGTCTTTGTTTTTCGTGTGTGTAAGTGGCCAACACTGGTGTCAGTTTTTTCAAGCTTCAAAGGTATCTGACATATTCGACTGCCATACAATGATGACAGCCGGCACCAACCAGGAGCTCAAGAAATTGTTATACCACTTGTGGTCACCCCATCCAAGTACAGACCACGCCCAGGGTTGTTTAACTTGCAGAAACGCTAGCAATGCGTACTCTTACCGGACCACCCAGCTCCTCAGCAGATTTGTCTTAAGCAGTATGTACTCTTGTTGCAGGCGCAGCGGCGTGGCGTGGCCCGCCTGTTTACTCGCGCTCAGCGGACTCTTCGCTGCCACAACAGCTGGTAATTATTAAATTACTTTTTTATCTTACTTGACACAACTCAGTGTTAACAATAAGGACTAGAAGTCAATTGAATTTTCATAGAAAATGGCAAACTACATTGTTTTTAACGTTATTCGTATAAAGATTGAAGAAAATAGCCCGGGACAGGAGGAATTTAGCCTGTTGACCTCCAAACTTCAATATGAAGATGGCACCCAATGATGATGACATATTAGACCCTATGAAGAAAGATATGGTAGTTGCTACATAAGTTCTCTTTTGAAAAAATAACATTTCGCTCCAACATATTTGTGTTACCTCTACTTCTAAAACACAATGTTTCGCATAACGAACTACTGTGAGTAGCACTGACTCACCAATAGCAAAGCCTAAAAATTCGAGGAGCCGACGATGACGTCACAATTGGCAACAGCGGGTTTCCCAACGAGCGGCAGTTTCCGAATTGCTGGATTCTGCGTTTTTATGACAATTTTATTTTAATGATCTGCGGCGATCCGGGAAAACCCGGTGCAAGGGGAAACGCTAAGCATTTTTTTACTGTGGATTGTCTTCATGACGTAATTTTATGATGATGTCACATAGGGAACAGATGCAATGTCGTTGCTTACTTTAAACACGAAAATAATTGCTATTGTATGTGTTCATTTTAAATTCAAACTGGAGATCTACTAATCCCACCTGTCTACACAAAAACACAACTTTTATTGTACCCATTTGGCATCTATGTTAGCAGCACTTGACCTATTTTGGCATCTATGTTAGCAACATTTGGCCTATTTTAGAATCTATGCTAGCAGCATTTGACCATTTTGGGAATCTATGTTAGCAGCTTTTGAGATATTTTGGCATCTATGTTAGCAGCATTTGACCTACTAGTGCTAGTCTCTCACGATCATAAAAATAAACGGGTAAGTAACGCGTGAATAGTGCATAAGTGACTTATGCGGAATATTTATAAAAACTATGTTTTAATAGGAACGACTTCGGTGCATCTCATTGCAAGCTTGTTTATTGGCAACATTTTTATCTTTTATTGCGATTTTGAACTTTTCTTATTTTAGATGTTTTAATGAATACATATTCAGATATTTGTAATAATAATCTTAGTTTTAAAATATTTGTAGACACTTTATTGCACTTAAAAATAACAAAAACAGAAATACAAAAAGTTGGAATTTGTTTTGTAAAGTAAAAAAATCGCTGTAAAAGATATTTGGGTAATTCTTACATATTCGATATAGGATAAGTACAAACGCTAGATGGCGTTCGGGACCAACGGCTTTTTTTTGGCTATGTATATTACACATATGCACATATAAATGAATATATTCCATTCGTTTGACAGTTTGTGCAGTCAATGATCGCGCGCGATATCATTATCTGCACAAACTTCGAAATTTAGAGTTTACTTTCAATTTTATTTTGGAGTTAGAGTGTCTAATTAAGGAAATTGGCATCATTAAAAGTGGCTTAGTAGGCGAGTGCTCGCGCAGTGATTCAGAGCACCGAGATAAAGCATTCCACGGAGACAGCGAGATTCTGACCGGCGGCGTTAATCCAAACTCTGTTACGAGTCAACGCTGTACGTGTTCAGCCGCAACATGTTCTAGACTCATTGAATGTGCATCAATGTGGTTTGGAGCGTACAATAGCTGTTACGGTTCAACGCCAGCTACCTATATTACCGTCCCTAAAATGAGTTTTTTTTTATTTGAATAGTAATATAACCACGGTTTTTGATATTTTTATAACATGACATAGAAATACATACGAGCCTAGTATTAGTAAGACAAATATAAAGTTAATTGTAAAAGTTATCTTATTATGTGCATAGTAAGTATAGGTCCTACTTAATTCACAATGTTTCACGTATTTAGTCGAAACGTAAATTTGTGATTTATTATTTTGTTTGTGTAAACAATAACTACCTACCTACTCGTGCCAAGGTTACTCCAATGTACTCGTATTCTGTAGCCAGCCAAGAGTACAATGCAATGTAACAGTACCATTGCCTATCTAATGCATACCAACTTCAGCATTGGTCATTTATTAAAAAGTCTTTTCCTAGTTTTGATTTTCTGCTACAATCATGTTGCATGAACCGCGTTGAATGCGCAAATAGTATCAAATCTTTTTAGAATATTAATCGACGTAATAAAATAGCTTCCATAATCATATTTTTTGGAGTTGTTCCTGCAGTAAAAGATTTTCGTACTGATGCATGCGAAACTCCGCTAACGATTTGATTATCTTTTGCGACTACCGATGTACCTAAATTGTTATTACTTATATCAACCTACAAACCTTTTATTACTACTACACGGCATCTAACTTTTATGGAAGTCGTCTAAAAGAGGCAGTGTTGACCCAAAACAGATTTTATATGAGATCACATCATATACACACATAGTTAAGTACAATATCTGTGTCTGTTCTGTGCGGTGTTGAACCATCATAGGGTTTGGTTAAGCGCTGACCGACGGGCCGCTGGCTTCTGGTGGTATGTAGCTGCCACGATACATGCTAAAATGGTGTTTGGCCTGTAAATAATGGTGTCAAAGTGCACCAAATTGTGGGAAATGCATCAGCCAATTTTTTGAAAAGTCACTTTAATTTAAGTGCACAATACATTTGTAATAACTATCCCAACTTGTTAAATTTTTAAATACAAAAGTACTCGTATTGCTATGTATTATGACATGACATGAATATCAATGGATCTGATAGCACATACTTTCATATGCGTAAATAATAAAGAATGTGTAATACGTTGCTGATGCAAAATAAATAAGTCTGTTAAACGTAAATTAGGGACGGTGCTTTTGACGTAATTTAGGTATAAAAATAGACTATTTGTAGAACACATTATTATTTTCATGGTGCTGCGTCCATGGTGACGCAATAAGCGCGTCGCTGAGTTTACTCTAAATTGTGGTAAGATCGCAGCAGATATGCAATACAGGGCCTAAGCAATGTAGGGTAAGTAAAGGTAGAATGCCCGTCACACAAATGTACACGACGAGTTGTTGCTTTCGATTTTTAAATAGATAGGTCGGTAATAAAATATTTGACCTAGAATTGAGACTGGGTTAATGAAGTAACCGTTAGCACTACTTTCACGTCATAACCAACTAGTATAAACCAACCAATAAAATATAAAGAAAAAAAGAAAAAAAGAAAAAAAACTAGTAAATCTATTAAAAATTCCTGAAGGACCTACTTGGTAGATGTATTGAAATTTGAGACACGCTCATAATATATAAAAGTATCTACTCGTAAATATTCTTAAGGAAGTAGCAGAAAATACCATCGTTATTAGAATAAAAACTTGTGACTATTATGTTGTGCGTGTGACTACTGTGTGTATATGTTCATTCACTCACTCAAAAAGTAACGCTATAAGCTAGTACTTCTTTAGATCTCCTCCAGCATAACATCAAAGCGATGAAATACCGCCAGTGAGAGACATAATTGGCGAGGGCTTCTAATTAATACCTCGCTGCTAGGTTATTACTTAAATTGCAGGCGGCAGAACACGACCCTTGAAGGGTCGTGTTCTGCCGTTTGACTAAAATATTTTTAATTATTCTGCTGAGCTCATTAAGGGAGTACGTAGAGATTACTCAACTGAAAGCCCTTTTAATTTACGAATATCTTAATATTCTTTAAAAATATAGAGAGTAGATATTTTCCTTTCCACTGCCAAAGCCCTACTGGCGCATAGGCGACCAGTACTGTGTAATAAGTTTTTTTCGCGGCGTTTTCTCTCAACTCAACAGTGGTCGTTGCGGAACGGTATCTTTCGGAAAACTAGCTAATCGGTAGCTTTTCTTAAAAATAAAAATGCTTAAATAGATAATAATTTTAATATTAATAAAAATTGCACGTTATGTACACTAAAATTAATGACGTGTTAAAGTGCCTGCAGACTTAATTACTGAATAAATATTTGATTTCTTGTTTTTTTCAGATCCTCTTGATTCTCCTAAATTATGTGAAATAAAATTTTATATTAAAAATATTTTTTAATTTATGTTTAATAAATATTATGAGAAATATAAATGAGGTTAAATTTAATATGTGAAGCTATATCATGACAAAAATATTTTACGAGAATAAATAGAGAACTTTTTAATTTTGAATGTCATGGGCAGGCTAAATGAGGAAATGCTGGTAGATGTAAAGACGAAGGTTTCCAAAGCGGTCAGCATGTTGCTAACACGCTGTCTAACTCTGTTTACCATCATGTAAACATTATATGGGGATCCGTCCACGCCAGGTACAGTCGCAGAATAGTTAAATACGCAACAATTGTTTACATAGATAACATATTACTTATAATAATTATTTTGGTTTAAAAACTAAACTACATAACTGATTTTGATAAAATTTCTATGGGACCAATCTAGAAATATATCCTGTCGAACTAAAAATATTAATAATAGATAAGAAAAAAAAAAGAATTAATCAAACCGGTTTATGACGGAATTTTGAGGTAAGAAACTAAAAAAAAAGCCGCCAAGTGCGAGTCAGACTCGCCCATAAAGGGTTCCGTAGCAGCAAGTAACATAATATAAAAATTCTAAAGGTGCATTGCGATTTACGAATTATGACGTATTAAAAAAAACTACTTACTAGATCTCGTTCAAACCAATTTTCGGTGGAAGTTTGCATGGTAATGTACATCATATATTTTTTATAGTTTTATCATTCTCTTATTTTAGAAGTTACAAGGGGGCACACACATTTTAACACTTTGGAAGTGTCTCTCGCGCAAACTACTTACTAGATAGGTAGTTACTTCAGTTTAGAAAAAAAAAATATTAGAAACCTTAATATCATTTTTGAAGACCTATCCATACGCGATACCCGACAAGTATGGGTTTGATAAAAAAAAAATTGAGTTACAGTTCTAAGTATGGAGAACCCCCAAAATTTATTGTTTATTTTTCTATTTTTGTGTGAAAATCTTAATGCGGTTCACAGAATACATCTACTAACCAAGTTTCAGCAGTATAGTTCTTACAGTTTCGGAAAAAAGTGGCTGTGACATATGGACAGACAGACATGACGAATCCATAAGTGTTCCGTTTTTTGCCATTTGGCTACGAAACCCCAAAAAGCAGCAGAATTAATAACCTCCTTTTTTTGAAGTCGGTTAGAAACAGGCGATGGGCTAGCAACCTGTCACTATTTCCGATTCCAATTTATAGGCTCACCTGCTTACGGCCCTTGGCTTTGTCTACCCCATTAGGGAGAAGACGTGATAGTATATCTGTAATACTGCTGGTCATCCTGTGTCCCTCGACGGGTACCTACCACACGGCGGCCGGCTGAGTCACGCGCGGAATGCTGTTCGGCAAGCGATGTCCCCCCTTCCCCCCGCTGCCTCCCATCCTCCCCCCCTCGCCGGCCTCATAGCGGACACATGGGAATTGCATGTCTATCAGAACTACGTGCCATTTCTGCCCCGGACCGCCGGAGCCTCCTCAGCTGTCGAGCGCCAAGAATGTGGACGCAAATTATCTAAGATCCTCTACGTAGATACTAAATGATGAGCTCATGTTGTGTATGGATTAATTATTTTAGAAGTTTAGAAACTTATCTACTCGTATTTAGAAAAAATAAAAAATTTTCTACAATGACATTGTAACTTTGAGCATTCTACATACTTACCTACTAATTTTGGAGCAAAAAGATTAAGACAGTGTCTGGATTGACTAATGTGAAGACCAGTTGGTTCTCTCAAAAGTCAATCAGGAGAATCTGGGAATTCTCCTAAATAAACGATAAACTCGTCCCGCCTTTATCCGTTTTCCATCAAACCCACTATCTTGCTAGGCGTGACCTTTGACCTTTGGCTATTGGCTACCTCGCAAGGGATTAAGTTGTGATTGTATGTATGTATCTTATGCGATTTTAAGTTGACGTAATATGATATTTTATTAAGTATATTAAAGTATTTATTTTATACGATATTTATGTTTGATCATTTAAAAGTACTATTATATCTGGATATTGTATCTATCTATTTAAGACGCCAACTATCCTTATTGCTTTTCTTCTCCTAAAGGTCGACAGGGAGAGAATGCTTTTATGTAGCTTTCGGCTCAAAAAAAAAATATTAAATATAAAAAAAAATATTTTACCTACTGGCTGTTGTTCGCGGCATTGCCTGCGTGGTCAAATCTTATTTGACCGGAAACCGTACATTTCTCAGAGATAAAAAGTATTCTATGTGTTAATCCAGGTACGTGCAAAATTGATTGCCAAACTGTTCTGTATTGGCGTAAAAGCGAAGTAAACATCTATAAATTCCATCCCGTCATCCATAAAAATCTTAGCATTCATAATATAAGTAGGATATCTTAGATCATAAATTCTCTTATATCTCGTAATCTTTCAGTCGTAAAAAGTGATTAAGTATACCAGATAAGCTACTAGTTGCCGACAAGCATAAATATCCAACTCTTAATATACATATAATGCGAAATAAGTATTATTTGCCACTTTATAAATTCCTCACTTCATATCGTTAAAATAACTCATTATAATCAAAAGTTATGCAAAAAATGCGGACGCGAAGATGCAAAATTCGGTGTTATAGTCACGTGTTTCCATATCGAGAATATTCGTGAATAATCTTAAACTAAAATTTGCCACCACCTTGCCCACGTGCGAAATATTTTGTGACTTTTTCTCAGAAATTTCTGTAAACTGCAAAAACTTAAGGGCCCAGTCCTTATTTTTAGTGGTTTTGACTGCTTTTTCGGAGCTGATTGGAGCCAAACTATCTAAGTAACAATATGTTAAGATATGTAAAATTGAAGTTTATTTAAGTATTAAAAAAGTGAATGAGAATGTGAAAACCCAAAGGTTTGACTGTTAGAGAATGCTTTTAGCATTAAGTCCGCCTGTTGTACTATTACATTTGTATGTGTGTACAATAAAGTGTAAATAAATAAATAAATAAATGACACAATTTATTGATTTTTATTGTAATAGTTTGTTTAATTCCAAATAACTTGACACATGTTTCAATTTTTTGCGGTGCGTAACGTTCAAGTCTTTGTTGTTTACATGGAATTTAAAACATGAAGTTGTGTATAAACTACAGAGAAATAAAGACAAAGGAAAATTCTAAAAAGTAAATGAAAATGATTTTAGTCATTTTTTTTAATTCATTCAAAAACTTAGTTAAAAAGGTTAAACTTTGAAGAAAATATAAGCGAATACGTCGTCGGATTTCTTGCGCATACGACTGAGTTAAAAAATAAAAAATACACATATATGAAGATTGATTCATGCTAAAACAAGTACAATAAATAAATAAAAATAATTTGTCTTTTGCAAATGGTAGAAAAATTTAAAGTTCTCCGAAATTCTCAAATAAATATGGGGACGAAAACGCTGATAAGGCAGACCACTCGCTGCACTTCTGAATTCGTCTAAATTCGTCTCCAGAGTGCATGTACAATACAGCGCAATGCGTATGTGTAGATAGAAAATATAGATTCGGGTGTTCATAAAAAAAATCCCACGGTCGAAGACTGCAGTCTTAAACAAAATGTAGCCCTCCCTTCCCCATCTTCAGAAATCATGACGCGGAAGAAGGCAAGCGGGTAACAAATGAATCCAATAATATGCTTCCCAATTCGAATTTTAAAATAATACTTATAGGACAAAATATCAGTGTAGCCAATTACTAGCCCCTTGCTCTCTCACGGGAGTCGTAAGAGGCGACTATGAGAAGTATATTATTATGTACTCGTAACAGAGAACGGGCAGCAGCGCATAGAGGTTGACTTAGAGGTACCATTTACTGCGATCATCAACCCGTCTGCCGGGTGATTATGGGCAAATCCTCTCCTAATTGGAAGAGGCCTGTCCAGCAGTTGTTTATATAGGCTGTAAAGAAGAAAAAGAAGGCAATTAGCTATGTCACTATCTAGTCTTAACACACTTTTAACACACGTTATTTCAGATGTTTCATTTTGACGTAAAGGACAGATAAAGAAATGCATGTTTACATTTGTAACATTAGTATTTATACAGATTTTACTGCCATTTGTTTTCCGTCGAAAGTACCATTCCTTCGACAGGCTTTATGGCAGCAGTAAACAGATGAACAGTTTATGACAGAGTTTGGATTGATGGCTGAAATCCTCCGTGTTTACAGCGTCCTTTAAAGAAGGCTTTTATTTTTAACTGCTGTGTTGGTGTCGTTACCTGGTTATGCCTGCTGACCTACTTTTAGATAATGAAGTAATCTGGCAACAATTGTTGTAGGTCGTATTTGTTTTAATAAGTGGACACAACGGCTTCTAGCTCATATATAATATAGTGTATCGGATGCACACAAAAAGGGAGATCCGCCGCAAAAAAAATTAACGTGGAAATGAGAGCATGGCTAACATTTGTCCGCGTTGGGGACGGAACCCATGAAGTCTAGGTACCGGAATAGCGAGATAACCAATCGTCAACCGTCAGAACTTAAATTATTCCTACAATAATATGATAAAATAATGAGATTGGTATCAGATAAGTAAAAACAAGAAAAAAGGACAGAAATAATAGAAAGAAGCATTTGAAATGTGGTGCTGGAGGAGAATGGAGAAAATAAGATGGATGGTTAGAGTAAGCAAAGAGGAAGTACTAGAAAGAATAGGAGAGAGAATATATATTTTAATAAACGGGCAAGTGCGAGTTGGACTCGTAAATGAAGGGTTCCGTTCCTCCGTACAATATTTTAAAACGCTAAAAAAACACGTTTTTTGTATGACGAGCCCCTATAATTTTTAACTTTTTTTATTTTCAGTATTTGTTGTTATAGCGGCCACAGTAATACATAATCGGTGTATCTAGCTATTACGGTTCAAGAGATAGAGCCCTGTGACAGACGGACAGACAGCGGAGTCTCAGTACTAGGGTCCCGTTTGCACCCTTTGGGTACGGAACCCTAAAAACGATTAAAAATAGAAGAGAAAAGACGATCAGACATCTAATAAGACATGACGATCTCTTCAGAATAATAGTAGAGGAAAAAATAAAAGCGAGACCATGAAGAGGAAGACCGAGGATGAAGTATTTCCAACAAATAAAAGAAAAGTTAGGAGTAAGGTCCTACCAGGACATTAAGAAGATGGCAGAGAGTAGACAGGAATGGAGGCTTTACTTCCACTTAACTTCACTGACAAGAGCAACTCTTAAATCATAAGATGAAGAATGAGATAAGTACTTCATGTTGTACGATATATTATTAAAGAAATATACTCAATGCTCTCAAAATACTCGAAAGAAAATGCTAAAGATTCCCAGGCCACTTGGCAAAGTGGCAGTTGACGGACTGTCTCTTGGGGTTCAATGAAGAGGGTCCGACACTTGGATAGACTGTCCCATATTGATTACTTATTATCACTTTTTGTGAAGCTAGCCCAATGGCCAGGTACTGTTTATTACGAGTATATTAGGAAAATTCCGAAATAAAAAGTAATTGACTAAATACACAGAGAAAAAAATAAAGTGATAGGTAAGTGATATTAACAGAATATATTGGACCCCATTACTTCTATTTTATGCCATTTTGATGCATATTACTTATTGTGACATAAAATTACCGAGCTAATGAATATAATTTTATTAATGATGTGGTCTATAAGCTAGTTTCATTGAGAAATGCTCATTTTCAATTCATGGAATTCCTACGTGATTGGCGCAGCTTCCAAGAAATTTGAGCATATCCATTGCGGTCAAGCTATACATCATTACAGGCACAGTTACAGGTGATTATGATTACAGATTAGGCAAGTATCGCGGCGACGTGGCAGGCGCTTTACATATCCGTCTGCAGTCAAGTCCTTAGCTCATACCGGGTACACAGAGCGAAATTAATAAAAAACTGCTAAGGAAAAAGTTATGCAGTGTTTCTGATGTCATCGTCACCGTATACCTATCTGCCTGCCTCCGTGGTCCAGTGGTCAAAGCGTTTGTCTTGTGATCCGGAAGTCGTGGGTTTGAATCCCATTGGGAAGCATATTTTGTGAAAAGTTGTTTCCAGTCTGGTTAGAAAATTGCAGGCTTGAATCACCTGATTATCCGAAAAGTAAGATGATACCGTGCTTCGGGAGGTACCTAAAGCGGTGGGTCCCAAACGCCATCTAGCGTTTGAACCTATCCTAGGTGAGGTTCTGGTCTACCATTTGGGTTGCGGAGGTCAGATGGCAGTCGCTCTGTGTAAAAACCAGTAACCTCGTTAAACCACCTGGTTTAGGTAGCGGACTCCGGGCTCTGAAGCATTACAGCTGAAGACGCAACCGGGAATATCGGGGATGATAATCGTCACCGTATTCCCACCAGCAAAACTGCCATATATACAATACAATTCTCACTCTCGGGGTGTCGCTGTAGTTTATTGTTCGTTTGTGTAAGGTAACACTGGAGGAATGCTGCCAGTCTGCTTCTTCTTGTCGAGTCGAAATGATTCTAATATACTTATGTAGTTTTAAATGATCTTTGACCAATATGTGGCCACGGCGATCCCTCATTTCTATAGTCTATTCTATAAGAACAAATCACATAAATCGAGCTAGTCCCAAAGTAAGTTTACTAGTATGTAGTATAATGTATACAGAGACTGTACTTTATCTCTAGGCACTAGGGTTAGTCAAATGCTGTAAATGAACAAGACAATTGCGTTAATGCGCATTGTTGGGTTCTCGGAACAATGACGGCCATTACTGACTCACTGCACAACTGGAATTGAAAATTACATTCGCAAACGGATCGTATCATCATAAAGTATCGTTGAGTTAGTATCACATTGCACCAGTTTAAAAACTTACTTTGGGACTTGCTCAATCTGTGTGATATTGATATGTCCCTATAGGTATATTTATTGCACGCCACGCGTTGAGGTAGTGCTCTACTCTCGCCTTACAAAAATCAAGTGATTTTTCGAACTAAAAATGTCGGTATTTATTTCTTATCGTACTTGTAGAATAATATTTACACACAAATGTCAAGAAAAAACACTAGTTTCAACAGTCATGATATTTTTAAAGGACATTTTGTTCTTTAAAATAATAAAACAAGTGTTTAAGAAAATTATTTCGTGGACGTCCGTGTGTCGGTACGTATGGAAACTGGCGTGGTCACGATAACGCCCGAAAAACTTAACAAATCAAACCCTTCTTTTTTTCATACGCTTAAGTATTATCTAAAACTAAGTCCTTTCGAAAATCACGGTCTAATTTAAAGTAGTTTAATTATAATTAGCAATAAACTGAAATCCACCTATCGTTGGTATCTAGTATAGTATCTGCTCCGTAGTCTGTTGTTGGTATATCTAAATCTATGTAAATAAGGTTCATTGACATTGACAATTTTTTTTTAATTTTTTTTTACGGTGTTTATCATCTGCCTTTTAGCCATTCTTAATTTCCATTCTTTTTCTGGATACAATGTTAATCTTTTCATTTTTCTTTTCTTCTTGACATTGACAATACATGCGCAGTACCTTTCTTTTTTGTGTGGGCAATGGCGAGAAGATTTAAAAGTTAATTTTTTATTTTGTTCATACCGATAAATATGCAATATTCAAGTTCTGTTTTTTTTTGTGAAAATTGAGTGACCGCTATGAGGCGTGCACTTTTGGATTTTCCAAACTTATTTAAAAAAATTATATTTATTCTTGTCGAATCTAAATGTTATAATACACCAATTTTGTTAAATTTATCTTTGATCAGTATGTGTCCTCACTATAAAGCTTTTTAGTTGTTTTCTTTCGATTAATATTTTATTGCCATTTTGACATAAATAATTATTTGTGGCAGGGAAAATATACATTCTAGCGAACGACCATATATGAAGAGGAAGTTGTTATATTTAACTTAAACCCGGGCGAGGGTTTGTTGTTGCTACAAAGACATAGCACTAACTTTAGCAGTAGACGAGCGGAGGCTAAATTGAATTGGCCCATAAAGCAGACAAGTTTATCTCGGGCGTGCTTATGTGGGCCGGGTCTCGGAAACGGAACGACCCTACTCCGCCTATCTACTAAGCTGGATGAATGGGACGGCTGTTGACTTCAAAAAACACTTTTTCACTACGGAGGTTCTTGTGTATCTTTATGTTTTGCTACCCGGGGAAACTAGATATTATATTATTGTTTTATTGAATAATTGGCTACAGAATGTCGATTTCGTTATTGTACATGTTCTAAAAAAATATAGATACTGAGCAACTTCCCCCAAGGAGCATATCGAAAATATGCAAGCTAATTTTTGGCCTTCCATACAAGTTATCGATCAGGTGATCGGAGTTCGAAGGGGGTTGACGTCAGGCAGGCGGCTGGTCGTAAAACTATAGCCAAATCATTTAAACTGTTCCGGCTATTTCTTCTCCATTTTGCAAGGTCTTTGGCATCCTTGGGTGACCATTGACATGCATGTTATATTTGTAGAAGAAAAAGCGGGAAAGCGCACCCTGGGCTTCAAAGCAGCACAGCTGAGGATGCAACCGGGAACGCGCTTAGACGAATGAGATGGTCGGATCTTGAATGCGATCTGGGAACAACTCATTATCTACTAAGATGGACGAAAGGGATAGCTGTTGACTTTGTTTTGAGAAAACCTCCTTACTTTGTGTTTAGGTTTTGCTGCTGACCTTGAAAGCCCTGGAGTGCTGAAGGGAGGCCATGCCTTGCATTGGAGCAGTTTAGGCTAAAAATAAATTACCTGAATAGTTAGTAGCGTCTATTTTATTTCCTTGATATGGTTTTAGTATTGTATATAACGTCTAACAAAATATACTGAAACTATTTTAAGGGTGAATTCAGTGTGTGATATTGAACAACTTTCCCTAAGGAACATATGTCGGAATATGAAAAATAATTTTTGGCTTTTCATACAGACTCTGATCAGCTGATCGGTCAACTTGTATGGGAGGCCAAAAATTATTTTTCATATTTCGATATATGTTCCTTGGGGAAAGTTGTACAGTATCATGGACTGTATTCACCCTTAAAATAGTTTCAGTATATTTTGTTAGTCCCTGTATAAACTTCTGACTTTGTTCCGCAATTGCTTAAGAGTCACGACCTCCTTAAGTAGTAGCAACTCGTATTCCGCTTTACCCTTTGCAGAGTTATGGAAAGCGTTGTTGATACTGGACTTGAGAGAGAGACGAATCTGATCCAATGATTTTTGGTCACTTCAAGCAACCGCAGTGTAGGACATCCACCTACTATTCGGTCGGACGATCTGAGCAAGTTTGAGGAGGCCAATGATTAGCAGTGGGCTTCGTGTGAAAATGAGTCTATTTTCTTTAAGTCTTAGTTTTCTGGCGTATATAAATAAATAGTCAGAACTAAATTGCTATAGAAATTTTCTTCCTATCAAAACTAAAATTACTTTAATACAATCTCTTGTTCTTCCTATTATTGATTATGCTGATGTGTGTTATCCTGATCTAAATGCAGATCTTCTTGATAAGCTAGATCGTCTCATTGACCGAGCGAGCGAAGCGTCTCAGTTTCGAGATAAGCCAAAAATTCTTTTGTCCGTCTGTCTGTCTGTCTGTTCTCGCCTACAGGTCGCATTTCTTAACCGATTCTCATGAAATTTTGTAAGCAGGTTCAGCAACTAAATAGATTTTTTTGTCGAGCCAGTTTTTCGAAATTTTCCAAAATGGCGGAAATATGGGGGTTTAAAATTTTAAAACTCTCTTATATCCGTCATTTCAAAATATTTTCAAAAATCTCATTAGACTTTTTTGTTTCCATTATAAAAACGAAATGTTTTTATTTGAACAACTTTTTTGTCTGAACAACTTTTTATATGTTATACTTAAACGGGTTAAGGGTGACTCGCGAAGTCTAGCTGACTGAGCCGTGACGGATATACAATACAAATCTTCTTACAAAATATAAGTACTGAAACCATTTAAGGGTGAATTCAGTCCGGGCTACTGAACAACTTTCTTAAAAATGCAAGGTATGACTTTGTTTTTATTAGGAGATATAAAACAACTCCCTCCTATTCTTGACCGTCCATTTTATGGTACAGATGGCATGCTAGGTGCAACTTTTATTTAAAAGTATCACATCGTGCGTGGTGATATCGGCGTCATACCGACAAGCAGGTGTAGATCAGGCGTTATTAAGGGGTATTCTTGATAGGTTGAGTATGAAGAGATCAACAAAGACCGACTGGGAAACGTTGATGTCTCGGGAGAAAGGTAAGCTAAATAAAAAAGAATTAGATCTTTTTAAGTACTGAATGCGGTTATATCCTGATAACAAAAGTGTTCAAAATTACAATTTTAGTAGGCGAAAAGCTCTGAACCGGCCTACAGCGAAAGTACCGGCGAACCACAACAATAAAGAAGCTGCACAGGCCTGCGCTGATCAGCAGGCCCAGGGATTGGAAAAAACAATTTACCTATGTGTCGGCAGCAGAGTCATGCTTAAGACCAATTTGTGGGTTAAAAAGGGCTTGGTGAATGGTGCATTAGGCACTGTTACTCAATTGGTTTACCCCCCGAATGGCTCCCCACCTACAGATCAACCTTTGGTGATAATGGTGCAATTTAACACCTACACTGGGCCACATATTAACAATTATGTGCCTATAGCGGCCGTTACTCGATCTTGGCGTTCTGGAGAGATCACTTGTTCCAGAACCCAATTCCCTCTTATATTAGCATGGGCAGTGACCATCCACAAATCGCAGGGTTTGACATTTCCAAGGCTGGTTGTCGATATTGGAACTCTTGAGTTAGTTAGTTAACTCTTAGAGGACATAGTCCTGGAGCCATTTAATTTAGACCGCCTCACCAGAATAGGTACAATGAAACTTCTTCTTTTAAGAATAGAGGAGGAAAAAATATTGAATAAGCTAGCAAATGTAAGGGGTGGGTAATGGGTTTAGTAAGAAGGGGCATACTTCAATGGAGCTTATGCATAAAGGATAGGCGGTAGGCCTGTCCCTTTCTTCCCAACAGTATACGAGTAGTGTATTTTTGACGACCTCCGCGGCGCAATGGTCAACATGCTAGACCGCTAATCCGGAGGTTCTGGGTTCGATCCCCAGCCAGGGCAAGTCGGAAAATGGCCTTTTTCAAATTTTCCTGGGTCTTAGTTGTTTATCTATATATGTATTTATCATAAAATATAGTATCGTTAAGTTAGTATCCCATATCACAAGTTTAAAACTTACTTTGGGGCTAGCTTAATCAGTGTGATTTGTCCAAAAAAAAAATAGTTTTAAAACCCTCAAGTGGCTTTAGCTAAGCCAGGAAAACGATTAAAATATCGGTTATTCCATGGTTGTAAAGTTATAAAGGCTCGCGAGGTCTACGTTCCCACAAAACTACTAGTTAATAATTGCATTCGCTTTATCTTCTCTCTTCGTAAATATGACCACATATCTTCTTTCCGATCTAAGCTTAACTGGCTTCCTGTTCGTCACGTACTCTTTTCTCTATACTTAAGAACCCTCTTTCTCTCCAATATATGAAAACCAAATTTAAATATCAGTCTGAAAGCCATGACCGTGAGCTTCGCTCCAGTCGTACTCTTCAACTTTATCTTCCGTTATTTCAGTCTGAATTTATGTCTAACTCTTTTACTCTTCAAGTTACGCGACTCTGGAATGCCTTACCTGAAGATATCAAAAGTATCTCAAACAGATACTTTTTTAAGAAGAAAGTTCACACGTACCTTTACCACTGGTTGTCTGGAAGAGATCGCTGTCAGCGATAAGACCGCCCATTGTACCTATGTATATATATTTACAAATTGTGTTTTGTTAACTTTTTTATTTATTTTTTAGGTGCAATAAAGAGTTATTCATTCATTCATTCATTCATACCTTTCTTTAAAATTTTAGCAGCAGAATTAGTCATTATCTCAAAACATTTGTAGTATATATATGTATGTATGTTTATATAAGTATTTATATGTATTGAGTGTATTATATGAATGTATTCAAGTATACTTGTAAATAGTAAATTATTAAGTACATTTTTAAACGCCTATCGCAATTAAATTAATTTCTGCTTTTCCTTAAGGTTGACTGGTAGAGAATGCATTAGCGTTAAGTTCACCTTTTGTACCTTTGTGGTCAATAAAGATTTTAATAAATAAATAAATAGCTATTGTGCTATACAAATTGTATTTTGTACAATAAAGGTTAAATAAATAAAAAATAAAATTGCTACAGTAAAGTAGACAATATTATGTCGGGACATGTTTAGGTATGCGATAGATGGTCGGCTCTGGGATACAACACCCAACTCTTATCTACTAAGCTAGATGAATGGGATGGTTGTATACCTATTTATTTTTCAGAACTCTGTTCCCTTTTCCCTAACCTTTTTTATGTTAAAAATAAAACCTTAGAAATCGTTTCTGTGTTCGTTTTATGATCATAGCAGCCTGCAGTGTCTTATCATTTTATTAAAATGTTGCCCATAGTTGGCACCTGCAAAAAGATAAAATGCGGATAAAACACGGACAAAAATGCGAATTTGGAGCCTCACGTTTTATTACTTAGCCGGTCGTAAAGATTCGCATTTGGTCGTAAAGTCGCCGATATCGTCACATCTGATTCCACAGCCTGCGGAATTATCTATATCTATACTAATCTATACTTCTATACTAATATTATAAAGAGGAAAGATTTGTACCTATTTTTGTATGTTTGTATGTTTGTAATGAATAGGCTCAAAAAGTACTGGGCCGATTTAAAAAATTCTTTCACCGTTGGAAAGCTACACTATCCCCGAGTGACATAGGCTATGTATGTACCACGGGCGAAGCCGGGGTGAACTGCTAGTTCTTAATAATCCTATCTTATACGTAATTCGTAGTATTATTCAATTGTTATTAAATTCTAAATGCTAGGTACTAAAAGTGAGCTTCGAATCAAAAAAAATCGAATACATATCATATCCATAAATTTTTGGTTTGTTTAACAATAATTCTCAATTAAAACATTCAATAAAACGACAATTAATTTAGGTACCCACTATTAGTAATAAATAACATTTGTAATATCTAAAGCTCAACGACAATCTCTTAGAGCCGAGATAACGAGGGTTGAGGTCAAAGGTGAGAGGAGTAAAGCTAGCTAAGCTGCGAGTCAAGGATCAAGTCTACAATTATTGTGAAGTGAAACCAATAAACCAATTAGTGTAGTTTTGTTAGGAACCTAAACATTTAAATAAACTAATTATAGTTGTGAGGCTAATTGTGAGGCACTGGTTGCATGCGCATGCGCATGTTCCGGGGCATTAAAATCGAACAACATTAACATAGGTTTTAAGAATTGTATTTTTTAACAAATGATGGAGACAAGAGGTCTGAAAGAAACGCATTTTTTATTGTAGTGTGGTGGGCTAGTGGCCACAGTGCTCGTCTATGAGGCACGAGGTCCCCCCTCCCTATGCGCAACTTGTTTGTAATCAATCCACCACTTGCTTCTGGTCAAGAAAAATATCGTAAGAAAACCTACACACAGTTCACTAGTGGGTAATAATTACTGTTGTCACTTTAAGGCAACTATTAGCTACGTCGTCTTTAAAAAGCTCAAGAAATCACTGCGGAGTTAGCTATTAACACACTCAATACTACGCCTACTATACTATATTCTATACAACTATACTATAATATCTCTCTTAATAATTTTCAATTCTGATTAAATTGAAAATTATTTTCAGTAACATGCTTATGTTCCAGGGCCAAACAATAGGGTAGGTAAATATTTAAATTAAAATTGATTGAGAATCACTAACATAGGTTTTAAGATTGTGTATCATTTTAACAAACTATGGACATAACCGGTCTGAAATAAACGCATTTTATTTTTTTATTTTTATAGGTAATATTGTATAAAGAATCTAGCCTACTCTGTACATATGTAGTTACTTGTGTTTCTTTATGCGGCGTTATCGCATGAACTGCAGCCGGAACAATACCTCTATTTGCCAAGTCGGTGATTCATTGTGATAAAATTACCGTTTGTTTGGATATGCGAGCTGTGTTTGTGTGCGTGGCGACGAGCTTCTTTGTGTGAGTTAGCGAATTAAGGCTTTATTGGATGTCTGTTTATAACTTACTTACGACCAAGGACTAAAAGCATTTTTAATGATAAGTTAAACCCATAACTCTCTTGCTATCTTATACTCACTTCATTACTATTTTGACCTCGTTTTCCACCTTCTGAACTAAAAGCTTTTTAGACAACCATAATTTCTCATGATATGACCCTGAGCTGGGCACCAGATGACATACAGTCACTTTCCTTAGGTTCTATCTTTCCCAATGTCAATTATACAAAAATGTTATTAAATCAATAAAATTTCAAAGTACATATTTATGTTTGCGGTAGGTAAAGTGGGTTTTAAAATTATAGATAAGATAAGTATCTATAGAATATTATTACTCATTTTTATAATGAAGATACGATAATATTTTTGTTTTATCAAATGTCAACATCTTGCTTCTCACACCACTAGTTTTAATTTAATACCTAAAATTAAAACTAGTGGTGTGAGAACAGTAGACCTCGCGAGCTCTCATTACCATGCAATAACCGACACTTTCCCCTTTCCCCTGGCTTAGCAAAGCTATTTCGGTGAAATCCGTCCGTATATAATGCTCCAGCACACTTCCCTCCATTTTCCCCTTACCACTCCCCTTTTTGGATTTTTTTTGCAATAACTTGAGTGAGTTTTCAAAGTTGTGAGTGTGTTTCTCTAATTTGATTGAATTTCGTGAAGAGCAGACAAAACTGAGACGCTTCGCTCGCTCAGTCTTTTATCCCCTATTATTTAGTTAGCCCAAATTCAGCAAGTCCTGACTTTTATACAAGTTTAAACTTAGTTTCGCTAGCTCAATCAGTGTGACTTAATTTTGTATTTATTTACTATTTTATATATATTAGATCGGTGACCGCGTGCTACGGGGCGGCGAATAAACAAACGTCCATCTTTAATTTAGATTAAAAACTTGTATAAACCTTGTGTAAAGTACATTTGAGGTACTACGTATAGACTTGATATAACGATTTCCTGGGCAGTCCCATATCTGTGTGGGTTTGAAAATACTATCATCATCCTCAGGTCTTTTTTTAGGGCTCCGTACCCGAAGGGTACAATAATAATAATAATAAGTTTCAAATTAAATAAAGAGAATAATAATAACAATTCACACACTTACCTTAATCGAAAAAGCCGTCATCCTGAACACGTGCCGTATCACACGTAAGTTTCTAAGTTCGTCGACTCTTACATATGCTATATAATACCATATGCGCTTGGCTTTGGCCCGCGTATATGGCTTAAACCCTCTAAAAGAGGAGAAAAATACATAAAGAAATAATAATAATAAATTCTTTTTATTTCCATAATTAAAAAGAAAAAAATCAATTTACAATTATTAAAGTGCATGCTATTAATAACTAAATTCTTATAATTAGTCAATCAATTAATACATAACAAATTAAATTTAGGTATTATACAAAATAATTTTAAGTTAAATAAATCATAAATTCAATTGATAATGATTTCATTTGTAATTTATTAAGGACCTCTTTAGAGTAAAGGCCTCCTCCAGTTTTCTCCATTTAGATCTGTCACTTGCATTTTCAATCCAATTTTTTCCCGTTACTTTAAGAATTTCGTCAAGCCATCTCTCTGCCGGTCTGCCACGATTTCTCTTGCCGCTAGTCCCTTCCATAACGTTATCTTTCTTGCTCACCTGTCCACGTTCATTCGAGCAATATGGCCGGTCCATTTCCATTTCAACCTTTTACAGTGTTCTAGAGCATCAATCAGATTTGTTGTTTTTCTTATATCTGTGCTTCTCTTTTTATGTATTAATTTTAGATTGAGAATGCTCCGTTCCATCGCTCTTTGGGTTGTTCGAATTTTTTCTCTGGTTTTTTTGTTAAAAATCCATGCTTGGGATGCATATGTGAGAGATGGCAAGATACAGGAGTCTAATACAATTTTTTTTCATTTCAACAGAAATATTTGATTTGAGAATTTCTTAGAAACTCCAGAATTTATTCCAGGCTATGTTTACACGTCTCATCTACTCATCTTGGTGTCTAGATTTTGCAAATGATACTTGTTTGCCTAGATATGTATACTCCGGTACATATTCTAGTAAGACACTTTTATATGTATTGGTGTCTTTGTGCTGTTGGTCATAATATTTGTTTTGGTTGTATTTAGTTCTAGACCAATTTCATTACTGACACAGTTAATTTCATTTATTATTGACTCCAGTTCAGATGCGGTTTCTGCGAAGAGTATGAGGTCATCAGCGAATCTGAGATTGCTTAGAAATTGCCCGTTGATGTTTATACCTTTGTTTTTCCAATTTAGTGTTTTCATTATATTTTGTAGAACGGTAATAAAGATTCTGGGTGAGAGTGGGTCACCTTGACGAACGCCTCTACATATATCGATTTCAGTGCCTGTTCTATCCAATATTACTCTATTTTTGCTTTTCTTATATATGTCTTGAATGAGATTTATGGTTTCTGTTGGCACATCACATTCTTGTAAAGCACTCCACATGCTAGTATGGGATATTGAGTCAAATGCTTTAGCATAATCGATGAAGCCTAGGTAGAGCGGGCGTTTCATTTCTTGGTATTTCTCTATAATGCGTTCCAATGAGTGTGTGTGGTATAACTATAAAGTTGAATATGTACTTCTAAATCCTGCTTGTTCCACTGGTTGGTGCTCTTCGGTGTATTTTTAAAGGCGTTTCTCGAGGCAGGAAGCAAATAGTTTGTAGAGATTTGATTGTAGGCTGATTGGTCGATAATTACAAATGTCATTTGGGTTTCCTTTTTTGTAGACCAGTACTATGTCTGATTTTGCCTATTCAGTAGGAATTTTTCTCTCATCCAGGACTTTATTGAACAGCGTGGTTAGAGGTTGTACTAAAATAGCTATTCCTATTAAAATGGCTTCATTTGGGATTCTGTCCGGGCCCATGCTTTTTTCTTTCTTTAACGCCATTATTTTTGTGAAAATTTCTTGTTCAGTGAACCTAGGTAATTTTGTATCATTATTCTTAAGGGGTAGAGTCTACATTCGACGGTATTTTGGAAGTGTAAAGATCTTTATATTTTCTATTATTTCTGTTCTAGAAAAAGTATTTTTGCTAGCGGTAGATTTATTATTCAGGGAAGGTATCCATTTTTTTGTTGTTGCTAATTCTTTTAAACTTTTTTTCACACTTCCTGATTTCTTTAGATATTTTTTAATCGTAGCTAACTTGTGATCTTGATATTCTTTTCTAATAGTTTTATGAACATTTTTAAATAAGAAACATTTCTCTTTTCTCTTCTGATGTTAATTGTTTTTTGTTCACCAGTTCGTTTCTTCTTTTTATGAGGTCTCTTATTTTATCTGAAATAAGAAAGTGTCTCTCTGTACTTGTATCATTACTACATAAAGATTTTAAACTTTTTTCAATAGCTTGCTTTATTTTTTCATAGTACGTCTCTACTTCATCGTTTTCTTGTAGACTAATACTATGTATATTTAATTTTAAAGCTTCAATGTATTTCTCTTGTACTTCTTTAGTTTGTATTAAAAATTTGTTACTTTTATATGTTAATCTAGATTTCTTGTTCTTAGTTAGCAAAAGAGTGCTTCTCAAAAGTCGGTGGTCACTTGGGAACGATAAATTGCTTATTACTTCAAAGTTTGTAAATTTGTTTTTTATGTTAGACATTATGTAATCTATCGGGCTTCTCGTTTTATTTGGGGGAAACCATGTTCAGAGATTCTTGCTTTTCTTTTTTAATAGGCTATTCATAACAAAAAAATATTTTTCCAGCAGAATTGGAGTAGTGTTCTTCCTCTCTTATCTCTTTTTCCAAAGCATGAGTTTCCCAAAATTCTGTCTTTGCCTTTATTTTTTTGACTGACTCTTGCATTAAAGTCACCCATGATTATAATGTTTTTGCTGCAGTGTTGAAGAGTTTCTTGTAATTGCTCATAGAAGCTGAAGGGTACAAACGGGACCCTATTACTGAGACTCCACTGTCTGTCTGTCTGTCTGTCCGTCTGTCACAGGGCGCTATCTCTTGAACCGTAATAGCTAAACACTTTAAATTTTCACAGATTATGTTTTACTGTAGCCGCTATAGCAGCAAATACTAAAAATAATAAAAAGTTAAAAATTTAAGGGGGCGTCATACAAAAAACGTGATTTATCAGCGTTTTTAACTAGATCTTTTATAATGGAATTAACTAGATACTTAAAATTTTTACAAATTACATTTTATATTTACTATGGCCGCTATAACAACTGTCAAACTGTCAAAGACCTGGGTCTGCACATGGATTCATGTTTCTCGTGGAATACACAAGTCATAGAAATCTCCAAAAAGGTTACGGGTGTCCTAAGAACTCTCTATAAGTAAAATTTTTTTTCCCCAGTGATACTAAAACAATGCTAGTGAACACATTGATCCTGCCAATCATAGATTATGCTGATGTGTGCTACTCGGACTTGACAGCTGATATGCTGAACAAACTTGACCGTCTTCTCAATAATTGTCTTCGATATATCTTTGGTCTTCGTAAATATGATCATGTGTCGTTTTACCGCTCCCAACTTAATTGGTTACCAAGTCGTCAACGTCGCAATTTGCACATCCTCACAACCCTCTTTTCCATTCTATTTGAACCCGCTACTCCTGCATACCTCAAGTCTAACTTTCAGTTTCTGGGTGACACCCATGTCAGACATCTTCGTTCCTCTAACAATCTCAGCCTTTCTATACCAGCTCACCGGAGTGGGTTCTTTTCACATTCGTTTATTGTCCAAGCTATACAGCTCTGGAACGCTGGTTAGTTGGCTGGTTGGTTGGCATTGGTTGACTGGTAAATAAGGCCTTAGGCTTTAAGTCCGCCATTACACTTGTATTTGTGTATAAAGTTAAATAAATAAAAATAAATAAATATAACAAAAATAACAAAAAGTTAAAAGTTTAAAGGGGTCATTAGTCATACAAGAAACGTGTTTTTTTCAGCGTTTTTAACTCGATCTTTATAATGGCATTAAATTAACTAGGTACTTGAAATTTTCACCAATTATGTATTATTATGGCCACTATAACAACAAATACTGAAAATAAGATAATGTTAAAATTTAAAGGGGGGTCGTCATACAAGAAACGTGTTTCTTCAGCGTTTTAAAACATTGTACGCAGGTACGCGCTACGGAACCCTTCATGTACGAGTCCGCATCGCACTTGCCCGTTTATTAGTCTCAACTGCAGAAGCACGATCCTTAAATAAGTAATATATTTATCCTACATTGAATAAAGATATTTGACTTTGATTTTGACCTCTCTGTACTATCAGAGCTATACTTGGCCAGAGTAGCCAGAGGATTTGGCCTACACTCTCCACGCTGGCCAGACGGGTTGGAGAGGTCACATTAATGTTTAAAAGTTTTGCTTGTGTTTCATAAGTCGCCTTCTACGACATCCACGGTAAGATTTGGAGTGTTCCTATTCTACTCTGCCGGGAACCACACGACACTCTAATACTATAACTCTGTGCTATAACATAATACTATATAAAATGCTATTATGACAATCACAGAACTAATTTGATATGACGATGAAATTGTTATGCTTGTTTGGCTACGTTGCCTACTGAACTAGTGATTCATGTCACTGGCTGGACGTTTACTGTTATATTACCTACATTGCCGACACGTTTTGTTTAGGAAACAAAAAAATTGTTTGTCCAATGTTATATAGGTATTTTGTGCTTATGTTATGTGGGCCAACCGAACAATATAACAGTACGAATTAAATGGATTAGGCTTCGATATTTGTACATACACATGTAAAGTGAAAAGCAAGGGGATGGTCCTTTACTATCGCTTTCTTCTTGTCGAGTCGAAATGGTTCCAGTATAGTATCAATTTCAAATTATCTTTGACCAGCATGTGGCGATCGATGCAGGCGATCCCTCTGTTGTTAGCCTCATTAAGAAGGCGTCTGATGCTGATAATCTTTTTGCTCCCGCTTCCACGCACACAAATTTACTCTAGCCGAAGCGAGACAGCGAGCCATGCGAGGAAGAACAAAACGCGGCGGGTCAATGTAGCTGGTTTACGCGTTTCTAGTTTTTGAGGATGTTTTAATTTTACAAAGAATATTTTATAGTTATTTAAAAAATAATACATAGGTATGATGACTGCCTTATGTTTAATAAAATTATAATCCGAAATTACATGGGCAAATTTATTGTATTTCTTAAATATTGTATTAACTCATGTACGGTAATTTTCAACTACCGCCACTTTCTTTCGCCGAAGGAAAACATCGTTAGGAAACCTGCACACTAGTGACAATTCAGTTTACTACGAGTAGTATGTGAAATGGAGAAGGCAATAAAAAACCCCTCCATGATCTCTAACGTTCCCTAAAAATGTACTTAAAGTTGTAGGCGTCCCTTTCCCGCAAACTGTCAGTGCAATCAAGTAGAAGGGGAGAGCTATAACTTTAGGTATAATTTTTGGAAACGGCTTTGCCACTTCGTAAGCATTCTAGATTTGTATACAATTTCTTTGGTAGTAATAGAATGTTAGTGTACATAGTCTAGTTGTCCTGGTTTCACATTATATGATGATAGACTGTTATTGTGCTAGGGCCGATGCAAAATGAAAACAGCGACATAACTCACACCCACACCACACATGGACACGACACACTTACCGCTAGCAGCGAGCGCGACCTCGCGTGCGGCGCAGCGGCGAGGCGGTGCGGCGGCGGCGGCGGTCAGGTGTACACAACGCCAATTGTCTGACATCTATTTATTTTTCCATAAATGATAAAAGCTTTTCACAAATATTTTTTTTCCTAATTTTTCTCAAACCTCTTTTTGCGGCATTTGCAATTGCATCTTTTTTAAATCAGTAGGTATGTTGGATACGTCGTTTGATGCTAAAAATGCAAATTCAAATAGCAAGTTTCTTTTATTTAATTACAATATCTTCTGAACTCCTTAAATTGTCTAACCCAAATTCCGAAATTCCCAATCAACTGAATCTAAAATTTAAAACATTTCGATGAAACAAAGACACTTCGATACCGAATCCTATTAACCCCGTCTGCGTACCACGAGACAGAGAGTCTGCTTGGAGCATGTGACTAGTTAGCCATGAACTCTGAGTATCGGTGCAGCGGCCTTCACTGCTTAATCCAAGTTCAGTGCGGAAGCAGCGATGGAGCGTGGGTAGACGGTGCGGATCAGTAGGGAACGGGCAAGGCACGGGCTGTCACGGGCGATCGATACGCCCACGCCCTTGTTACGACTCTATCTGAGTGTTTGCTATTTCCTTCCCCAAACATCTGTAATTCCTCAATTTCCTGTTCCAGTACTTATACGTGAGAATGTTTGCACTCTAGAAAAGATCAACGGTATTTTGGGCAGCAATTATAATCATCATCACCATCATCAGGTCCCTCTAAGTCACCCCTGCAGGAGCACGACCCTCCCTACACCACTCGAGCCATACATTAACCAGAGCAGTCAGAGTCAAAAATATAAATGTTTACTTTAATTTGCGGAATTCTTATCTAAGATATATTCGATGTCGAAAGAAAATATTACAGAAACAGTTTTTATATCAATATTAGTAATTAATAATGAAATTAATGCTTGTTGAGATACTCAAATACGAACATTTGCATAATTATTTAGAGACATAATTATATGTAGTCGTCAGGCAATAGACAGGTGCAAAACTTTTCGTACAAATGTAAGGATGCGACCAGGAACGTGCTACGATAAGAGGTTTTTTTAAAGGATATAAATTCCAATATTTTAAGGCTATACTTGGCAGCTTATTACCAGGGACATTTAAATTTACGAGTAGGTAGCTATACAAATCCGAATAATCTGACACAATGAATCAGCGTTGCCATTATACAACGTTGCAATGCTGCCAGCCTTTTGGTCATGCTGTCGAGAGGCAATATCTTAATGGGACTACACAATTTGTAATTCTTTTTGTTTTAGTTCTTACATAGTTTTATTTTATCTAAATTTTATTATCTAGTTTTAATTTAATTTTAAATGAACGTATAAATAAATCCTTCTATACAATTATACTTAATATAATATTAGGTCCTTACATATGAAATTGCCGTTCAGTATCAAAAAAGTGAAACAAGTTTTTTTTAATGAAATTATTATTTAATCAATCAAAGTATGCGCCGTTGTTATCGATACACTTCCGCCATTTTATAGGCAGATCATTGATACCTTTGGAAAAAAAATCCTGGGAGCGAGAGTCTATGAACTGTTTGAAGGCGGTTTTGACTGCCTCATCAGATTTGAAATTATTTCCTTGTAAAAAGTTATCCAAATTTTGAAAAAAGTGGTAATCGGTTGGGGCAAGATCTGGAGAGTATGGTGGGTGACGCAGAGGTTCCAGTCGCAGCTCCTCTAACTTGGCGATCGTTTGATGTGCAGTGTGTGGTCTAGCGTTATCCTGAAGGAGCAGTGGGCTAGAGCAATTCATCAGTCTCGGTTGTTTAATGGCGAGCTTTTCCATCATTGTTTGCAATTGTTGGCAATACAAGTCTGCAGTAATCGTCTGGCCTGATCTCAAGAAGCTGTAGTGGATAACACCAGCACTGGTCCACCAAACACTAACCAGAATCTTCTTTTTGGTCAGTTTTCGCTTAGGGCAAGGTTTTGCCGGTTCTCCAGGATCAAGCCATTGTGATGATCGCTTCCGATTGTCGTACAGGATCCATTTCTCATCACAAGTCACGATATGGTCAAAATCCCCTCATTATTGTGGCGATTAAGCAAAGAAACGCAGCAAGCAACGCGTGTTTGTTGGTTTGCTTCAGTCAATTCGTGCGGTACCCACTTTTCGAGTTTTTTAATTTTTCCGATTTGGCACAAGTGGATAAGTATCGTTTTGTCACTTACGCCGAAGGCTCCTGCTTATTCAGAAGTGGTTTGAGATGGATCCGCTTCCACTATCGCCTTCAATTCTTCGTTATTCACTTGAGTATCAGGTCATCCACGAGGCTCATTGTGTAAATCGAAATTTCCAGAACGGAAACGTTGAAACCAAAAACGCACCGTTCGTTCGTTAGCGGTGCCTGGTCCATACACGTCGTTAATTCTTCGAGTCGTTTCTGCAGCACTGGTGCCACGGTGGAACTCGTATTCGTAAATACCGTGAATTTTCAATTTGTCCATAGTTGTTGTTATAGCAATGTTGAAACTCAAACAAATGATGTTAAAACAAATGAAATACGAATTTTAAAACAATATTTTTCTGGCTTTATTTAAAAATAAATTTGAATTTGGAATTCCTAATGAAACGCAAGATATTTGATTCTAAAGTTGCCAGTATTGAAAATCGGCAATTTCATATGTAAGGACCTAATATTATATGTAAACAAACAAAAGTATAGTCTTTATCATGTTCATTTGTTTTGGGGCCATCAATTAATATTGTCAATGACGTGGCCGCCATGTAATACTTAGGAACTTTCTGCTAATTTTACAAATAGATGAGTGAGTATTGAGTAGGTATGTATTGTCCAAGGTTCGCATGTGGTCTAGCGTCCTCTCATGACGCCTTGTTTTCTTACATAACGTTACACAACGCTGGGACAATGACACTCGTGTTTGAATAGCTCTAAATGAGGACCTATTTAGGATTCTAGCGCTAATTGAAAAATATAGGTAGGTACTAATTTATGTAATAGCTTCTCTTTTGTGGATTGCCCTTGTGAAACTATATTTAGTTATGTTATATGCTAAAAACTAGTTAAATCTTCAATAATATGGACGAAACGTTGTTCTGTTTCAAACGGGCAAACTATAAATTATGTAATATTCTAATAATCAGACTTCTTTACCGAGTTAAAAAAGAAGATTATCAATTCGACCCGTATTTTTTTAGTATATACTCTTTTTTTTTGTTTGAAAGCCTATTCTACCAAGTTGGTTCCAAATTAATATGGTGAAGACATGATGAACTTTGGCGATATGGAAGAAACTCCTTAAAGAAAATGAAGACGGTTTTATATTGTAAAAAAGTTAATTTATTTGTAACTCGTATTAAGATCAAATTATCTGCTTTCTCTTTAAACAGATGTCATCTCATTTTATAGTACGAACTAAGTGCATACTTTAATAATAAACGGGCAAGTGCGAGTCAGACTCGTACATGAAGGGTTCCGTACCACCGTACAATGTTTTAAAACGCTGAAGAAACACGTTTCTTGTATGACGACCCCTTTAATTATTAACCTTATCTTATTTTTAGTATTTGTTGTTATAGCGGCCACAGTAATACATAATCAGTGAAAATTTCAGGTGTCTAGCTATCACGGTTCAAGAGATAGAGCCCTGTGACAGACGGACAGACAGCGGAGTCTCAGTAATAGGGTCCCGTTTGCACCCTTCGGGTACGGAACCCTAAAAATCGTGTTTGTAAGTGGCCTACTTTGGTGACAGACAAGACAAAACACGTTAAAGTGCCTACCGAAGCACAGAGGGTTAATTAATTAAACTTTGTAAGATTTAGTTCTCCCAGGGCAGCGACCTCGTCACGGTGGCTGCAAATATTACAAGTTGTTAATATCACACGTCACGTGATGCACCAGTGTGTATGTAGGTCAGGCTAATTGAAGACGGACGTAATGCTGTAATGGAAGGTTTGGGAGGGCCGCCGGAAGGCATTTATATGACGTCGTACACGTATTACGGTGTATGGTTGTCATTATGGTTTTCCTTCCGAAGTGGTTTCTCGAAACGGGCGAAGTAAAAGAGAAGATGGAGTGATATTTGAGATATGAGAGACTGTAAAAGGAAATGGCGTTCAAAAGCGTCTTGGAGGGAGATAGTGGAGATCTTTGCTTAGCAGTGGGACAAAATACAAAACGTTCGTTATAAAATATGATTAGAAAAGCACTTTCTTGGTACAGTCAACGATATAAGATTAAAGAATTGAATAGTTTTTACTAAATGAACTTTTGTTATAATGTATGAAGAAGGTGTCGTAGAGCGTCCCCATATAAGGCTTTTATTATCAAAGATCATACAAATGACATAAGTACCTACCTGGGAATTGGTCCTATATTTTTAGGAATAAAACATATGAAAATGGAGTCTTTTATCGATTTTTGTTCAAGAGATATTTCTAAGCAATAAGTTGGGCAAAATCAGGTCATTGTTTTTCGCAATATAAACCAACTCTCTTTCGACTTAGCGTATTCCCGGTAGCACCCTACTATGTTGCTTCGTATATAGCTCGGAGTCCGCGACATAAACAAGCATAATGTTCTAATCAGGAACAGCAGCCTGCCCATTGCTATGGCGGCACCTCACCGTCATTTTCCGCCGCGCCCATCCTGCGACCTGGGACCGCCCAAATTGCCGAAAATGCTGAAACTGCGCTATCGCATGCGAAATATTAATTTGCCTTTGAAATTTATTGTTACAATAAGGTGACTCTATAGTCATGCGTACCGCGTTATAAAAAAATACACTCACTATTTAGGATTTTTTTATACCTAGCCTCTCTCTCTCTACTTGCTGACTAAAATTACTCCGTGCACTTTTAAGTGTGTGTTATCTAAAAATTGTATAGCAAAGATAAAGGAGAACGTAAATATCATGTCGTACAGTGAACTACAACAACCAGAAGAAAGAGACAAATGGCAGAGACTCTACCGATATTGCTATAGCTAATGTAAAAAATCTGTGAGATGTAGATCTCCTGAAAAATATCAGAGAAATATGAATTTTTTAGGTTTTTAATTTGAAAAATTTCGTAACTGAAACTATTTTAAGGAAAGATTCACCCCTTGATACTTAACATCTTTCCCCCAGGAAGAAATTAATAAATAAAAAAAAATGCTTTCCATAGAAATTTAGAGCAGCTGATCGATCAATTTGTATGGGAGATCAAAAATTATTTTTCATATTTTGATATGTTCCATGGGGAAAGTTGTTCATTATCAGGGACTACATACAACATTAAAATAGTTTCAGTATATTTTGTTAGAACCTGTTGAACCTGCTCACAAAAAAAAAATACAAGTATTCGTTATTATTTATTATTCGTTGAGAAATGCGACCTGTAGGCGACAACAACCGGAAATCTGGACATCTGGACATCCGGACACACGAAGAATTTTGCCTAAGCTGAAACGGAGACGCTTCGCTAGCTCGGTCAATAATGTTCAACACATGACTTATAAACCAGCATTCAGTTTGATTGCAGTTAATGTATTGTGTAAGATTAAACTAAGCATTCGTTTTTTTAACCGAGACAATAGTGAGTCAGTGAGCAGCAAGGAATATAGTACTCTTGGTCAGCAGCGTGGTCGTCACGTGGCACACGTTTGCACCTATTTGCGTGATTGCTGCGATTTGTAACCTAATAAACTACTTTTTCTTTACGCCTAATAGCCAGCCAAAGTTATTTTTAGTAAATTTTTCCTGGATATTTATTTACATTTAAACGGCAACAGCATTAAAATTAAAAAAGCTTTTAAAATAACTTTAGCGCATTCTCAATTAGATTCTAATGAAAATAAAAGACAAGCATAGAGGATACTGATGATTACATACCTTTATAATTACGTAGTGTCTTCTACGTTTGTGTCTTTTGTATTTGTGTATTTTGAAATACCCAATCTGTATAGAAAAAAAGATTTTTTAATAGGGATGTGGACTGGGGTCGAAAATTTATATTGTATTTAGTCCGACAGTTAGATTATTCAAAAATAATAAACCTATATTTTTCGTTTTATCAAAGAAAGTTGTGAAAATTCACGAAGATACAGCGCGTCGAAGTTTCGGAGTGGGGGGGGGGGGGGGGGGGGGGGCGTCACCGTCAAGTGACAATCGTACCGTACTTGATCGTGACTTCGTAACGTCATGCAGAATTTAAATGCGTCGTATCTTTGTAATTATTTGCTAATCAGAAAAAAGATAAAATACGTTTACAATATTTTTTAATAATGTAGGTAGATGGGCCAAAGCTTTTTTTTAGTCCTCATACGTATTGAACCTATTTAAGGTTTTATGAACATGCCTTGTAAAGGAAGAAAAGGACAAAATCACATTCACAAAGACAAAGGCAGTTTTTGTAATACTGTGTCAACATCACCAATGAAACACTAATCTTACACACGTCAATAAAAAAATCGATGATAAAATTATCCGTGATAACCATAGCAACAAACATACTTACTATTTTGTATATTTCCGTGACAATTACACTGAACACACATTTATTATTGTCTTTAAAAGTAAACATGTTTATTCATACCGTCATTACATAACAAACATAACTCCTGATAGTGATGCATATTTACGAGTTGCATAAAATTGCATAGATTGTCATAACTCCGTCACCCTCCAGCGCGTCCAATATTCACACCCTCATTATTTTTGTTTTCAAAACAGGTCATTATTATTCATAAATCACTACAAAAAGGAGTTCCTTTTTACCGGATTTTCTTGATGCACTTACATAACATACTAATTTATGTACTTGTACAGTGCCGGATTACCCAGTAGGAAAAGCAAGCAACTGCTTAGATGCCCACAGCACACACACATCAAACTATCATGTCTTTATCTCTGATGGGGCAGACAGAGCATTTTGGGTTTTTCGGCTCTAAGCAGACAGAGCCCAGGGCCGCAAGACCCCGAGGCCCATAGCAAGGACCTTAATTTTATTTTTATTTTTTGTACTTTTTAGGGGCAGGAATTATTTTAGTTTCTTATCCTTTATTTCCCCACCTCGAAATACTCGTATAATCAGGAGCTAGAGAGGCCACGAGACTGGCACTGCCTAGGTGCCTCGAAATGATAAATGTGGGCATGTACACGACTATATAGAGGGTCTAACAAAATATACTGAAACTATTTTAAGGGTGAATTCAGTCCATGATACTGAACAACTTTTCCCAAGGAACATATATCGAAATATGAAAAATATTTTTTAGCTTCCCATACAACTTGACCGATTAGCTGATCCGGGTTTGTATTAAAAAGCAAAAAAAATATTTTTCATATTTCGATATATGTTTCTTGGGGAAAGTTGTTCAATATCATGGACTGAATTCACCCTTAAAATAGTTTCAGTATATTTTGTTAGACGTTATATAAGTATGTATTTTTTTTCTGTAGGACTCCTTGAATTTGCTTTTTTTTATAAATGAATTAATGATGAAGGAATGGGTGAGAGTCTGAATCATGTTAATAGGCGATGCGGCTAGCAACCCGTCACTTTTTTAATTCCCTTTTTTCATCTTCATGTCCACCATTACACTAAGGGTGGCCTTTGTGCCTTGCAGCCCTTGGCTCTGATTACCCCGTTAGGAATAAAGACGTGATAATGTAATATTTTTTTCAAAATTGTAATTGTTGTTTTTATAAACGCTTCCTAGAGTGCTAATAAAAATACAACCGCAGGTAGCTTGGATTATCTGAAATCTGACCCTTTAGTCAGCCACTCGGAAACTCAAACACGAAAGTGATAAAAATAAAATATTGTTTGAAAAGATAAAGTGGTCCATTTCCCAACATTGTGTGATGAAGGTCGTTGGAGGGCAGGTCAACGATCTGAGGCCTACTTCCGCTCCGCCCACTTAGAGTTCATCCGCCCGCCCTCGGACGAAGGCCAAGAGACATGATCTAGTTTGCCGGGATGTTGTTCACATTCGTTTGGTATAGATAGCTTTACTAAGATAACATGTTTGTTTACATAGGAGAAGGACGGGAGTGATTTAATTTTTAGCTTAAAATATACCAGCTGTTTATTTTCTCGAGCAGACGGAATGGGTAAGAATCTGAATCATGGAAATAGGTGATACGGCTAGCAATCCGTCACTATTTTGATTCCATTTTTTACCGTCACGCCTAGCATCACGCTGAACGACGAGTTGAAGCATTACATACTTTTAACTTTTTGTTATTTTATAAGAAAAACACATACATATAGTCCGTAACTAGTTACGAGCTCGTTCACGTGGTATTTGAGATTTGTATTTGTAGATGTCTAGGACGTAAGGATTGGAAGGAGACATGATTAGTATAATGTTAATTCCAGTCAGAGTTTAGATACGGACCTAGAGTTTACTTCTTTACAAATAATGTTGGAGTTTGTTTAATTAACTTAGGCTTTGTATCGCTACGAGCCAAAACTAACCGACAGAACTACAAACTGCGTGCAGGCGTATTGTTACTGGCATATTTACAACTGATTCCTGATGACAAACAACAGCTGACAACCGGCTTATTAAGTTGGCTCTACACAATGCACGAGTTAGTAATGGCTTAGTTTGGACTGTAGTATCAATTATTTGCTTACAATAAGGACCTTATTATCTCATAAAGGAACGCGTTTACTACTTGATTTCGAATGCCATTTGTTGTCAATCGATGGTCGATGGAGTAAGGCCGTCACCCAGAAATGTGAAACGTAGTGTAGGACGTTCGGCGGCTACGTGGGTTGACGTTGTCAGAGAAGTTGCAGGAAAGATCTGGATTGCGACGGCCAGGGACAGAACAAGATGACGCAGACAGAAGGAGGGTTATGCCCAACAGTGCAGATTCATGAAAGCTGATGATGATGATGATTATCCCATGGGTTAATGCAGAATATTTTATTGCCAATGCCCAAATTTTCACAGCGAATTCAGTCCATCTTTCTGTATTTACTCGTAGGTATATGAAAATGATGCAGTTTAGGGTAATTTCTTGTTATTTTTTTGTTGCCTAGCCATAACTATTATCCAAAAACTAAATCATATTACTTAATGGGGAAGGTCTTTATCTTTATGTTGCAACCCACATTTAGACTTTCTGTATAACCCAAAGGTTGACTGGTAGACAACGCTTTTAGCGTTAAGTTCGCCTATTGTTCTGTACAATTTGTATTTGATGGACAATAAAGATTAAATAAAATAAAATAAATAAAGATATTCTTTTTCGTACTTCTTTGCGTGTTGATAATATAGACGACATTTTTATTGATTGAGCTGTTTTGTGAGCCCAAGTTGTTGCGTTTCCCTCTTCCAAGTGAAGCGCGCACTTCTCATGCCAGCACCATTCAAATATTCTTTAAATGTCGGCCGCTTATCTATGGCATATAGGGCTGAGGTAGAGCCTATTTTAGTTTAGACCTGAAAAGCTAGACTATTTTTCTTGGCCTGTAGTTGGCGAAATAAACACCACTTTCAAATTGTTGATCGTTTTACGACTCTCGGCAATAAAATCTCAGTGTATATTAATTACGACACGATTTAGTGCAGTACTTTACAACTTTTATATAGGATTGCTTTCAAAACGTAAAATCTTCACAATATTAAGCTTTTTAATACCTAATATAGCTCTAACCTGTAACTAATAAATATACTTAATAAAAAGCGTTTAAAAATAAACTTAATTGGCTACTTAGTGCATATAATGTATCTTAGAGAAAGTTGTACGCCCTTGAAATAGGTACTTCCAGTTAATTGAATCTTCCTACACATACGGACTTTTATATAGACTCGTAAACACAGTGCAATTCGATTTCTCCTTACGACTTTATTAGTTCACAATCACCTTGAAATTAGAAACCCACGCATACAAGCGGTTTTACACGGTTTACCTGAGCAATTACAAGTAACAGTATTACCACAATTACCATATTACATAAAGCGTTGCCATGTTACGCAACGCGGCGCCGGCGACGTTTGCGATGCGGCGTGCGGCGTCGCGCGCTGCGTACGCGCCGCGCATGCGGGTGTCTGATTCGTATTCGACGAGCATGTGGCGGTGCACGAGTTGCTCGCTTGTTAATCGTTCGTTTGCATTTGTTGCTATGCAATTAAATACATTCACCAGTCCAGTAGTCATAAAAAGTTACCTGAGTGAAGTAACAAAGTACTAATAAAATGTGCAATGAAGCTCAGTTTTCGTACAAATACATAAATACACATATGATCAAAAGATATTGGTGGCTTATTGGTACTCCTCAGTAGTAAGGTCGCGGCACAGAACTCCCATCACGCTTCAGATTTGCTGCCGCGATCATTTGCGTGCTGCGTCAATTTTCCAAAGCTTTCGCTAATCTGATAGACTCCGACATGCTCGAGCGAAAAATGGACAGAGATTTTCATTGGAAAATTATAAAAAAGAGACGGAAATAGTGGATTAACTTGTTTGAAACTTATGTATATAATTATAATAAAACTCTTACTATGAAAATCAAAAACACACGTAAATTCTGATCATTTTTCTGTTGCATGCAGTCCATAAGGAAGTTATATCATCCATTTACCACTGCATTAAGGTTATTAACTATGAAAGTTTGTATAAAATCCCGGTAGTACACAACTGTAAGAATTTCGCAAATAGTGACGAAAATAAATGCTAAATACATATACAACGTTGAAGGGACATACCCGTTATAAATCAAACCACGGTCTATACTAGATCACCTAAATATATATATATATATATATATATATATATATATATCACCTATAATGAAAACAAAATAACAGTCAACAAACCAAAAAAAAATTCGACATTCCCATACAAATTGCCCGGGCGACTGCATACGTTTGTATGGAAATTCCGAAATTTTTTTTTTGTTCTTTGGCTGTTATTTTCATTTGATTATACTATAATGATCTAGTATATATCATGGTTCGATTTATTACGGGTATGTCCCTTCAACGTTGTATAAAAAAGCGGCCAAGTGCAAGTCTTCATCTCGCCCATGAAGGGTTCCGTAGTAGCAAGTAACATAATATAAAAGTTCTAAAGATAAATTGCGATTTACGATTTATGACGTATTAAAAAAAAACACTCACTAGATAGTTATCTATGATACCGAGACCGCTATAGTTTTAATTGAAAGTACATACTTTGAGGTATATACAACATTTTTTTCAGAATTATTTTAGCAATATTTCAAAAGTTACGGTGGGGGGACACCTCAAATTTTAACTTTGTATTAGATTATCTCAAAACTGGGGGGTTTGATCTACATAGTTTCAAAGCAGTTTTTGTTGCATTTTAAAAGACCTTTTCAACAATAGACGTTGGGGTTAGTCCAATTTAATTTTTTAAATTCACTTTTCGTTGTATGGGGCTGAAAAAAAAAACATTTATTCATAATTTTAAAAACCAACTTTTGGAACTTCAATATCTATCTCTCCACCAATTTTTGTGACAATCGGTGCAGTAGCGGCGGAGTACGAGCCCGGACGGACAGACAGACGGACGGCCGGACGGACATGACGAAACTATAAGGGTTCCTTGTGGACTACGGAACCCTAAAAAGGCTAAAAGTAAAAAGCTAATTTCCACAACCAAGATTTTATGTTCATGTAATAAATCTTAACTTGGCGTTTTTCTCATATACATACCTACTGTTATGTTTATGCTAAGATCATCTGTACCGGGGTTTTTATTAAAAATGTTGAAGTGAAAAATGACGACAATATTCCTTTCATCGGAAAAAGGAAAGGGCCGGAAACGGCGGGCATAAAAACAAATTTGCGAGCGCCGAGTGTATTCAGGGAATTGGGGTGTAAATCAAAGTAGAGGAGCGAGGAGGGGGAGTGTGGACGACGAACAGCCGCCATCGCTTGTGTTTTGTTGCTAGAAATCTCTCCGCCCATTATCTTCCGGCCTTGGTTAGGGTAATATATATTATTTGTATAATACTAGATTTCTTCCATGTTGGTCTTAACTAAACTACTTGATGGACTTAAATAAATAAACGGGCAAGTGCGAGTCGGACTCGTACATGAAGGGTTCCGTACCACTGTACAATGTTTTAAAACGCTGAAGAAACACGTTTCTTGTATAACGACCCCCTTTAATTTTTAACTTTATTTTATTTTTAGTTTTTGTTGTTATTGTGGTCATAATAATACATAATTGGTGAAAATTTCAAGTATCTAGTTAATGCTATTATGAAGATCAAGTTAAAAACGCTGAAAAAAACACGTTTCTTGTATGACGACCCCCTTTAATTTTTAACTATTTTTATTTTTAGTATTTGTTGTACACACAGTAATACATAATCGGTGAAAATTTCAAGTGTCTAGCTATTACGGTTCGAGAGATAGAGCCCTGTAACTGACGGACAGACAGACAGACGGACAGACAGACGGACAGACAGACGGACAGACAGACGGACAGACGGACAGACAGCGGAGTCTCAGTAATAGGGTCCCGTTTGCACTCTTCGGGTACGGAACCCTAAAAACTTAGTATTCACCAGCTGCTTCTCTCTTCGCAGGTCGTAAAAGCCGATCAAGGCAATGAGCGAAAATGCGCATCATGTTAATAGGCGATGCTGCTAGCAACCCATCATTTTGATTCCTTGATCTTCTCGCCCACCATCATGCTAAAAAAGGCCTTAAAAATGCTTGGAGCCGCAAAACCCAAAATGCTCGGTCTGCTCGATCAAGGATAAAAACTTGATAGTGTATATAACATTTAACTAGATTTTGCATGCGAAATTCCTATTCATTCATATACATGCGTTCGGACGGAGGTGTTAAAATCATCCAGATGATAGCACAACTTGATACATTACACAAGTGTTTAAGTCTTATAATTTATATTCTATAAAAATAATCTTGAAAGCAAGTACCATATGGCCTAGCTAAGTGGGAACTTTAGCAATTGCACTAAATAGTTCAGTCAGCGGGAGATTTTGTAATTATTTCCAAGCCTTTTCGATCCCCGCTTAAGCTGCTTGGTAGGGGAAGAAACAAAGATGCCTTCGGGGCATTTACACGGCCAGGTTTATCATTACCCTCTCGAGACGGGAACTCGCGAGGGTTGTCTCCACGGGGGCGGTCAAGTGCAAGGCCTGAGGAGGGAGGGCTCTTTCAATTCCTGAAAAGAGTTTGGAAAAGCACCCTTTTCTTTTGGAAAGGTACAATATTATCCGGACGCAATAATGTTTGAAGTAAAAAAAACTGTTTGAAGTAAGTACAAATACAAAAATATTTCGGTCGGTAACCATGAGTTTATGAATTATTTTCAACAAACTTATAGGTATATTTTTTACTATTATGTGGGATCAGAACAGATCAGACATTTGTAAATCTGGGAATCTGTTAAAAGGAAAATCTAAAGAAATTATAATCTGAATATAGGGTATAATCATTTAAAAATTATAAAGCCAGTAAAATCATTTTATTCATACATTAATTTCATAATGTATACTTATAGTCTATTTGGTTAGGTATTTAAATAAATGTAAGCAATCTTGAGATATCTTTTTATTGAAATATACACTTTAGCAAATACCTCTGCAAATTACAAATTAATTAATTTGTCAAGATTGTTTACATTTATTTAAATACCTCACAAAATGGAGGATAAGAAATACGAGTATTAATGTAATTTAACGCCATCGCTTATGAATTTGTTTACTTGAAGTTGTTTTTAGTTCTCTATTTAGTTAAGTATCCCTCAATCGGGTCTTTATTGGCCACCATCACGCTGTAATGATTCCAATTCTCGTAATCGCTGGAGTTAAAGCTGCCCATTCAAGAATTATTATGCCATTAGCGCATGGGCCGTATTTACGACACTCTCACAGGAGCTGTGGTTTTGGGCCGTTAGCTTTATTTTTGTGAGTTACGCACATGGTGCGGTATTAGGTACAGTTTTGGCTCATAATTTTCTGCTAAATTGTATTAAATTTTACTTTTATGTTAGCAATTATTTTATAATTTTCTTGATTCTTAGAAGGAGACCTTATTTAAAAGACCAGAAAAATTCTGATTGGAATGTGTGAAATATATTTTGCATAAGCGAAGCGCATGAGGTAGTGCTCTACTCTCGCCTTACAAAAATCAAGTGATTTTTTTAACTAAATGTGTCTCTATTTATTTTCTATCGCACTTGTACAATAATATTTACACATAAATGTCAAGGAAAAACACTAGTTTCAACACTTATGACATTTTTAAAAGACATTTTGTCGTTTAAATAAATAAAAACAATGTTTAATAAAATCATTTTGTGGACGTCCGTGTGTCGGTATGTATGGAAACTGGCGTGGTCACGATTACTCCCGAAAAACTTATCTGATCAAGTCCATTTTTTTTTATACGCTTCAGAATACTGAAGCGTATAAAAAAAATGGATAATAATCCAAAACTAAGTCCTTTCGAAGATCACGGTCTAATTCAATGTATTTTAATCGTAATTATTATTATAAAAATACAGGTGACATATTAAAAATAATTTTGGATGTGAGGTTTGTTGAAAGAGTTAATACCTATGTATGATGAGTACGAATGTGTAACTGGCAAGTAAGAAAAGAAGTAAAAAGAAATTTGAATTAAGAATGTTGTGATTTTGTTTGTTTTATTAAATATGAAAGACGAATAAATGTAAAAGAAGCGATAAGTTAGTTAATATTTTATTTAATTTGCATTAACTAATTGAGAATGAAAAGAACAATCAGTGGTAACACTTTTCTTGACATTCGTGACGTAGTCTTGTGTCTTTTTCTTGTTTTTGCTTAGTTTTTTTGAGATTTCTCAAAATCTACCGGTCCGAATCGGTTTAAATTCACAGGAAATCTGAGTTGTATAGAACTCTTTGGTAAACTACTTGTTTGGTTCCGATCGGTTTAGTTGTTCAAGAGTTATAAGCGGGTCACATACACACCCACACACACATACGGATAGGGTGCATGACACTCGCTCGTGAGTGGTCAGGGAAGATTCCTGAGACCTTTATACGTCGAGATCTGATGAAAACTCGACTTTTCAAAAACGGGGTGAAACTAATAACGTCCCGTATTTTGAAAATTTTCAATTTTCTCAGCGGGAAGTTAAAAATAAAAGTTAAAAATAATCTCCAGTCGTGCGTTAAAGCCGACACATACTTTTCTTCGTTTTAAGTTAGCAATAAAACAATCAAAATCAATTTAATTGTGAAAAATGAGATTATGAGGCGTGCACTTTTGGATTTTCCAAACTATTTTCTTCTATTTCAGAGTTAAAATAGGTACCTAAATAAATTAAATTCAAACTAAGTATTTTTTTGCTTGTTTCAGGTCCCCTGGGTCCACTGCCGAATGTGACAAGCATAGAACTAGGCATAAAAGAAGGTAAGTTTACAACTGACTTTCATGTTGCGACAACTCTATGAAGTTTTTAGGTAGTTTGAAGAATTTTATTGTGTCTGACTGATACTATAGTAATAACAAAGAAAATAAATCCTAATACATATCTTCTATGACTCTTTTACATATTTGATTTTATTTTTCGATTTTTATAGAACATTTTATACCAAATGGAAATTTTGAGGAAGTCAAATTTTGCGAAAGGGACATTTTGCGAAATGGTTTTTTGCAAATGGGATATTCTGCGTCGAAGCTTCTATATCTAATAGGTTCTACATAAAATAGAATCTAGAATAAATTTAAGCAAACATAATAAGATACACAGATTTATATGATCATTATGTGACCTATGGATGTATGACACTACATCGCCTTGATTCCGATTCATATCGCGACGTAATTATCATTTGTTTTGATCAGACTGACTTGCGGTAATGAGGGCTGAAGTATGAAACACAAAGTATTCCTTTTCATGTACCTACATAAATACAATAAGATTCCCAAAAAAAGTCAGGAGTTTTTTTGGCGAGATTCTACTTTGCCATCCTCTTTATATGCGTCAATTGCTCTGTGGTGAGTAACTACGAGTATAATCAGACACGAGGAATGGTGCTTTAAAACAATGCATGTGCATAGAACACTTCCACCTACGATATAATGAAGAGCCCACACATATGAAAGAAAAAGACGGACCTACGATATTGGTTGTGGACAATGTCTCCATAATCCTGAAAGAGATCTTAGGATTTGACGTTGTATGTTATGTGATTTCAGGTAGTTGTTCAGTGGGCGACGTGGTGTACATGCCCGGAGATGAGTTTCCGGGATCATCACCGTGCGAGAAGTGCGCCTGCGCAGGCGGCGGGGTGCAGTGCACCAGGCAGCGCTGCGAGCCCCGGCCGGGCTGCAAGGCGCTGCACCGACCTGACCACTGCTGCCCCACGTACCAGTGTGGTAAGTATTGATTGTAATGCCATACTTACTTCTATCCTTATGAGCTATGATAGAAATCAAATAAACATCATTCATGTGTTGGAAGATCTAGATCTTGTGTAATATATACAATATACATACATAGGTTCATAATCACGTCTTTGTCTCTAATGGGGCAGACAGCATTTGATTCGGGACTGTAAGACCCAAAGGCCACTTTAAACGTGATGCTGGGCGAGAAGGTGGAAAAAGAAATCAAAATAGTGATGGGTTTTCCGCATCGTCTACTCGATACCCCTACACTCACAAACTACGATCGGCTTTTACGGGAAGAGAAACAGTTGGTGCATTCTAAGTTTTTTCTTTTTTTCCAGACTAGCATAGAACAGCATGGCTGTGTAATGCTATTTGTAGTAAATCTACTGCGTGATTTTGAAGGCATATAGTTACTGTCCGTCAGAGTTTTGGCTCAAAAAATTCAACCATTTTTAGTATCCCATAACACAAGTCTCGAACTTACTTTGGGGCTAGCTAAATCTGTGTAATTTGTCCATATATATTTATTTAATTGTATTTTATTTAGTCCGTTAGTTAGATTATCTAAAAATAATGGACCTATATTTTTCAGTTTATCAAATTAGTGAAAATTCACAAAGATACAGCGCGTCAGAGTTTTGGAGTGGGAGTGATTGACGTTACTGTCGAATGAAAATCGTACTTGACTGTGACGACTTGCGGAATTTAAATGCGCCGTACCTTTGTAATTGTTTGCTCATCAGAGAAAATAATAAATATGTATACAATATTTTTAATACTCTACCTGATGATGAGCTAAAAATATTTTTTTAGCCGTGTGGTTCCCGGCAGAGTAGAATAGGACCACTCCAAGTCTTCCCGTGGATGTCGTAGAAGGCGACTTAGGAGACACAAGCTAAACAAAGCTTATAAACATCAATGAGACCTCCAACCCGTCTGGGCAGCGTGGAGAGTGTAGGCCAAATCCTCTGACTGCTCTGGCTAATGTATGGCTCTGGCAGTACAGAGAGGATCGTACAGAGAGGATCGTACTCCTGCAGTGGAGACTAAAAAAAAGACCTGATCATCATCATCAGTCCACATCCATATTGTATAGAATGAATGGATTATACACTTGAAATATGCCATTAAGGCCGTACCTGAAAAATGAAAAAACGGAACCTTTATAGGATCACTCGTGCGTCTGTCTGTCCGTCCGTATGTCACAGCCAATTTGCTCCGAATCTACTGGACCGAATCAGGTGAAATTTGGTAGAATGTTGTAATTCTATGACCCAAACACATAGGTGCAAAGTAAACAAATATTTTTTTAAATAAGGATAATTTTTGGGGGACAAATTAGGAAATAAAAAAAAAAGTTTTGCAAACTTTACTGTGTCATATATCAAATGAAAGGGCTCATTATGAGGATATCAAATATATTTTTATTTTTATTGTAAAAAAAAAATACAAAATATAGTTAATTACTTGTAGATTACAGGAAAACCTATAAGAATTCAATCATTTGTACGGAACCCTCTCCACGCGAGTTTAACTCGCACTTGGCCGGTTTATCTTGTCTACAGATTGTATTTTTATACAACTATTTTAAAAAATCTTAATGTTTCAGAATGTGAACAAGAAGGCCGCGTGTATGGCAATGGCGAGAAGTTGGTGGACCCTGCAGACCCCTGCCGCGTGTGCTACTGCCAAGGCGGGGAGGTGGTCTGCCGCCGCATCGCCTGCTTCGTGCGAGACGACTGTCGGCCCCGGCTGGTGCCGGGCCGCTGCTGTCCAGAGTACGACAACTGTCCTCTCAGAGGTAACATGTTTTTCAGTCTTTTAAGCCTTATTCGACTATCGTGGCGAGGATGTTAAATGTTGATGATGTTACCCCGTGTGGTTCCGGGTCAGAATAGGACCAATGTAAAGTTTTTCGCACAAATACATTCCCAAAGAAGGTTGACGTCAGGCAGGCGCCCGGTCGTAAAATTACAGCCGAATCATTTTAACTGTTCCGGCAATTTCTTCTCCACTTCGCAATGTCTTTGGCATCCTTGGGTGACCATTGACGTGCATGTTATATTTGGAGAAGAAAAAGCGGGAAAGCACACCCCGGGCTCTGAAGCAGCGCAGCTGAGGATGCAACCGGAAATGTGCTTTGATGAAGAACAAGATGTTGAATGTCGATAAATCTTTCATGCAATCCTAAAACTGTTTCTTGTAGGTAATTCCATCATATTAAATCAATCCAATCCAATTAAGTATAACAATTTGTTAGCAGTAATTTTTGGTATGGATTTCATGATACAAAAAAAAGAAACAATTGGGAACAGTGTTTGTTAATAATACAACAATATAGTTTTACAATTTACAACTAATGTCTTTATGTTACTCGGTGATGCCTTGCTATCGCAGGTCGCAGGATGCTTGGATAAAAAAAACTCAAAATATCCAGACAGTACAATTTGAACTCCACGAGAAACCTAAAAGTACTTATAAACCTTTTTGTTGATGTCATTTATTTTATTTTATGTTCAACAACAGTTTTCCTTACCTTCTTTACTCTTCATTACCTTATGCCGATTTTTTCAATTTCAGGTGTTACGTCTATTCCGGGGATGGTCCCAACAATTTTAAGCACGCCTGAAGCCAGTGACGTACCCGCACCCGTTGTACCCAAAGAAAACATCGAGCAGAAAATAACTATCAAAGAAATCACTCCCGTTTCCGAGATCCCTATCATTACGGAAGTCAAAATTAAAGAAATCTTGCCTTCTCCGAGTATAGAAGTAGCTGAGTATTCGTCGTCAAAATCTCCGTTGATACCGAGGGAGGCAACGTCAGAAAAAGTAGCTAACATCAAACTAGAAGCAACTGAAAGTCCTATTGTAATCGAAATCCATAATCCAATATTACCTACAGTTATTTCATCCGCACAAGAGACTACCTCTGCAAGTGAGAGCATTTTTGTCGGTAAAAGTGATGATTTAACGCCTTCAAAGATAAGTTTCTCCACACAAGATTCTATAAACAGTGAAATATATCCATCCAATCTTCCTAGTCTGGCGACAATGGTAGCTGCGTCCTCGTCATCCATAGCTTCTGAGACACCAGCCCCGGTTGTGACTAAGTCTTCTGTCATAATAGAAGAAGAAGAGGCACAGTTTGAACATAACCCAGCATTCCCTCCTTTGCCAGATGACTTATCTGTTTTGAGTAATCACGAAGATGAAATTGTTTCGGAACAGAATATGGATGGAGATCACGCTGTACAGGAAGTTGTAACCGTAGCTAGTACTACAACATCAAGTCAAGCTCCTACTATTAAAGAGATAGCAACAACCACTGAAAATATCGTGACATCTACTACAACTGAGAAAATGCCTGAAGTAACTACAACTCTTCGAACGACTACGACTGCTACGATTTTGACGAGCACTAATGCATCAATTACAAATGATAATTCGATGCTAAATCTTAGATCAGCTATTCCCACAGAGATATTAAATTCTCCATCATTAGTGCCAGAAGACATCACTGGTGAATTAGATGAAATAGAGTCAACAATGACCACTCAACCTACACCTGTGGCTACAACCGCTGTGAGCGTTGAAACTGGTGCAGCCACTGAAAAACCAGAGGCACCGAAAGTCGAGAAACTTCCGCCAACTGATCTTACTACTCTTAGTGAAGCGTCAATGACCACAACGACCACTACCACTACCCCTACTCCTACCACAACCACCATCATCACCACCACTACCACCACCTCTACTACTGAAAAGTCAGTAGACATAACATTATCTACTCAAAGTCCAAAAATATCGCAGGAACAACAAACTACGAGTTCAATCGCTAGATCAAATGTTGCTACCGAAGTAACCTCTCATACTGAAATAAGTTCTTTGCCTGTTGAAACTAGCGATCAAAATCCTCACGAAGCTCCTGATAGTATTGTGAAAGAAAAAACCGATGCTTCAACGTTAGGCACTCCTGTCGATGATGTCGGACCTACTAAAATTTTCAGTATTGAACCAGAGGTAATTACCGTCTCTAAGGCAATTCCATTGAGCACAGATAACTTGTCAACAGAAAACGTAGAAACCACAGAGTTTGTAATAACATCGTTTGGATCTTCTGAGAGTGCTACTGATGCAGTCGAGTTAATCAAAATATCGCCGGATACAGAAAAAAGCGCAGCAATTATTGAGCCATCAGTGGAAATAAAGAAGAATAACGTTTTAGCAGACCTCATCAACTTAGTTGGGGATGTTGCTTCTATCAGCGACCATACAGATGGCCCTGTTGATGAAGCAAGACCCACTGCTGCCTCAACCAGCATTTCTGATTCTGAAGAGCTGATACCAGTCAATGCTGGTTACAAGAGCAAAAACAGCAATTGGAACCTCAACTCAATAACGGAAATTCCATTGAAAAGTAAGAATCAAGCTGCGATTACTAAACAAAAAGTAATAGAAATCGAAGATGACGATGACTCGGAGAGCATTACCGACCATGCTCCGCCAAACGACAGAGTCGAGCCGACGACGCGACGGCCAATCATTGACAATGTGTCCGACGATATGGCGGCAAACAAGACCGACAAAACTGATATTGAGATTATTAAACAGGCATACGTACCGACAGCGGGCAGCCGGCCGACTAAGGTTATTATGAGAGACGAGAAGACTACACAGGAAACAGTTAAGGAAACGAATCCTGTAGAAACGTCTGTAGAGACGGCCACAAACCAGGAAGTTTCTGTTTCCAGCGAGGCTGCTTCACTTGGGACGTCGTCTGAAGCCAGCGAAAGGATACAGAAGGTGTCACTCACGAGCACGGCAACCATGCAGTGAGAGCGTAACTCTTGAATGTCGATGGAACCTCAGCTAATTAGCATTTGTAGTGAATAAGTTTCGTTCTTGAAACTGTAAGTTAACGTAGAGACTATTAGTTTTATGAGTTCTTATACAGTAACCCTATGAGATGGTTCGATGTATTCCTCGTCAATTCCTGCCCCGGAAACAATTTCCTAAGGGGATTTAATTATTACTCTTAAGTAGACGACTGGTTGAGACCGGTCCTATCCAATGTGTAGCTGGACAAATTGTTTATAATACAAATATGTTAAGGGCGCGAGATTAGGTAGGGCGCGACACGCGTCGATCGCATGTGTCAAAGTATAGAATTAGGCGATAGCTCTGTGTTAGAACATAAGTAATTTATTTTAGTGAGAGATTCGTAAGTGATGATATGTAAGCAACCAAGCTAGTCACCCAGTGGCGCCGGCGCCTCGCGGGCGTCCCTCGCCGCGTTGCCATTAAACTAGCTACGTATAACACATGACAGACGTTGCCCTCGGCATCCCGTGGTCACCAAATAAAGAGGTCAACAAAGAGTTGACTCCTGTCGAGATAGCGTCTTAAAACGATCGGTTGGAAGACACCTGTTGACCTTTTTAATTTGTGCTGTAGTTTTAATTCATGAGGTGGAAAGAACAAACCGCCGCGGTTTCGACGCGAAACCTCACAAAATTTGGTACAAATTGAATTTGATATATCAACCTTATGAAGTATACATTTAGGGGTAGTTTTAGAGTAATTAATGTGATCGCACATACGTCTATTTATTGCACTAGATGGCGGTGTACTGGCCGAGGTCCATCTTGGACCTGCGGAAGGGTGTGTGCTTTGCGGACTTCGGTACTGATACATACTCGTAAATACAGCTTGACACCAATAGGTTTAAATTAGTTTTTATAAAAAAAAATCCGACCGCGTAAAAATATTCAAAATATATTTTTTTAAGTTTGATATACCAGTGTCACTGAGAATTATGACGAATCTAACGACACCCTCAAGCTAAAAGCCGTTTAGGCTGCAGAGCGTGCCAAAGAAATATGCATACACACTTGAAAAACATAACCCTTCCTATACTAGCGCAATCGAGTAAAAAGACATTGTTTTTTTAGAAGTTTGTCGAGTGAATTGGCCTCAACCTGTATTGATTTATTCGTACTGAAGTTCCTCTCTGTGCACGCAAATGAAGGCTCAACGTAGAGTAAGGTTATTTATTGTTCTGTGCTGTACTATATCTTATTGTCGTCACAGAGGAGAAAAATACATAGTAAATTCTTGGATTACCCAGTCAGGTCAAATTTTCAACAGCATTGTGTTGTTTGGGTTACTAAGAGGGAATTTTTTTATGATACTCGTAGCATTATGGCGATGGCTAGGCGCAAAATTCCCGACCCTAATGCATTTCTCTGCCAACAGTTTGCAGCCGACATAAGCGGTACCAATACGAGTATGATATGGTGCGTTTTGTTTCACTATTGAATTAATACAAGTAATTGTTTGTTAGTTTGATATCTCTTTAATGCACAAAAAAACATAGGACCAGACAAACTTATAAATTATTTGTAATAGCGTAGTCTCGGCCTGAAACATATTTATCTGAGTCTGATTGATTTCGCACTTAGTTTTGAAATGGAAAAATGCAATTGAAAATTCTTTATTTTTTAATATTTTAATATTATACTCGTACATGCAGACCGATTATTTTTTACATATTTTGTGAGACACAACTGGTTCATTTTTACGACTCCATGTATTTTTCTCTGCGGTGGCTGTGCCGGAGGCCTCGCTGCGGCTTCTTGCTCCGGAAGACCATTCTTTTCTCTGCGGTGGCTGTGCCGGAGGCCTCGCTGCGGTGGCTGTGCCGGAGGCCTCGCTGCGGCTTCTTGCTCCGGAAGACCATTCTTTTCCCGGGCAATAAGCGCATGTGCTCATTGTATTGTTTTATTGTTTTTTTTTTTTACAAATAAAAGAAACTCTAGACTGAATTTTTGAGCATTTTTATTTCAACTCCTTCTCAGAATGTCATTGGGAAATTGTAAATTTTGGTAATTATAATATAACTTTTGATATATATATAGCAAATAATTATTAACTGTTTAACATTATCTATATATTTATTTTATTTTATAGCTATTTACAATATCCTGGCGACAAACAGGTTAGATCAAATAAATATACCCTGAGAAAAATTAAAGGCTCTGTACCTGAAATGGAGTAGATAAGCACAAACACACTGATTATGTATGTGTGTGTGTGTGTATATATAATATCCAAGACCCAGAACAATTTGAGATAGTTTGGAAAAATCTAAAAGTGCACGCCTCATAATCTCATTTTTCACAATTAAATTGATTTTGATTGTTTTATTGCTAACTTAAAACGAACAAAAGTATGTGTCGGCTTTAACGCACGACTGGAGATTATTTTTAACTTCCCGCTGAGAAAATTGAAAATTTTCAAAATTCGGGACGTAATTAGTTTCACCCCGTTTTTGAAAAGTCGAGTTTTCATTAGATCTCGACGTTTAAAGGTCTCAGGAATCTTCCCTGACTACTCACGAGCAAGTGTCATGCACCCTATCCGTATGTGTGTGTGGGTGTGTATGTGACCCGCTTATAACTCTTGAACAACTAAACCGATCGGAACCAAACAAGTAGCTTTCCAAAGAGTTCTATACAACTCAGATTTCCTGTGAATTTAAACCGATTCGGACCGGTAGATTTTGAAAAATCTCAAAAAAACTAAGCAAAAACAAGAAAAAGACAAGACTATGTCACGAATGTCAAGAAAAGTGTTACCACTGATTGTTCTTTTCATTCTCAATTAGTTAATGCAAATTAAATAAAATATTAACTAACTTATCGCTTCTTTTACATTTATTCGTCTTTCATATTTAATAAAACAAACAAAATCACAATATTCTTTATTCAAATTTCTTTTTACTTATTTTCTTACTTGCCAGTTACACATTCGTACTCATCATACATAGGTATTAACTCTTTCAACAAACCTCACATCCAAAATTATTTTTAATATGTCACCTGTATTTTTATAATAATAATTACAATTAAACTACATTGAATTAGACCGTGATCTTCGAAAGGACTTAGTTTTGGATAATACTGAAGCGTATAAAAAAAATGGACTTGATCAGATAAGTTTTTCAGGAATATCGTGACCACGCCAGTTTCCATACATACCGACACACGGACGTCCACAAAATGATTTTATTAAACATTGTTTTTATTTATTTAAAAGGCAAAATGTCTTTTAAAAATGTCATAAGTGTTGAAACTAGTGTTTTTCCTTGACATTTATGTGTAAATATTATTGTACAAGTGCGATAGAAAATAAATAGAGACACGTTTAGTTAAAAAAATCACTTGATTTTTGTAAGGCGAGAGTAGAGCACTACCTCATGCGCTTCGCTTATGAGGCGTGCAAAAGGCCAATTTTCAACTTGCACTGGCTGGGGATCGAACCCAGAACCTCCGGATTGGCGGACTAGCGTAGTGATCATTTTGGTGTAATGGTCAACACGCTAGTCCGGAGTTTGTAACATATTGAATACCAATACCTAATTGCATGTGCTTACTTTATACTATTGTCTATCCCTATGGGTAAGATATATATTAAAAGAAATAAACCATCGCCGAAGCCCATCGCTTATTGATAACAGATGTTTACTGTAGACCTTCTGCAGGTTTTTGCTTTTCGTGCTGAAGTCTTAAAAATACTCAATACGAGCCTGAATGTCATATAGAGCGTCTTACTACGAGTAGTATGAAGTGAGAACTTGCTTACGTTACGTAGGGACTTGGGATTAGCACTTGAGTGCATTGGTCAATTCAAATGCACGAACGAAACAATACGTATTTCGGTGACGTAACCAACTTGTCAGTTAAAGCTTTGATTTCATCTCTGAGACGATTCTTTTACCTTTAAGTGCAGTTCTAGTAATATTACTAGAAAGATATCCATATAATACACGTGTAATAAATAAATAGATAAGAACAAGTCACACTAATTGAGCTAGCCTTAAAGTAAGTTTTAAAATTGTGTGATGGGATATACCTACTAACTCGACGATATTATATTTTATAATAAATACACATTTAGATAAACCTTAGAGTACATAGACACCCAAGACCCAGGACAATTTAAATAAACGGGCAAGTGCGAGTCGGACTCGTACATGAAGGGTTCCGTGCCTCCGTACAATGTTTTAAAACGCTAAAAAACCACGTTTTCTGTATGACGACCCCCTATAATTTTTAACTTTTTTTTATTTTTAGTATTTGTTGTTATAGCGGCCATAGTAATACATAATCTGTGAAAATTTCAAGTGTCTAGCTATTACGGTTCAAGAAATAGGGCCCTGTGACAGACGGACAGACGGACAGACGGACAGACGGACAGACGGACAGACGGACAGACGGACAGACGGACAGACGGACAGACGGACAGACGGACAGACGGACAGACGGACAGACGGACAGACGGACAGACGGACAGACGGACAGACGGACAGACGGACAGACGGACAGACGGACAGACGGACAGACGGACAGACGGACAGACGGACAGACGGACAGACGGACAGACGGACAGACGGACAGACGGACAGACGGACAGACGGACAGACGGACAGACGGACAGACGGACAGACGGACAGACGGACAGACGGACAGACGGACAGACGGACAGACGGACAGACGGACAGACGGACAGACGGACAGACGGACAGACGGACAGACGGACAGACGGACAGACGGACAGACGGACAGACGGACAGACGGACAGACGGACAGACGGACAGACGGACAGACGGACAGACGGACAGACGGACAGACGGACAGACGGACAGACGGACAGACGGACAGACGGACAGACGGACAGACGGACAGACGGACAGACGGACAGACGGACAGACGGACAGACGGACAGACGGACAGACGGACAGACGGACAGACGGACAGACGGACAGACGGACAGACGGACAGACGGACAGACGGACAGACGGACAGACGGACAGACGGACAGACGGACAGACGGACAGACGGACAGACGGACAGACGGACAGACGGACAGACGGACAGACGGACAGACGGGCAGACGGACACGGGTTCGGGTACGGAACCCTAAAAAGGCCAACTTGCCCTGGCTCGGGATCGAACCCAGAACCTCCGGATCGGTGGACTAAGGTGTTGACCATTACGCCACACAGGTTGCCATATGGAGCTTAGATATGGAGGTATCATCGCTTGCAATTTTTGTTTAGAACAGAGTAGAATATAATTGAATAATTGACCATGCAATTCATTTATCGCGTCAACAAAATAGTGGGCAAGAGGCAGGAAACTTGCACCGTCTTAATTATATGCCTTTAGTAAAAATAAAAAGAATTTACTGCGATCAATAATCCATCTATTCAGTGTGGTGATCGTCGGAAAGTTCTCCCTTTGTAACGATGCATTCTTCATTTCATTTTCGAATCATTTACACATCCCTCTTCATTTTGACTCATTCAACTCTCGTCTCTTATCCTGATCTTTCTATTTATTATAATATCTGCTAAATATATTATTTAAAAGTCTAACTTTTGATACAAAGTTGTGTGTCAGTATAATAAATTTAATATATGTGTTGTGGAGTCTTTGTCCTCCACGTCAACTCGTGTCTTCTGTGTGGGAACTCCCCTGACTGCGCCGGGACAGGTCTAGGTCCCACACCTTTATTGGGATAGGAATTTAGACCAACACTGATACGGACTGATAAATGCTGTAAAAAAGCTAGTATCTCCTATCTACATTTATTGTGAATCCAATTTTGAACTCCTTGGAGGATGAACATTTAAGGCGAAGAGTTGAACTTAACTAGACTCTCATAAAGATTTCTTAACAGTTTTCTATAAAGATCAATGCACCCTGAGGCTATATACTAATGGGGAGCACTTTCCTCCCAGCCAGCGTATAAGGTTTTCTCCATATTACCGTGCGTAAGTACCATCATTATAAGAAACAGTCAGTTTGTACGTTTAGCATGGGGTAACTAAACTTGGCTATTTCGCTTTCTTCAACAACTTCTTAGCTACATAAAGTTTCCGATAACATAGGCAAGATCACGTATATATTTTGCAAGTATTTAAGGATGGCTACATAAAAATGGCATGTAAGGTTAGGGTAGTGTAGATTATTTTTAAATATAGATATATATATATAGGTACCAACCTAGAACATTTGTAAAATATATACGTGATCTAGCATATTTTATCGGCTATATATTACAGCAGGAAAACAAAATTCTTTGCTCCATGCTTTAACGGAACCTCAGAAGACTGTCATTTAAAAACCGATTCGAAAACATTTTTTTGTTGAAAAGTACTAATAAAAATGTATAGAAATTTTATCAAAATCAGTTAGGGTGTTATACCAAAATACGTGGAAAACATCATCCAAGTAAACATTAGTTGAGAATTTAGCTTTCCTGAAACTATTTAGTCGAAGGTTTATAGTCGGTTTATTTTATGGGATATAAGTATTTTTAACGAAATAATATTCTTGGAGGAAACCTTGTTCAGTTTGTCAAAATATTGCAAATTTAGCCCTAATTGGCGATGTTAGCGTGGCAGAAGATGCAGGTGTGTCGCAAGCGGCCATGACGTGTTGCGCCACAGCCACCAGCCACAAAGCCACGCGGGTGCGCGTGCGCCGCAAAGTCGCGACCCATGACCCCACGCGGGCCGCACGTAGGCTCCAGAGTTGGGATTCATAAGATTAGTTGGGTTGAACTGTGAAGTTGTAACTCGAGTTACCATCGACTATATGTATATAAAATGGAAATGTATAGAAACCTCTGAGTTTGCACTAATGTACGGTTATTGTCATCTACCACCATTTGCTTCCGGTGAAGGAAAACATCGTAAGGAAACCTACACACTTATCCTTAGTTTACTCATCATCATTTGAGCGATTCCCGGTTGCATTATCAACGGCAACGCTTCAGAGCCCGGGGTCCGCTACCTAACTTAGGTGATTTGACGAGGTTACTGGGTTTTACACAGAGCGACTGCCGTCTGACCTTCACAACCCAAAGGGTAGACCAGAACCAAACCTCTCTCTCTCTCATCTCAGCGTTTCCCAGAACCAAATAGAGGACAAGAATCAAACCTAGTAACTATTAAGTTAACTAGTATGTGCAATGGAAAAGGCAATGGCAAAACAGTCCATCCTCTCCATTTCCAAAAATTACACCGACAAGAAGATGTATACCAAATATTGGTAGAACGCTCGCTCGTTCAACCATATGCAAATTACGTGCATAAGCTGGAAGCAGCTTGTGATTAGAGAGGAGTCTCGAGTCTCCAACGCATTACGTGCAGAAGCGGGAAGCAGCTTGTGATTAGAGAGGAGTCTCGAATCTCCAACGCATTATGCGTATACTACCTTTGGGAACCTTTCTCAAGTTTGCACAAACCTAGCATGATTAGTCTGCAAGCACGAGTATCATGTATGTCCACTAAACGGTCGAGTTATCTTATCATTGAGCAGTAAACGTCCAAATACACAACATCCCGGATGGACTGGATGGAGTACATCTGTAAACAATATGACAATATCTAAGTAGTACAGCCACGGACAGCACTCGCTTCAGTGCCTCTGTGAAATTTCGCTGGTTGTGTCAGTGTTTCATCCTCTGTATGCAACTACCTATATTATGAGTACATTCGAATTTATTTGCATAACACAAGTTTTGAAATTGTTATTTTATTACTTATTTTCCTTCTTGTGTAATAAGTTTGTTTACATATGTATACAGGGTTTGAAAAAAATACTGAAACTGTTTTAAGGCTGAGTTCAGTCCATGAACAACTTTCCCCAATAAACGTATATTGAAAAATAAAAAATATTTTTTGGCCTTCCATTCAAGTTGACCGATCAGCTGATATGAGTTTCAAAGGCAAGATATTTTTTTAATATTTCGATATATTTTTCTTAGGGAGAGTTTCTCAGTATCATGGACTGAATCCAGCCTTATAATAGTTTTACTACCAAGTTGGTTCCATACTAATCTGATGAAGACATGATGAAGAACTTTGGAGATATGAAAGAACTCCTCAAAAAAAACTAGGTCTTTTTTCTTTGTTAAAAAATTTAATTTCTTATGTATATGTATATAAAAAAAACCTCCAGCCATTCCTTCTCTACAACCCAGTCTTCGTTATTATTGAGAGACCCGAATGTAAAATAAATGTATAGGGACATATTACACTGATTGAGCTAACCTTAGTTAATTTAAACTGGTGTTATTTGAACTGGTGATGGTAAATTAAATTAAATATTTAAACCTGTATGTATACACCGTGTTTGTAGTGTACCTTTTTTTGCGATAAATTTATTTATTATTTATTTTATTATTTATGGGATACTAACTCAACTTAAAATAAATACATACCTATATAAATAAAGACCCAAGACCCAGGACAATTGGTAAAACATGTTTTGAAGTAAATAAAACCGGTCAAGTGCGAGTCGGACTCTTAATGAAGGGTTCCGTACAATGTTTCAAAACGCGGAAAAACACGTTTTTTGTATGACGACCCCTTTAATTTTAATTTTTATTATTTTTTGTATTTGTTGTTAAAGCGGCCATAGTAATACATGATCGGTGAACATTTCAAGTCTTTAGTTAATGCCATTATAAAGAACTATTTAAAAACGCTGAAAAAACATGATTTTTGTATGACGATCCCTTTTAATTTTTCACTTTTTCTTATTTCTAGTATTTGTTGTTATTACGACCATAGTGATAATACATAATCGGTGAAAATTTTAAGTGTCTAGCTATAACGGTTCAAGAGATAGAGACGGACGGACAGACGGGCAGACGGACAGACAGTGGAGTCTCAATAATGGGTCCCGTTGGCACTACGAGTATTTGGGTATGGAACCCTAAAAATGGTAGCTAATAACCGAGTACCAAGATATTCTCTTGATTCAAAAACAAGATAGTTTGTTTTTGTTATTCTTAGATTTACTAACACATATTATATAGTCACTTTGCATTAGTAACATGTGGTTTCTCGCTCCACGTCCAGATAACATCGGCGGAAGTAGAAAGTTGCAAATCAAATGTTGAAGAGAATCGTGTAAGTGCATACATTAGAAACTGAGAATTGATTGACTGGTTACCTAGTTATTAATTAAAAACAATTGTTAGTTTGCAAAAATATTAGCTAAGAATTGCTTATTTGCAATATTCTTTCGTTTCTTGAAATTTAATGCGTAGAGGTACTCACTTTGAGTAGGAACTTTGTTCAAATAAAGGCTTTTTATTCATAGAAATTAGATCACTGGCATCAACAATATAACAAAGTTAACAAGAGAGACATAAATGTTAAAGTTGCAATATAAGCTTCACCATAAATGTTAAAGTTGCAACATAAGCTTCACCATAAAAAATCCTGGAAATCAGATTACTCCTACAATAATAAAAGAGAAACAAACAACAACATACTCGTACACTACAGAACCATATTTTGTTTGAACAATGTCAAATATGTGAAAAGGTTGCCAAGGTGTGACTTCTAAAGAAGTCGCGAGTTTACAGTTCACTAAATAACGTACTTAAAGTTTATACTTAGAGCTAAGTAAGTAAGCACATATCAGACGCAGTCTGTCAGTAAGCACATAATAAAGCACGGAGATATTCAAAAGTAGGTTACCATTATAATATACTGTACACTATCACGTCTTCTCCCTAACAAGGCAGACACAGCATTTAGGTCTTGCGGCTCTAAGCAGACAGAGCCCAGGGCCGCAAGACCCAAAGGCCACTTTCAGCGTTATGGTGGGCGAGAAGTTGGAAAAATAATCTATACTAATCTATACTAATATTATAAAGCGGAAGAGTTTGTTTGTTTGTTTGTTTGAACGCGCTAATCTCAGGAACTAATGGTCCGATTTGAAAAATTCTTTTTTTGTTGGGTAGTCCATTTATAGAGGAAGGCTTTAGGCTATATAACATTACGTTCCGACAACCACGCGAACGAAGTCGCGGGCACAGCTAGTTAAAATATAATAGTGATAGGTTGCAAGCTGCACCTGCCACCCTTGCCTTAATCTCCCGCATCGGGATTTCTAAAGAAGGATTGCAAATGCTTTAGAATATCACACTATATCAACTCAGGATATGCTGATGCCGAAAAGGTCCATGCCATACCAGTCATTGAGTCGCAGCTACACATAATGCTCTACAATTTCCACAATACGCTACAGTCTCAGCTATCTCGGTAGTTCGTCACGGTGTGTTACGAGTATGTTCCACGGAAGCGGATGCTGGAACGAACCAGTGTTTCCACCTTGTTGACGTCGCTAATTATACAATGAAACCACCATGCTTGTTATGATGTATCGGGCGTGAGAAAAGCGACTATTAGAAGTAATAGAATGGAAAAATCGCGATCTAACCCTGCTTTTTACATTCTTATGTAACGTCTAACAAAATACACTGAAACTATTATAAGGGTGAATTCAGTCCATGATACTGAACAACTTTCCCCAAGGAACATATATCGAAATATGAGAAATTATTTTTGGCCTCCCAAACAAGTTGACCGAACAGCTGATCCGAGTTTGTAAGGAAAGCCGAACTTTTTCATAATTGGGTCATGATCATGGACTATAAGTCCACCCTTCAAATAGTTTCAGTTTAGTTTTTTACATTTCACACATTTAAAGGATGAGAGAAAAATGGCGAGTAATGTTGGAGTGTTTGTATAACCTAGCTTTGCAATAAATGAAAAGTTAGGTTATACAAACTCGTAAGGACGTAAAAAGTTTAAAACTGTAAGCTGGGCCCGGTCTTAATAAACCCTTTAGTTATTATTTTGTAGTGAACTCGCCCCACGTCCCAATTGCCTATTAACGAATATGAAAATGGTCCCTGGGACAATTTTCATGTGGGACGACTTGTCTCCTGACTCAACAATGGACTTGGCGTAATTATCAAGCATTTAAGTTGCTTTTTTTAGCAAAAGGAATTCAAAAATCTATTATAACAGGTTCCCTGTGCCATGTATCATTAATGAACAAATCAATTGTTTTGCTATTGTTATTTATTCACGGACAGCTAATGGGTTCATTAGTGAGCCATAGTTACGTTAGTAATTATATTATCTTTGGCCATATACAACTCTGTATCAGGCGACGCGCCCTAGTCCGAAAGTAAGCCGCGCCCTCGACCGCGATCCCTCGCCTTATAGGGCGCGGACTGGTTGCAACTACACTGACAAGCACTGTACACAATAACATTGCTTACTTAAATGGCCACAGTTTGGCAACGAACAGCCTCTACTAGACCTAAGAACATAAATAAATACATACTATTACGTCTTTATCCCTTACGGTTAGACAGAAAAGCCAAAGAACCTCGTCGGACCAAAGAACGTCCTAAGAAAATAGAGTTCCTAAGTACTAATAAATTATAGAATTGAAATGTGCACCAACGACTGGTATTGTTTTAAGAATAGGCCCATATCTTGGTAATCCCATAAGAGTTTTGGCTTTTGTTTAAACTCAAAAATGTATCTGGAGTCATCTAAGTTTATAAATATTCCTCTCAAAGCTACTCTATTTTTAGTTGGATATACATACAGTACACACATACAAATGCTAGGTTATCTAAGTAGTCTCGAAGAACTTCGATGGCTTTGCTAGCTCGTTCAGTTATAGAGTTTAGTTTCATCAGTGGATGCCAACGTCATACAAACGTTATTTATGAAAGTGGGAGCAATAAAAATAATACTTACTTACCTAGTATTTGAACTGTATTACCTACCTTTCAGGTTTGCTTGTAATTTGTGTGCTGCCATGTAAGCAGTTGGTACTAATATCTAATTTGTTACCATTTTTCTGCTATTTACCGATAATATAAACTCACGTGCATGGAGAGCTCTCTCCAGAGATATTAAACTCTTTGGTGCTCTCCAAAAGTGTGCATGACATTGGGTATCTGATACGTTAGTTTATATTATCTTTGGTTTCATCAAAGGTGTCATCCTGGTGTCATCTAATGGAAAGAGACGTTTGTTTCATTGCTAATATGCCATGACATTTTTTGAGCAAATTAAAAACCTCTCTGTTATTTTTAGCTACCTATCTATACCTAGATCAATATTTTTTTGCAATTAAATTGTACGTTAAGCTGGAATCTTATTTAATCATAGGTATAATAAAATGCAAATGACACCTCTTAAAATTCAAATGTGATATGTAGGTACTCGTATGTATAAAAACAAGTTTTGGCATTGCCATTTGAACTCTTATGTATTCTGTGGCATTGCAAACAAATTTTCAACACTCAGCTATTTGATTTTACCTTTTGGTGTTTGCGTAAAATCCAAAATGTTGACTGCAAAATTGCAGTTTTAATACTTTTAAATTGCAGTTGGCACGACTATATTGGTACTGCAAAGTCGTAGGAACTGTACGCCAACTGCCGGCCGTCTTCAATCGGACTGTATAGGTAATTAGACTGCTTCTGATCTGAAATTTGGCGGTTGATATGCTGTTCGTCAGTCCAAAGCCTCAGATTTGAATTTTCTTTAGTAAAGTAAAGTAATAGAAAAGATGACCTCTAAACTTTTTTTTTTACATGGAAAAATGGCCAACCCTCACCACCCACGGAGATGGCGAGCCATAGTGTGGGGCTTAAACTCACTAAAACTCCATGGTGCCTCTAGTCGTGTTTGCCCGGTTGGCGTGGTCGCTAGGTAAACCCAGCATTGTTCCGACCCCCGGGCAGACGCAGGCCTTGTATAGCCACACTTCTCAACAATTATCCACGAGAGATACATGGCCACATATGCACCTTTCTCATATATTTATGTAGTAAGACAAGTGATAAACATTATTTCCCGTGTTCATCATCACAGAACGTTCTGTGATTTTGTGATGGCCTCTAAACCTGGGCCGAATGAAAAGTCAAGGCCAGGAGCTTGTTTATACATAAACACTTGATAAGTACTTTTGTATTCATCTCCGAAGATATAATCGACGCATCTCTTGCAAAATAATTGATTGCAGTGATTATCATGTACATCAGCAGTACATCTTAATTGATGTGTCCAAAATATAAACATGAAGCCATATAATTTTATTACGTATGTGAATGCGCAGACCAAATCAGGACCCCTTTAAAATCCAAATCGAAAGCTGAAGTAGGTAGGTGGAAAGATGTGACGTCCAGCAGTGGGCAAACAACGCATGGAGGAATAGGAGAACGTGTGGTAGAGATTAGTTTCTAGATAATCTAAAATAGTCTAAGCTCAAATGAAAAAGAATTTGCTATTTTTTACCGGTCAGTTCTTTGAATTTTGAACTGGACTAAATAAAATTTATGCGATTTGGCTAAAGAAATCCCATTAATATCAAACAGGCCCCTAACACTTCCTTCATCCCAAAGGACTATATAACATTTTTCATCGTCTTAAGTACAATGCTGAACATAGGAAGCCTGCGATTGATAGATGAAATTAGAGGGTTTTTCAGAATTCAGAATAAACAGTAGGTAATTTATTTCCAAGACTGATTTCATTTTGATTTTCTACAAAAACGTACTTTTTGTGATATATTCTAACACTATTCTTCTTTTGTATTTTAGTATGTGGTCGTCACAATATTCATAATAGGCGAGATTGATTAGACACCGCCCGTTTAGACAGTTTGATCGTCCGATGGGACCCATCAGTGTGGGGCCACTAACACGGCGGTAGATATATTTTTTAAAATTGATGTCTAAGTCAAGGCTTACACTTATAACGTTTGCTGGTATGAGAATCACACCTAAGTCACTATGGCATTTTGCCCTTTACATCGATATCTTTAATATGATTTATATCTACTTAGACAAACATCTCATAAAATTCTTCTTTTAAAAACGTGGATTTTAAACTGATGAAGAATAAATTGGTCAATATTAAAATTGTAAGTACTTTAAGTAATGTAGAATTCCTTATTTTTAGAATTTTTAAATTATTTTCCTTTTTTTTTAAAGATTAGTTGAATTTTTATTCAGTGGAAAAAAAGGAATAATGCAAGTTAAATCTAATCTATAAGACTTTTTAAATAGAATTTTGGCCTAAAAAGTTATTACACTGTGGTATTCCACAGAGTACTATATACTGATAATACAAATCCATACAACAAACATATATTCTTAAACCAGGAAGTGCATATAAAGTTACATTGTACTTATGACTACATTATAGATGCGTCATATTCCTTTCTAGACAATAACTTTGGTCACAGGTCATCCTTACATAACGACTGTTGCAAGTCTCATATAATGTCAATTAATATTGTATTGTTACCGGGATGAGCGCGTCTCCTAGCCCCATAAAGATCGGCAGGATTGCGCAGGCGCAGTGAAAGTGGTGCGGTGGGGCGCTTATATGAAGCTACTCGATGCGCGCGCGCCGCACTGACTACCCAACAGGTGAGGACTTTGTTTATTCACCAATCATCATACCACACATCTCTTGAGTGAAAATGTGCTAAAGTGGCATAAGTGTTCGGATATCTTTCGATCGTGAGTGGCAACCGGCGACGTATCTCAGCTTTATGTAATATTTTTTTGTTAGAAGGTGATCCGTGGTTCGAGAAAGCTCGTGTGATCATTAGCATTTATTTGAATGTTTCCTTCCGGGTATTGATACAAACTATTTACAATTATCCTTTAGACAAAATCCTTAAGACGTGCTGTACCGTGATAGTCTTTTCCGGTAGAGTTGTGGTTGTGACCCACGATCTTTGACTTCGAATACATCTAATGTTGTTCTGCCTACATTAAATAATTTTTGGAAGTCTCTGAAAATCTTAAAATTTTCAAACTTTTACCAGGGTGTTCCAAAAGGACGTGATTCTTGTTCTTTCGAAAATATTGTTTTTAATTCCTAAAAACGAGTAATTTCAATTTCAAAAGCTTCTGATAGGGTCAAAGTTTAATTTGAGTTCTTTTCTCCGTAGAGTTGTGACTTGACCCTCGGTGCTGTGACCCAAAGAGCAGACATGCAGTCGTACGTTCTGTGCCTTTTGGTGGTGGTGGCGTGCGTGGCCGCGGCGCCGCAGCGGGAGGGTGCCGCCTTCACCAAGGAGGCCATCAAGCAGGCCCAGAATACCTTCCTTATCCCCAAGGATGCTGAGATCCAAAAGGTATGTAGCTCGCAATGTCTTTAGAATCCTACATCTAATGAGAGAATAGATAAAGAGAATAACAAAGTAACAGAGATGTAACAAAAAGGTGCGAAGGACGATGGGAATCTTCGAAAAAGATTTTTTGAAATATGATCAAGTAATGAATTTAAAATAATAAATAAAAACAGATTTTTTGTAAATATAGTGTATTCTATTTCAAAAACCAATAATTTGCTATATCTCAATCAATTGGTGCTATCTTAGTAAACAATTAAGTCATAATTTGACTCGAAACCACTTTTTATCTCCAGGTCCAAGAAGGCATCGAGCTGGCCGCCTACGAGTCCATTCCCGGCAACCAGAGGATCAACCTGTACGAGATCCTGGGAGACCAACTGCCTTCTGAGGTGATCAACAACCTGCAGGGACAGATCGACCAGGTCGGCAAGAATCACTAAACCTATATTTGACAACCAGTAATGGAGTAGGAAGACCTACTATGTAGGTCGGTTCGATAGACTATTTTGTCGAAAGAAAATGTTTGCCTTTGGAATTTTAGCGTCTAAAAATTTAAATTGATCGCTCACCAAGGCAGCACGTTTGAGAATGTAAACTTAAATATAGCTAAATACATTATCAATGATTGAGAAACAGTTAAAATAATTGATGTATCATAATCTAATGGTAATGTAAATGATGTAAACTGTGGTGTCATCGACGAGAGATCCGTTACTGGTGGCGCCGCTGTTAGTATTAATTTATTGGTTGTGCAAGTACAAGGCAGTGAATGTGATATTGTGTAACATCTTACTTTTATACGTTTGTACATAAATTTTAAATAAAATGTCCAACTATACTGATTGTTTGTTTGACCCGTTATTGTGTCATCTTTTCAGAAAAGCGAGGAAACTTGTTAGAATTGTAGCAATATCTTTTTTTACGTCTACAATTATTATTAGTGTTTTGAAGTCAGTAATCCATACACGACAGAAACCTCTATTTGTTTTCTTTCTTCTGTACAGTTATCCGCCTAAAAGAAGAAGACCTCCCGCAATATGTCACCTTCTCTTTTGCCACTGTTAACTTTATTTGGGTAAATAATGGTTTAAAGCAAGGCCTAAACTTAGTATGTGTTTTATACTTCATTTATATAAATACAAACAAAGTCTACTTAATCCTACTGAAACAAACATTTTACTATGTGAAGTATAGAACTTTGTTAGTTTTAGGAATGACTCAGTTGAGGAATACCTCAACTGAATTACATCTCATTATTTTAATGTTTGCCTCACACTTGACACCGTTTTGCGAAATAAACCGTAGCGGTCACAAACAAAACACGAAGTTTGCATATTGCTTTGTGTCTAATGTTCAGTTATTCTTTCTAACTAAACGATTACTAAAGACTATACTTTTTTCTATAACTTCTTCTAAATGTACAAATGTGGCCTCAAAAGTTTCAAATGCGTTTAATGTGAATTGAACTCTATTAGAGATTTGACAGTGGTGGATTATCTCGTGTGACATAATCGCTTGTCCCTTCGAATATTCATGAAATGTCGAAAGCCGTATTAAACATAAGCGATACATCGGCAAATCCGGGTGTTATGGGAGTTGCGTCACAGAGAGATTGCAACATATGGAAAGTGCAGAATTGAAATTGTATTGTCTACTATGCACATCGGACATCGGACCACAATCAAAATCACACAACACAGTAGAGAATTTATGTCTGGTTTCTGGAAATCGAAAAAGCTGACCGTTGTGCGAATTTGTTTTATAAACTCTCCAGACATTCCAAATTCATGGTCTGCTGTTCAATGGCTTATAATAGAAATCCCCTTACCTTAGACTTTCCCATGCAAACGTAGTGTACGTTTTATTTTGAAATGACATTTTAGATTTCGGTAAAAATTTGTAAATATATCTAGGGTTATAATTGGTTTACACAGCAATTTCCATATTGCTTATCGTCAGGCACTTTAAATTATTTTATGAACTGCCGTTGAAACTATTATTAGTGATCCGTCTAGCTTTAAAACTTGCCTCCGCCAAAAGTAACCACGGCAATGTAAATATTTTTAACGGTGGTTCATAAAATAATTTAAAGTGCCTGACGATAAGCAATATGGAAATTATCTCCATATTTACGAGTTAACAGTTTATTTCAAATGTGGGCGCCATTTAAAGGCCATTTGCTTCTATATTCACCTTAAGGGTTTGTCCAACAAGTTATATTTTTGATCAACCATATAACAGAATCGACCAAAAATATCTTATTAGTAGTACTGCTCAATATTTCAAATACTGTACTCAAATAATAAATACTTATTGGATTTGAAAAAAAATATAGGCGTTTGTCCAATTAAGCAGCAATATCATGAAACATTTTCCCCCAAATTTCGAAACAGCTAGACTTTAAAAAAAATGTGTTTCTCTGTACTTTCATTATTTTGGTGACAATTGCCTCAGAGCAAACAATACGCGATCATCAGTCGGCGTTAAACTTGAAAAACTAGATTTCACGCTTTAAATGGTTGGAGTGTGGGTTCCAATATTTAAACGTTAATATTATAATGAGCGGCAACGGCCTGAGAAATGCGAACGAAATGGTGAAATTATGTTTGTATAATATAAACGACACGCATTAATGTAGTGTGTTGTTTATTTTAAGTTCGATCTTCTTTTTGTTTAAATAAAGGGACTAATAGAAAACTAATAGAAATAAACAAAAAGTGCCAATGTTGGCTACATTGGTACTTTTTGTTTGCTTCTATTTCTTGTCCGTAGGCGGTAACTACTAAAAATATAGATCGTGTGCTAACAAATAACAATAACGTAAACTAGTCGACATGTGTAAGTATCCTGTTTGTCGTCTAAACTTGGTCACAAAAGTCCAAACTCGATCTCACAACTTGATCAATGGAGTGGAAATATACGAGGCATTCTCGTGTACCAAATGTCACTAAAGGGATAAAATTAACAAACAAATATCAGCATGCGCTCCACCATTATTTTGGTCTTGGAGCAAAACTGCTATTAGGTCGTAAAACATCATTTAAGGCCCATTTACACAGTGCAAGTTTCTTGCCTGTTGCATACAATTAAATTGAAGCAATAGAAAACTTGCATGGTCTAAACAGAACGTCGGCCATACAAATCATTTATTGCTTCAATGAAATTGTATGCAACAGGCAATAAACTTGCACCGTGTAAATGGGCCTTTAGTCTTGAAACGTGGCCAGGATTGGCCCCATTATATTTGTAACAGGATAGGTTGGCTAATGTCGGAAAAGAGGAACACGACAGGCAGAACTATTCAAGAACACAGCAGATGACCTAGAAGCGTCTAAGCAAAACAAATCTAGCGTCACTGATGGACATGTGTGGAATAGGTACTTATAAAATACTTAGATACTTACAAGCATTCGGCATGTGAAACATCAGCTAAGTCTTTATTCATACATACTCTATCACGTCATTATCCCTAACGGGGCAGACGGAGCAATTTTGGTCTTGCGGCTCTAAGTAGAAAGAGCCCAGGGCTTTAAGACTTGAAGATCATTTTTAGCATGATGGTGGGCGAGAAGGTGGAAAAAGAAAACGAAATAGTGATGGGTCCTATTAACATGATTCGCATTTTCGCCCATTCCCTCGATCGGCTTTAACGATCTGCGAGGGAAGAGGAGCAGCTGGTACGTTCTAAGTTTTTTCTTTTCTCCCAGGCCAGCATAAAAGCTAAGTAGTAGGGCTAAATAAACGTAAAATAGTAGCTGCAGTGGCGGCGCTAGACTAAAGGTAGACGTCGGCGAAATTATCTTTGCGATGCCTTTTTCATTTCCCAGTTGAAACGAGAAAATGAATGAGTGAGGGAGCAAAAAAAGTCTCATCCGCTTTAGGTGTGAGTTCCTGCTCTACAGGCGCAAGGCCCTATAGACCATTTCGTATATATTTCCGTACGCGTACGCTTTTTTGCGAGGCCCCCTCAGGTGTGAGACCGCCACTGAGTAGCTGGAAAACGCTGGATGCGGGCTGATTTAGATCGGTCATTTCAGAAATCCTTGGGAAAGGCCTATGTGAAGTAAGTCGTAGTAAAAGACGTCGTGCGGCTGCAATTATGAAATGGTAAATTGAAAAGAGGTCAACGATATTCACTCGTCTAACAATCATTGCTATGCATTGATGTGCAAGCGCCGGCTGAATGAATTGATAACACAAGCCTCCGTCCCAAACAATACCGAATGTGACGTTAGACGACACACACGACGTTACGTGATCGTTACGACACCGATAGGAGTACTGCCGCGAATCCTAAGCGTTTGATACGCGGAGAAAGTAGATCCGCGCGTTATCAACTTGTTAAACTCGTATGTACACTCAGTATTGTTAGAGCATAAATAACCGTATCCGATAAAAATATATTATAAAGAGGTATAATAAAAATACACGTAACGTACACTAAAATTAATGACGTGAAAAAGTGCCTGCAAAGGCCTAATTACTGAATAAATTTTAGATTCTTTGATTCTTCTTTGAGTGAGTGACAGAGAACCTAAGTTAATTTTTAGGCTGAACTAACTGTACCGCAGTGACACAAAAACTCAGCGATAAAATTATTCAGGGATTCCTCCCTGATTTTCAGTCATTACCATAATCTACAAATAAAGTACAATGAGAAACTAGGTATCTTTAAAAAGTCTTATTGCGTTAAAATATGTGCAGTGTGGTCTATTATGGTATTATATGTGGATATTAGGTATTAATCCATGACCAAAACTTTGTATGCTAATGAAAATGGCCGACCTTTTTATGCTTTGTATGCTTTAGACGTTGTTTTGTTTATATAGTACGTTAGTGTAAGTATAAATAGTGGTGGATTTAGGGAGTGGCGAACGGGGCAGTCGCCCGGGGCCTCGCTCTTGCAGAGGCCTCGTGAAACAACCCGACCCGTTTTATTTTATTTAAGAGTCCCCTTACCTTAGACAGAATCAAACTTTCCCCTGCAAACGTAGTCTAGCTTTTATTTTGAAAGGACATGTCAGATTTCAGAATATTAAAAAAAAAACCGGAATTTGAAAATTAGGGGTCCAGTGCCAATATATTTAAAATAAATCATTTCAAAGAAAACGGAGACATCATTTAAAATTTTGATACTACCAAGCCCTAGATAACCTTTCAAAGTATTTTATGAACTACTGTTTACAGTTTAAAGTGAGAACGTTAAGCTTTACTACGCACATTAGCGACAAACGGCCACTTTTGGCAAATGTGCGTTAATAAGAACGTTAAGCTTTACTACGCACATTTGCCAAAAGTGGTCTTTGGGTCTTGCAGTACTGGGCTCTTTTTGCCCACAGCAGCAAGACCCAAACGGCTGCCCCATGATGGATAAGCCGTGATAGTGTGTTTTATAATAGAAGGTCTGATTTCTTTCTCGTTATCTCTAAATGGTGTTCAATTTTGCTTAAACTAATAAAATCTATTTCTTAATAGTTTTCAATTGACTAATTTAATTTGTAACTGTTCGTCAGAACAAAATTTCAGCTCATCTCTCGCTTGCAAACAATGGAGCAGCAACCCAGATGCAAGATGATCGATTGTGTCTCAACAGGTTGTGTAATGACAATAAAACGGTAGACGTTACGTTTCATAAGGGTCGGCCTGGAGTGAGAGGCATGGTGCATATACCAATACATTGTACGAGCATTGAAACGAAGCTGCTATTACCTAAGTTCAAACAGGTACATCTGACCAGGCCCTCTCCCTCTAAATTGTTTCAGTAATTTGCCCATAGTCACTATTAATTTGCGAATCTAGCTATTGTTATGTTTAGTAATTTTTAGTAAGTATACTTTTCCGGAATTTTCCGGGGTCCAGTTCTGCCCCCATTAGAAATAAATTATTTGAAAGGAAACGGAAATATCATTAAAATTTTGTCTCTACCAAGCCCTAGAATAACCCTTCAAACTATTTTATGAACTACTGTTTCGTGAAACTTTTCTTCGCACATTTGCCAAAAGTCGGTTTTTCGCAAATGTGCGGAGTAAAGCTTCACGTACTTTTAACAGTAGTAGAAATTTAGAGGCTGTTTGTGAATTTTTTCTATCGAGCCAAAAATGCTTAATCGTGTTTTGGATATTGTGGGTGTCTGTAGAAAAGCCCTAAGATTCCTATGAATTTTTTTTTAAATAAATTGTAGTAGTTTATTTACAGTAATTTTTCAAAAACACTCACAGTAATGAGGGCTGTGAACCCATCTCGCCTTAAATGTTTTTAACTTTTTTTAACTTCTGATTAATTTTCTTTTGATTGCGGTCTGCATTAATTTCCATCTAGACCGAATTTATTAACCAGTAGGTAGTACCATGATAATAAGTGTGTGCTGCATGATTCTTCCACGCTGGTCTGGAAGAAAAGAAAAACGTTAAAATGTACCAGCTCTATCTCTTACCGCGCAAATAGTAAAAGCCGATAGAGGGAATGGGCGAGAATCTGAATCATGTTTATACGTGGTGCTGCTAGTAATCCATTACTGCATTTGATTCCTTTTTTTCATCTACACGCCCACCATCTCGCTAAAAGATACCTTTGAGTCTTACAGCATACGGCCCTTAGTTCTGTCTCCCTGTTTGGGATGAAGCCATAAATAATGTAGGTATCTGTATTATTATGGAACTATCCAACGCCTGTTGAGTTTGCGTCATCAAAGATGCTTGTTGTAAACTGTGCGCGGTGGCCCGGTGCAGACCGTAGAACTAGCTCGTTCACAAGTTACCCCGGGTGTGGTCCGCATTTGAATGTTTGTGCCACTTGTACTTGTACCCTTTCACAAAACGCATAAAAATTTCTTAATCTCCTCCGTCCTTCAAAGGCACGTCGAGCCGTTGGTCCCATCTATCATCTTTGTCTGGCAGTCGTCTAGCTATGTCAGATGCCTGTAGGTAGCTTGCAAAATCTGACCAGCTTTTGCCATACACATACACATGAAAAACAAATATCAAACATTAAGAATAAGCACGCAAAGTTTCATCCTGCAAGTGGCAGGTAATGAAATAAATATACAGGCGTTTGAATCTGCCACTGGATTCCGACAGACAAAATCTCGATGAACGCTAGACCGGCAGTTTATTTACTTTTCGTGCATTAGAGCGATATAAAACAGAATCGAAGTAATCCCGACCCGACTGAACTCTATCCCGAGTTCCCGACTGTCAGTTGGACCAAAGATATGGTAGGACTTTTGATCATGAAGTACCTGTACTTGTAGATATTTATTTTAGGAGCTTGTTGGCCCAGCAAGCGCAGGAAAAATTATCGGTGACGCATATTCCGGGCGTGGATCAAACTTGGATTTGTGACCAGAAGAGGTGTTAGGTAAGATTTAGTACTTGCTGTGGACATAGTTGTCTGAGTATCATATAATAAACCTAAAATAATCAAGTGCAAGTCGGATTCGTACATGAATGGTTCCGTACCTCCGTACAATAGGTAAAAACGCTAAAAAAACATGTTTTTTGTATGACGACCCCCTTTACTTATTAACTTTATTTTATTTTTAGTATATGTTGTTATAGCAGCCACAGTAATTGCATACATAATCGGTAAAAAATATTCTGCCAATATCTACCGTTTCTGTCGTTGCTTCACGACAATTGCTAGTCCAATCAGTGGCTGCTGTACGTGTGACTCTGCGGTGCTGCGTCACGTGACAGTCTTTTATATAAATTACGTGGGGCCATTTTGCGCGAAGATAATGTTTGAAGTTACTTCCATAGTATTATTAGTTCGCTGAGTACAACATGTCCGGTGCATGGTGCATCCGACTGGAAGAAAAAGTCTAGGTTACTGGTACCACGGCGGTCCGCGTGAGATTGAGACTGCACTTACAATTTCTCCGACGACTAATTAGATTAGCGAATGTAGGACAGACAGACAGACACACACACCGGCGGATGGCGTTAATTAATTAAATGAAACTAATCAGAGAGACCTTATGGAGGGCTGTGTACACGGAGCAAGGAACTCTACGGAGTGTAAAATAATTATTATACTTTCTGGATGAACTGTTTGTTTTAGTGTACGTAACGCAAATCACTATATTTTAGGTACTTTTTGACATACTACAAAATACGACAATAGGCATATGGTTCACCTGATACCAAAAGTTTTCCTGTAAATGCTTGCACCACCAGGATTGCCACACGCGCTTATCCGACTCAGAATAAATTTTATTTACGTTTGGAAGAATCCCACGTCTTACGTACGTGGGTACTAAACTAAACGTGAATGATTTAGTTTGTAAGTGGATAGACAATCTTTTGCATAAAAAGGGTTATCTGCATCACACGAAGTGGCAAGATTTATAATTTTGTGTACTTATATATCAATAATATAGTACTTATATTCCTAATGCCTACTTTTCAGAACTTTACTATTTTTGTTTACTTTATATTTACTTACATAACCTTATTTACTACAACCGTTTGGGTCTTGGCTTCCACAGCGATTCGCCGCCATTTCGGTTTGTCTCCGACTTTCTAGTATGTCACTATTTTACTTTGTGTGTACTAACCTCAGAAACAAAAAAAATAGATACATTTTGTTTTTGTTAAACATTAAATATACCCACCGCCTGCCTGACGACGACCGTCGTTTGGAAGCTTATTCGGACACTACCCAATCATCTTATTAAGATGATTTTTATCATATTCATTAGTTAGTCCGTCATCGTCACTAAATCTCCTATGATTCGCCAAGTAGGACCGATACTCATTGATGCTGGGCAAGGATGGGCAGTGTTTTGACAACAAATAGGATTCCGATGTCACCAGCTAGACATAATATATACTCTATCTATCTCTTTCGATGTGTCACTTCTCAATAACGAAATTTATTGTTCTCAGCTGGCCGCAACAGGCGGTTAATTCAATGTTGAAAATGCATATTTTTTACTGATTTTATAATTTCCCAGGAAGTCGTTGCTCTGTGCGTATACTGTGTCTGCGCGCTGTACCGGGAACTAACGGCGGCGGCTCAAAGCTCAAGTAATTACTTTTTAATTAAAACAAAAAGTATTGTTGTAATGGAGCCGCTACTTGCTGCCGGGAAGCGGGTGAGTGTCGCGCCGTGCTCGCCTGACATTCTAGCGGCGGCGGTCACGCTCTGCCGCAAATATTTTGCTTTCACGACACACTCCCTTTGTTCAAAGAAGGTTCAAAGCAACCGACTGCTTGTTTGTACACACATTTACGAGTATACAGGGTCCCAAATATACCGAAACTATTTTAGGGTAGATTCAGTCCATAAACCTGTACTGAACAACTTTGCCCAAGGATATGTATACCGAAATATAAAAATATTTTTTGGCTTTAAATACAAATTGACCAATTGATCAGCAAAATGTTTTTAGGGTTCTGTACCCAAAGGGTGCCAACGGGACCCTATTACTGAGCCTTCGCTGTCTGTCCGTCTACCCGTCCGTCTGTCAAAGGGCTCTATCTCTTGAACTGTAATAGCAAGACATTAGAAATGTTCACCGATTATATATTACTGTGGCCGCTATAACAACAAATACCTACTAAAAATAAGATAAAGTTAAAAATTAAAGGGGGTGGTCATACAAGAAACCTGTTTTTTCAGCGCGAAAGACTGTACGGAGGTACGGAACCCTTCATGTAAGAGTCCGACTCGCACTTGACCGGTTTTTTCATATCAAGGTATATATGTTCCTTGGGTAAAGTTGTTTAGTATAACCTTCAAATAGTTTCAGTATATTTTGTATACTAAAACTATTTTAAGGGTGGATTCAGTCCATGAAACTGAACAACTTTTAGTTCAAGAAGAAAGTTGTTCAGTATCATGGACTGAATCCATTCTTATATTAGTTTCACTATATTTTGTTAGACCATGTACCTATAAGTTCTCCTATATGTTAGGACGCTCCCGTTGCATCTTCATAGATGTGTTGCTTTGGAGCGAAGGGTTTCCATTCCAAATTTTTCATTTCAAAGATATTCATGGCTATGTAAAATTAAAAAATAATGGAATGCTTGTGCTTGTCAACATGGTTAACACCAATAGGAAAAGATGGAGTAATCGTTTTCTAGACGGAAAATAACCAGACGCACTTTTTTTTTTTAATGTTATAGGGCGGCAAACGAACAAGCGGGTCACCTGATGGTAAGTGATCACCACTGTCCATGGACAACTGCAACACCAGGGGTGTAACAAGAGCGTTACCGGCCTTTCAGGAAGATATAGACTCGTTTTTTGAAGGTTTCAATGTCGTATCGGTTCGGGAACACCGCTGCAGGAAGTTGATTCCACAGTTCGGTCGTTCGTGGCAGGAAGATCCTTTTAAAACGTACGGTGGTTGATTGCCAACTATCCAGGTGGTGTGGATGGTATTTTAATTTCAGGCGGGTGGTGTAGAGGTGAAATTTTGCAGCAGGTATTAGGTCGAACAATTCTTCAGAACATTCCCCATGATAAATGCGATAAAAAATGCAACATCCCTACGTAGAGCCAGAGGATCGAGACGGCTGACGAGAGTCTCATCATCGATTATACGAGTTGCGCGATTTTGAATACGGTCAAAAGGAAGAAGTTGGTATTTAGGTGCCCCGGCCCAGAGATGGGAACAATATATACTATTGTGATAATCTTAAACAAAACACTATTCAGTGCATTTGCTACCTCGATTTGTAAAGGTAAGCCATCTATCTATAATTTAAGAACTACGTTCTTGTCGGTGGAGTAGTTTTCATGTCTCCCTTGACCTTCCTATACGACACAGCGTCAACTTTCTCCTTTACTTGATCTATAAATGCTCTTCTTGGTCTTCCCTTTCTTCTTCTTGCTTCTATTTTTCCTTCTATTATGTTTTTAATAAATTGATCGTACCGTATAAAATGACCAAACATCTTTACTCTTTTAATATCGATGGTTTTCAATAAGTTTATTTTCTCATTAACTAAATATTAAGTACTTCTTCATTTGTCTTTTTCTCTATCTGACTTATACCTTCCATACGTCTCCAGCACCACATTTCGAATGCCTCTAAACGTTCTCGATTCTTTTTAGATAAAGTCCATGTTTCACTACCATATAATGCTATTCTCCAGATGTATGACTTTATAAGCCGTTTTTTTAATGAGCGACTGATTTTTGAATGAAAAATATGATTTTTCTTGTTATAGGCTTTTTTTGCCATAGATTTTCTGGCTATTATATCAGTTTTACATCTGGAGTCTTTAGTTATAATGCTACCTAAATATTTAAATTTGTCGACACTGTCTATTTTGATATTGTTTAATTTAATTTGGGTTGTTGTTGTTGGGGTATTCCTGGTTATCTGAAGTACTTTAGTTTTCTTAATATTTATATCTAGTCCTATTTCTTGAAAAATGGAGTTCATGTAGGTGAGCATTTGTTCCAGTTGAGATTGGTTTCCAGCTATGGCGGCGATGTCATCTGCGTAACGAATGAAATAATTTTTTTGACTATTGACTTTTATTCCACTTATTTCTGATTCTATGAATTGCGTAGCATTTTCAATAAACATATTAAATATTGTTGGTGACAATGAGCATGCCATGACAAGGTACTCATAAGTCAATATGACCAAAAACTGTAAGTGTATAACGTTTATGACCGCTGTTTACTTATTTATATAAATAAAAATGTCTGATTTTATATGTTTTCATTTAGAGACAAAATAAGAAAAAAAAAACATAATTTCGTACAAAATATATTAATTTATGTACTACAACAACATATAGGTAATTAATGTTATGTTGTGGTGTGAACCCATAGTCTTCCGGGGATGCCAATTTTGATCAAATGATAACAAAAATAATGAGTAAAATTTCAGATCTCAAGGTAAAATTTTTAACAATAAGTAGCTTTAAATTTACAAATAGAATGTTTCTTATTAGATATTTTGGGCAATTCCCAGTAGTCCTACTAAGTTTGTCCTACCATTAGGACTACATGTTTTTACTAATAATTACATATTTATTTCTATATCTACATCTAACAAAATGTACTGAAACTATTTTAACGGTGAATTCAGTTCATGATACTGAACAACTTTCCCCTAGGAACATATATCGAGCTACGAAAAATATTGTGTTTTCCATGCAAACTCGGATCAGCTGATCGGACAATTTTTATGGGAGGCCAAAATTATTATTGTTATTCGATGTTTCTTGGGGAAAATTGTTCAGTATCATGGACCAAATCCCCCCATAAAATAGTTTTAGTATATTTGGTTAGACCCTGTATACACTCGCCATCATATATCAGCCACGCACGAAACGACCAATCGGAAGCGGCCTGCACCCAGCGTTTTCCTGCACCCTTGCTCAGGTCGTCCGACCACCTAGCAGGTGGGTGTCCTTCGCTGCGCTTGCCGGTACGTGGTCACCATTCGAGAACCTTTCTGCCCCATCGGCCATCGGTTCTTCATTATCCTTATCCTTTTAATCCGTTAGGCTATGTCTGTGAACTTTGTTCTTCTACGAATCTCCTCATTGAAGATTCGATCACGTAAATAAACACCCATATACAATCAACACATACTTTTTTAAACTATCGAAAACATCAACATATACCTACTATTGTCTTTTTAAAAAAGTGTCATAGATTTAAAATTGTACAATAATGAAAAAATGCCGCCCTCTCCCGTCGATGTCAGAGTAGAATACAATTTATCACCCCTTTCCTGTTGGGTGTTGTAAGAGGCAACTAATCCCTTAGTCACCAAACCTTGCCTTGCACGATTTGCAAATCTTCCCTGTATTGAGAGAGGTCTTAAGTCCAGCAGTGGACAGGCATATGGGCTGGTAAAGAAACGCGTTGTAACGCAGGTAAACTCACATGGCTATACTAGTTCGCAGTACCCGGCGGCTGCTGTGTCGGCGCTGTGCCCACACTCGGTTTTTGCGTCCGCCTGCTGGAAACGAGCTAATTATCATCACATACTTAATTATAGCGATGCCGCTGCAGCGCGCCGCAGGGCTGGCACAAATGTTAAACGTACCACACGTTTAATAATCATAAATGTTGATAATCATGTTAATACTCGTAATCATAATGTTTGGTAATCTATTTAAATATCAAGCGAGTTTATTTGGAGAAAAAAAAAATAACACATGCACACACTATAATGCCTTTGTCCCTAATGTGGCAGACATATCATTTTGGATCTTGCGGCTCTATGTAGGCAGAGTCCAGGGCCGCAAGACTCAAAAGCCACTTTTTACGTAATGGTGGGCGAGAAGGTAGGAAAAGGAATCAAAATAGTGATAAGTTGGTACCGCATAGTATAAAATGATTCGCATTTTTACCCATTGCCTCGAACGTCTTTTAGGGAAGAGAAGCAGCTGGTACATTCTACGTTAAATAAAAATAAATATCTTAGTTTTTCACTTTTCTGAACTCCTTTTTGCATTATTAAATTACTGCTTACATCTCTGGTTTAGTGACAAGTTAGCTTTATTTAACCGACTAGATACTTAAATATAATATATACCTATATAATGTAAACCTATTCCCTCCTACTGCTAGGTAAAAGTCTCTCCTATTTCCTAAGAAATGTAAATATATAACAAATGATAAAATGGGGATCCAGGTCGTAACAAATTACATTCACAGGTTTTGACCTGCAAAGCTTTGCTTAGTGAAGCCGGATGAGTGAGCCTTTTTCATCTTAACGTATTCCCGGTTCCATCCCCAGCTTTGCTGCCTCAGAGTCCGGGATGTACTTTCCCGCCACTCTAAAAACTCATTATAATATGTATAAAAATGTTCACCCAAGGATGCCGAATATCATGCCAAATCGAGAAGAAATAGCCGGAACAATTTAAACACTGGCTAACTTAATTAGCTTGATGGGCGAGCCTGTTCGTGATAGTTTACCCTCCCTCTTTATACTATAGAAAGCACGTTCGTTTCAGTTATGATATGCTAGATGGTACTCGGCAAATTAAGTCATAAGACTGAAAGACGACTAATGTCAAGCAATCGGCAACCCTAAAGCAGGGAATTACAGAACGGGCGGCGGCGTGTGTCCACGCATTGCCGCCGCTTTTTATGTTATTGAGTGTACCCCGGAGAACCACCACAGTACCACTGCACCTACCACCTGAACTGTTGCCGAGCTCATCGACACAAACAAACAGGAATAGAAATATAACTAGAGCTACGCAGAACTCCTAATGCCATTATGTATAGAAAATTTCCTTGGATGCCGATTAACTATAAGCTTGAATCAGGAAGATACTATATAAAAAGTAGAGGAGGATACATGCCTTTTCTATTCCCTATTGATGCAACGGGAAGCTCGCTAAGATAAAGACATTTTTGCGCATTCTCATTTGCATGCTTAGTTGTGTTGCTTCGGAACGCGGTGTCAACACTCCAGGTCTCTCTTCTTCAAGGATGACTATACAATGTACCAAAGGAAAAGATCATCCATCCAGAATCTTTTTAAAAATTCACGATTAGCAAGTTTTCTATAAATATCACCAGCGTTAGTTACTGGCTATTTATATTTTCATTATTGTATGTTTTCAGTTACATTGTAAGGCAATCAACAGATAGGTGTTTATACCACTAATCCATTAGTTTCCGAGTGACGGTGCACTTAGAAAAATGTGAGATCCTTCTACCGAAATTGATCTCTTCTTTATTACGCGTAGTATCGTTTCCCATTGCTTTTTATGGTTCCGTACAAAAAATGAAAAAACGGAACCCTTATAGGATCAGTCGTGCGTCTGTGTGTGTGTCTTTCCGTCCGTCTGTCACAGCCAATTTTCTCTGAATCTACTGAACCAAATCAGGTGAAATTTGGTAGGATGGTAAAATCCTATGACCTAAACACAGATGTGCAAAGTAAATAAATATTTTTTTAATACACAACGACTACAAGATGATCTTGATAGACTTGCAAAATATTATGCGGATAAAAATATCACTTTCAATGTCGAAACTTAGGCTTTATTACCCGCGTTAGTCGACCTTTTACATACATTAGCTTTTACAAAATACTTTATTATACATACGTTTGTAGTACATTAGAGCACTGCAGTAGAACCCACCGTATAAAAGTAACTCTGAGGCTATTGAATATGTCCAAATTAAGTATATGAAACGGATTAACTACTTAACCCGACAATCAAAATTGGACTATAAAGAATCCTGCGAACATCATCACGTAATATGTTTAGAGAACCGTCGAATTCTGTCGGATATGCTTTTCTTGTACAACGTGTATAGCGGCAACAGCGACAGCATAGAACTGACAAATAAAATTATACGTTCCTAGCTCCCGCTACTAGAACTAGACATACTCCCCTTTTCTACACTACTTTTGCAAAAACCAATTATGCTAAAAATGCAATAATTAATAGGCTGCACCGTACATACAACAGCAGGTTTGGCGATATTGATCTTTTCCATTTGAAAAAGAACACCTTCAAGAAATCTGCAATCCGGGTGATTGAGAATACCGTGTAGGAACACCTACTCTCAATTACAATCCACGGTTGTGTAAAACATCCACTTAGAAACATACACACACGCACGCACACACACACTATACAGTACACGCCTTTAGTTCAGATAATCATTGAATATAGGCAAGCAGTCATGTTTGTTGTCAATTGTCATTGTTTACCCTCTTTTGTAAAAATACTTTTCGCTCTGTGAAGTAAGATAATATTGTTTGATTTTTGTATTTAAGAAAAAATCTAAAAAATGTAAATCCGTTATTGGCTGTCAGTGCTGTACTTACTAAGGTTAATATTGTAAATTATTTAAGAGCTGTGGATTTTGTGACAATAAATAAATCAAATCAAATAAAATTAAAATAAGGGCCATTTTCGGGGGACAAATTGGGAACTTAAAAACAAAAAAGTTTTGCAAACCTTATTGTGTCATATATTAAATGAAGGGCTCATTATGAGGATTATAAATATATTTTTTTATTATTTTTAAATAAAAAGTTTTGATTTTATTCACGAAAGAAGATGAAAATTGACCATTCCCTTCCCTGATCTCCGAAACTTTAGCATAAAATTTTGAAAAAAATACGAAATATAGTTCATTGCTTGTAAATTACAGAAAAACCTATAAGAAGTACGGAACCCTCTTAATGCAAGTGAAACTCGCACTTGACCAGTTTTATTTTAACAATAAAATTTACTTAGAGTAAATATACTCTAGATCAAAGTTTTGTAAGTACTAACATATAAATATTAAATTGTGATCCATATTTGGTTAAAATATAAAAGTAGAAGAATTATACACCAGCGAATAACTATAGTTCCTACTCACTTTTGTAGTAAAGTTATACTGTTTTCTATTTCGATAATGTTATAAAATATTGTTTCATATGTATACGTTTGAAACATCTCATTATTTATAATTTGATCTCAGCGTGTGTTATGTCGTGATAATCATAATAAAAATAAACCAGTCAACTCGCGTAAAAAAGATCCGTACTTCTCTAGTTAAAGAATTATTTTCTGCAATTTATTCAAAATTTTAGGCCCATTTTTTTCGGAGATAAATTTAGCCTTATTTTCTGAAATAACTTCAAAAATATTTATCTTTACGTTTTTAACAGCCTCTGTTAATTGTACAACTATTGAACACTGCTTTGAAGTATTATAACTAAGAGTTCAGTGAATAGTACTAACAAGCTCAGATATTTTTAAACGAGCGAGCAAAGCGAGTATTGATTAAAATTTAATAAAATATGAGTGACGATTAGACGAGACTATTATCTACCTTATTGATATATTAAGAGCCAGGCTTTTGTCAGTGTTATTGTATGGAGAAAGACGTACATAATGTCGATTTCTTCAAGAAATAATAAAGTGTTTTGCCATTGCCTTCTCTAACATAAATATGTTTTAAGTCCAAGCAAAATTCGGGTCTTAAGTATTTAGTACCAAGACGATATTTTTTTCAGTTCAGAGGCTAGTGCGTTATCACTACGACACAGCACAGAGGTCGCCGACACTAGGTAAAGTTTAAATCGTTTTTATTGAGCTTTTTGTATTCTGGAAACAGAAGCTTGGTTGACGTGGAGTGACGCGGCAGTTCTGTAGTTGTCACATAACGGGCTGTTCTAGTGGGGTTAAAGTTTAAGTTTTTGTATCGTTGATATAAAATTACCTTATGGGTTCGTATTATAGTTCTCAGCAATATATACCTTTAACCTAAAAGGCGTCCGTGTAAAGACATAATTTTGAGTCATATTGGTTGAAAGTGGCACAGAATTTACAATCTACATATTTGGTAAGCACTGCTTGTTCCTAAACGCTAGCAGTTCGCAGTTTCTGCATTAAAATATCTTGAAAAATTATCTTTAATACTGGTTTTTTTTTCCACTTCGTTTTTTTTGTACCTATAACTCTGGGAGATACCGTTGCTCAGCAGTGCGACAGTATGCCCACATATAGTGGGTCCACTAGACTTAGTAAAAAAGGAGTGCACAAGGAAGGCTGCAGCTGTAATTGCAGACTGGTTCCGTTCTGTCAAACTAATTTTGTTTGAAAAACAAAATATCACAATAACTGGTCAAATGTTAATGGTCGATGCGGCTCGCAACTCATCATTATTTTGATGTTAGGGATAAAGACGTGATAATGTTATGTAGGAAAGCGTTTAATCTAAATAAGCGATAATTTGTGAGAACTCTTATATCAAATCTTATATCGATTGGACCTGTTTTCTTCTCCGAGATTCTTCTTCATCTAAGCGCGTTCCCGGTTGCATCATCAGCAATGCTGCTTTGGAGCCCGGGGTGTGCTTTCCCATTTTTTTCTTCCAAATATAACATGCATGTCAATGGTCACCTAAGGGTGCCAAAGACCTTGCGAAATAGAGAAAAAATAGCCGGAACAGTTTAAGTGATTTGGCTATGGTTTTACGACCGGCCGCCTGCCTGACGTAATCCTCTTTGGGAATGCACTTGGGCGAAAAGTTTTACAACCGGCTGCCGCCTGACGTCAACCCTCCTTGGGAATGCAGTTGTAGCACAAGATGTTTGTGCTTATTTCTTTAGTCGCCTCTTATGACATCCACATGAAGAGATGGAGTGGTCCTATTCTAAGCCGGAAGCCACACGGCTAAACGCCGAGATCTATATATATATATATTATTTGTAATTGAATAGCCTTTATTAGATGGTTCATGTGAACAGCTGGCAGAGCACTGACCGCAGGAAGAGCCCTGTGTACACATCCAAGTGTAAACAATTACGTCAGTCACTGCGGATTTTAATTCTAGGTTCATGTTACGTAATAATTAATTAGGTATGATTTCTTTGGTCTACTTGGTTTGCAGCTTTGCTGTTGTAATAAGTATTATGATTTGAGTGTCTTCGTTATAAGTTCTAGGCACCAGTGTTAACGCTTCCTTTACTTTATACCTCACCTGTTTTCTTGAAACAAAATTATCTCGGTTATTTTGAAGTTACTATAAGGCTGCTTTTGACATCTGTTTTCTATGAGGTATGTTAGTTGTCACTCCCATTTCCCACAGGGGTAGACCATAGACCTCCACCACTGTGATCCATTGTTCTGTATCGTAACGTTTTGATGTAATAAAGATACTTACCAATATTAATGTTTTTGTTTACCAATAATAATATACATCTGGACTATTGCATTATATGGCTGCGAAGCATGGACGTTGACTTAAAAAGAAAAGAAACAAATAGAAGCATTTGAAATGTGGTGCTGGTGTACGATGGAACGAATAAGCTGGGTTGAAATAATCACAAATGAGTAGGAGAGCAAAGGTGCATTCTGGATAGGTATAAAAGAGAAGACGAAGAAAGATGTTGGGTCATCTCATCATCTGCTACGACATGATGACTTTATAAAGATTATCATGAAAAGAAAGATAGAAGGGAAAACAGGAACAAGTAGACCGAGGCATAGCTACATGAAACAGATAAAGGAAAAAGTGAACGTCGTGTCGTACAGCGAAGTAAAACAGCTGGCAGATGAGAGAGACGAATGGAAGAGAATTCATACTCCACCGACAAGAGCATATTTCTAAATATAGATATATAAGATTTATGTTTTTACCAGTTTTTATTATCAACAAGCATCGAGATGCTTGTTGATAAAAACTTTAGACTACATTATGTTCTTTTCGGTCATTTTTTTTCCTATATTTGGCAACTACGTACCTATTAAATGGTACGACACAACTCTTGCCGTTTCTTTTATGCATTCATGAATTAACTTATTTATCAACTATTTATTTATCAAAATTTAGTCCCTTAAGAAAAAAAATGTGTCTTTCTCATTTTTATAAGCAAGCACATTGCAACGCCCGTACTTACATACTTAATTAAAATCCGCCATTATTGTACCAGCAATATTCTTTTAATAACATATTACTGACTTTAGAGGCTCAGTTACGTGAGCTTTGCTTTACGAGCAGCTATAAAGTTCGGGAAACTTGACTTTGAAGACGCTCGGAAGCGCTGAACAGAAAATCTGTTCTGCGAAATGTTCACACCGAACTAAACTGCCAAAGACGACAATCTTATCGAATATCTCGACACAAAAAGGCAATTTAAGAGGAGATGCCGCCTCTAGACATAGTAGGTCTGAGACATCCCATAACCCATGGAGTCGGAGGTAGATCTGTTCAGTAATGCGAGGACTGCCGCCGGCGTCGCCCGCTCCGCCCGCCGTCCGCCGCTCGCCGCCGCACGCAGCCGCCATGCTGCTCGTCCTGGCGCTCGCCGCCGCATGCGCAGGTCCGATGCAAATCCCGGTCAACGACCCCAGTGATATATGCGAAGGATACGCGCCTATATGACCAGTCCACTTTTATTGCCTCCCAACTCATTTTTGAGTCCAATTTATGGGTTTGTCTGAGTTGTTTTGGGATCGCAGGTACTGTAAATTGTTGTGTGTGTCTGTAGGATCTTGAAGCCGGTAATCTCTTTGTTTTATTGTTGGTTTGCGAGTAGAACGTAAAACAAATTAGATTTCACACTCTACTTTTGCGAATATACTATTCGCAATTATAAAAATATTATTCTCATCTCATCTCAGTTATATTAGAGTATTCAATAAAATAAATAAATAAAATTTTGGAAATTAAGAAAGTTAATTAAGTAAATTTTCAATGGAATAGCAGTTCTGAGTTTTAATTTGATTTACATGGAAAAATTAAGTGAAATATAAACATTTGTTTAAGTAGATTTAATTTTGTTTTTACAAAGATTTTCTACGTAAGTAATCATTCCTGATTTAATTTTGTTTTCATCATAATTTGTGTTTATCAAACAGTGTTCTTGTTATGAATTATAAATAAAATGAATAATTGTTATATATCAATAAGTTATTAGGTTAATTCAAGCCTTTTCAATTCTATACGAGTATACCTACTTACCCTTAAATAAATTACAATTGATATTATTTTGGAGTTCTGTTAGTGTGTTGGAAAACATGATATTTAAATAACATATAATATAAACCCTTGTTAGAGTTAGAAGACTTAACTCAGTAATATCACAGAATACGAACTAGTACTCGCGTAGTAATATTCGAATTCTAAATGTTTAAGATTCTAGAGGTAAAACCAAATTACGTGTAGCAATATATATGAATGCAACTTGAATGAGAGAAACAGTAGCCCAAAGTAGCTCCTACTCAGTACTTCATAAATAGTAGAAGCCCACAAAATGTGGATGACCGCCGCCGCGGGAGCCGGCGCGGCTCGCAAAAGACTTCAACGCGCCACCGCGCGCGGCCAGTACTCCAATTACAGGGTTTTTGCAAAAGCTGCGATTATAGCAGCTTATAAACGGCAGCGATTTTTTTTTTAATAATGGTTTTTATTAACTCAGGAAACTTGTCTTAGCTTTTTGTAAACACAGTCACCTAGTTTTTATTTTTAATACAGGGTTTTCGATGAAGAGTTTGTGGCCAAGTTCCTTGGTCTGAGGGCAGAGTGGTCACAGAGAGTTCAACTTATGAAAATATTCTCAATATGCTTTCTGTAATATAATCATAATTATTTTACGTAAATATTTTTCAAAGTAAAACTTGATCTTATTTCGTGTAATATAAATATATTTATTTAATTCAATAGAGTTCGATGTGCGATGGAGTGCTAGTTTATGATGTTTTTTTGCTTAAAGAATTCGTGCAGTTCAAACGGCGAGTATGATTTCTGATGTATTTTTATAAAAACGTGTCTGATCGCAGTACCTATCATATACTTTATTTGAGAGCCAGGCTCTTGTCGGTAATTTATGTGTAAAGACACGCATACAATGACGATTATATATTTACTTAATAAACAACTTATTTTGTATGTTTCGTAAGTTATTTGACATTTTTGTGTTAACAACAGCTCACACTTGTTATCAGTTACAGGCTCTAGTTCACGTAGTGCTCTAGTGAAGTGAAATACAGTAGAGTATTGACACTCCCGTGACCTTTCTCCTAGTGGTCTAGTTTACGAGAACCTTTCAGTGGCACAGTCCGACAACACTGACTTCATTCATCTCGCTAAGGACTTTCCGACGAACAAAGAGTGGCCTACTCCGCTCACAGTTACTGTGAACAAAACTGTGACTCATGACAAATTCTAGTTTAGTATAAAATACGTTACACATATTTTCGAAATGATGATGACATTTGTAATACTCGTAATAGCCGGCCAAGTGCATGTCGAGTTAGGGCTACGCACACTGTAGGGTTCCAATCCCAAGTCAAAGCATGGGGAATCTTTTTTATTTTTATATATTTACTGTCCAAGTAACAACTTCGTCTAAGTCTTCTTTTTAATTATTTAGTACGTTGTACGACATTTTCAAGAAGAATCTATATCATATACCTCTGAGTTTGGCGAATATTACTCTGAAACTAACAAAGATGCAATTTTCCTATAAAATTCATTATATTTACTACCACCAAGATTTTTCAAGCCAACAATGTTTGACGACCTCTGTGGCGTAATGGTTAAGACGCTAGACCGCTAATCCGGAGGTTCTGGGTTCGATCCCCAGCCAGAGCAAGTTGGAAAACGGCCTTTTTCAAATTGTCCTGGGTCTTAGGTGTTTATCTATACAATGTATTTATCATAAAATTTAGTATCGTTAAGTTAGTATCCCATAACAGAAGGTTAAAACTTACTTTGGGGCTAGCTGAATCAGTGTGATATGTCCCTATATATTTATTTATTTAATTTTTCACTTTATTACAACAATTTAACGCTTTTTTAGGGTCTCTTCTGATAGGACCTAATACATTACACAGAAAGCAATAAAATTCTCAAAATAAAACCACACTTCCACTGTTGTTATATTTTTTTACATAAAACACAAAAGTATGTATGTGTACCTATGTATGTACCTATGTAAATCAATGTATGTGTATGTATGTATTGTCTATGTAGATATGTGTATAGTGTGTGTAGAAATACATACTCATCTTTAAGCGCCTATTGCTAATTCAATTTTTTCTGTTTTTCCTAAAGGCTGACTGGTAGAGAATGCATTATCATTAAGTCCACCTTTTGTACCATTGTGGTCAATAAAAGTAGATTTAATTTCTTAGAATGGTATAAGGTCTATACTTCCCAAAGAGGGTTGAAGTCAGGCAGATGGCCGGTCGTAAAACTATAGCCAAATCATTTAAACTGTTCCGGCTATTTCTTCTCCATTTTGCACGGTCTTTGGCATCCTTGGGTGACCATTGACATGCATGTTATTATTTGAAGAAGAAAAAGCGGGAAAGCGCCCTCCGGGCTCTGAAGCAGCACAGCTGAGGATGCAACCGGGAACGCGTTTAGACGAAGAAGAAGAAGTATAAGGTCTATAAGGGTCTATACTGTGTCACACTGTGTCCAATAGCTGCCTGTTTGTCACACACTCACGTTTTCCTATAAGCCCTGTAACATCGACCACCAACAAATGAAAACAGTCACCTATACTAGCGTATTGGTAGTTTTATAGCGTATATAAAATTGCGTAATACCAACTATTAAATTTGATTAGTGTGAGATCGCAGAAAGGAAGGATCGCCGAGCGAGATGCTACCTATCTCGATATTATCGGATAAAGCAAACAAGGCGCGCTGGGATCGGAGGGCGCGGGGGCGGGAGGCAGTTTAAGGATGAGCAGGTTTAAAGGTAATTTAGCTTCCGCTTACAAATTTGCCTGTTTATTAAGAAATTGAAATGATTGTAATGAATATTTTTGTAGTGAAAAATTCTTTGAGATGAGAAAAAACTATTACTCGCGACACTGCTACCGACACCACTTTGTTCAAGTTTTCACTTATGTCGACACTTCCGGAGTGCCACTGTTTTTTTTATAGTTACATTTGTGTCGAAGGTTAGTTACAACCCATGGTATGGTTACAACCTTCTACCGTTACCGTTTCGTTTACCGTTGGTTAAAGATGATACCGAAAAAACTATTAGAATCACATTTTTTATCAGATTTGATTTTAAAACAACAATATTTTTTTCTTGAATAATGGATTTAAATCTTCTTTAATGAATACATAAGGATTTTAGGGTGTAGAGATATCTTTTTATTCAAGTTTTGTACAGGTAATACACTTAAAGACAATTATGTTATTGGAAAAGAAAATATATAAAAGCGTTGGCTGAGCCGGTAGCAAACGGCACTTGTCATAGCGTTGGATATTCCATACAGACGAACAAACACATTCGTGAGCCTCATTCACCGCGACACCCACGACCAGTTCGCAACTACCACCATATCACCGTTGAATAAGGTCTATATTAAGCGTTTGTCACAGGAGGGCAGATGGGAGATAGCGGGCCCTGGCATTAACATACATTATCGATGTACACAAATACGGAATTCCGTATTATGAATGACGAGTTTTACACCATTTGTTGCGTTTTTTACTCGTATTTGTCGTGGTTTTAGCGGAGGTGGTCAACCTCGTATTAAGACGGTGTCATATTCATGGCATTGTAATGCTATTCTTCGCCAGGGCGCGTGTGTTTCCCACATAAATAAATATTGACTTGCTCTACAATTACGACATTCAAGTCGTATTTGTTAGAAGCTTGCGGACATTGGCTGCGGAAAAAGTACACAGATATCATGATTATGAAATCATCACTAAGATAATACGATATACAAAGCATGGTAAAACAAGTATGTTTGAAATAAGATGGAATTAACCCGCTTATGCCCGCATTGTCCGGGATGCACCGATTATTCCGAGATGAGACAAGGATTGTCGAAGACCTTTGATTCATTTTTTTATTTTTATTGAATTCTAGTAATATACAGTCATATACTTATGTATATAATTATAACTATCTTATTTAATAGACCTTGAGTGCCTAATATTTATAATATACATTAAGTATATTACTAAAGTAAAAATCAGAGAGAGTGCGAATCAAAAACTATTGCCGTGGAATCGGTGAATTTGTAACTAGAATAGAATAGAAGAATAACAATAGTTACCAAAAGAAGAACTACTATAGATACTATTGATATACAGTACAATAATACTTCTCGAATATGGAAGGTATCGTCATGGGAATAACTTCAAAGATGTACATGGCGAAAATTTCAGAAGCACGTGGGGAATACGTTATCATGATATGCCACCCGAAAGTGAAGTGTTCTCTCTCTTCTAGTTTGTGGCCTATTCAGTACAAACTGTTTACAAATCTTTAGTGAGTAAACTAACATGAAGTACCTATTGAAACACGACAGAGGTTACTGGAAATGCAATTCAAGCGCTAGCAATTATTCAAAGCAGATGTCCTTTTATGAATAGCTTTCTCCTATAGGGTAATTTATAGCAAATGGCAATTCAAAACGATAACTTTATTATGAATTTTCCGGGGTCCAGTGCCCCCCATTTGAAATGAAAGAGAGATCTCATTGAAAATTTTGACTCTACCAAGCCCTAGATAACCCTTCAAACTATTTTATGAACTACTGTTTACAGTTTTAAGTGAGAACGTGAAGCTTTTCTTCACACATTTGCCAAAAGTAGCCGTTTTTTGTTAGTAACAGTTTGAAGGGTTATCTAGGGATTGGTAGAGACAAATTTTTAAATTTTATTTTTTGTTTCCTTTTAAATGATTTATTTCAAATGGGGGCAGCAATGGGCCCCGGAAAATTCTAGCATGGCCTTCAATAAAATTTTCAACTTGGGGAAAAATCTCCCAGTTGTAAGTAAACAATTTGATGTATGTATACTTTTACAAAAGTAAAAGTATACCCAAACTTTTACAGTCTTATTATAAAACAAGGTCTAAAGATAAATCGAGTTTTAAAGTCGATTTAAACTAAGTAACAAGGAAAATATTATTACAAAACGAGGTTTAAGACATAAACCATGGATTAAATTTAGACCAAAGCTAAACCACCTACGGGGTAGTTGAAGCTACAACTAACTTATTTATAACCTACAAATTGTACAAACAAAAGTCATATTCATATTGAAATTATATTGATAATTGAATTCTGTTGTTTTTATTTGATAAAAACCACATCGGGCCCTAGTTTAGGTTCGTATTAAACTTTGACTTATCTGTAAAATCATCACGTAAATCAAAATAAAATATCGAAATCGTAGTAAAACTGAAAACATTCCTGATGGCTATTCTTTTTCCTTCTTCTTTAATTTAAGAGCTTGCTCTTGTCGATGGAGTTCTGATGGCTATTAATAAATGCTTACTATATCCAGGAAAGGTGTTGGAACTGCGACGAAGATGATTTAAACGTATTTTTATTGTTTTAAAAGTTTTCATGACAAGATTCTTATTAAACTCAATTTCAACTCTTTTGTTCGTTTATTTTATTTCAAAACAATAAAAACACGATTTATTATTTCTAACACTACACAACACGCATAAAAAAACAATATTTATCAAGATTATTCACAAATTACAATAATACAAACTGGGCGGGAATATGATATGAAGGTCACAGAACAATATTACTTCTAGCGGAGATAACGATAGACCACAGACTAAATATATATTACATTGTCAAAGTTGTTAACATTGATGCGTTCCATTTATTGATATTGCTATACCTTTTTTTAATAACAATTATATGATTTTTATTAATTGGATCAATAATTAAGAGGTCTTTGGTAAGATTAGATACGTATAATAATTTTAATTAAATTATTTAATAGATTAATTTCTTTTCAAATAAAATCTTTTCGAAGAAATTATATTATTATGAAAAACAGATAGTTTTTTCAACTTAGGCTCAGACTATCGTGGAACTATCTTGATCCGTCTTTGTTGGAGGTTTTATAATGAAACACAGTTTATCGTAGGTTTAACGTTTGTTACCGTACTAAACCTAGATTAAGTTAATACGGGACTAAACCATGATTAAGGCCTTTTTTTATAATAAGACTATTATAATTTATAAAACATCTACTGTCATCATCATCCGAGGGTATTCCCGGTTGCATCCTCAGCGGTAACGGTTCAGAGCCCGGGGTCAGCTACCTAACCTATTTGATTTGACGAGGTTACTGGTTTTTACACAGAGCTACTGCCGTCTGACCTCCGCAACCCAAAGGGTAGATCACAACCAATCCTAGGATAGATTTAAACAAACGCTAGATGGCGTTCGGAACCCACAAGCAAGGAATCATCTTGCTTTTCAGATAAATCAGGTGATACAAGCAATATCCTAACCAGACTGGAAACAACTTTTCACAAAGTATGCTTCCCAGTGGGATTTGAACCCACGAGCTCTGGATCAAAAGGCAAACATTTTGATTACTGGACCACGAAGGCAGTCATATTAAACATCTACTGTGTAGGGTGCAAACGCAAATTAATAATTTTTATTCTACATCCATAATTGTTGTGGATTGTAAACAATTGCAGAATTGCTCATAGTAACGAAATGGTGAAATTTCGTTGACTGATTTACAACAGCCTTTTTCTTAATTAGTAACTAAAAGAATACCGTTACAGTGAGACAGTGTCGGCAAATCTGGCCGCAAAGACAATGGTCGCGGGGTCATCGAATGGCCCCCGAAGTAGAGCGGAAGCGGCCCCCTAGGCCATGGGAACCATTGTCTGGTATTGTTGCTGGACAGCGCGATGGGAACTAGGGGGAGTGTGTGAGACTGCTTTTTGCCAAAGTTGCCTTATTTCATTCAAATAAAAGGAAAAAAGACGGGAAAATGTGCTTATGACTATTTTAATTTTAAAGATATATAATTACTAGCTGTGCCCGCGACTTTGTTCGCGTGGTTGTCGGAACGTAATGTTATATAGCCTAAAGCCTTCCTCTATAAATGTACTACCTAACAAAAAAAGAATTTTTCAAATCGGACCATTAGTTCCTGAGATTAGCGCGTTTAAACAAACAAACAAACAAACTCTTCCGTTTTATAATATTAGTATAGATATATCACGTTATATATATATCACTCTATCTATAATTATATATCAAATTTATCTGTTAGTAAAAGCTCTATTATGTAGCTTTTATTTATTTTATTTATTGAAATTTAGTACGCAAGTTAAAAAATACTTAATTTAATTCCAATGCCCGTTGTAAAAATAATTCCGTTATGTAATTACAATTATAAGACTGCTATGCTTCGATCGGTGCGGAAGGAAACGCAGCAAGTACATTTTACGCTTAGGTATTTCTAACGACTCTATATTCATTAGCAAATATGGAGTTAATATAAAAACCGATCAAGTGGGAGTCAAACTCGTACATGAGGTTCCGTACCTCCGTAGAATGTTTTAAAAAGCTGATAAAAAAACGTTTCTTGTATGAAGACTTCCTTTAATTTTTAACTTTATCTCATTTTTAGGTTTTGATGTTATAGCGGCTATAGTAATACATAATCGGTGAAAATTTCAAATGTCTATTACGGTTTAAGAGATAGATCCTTGTGACAGACGGACAGACAGCGGAGTCTCAGTAAATATGATCTCGTTGGCACCCCTTTGCTACGGAACCCTAAAAGCGTTGTAAGTTTAGGTTCGGGGCAAACTGAATAGTAACGTACACTGAGTATATTATGAGTATATGCCGTAAGTTATCCTGCTGGCGGGTTTGGGTCGCGGATCTCTGCCGGCGGTTTGACCCGGCCGACCACCCACGGCCAGCGGCACGGCTGCCCCGCCCGCCCCGCGCTGCTTTTACGACCATTCCCATATAAATACTGGTAATAACAAGTGCAAATATAGGAAGTAATTACTGTTATTATGATAACATTAACTTTATAACTTCTTAATATCTAACTATAAGAACAACTTAAAATAGGTACAAAGCGGGGCCTAGCACTAAAGCGATTTCTTCCAGCCAAGCTTTGGATAAAGATAATTTTGAGTACGTAAATGTTTGGGGTTATATATTTTTTTTACAATAAATAATATCTAAATAATATTCTATCTAAAACCAGAACGATCAAGAAAATATGATCTAAATGGAATAACTGTTTTTGAGAAGAAATAGAGGATGGAAAGAGCTAATAAGCTTACAAAAAATCTAATGCAATTACGAAAATTATGAATTAAAAACGTTTAGTAAAGGATATATCTATATAATTTTAGTTACAAAGCTCTGGAGAATTTCACAGTTCACAATGCTATATATAACAACTATAATTTAGTTATACTTAGATTACAATATGTGAGGAGATGGCGCGGCAATTTATGTGCATGTATGACCATGGCACTTAATTTCGATAATTCTGTGTACTTCCGTCACTATTTAACTGTCATCCTCGCATGTATGACCGACTTGCAGCATCCCTACAGCACTTAACAAAATAACATTTGTCCCGTGGGACCTAATACGAATAATAATGCCGTGGGACTAAATCAACTAGGTACGAGTATTATATTTTACAAGAATACCATTATATTTCTACGTACCTGCTTCTACCTTATTGTTGACTAAATGTCCTCTTAATCTGTCGCAGGTCGACTGAAAGAGATCCCTACATGGGATAACTCCACCGTTGTATATCTGTACTTTCAAATGTTGTATTTGTATAATTAATTTTGGTACAATAAAGTTTTAACAAACAAACAATATTTTAAAAAAAGTTTGTTTTAGTACTTTCATCTCAAAACTGCGGTAGAGCTCATTATAACATTAATTAGACTTAACATTTACCTTGCTTAGCCATGGTATCGTCTTAAAGAGCATGCTTGACATGGTGCATTGTAATCTCAATTTTGATAACATCTGGGGTACAATAGCGTCCGCCGTTCGTATCGTAAGTGGACGACGGCTCGGGTTCAGAGCCTGGTCCAGGTTTTTATTGCATAGTGTCAACGGACGTCACGTGACCATGGGGTGATCCCGATGCACACGAGCACGCGCAACTCAGCCTCAAGTCCTTTATATCTTATTACGTCAATAAAATTACTGACATATACCTAAATTTATTGCCGCTTCCTATGTGCGGAGGTAAGCAGCGTTGCAATCTCTATTGTAGCGAGACGTCAAGTATACAAAAGTAATGAACTTTGTATTGACTGATTGTAATGACTTTTGTCAAAATACGATACGGTACACTTCTTTTTCTTGTAATTTAACAGCTTGCTCATGTCGGTAGAGTTAAGTGGAGACGCCTCCATTCCTTTCTTCTCTCGGCCATATACTGGTAGAATCTTACTTCTAACATTGCTTAAAAAGATACTGTCGCGTTTTATTTCTAAAGGGATAGACAAAGCCGTAAAAGGCCGTAAGACCCTAACACGATGGTAGGCTGATAATGGAAAAATATTTGTAGGGTTGGTTTGCCAGTCGCACCGCTTATGACAAATTATTTAGATTCTCGCCCAATCGGTTTTACAATATGCGCGGAAAAAGAAGCAGCTAGCTACGTCTTTTCTTTTCTCCCAGACCAGCAGAGCATTTGATGGACTGAATGGACATGGAGGGAAAGCATTTGTCAAAATTATTACCTAAAATGTCAATATAATTAAGAGATTTGACGAGAAGTACTTATCGTTTGTTCGTAAATTGACGAGCTGTTGGATTCGAGAACCGGCAGCAGAGTGGTCCAGCTTTTTATCATACCTCGAGTCTAAGGGCATCACTTGACTATGGGGCTGCAAACAATAATGTAATCCCGATTCACACGCCAACATATAAGTAAGTACGCGAATTGCGAATGGTAACTTAGGTCCTCAGTTTATTTAGTTTGAGAGAAGCAACTACTCGTAAATCTACCTAATTGAACAAATTTATTATTCTGTTAAAAGCTTCTGAACAAACAATTTATTTTTATCCTTCATCAACAACTCATCTGAAAAGTTCCTGCAAATATCCGTTTTAACTTCATTGATTTCATTTGGACAAGGCGTAAATCCTGAACATTATCACTGGGTTACTTCACAGTTCTTCCTACTTGAATACTCATAATATGTTTTACGTATCACCGGGCTAAAAATTTATTATTTCTATGTACTTATAAAACTGATTCTCATTTTTGTTCGTTATTATGCAGATGTTTACGGAGGTACTTCAACGAGGACACACAGCCAAAAAGACAGGAGTGTGCGTGCAATAGGTATGTAAAATATTAATTTACTGTCGTAGGTAAAAGGCCAACGCATTCCAAGGAATTTAGGTGAAATTCTTGAATCATTTTCTTTGTTTTGTCTTATAAGTCTCACATTGATTGACAGATAGATTGTTGGTAAGTGTGACTAGCATAAAAGGAATTTTGTGGTCTCATTTTGTATCCCGCATACCTGACGCGGGGCAACCGCAAGAGTTCGAGTTCTAGAAACCAAATCTTGACATTTTCTTTTACTTACTGTTCTAACATTATTTTGATTTTTGCTCAAAGTTTTAGTTATTGACATCTTCTATCTTGTTGTTCTAAGCTCAATTCAAGGATACTTATAAATAATTATAAGCTTACCAATCAATTATTATTAGGGGCTCTGTGAGCTATAGACCTCAAGAATCTGTGTTTGCATACTTTAAACTAAACAAATGTTCACAGCGCACCTTAAAACCATTATATTTTGATTTCTACAAATGTAATAGACTAAAAAATCCATATAGTTAATAACAAAATTTCGCGAAAATCGGTTGAGAAATGCGACCTGTTAAAAAGAACAAGGAAAGCCATCCGGACAGACATTCGAAAGCATTTCTGTCCAAGTTAAAACAGAGACGCTTCTTCTCCCTCGCTCGATCAATAAAAGATAAGTGCGAATGTGCAATATGAAGCCATTGAGATATCCAATCCATTATATATCCAAGATTGTGTTAAGATTTATGTAGCTCATAGAACTTTAATTTTCAGCTTGAACGCCAAAATTAAGAGCCCATACTACCCTAAAGTTCTTAGAGCGATCTTAAATATTTATCAATATTAACGAAATGCTCACTATTAAATAAAAAAAAACCGGCCAAGTGCGAGTCGGACTCGCGCACCGAGGGTTCCGTACAAACCTGCAAGGTTTAGTATTTGGTATGAATTTCAATTTAATACCTCTACGCGTTTATGAGGAAATGGGTAGTAAGTTTAAAATTATTAAAAAAAAATATATTATGTGATGTAACTAAAAATTTATGGTTTTCGTAATTTTTCCTTTATCTATGCTATAAGACGTTGCTTCGTACCAAATTTCAAGATTCTGAGTTCACGGGAAGCACCCTGTAGGTTTTGATTCCCTTGCAAGTGTCGAAAATTTGCGGCATAAACGGCTGTATCTTTTGATTGCGTTGGCCTAGAAGTTTGATTTTTTCACAGCTTCAAGGGACAGTAGACCTGAGTAATTGATATAAATTTCAGCTTCATACCTCCACGCGTTCCTGAGAAAAAGGGTCTTGACAGACGGACGGACGGACGGACAGACGGACAACAAAGTGATCCTATAAGGGTTCCGTTTTTTCCTTTTGAGGTACGGAACCCTAAAAAACAGCAAAGTTCAGGACTAACTCTAAACATAATAAGTTTCACGATGCTTCAAATTTTCTCGATAGAAAAACATTCCGAAGTTGCCTCCAAAGCACCTCAGAATTATACTAAAACAGAAAGTATTCAAGAAATACAATAATGTAGCACTTGTAACTTTGGATCATAATTGTATTTAACATAAGGCAGTCATCATATGTCTTACTTTTTAAATAACTCTGAAATATTCTTTGTAAAACGAAAAATACCTCAAAACCAGAACCAGCCTCATTGACCCACCGCGATTCCCGACGCTCCGCATGGCTCGCTGGCTCGCTTCGGCTAGAGTAAATTTCTGTGCGTGGAAGCGGGAGCAAAATTAAGATTACTGACATCAGGCGCCCTCTTAACTAAGTTCACTTTAGCCCCTGCGTGCCCCCATAGGTGATGGTGGGTGTGAAAGTGAAAATAGGAAATCCAAATAGTGATGGGTTGCTAACCGCATCGCTTAATGATTTAGATTCTCACCCATTCCTTCAATTGGTTCTTACGATCTGCGCGTTAAGAGAAGCAGCTGGTACATTCTGTATTTTTTCTTTTCTGTCAGAATATCAGCGTGTTACTTTTGTCTTTCCAATTTCGATCTATATTTATACAAGTTGGAATACTTAGGACAAAACCATTTAGAACTAGATATCCATGGAGTTGAGCTGCACAAATTATTATTAACTTGGTAGATTCGGCCTTATTTAAATGATTGCAACTACCTACTTATAGTTTGCATTCATGGAATTGTGTCATTATTCCAGGTGCGCCAGAGCTTCCCCACGGCTGCCTGTACGAGGGCCGTTGGTTCACGGAGGGCGCGGTGGTGACCACGCACGAGGCCTGCCTGCGCTGCGTGTGTGCGCGGGGTGCGCTAGCCTGCCGCCGCCGCGCCTGCGCAGTGCTGCCTGATCCCCCTCCAAAGAGGTGCCACGTCCTGCACAGGAGAGGCGCTTGCTGCCCCGAATTGCACTGTCCAGGTAAGAACCTAGGAAAATACTTCAGAGCTGGTGAATAGAAACAAATGATCATAAAATCTCCAATCGAGTTGATTTTTTTGTATTACTTCGTTCGATTTAATTTGTATTACTTTGACCTCATAATAAAAATTGTATTAAGTGATTTTATTTAATTTTACTTAATTTTAAATTCCAGATAGCGTAACGCTGATGGAACATGGTGCTTTAGCACGATTTGAAAACGATGATTTCTCCGACATTGCTACACCAGCTTCAATTGTTCATGGTAAGTTTACAACACACTTCCTTCTACTCGAATGTGATAGATAATCTACCGTTATATATAACGTAATAGGCCTGGAAGAAGATCTCAATGAATAATAAATAAATGCTAGAATTAAAGTTTATGACATTTTATCAATGCAAAAAAGTTGAGTGACTGTAATTTCTATGTACCTAATGAAACTAAAACGTTGAGCCCTCTCTTTTCATTGGGGGTTTGATTAAGAAATTAATCGTAACTGATGATCCCTTGAGTGTTTCCAGCATGCGTGGAAGGAGGGACGGTGTACTCGGCGGGGTCCGCTATGGAGTCCGCGGTGGCCTGCGAGCAGTGCTTCTGCCTGGGCGGCGCCAGGAGGTGCGTGCGGCCGCGCTGCCTGCCGCCGCCCCCAGGGTGCCGCGCCAGGCCTTCGGCTGGCGCCTGCTGTCCACAGCGATACTACTGTGAGCACGTGAGCACGAAACCGCCTGAACGGACACACATGCATGGTGAGATTTTTTTCACATTCTAAATAATAATGATAAGTCCTGCAAAGATGTCAGTGGTGGGATTATATAGTATGTATATATTTTTTAAATAAGAAAATTGTCACGCCGCGCATTCCATCAATTACTTGCATTTATTTTAGTTCACATTTTTCGCCACATCATCGCGGATGCGTTCTCGTACAATTTGTACCATCTACCATACTTAGTACAATAATTCCTGTCGCAATAAATTAATTAACATCATAACTAGTTTCAATCGACTATCAGTAAAAGGTGTGTAGTGTGTACATAGCAAATGAATACGTATATATTTGAATCTGATAGCGTGAAGTACAATATAGGAAATTTATTTTTTCTTTCCGCGGAACATAACCCATATTGTACAAACGGAAGAACACAAAGGGTGATTACATGTTAAAAATATTTTGATTTTCTCTTTTGTTTTAGACTGCGAAGTTGGAGGCAACTGGGTGTCGGAAGGTGAGAGGGTGGTGTCAGCCGAGCAGAGTGGCAATTGCACCCGCTGTTTCTGCCTCCGAGGTGCTGTGCTGTGCCAGCCGCTAGCGTGCGCGCCACCGCTGCTGGGCTGCAAGCCGCTACTTCGGCCGGGCCAGTGTTGCCCACATCAGTACCACTGTGACCACAGACAGCAGGGTAAGAGAAAAACTATTTGCGGCCCCATACGAGTGGAGATCATATTAGTGACGCGAGTAAAGACAATTGTAACAATAAACGACATCTATAATATAAAAATGAATCGCTGAATGTGTTGCTAAGCGCAAATCTCGAGAGCAGCTGAACCGATTTCGCTAATTCTTTTTTTAGAATATTCCTTGAAGTACGAGGATGATTCTAATGGAGCTTAAATACCCGTGCGAAGCCGGGGCGGGCCGCTTATTTGTAATAAGATAAAGATTTTTTATTTTAAATCGATACATATTTGTTACCTTTATATTTTTAGGTATTGCAACACCTCATATCCACTTGTTATCGGACAACGTTCTGATATCTACCAGAAGTAACGACCGATCATTCCATCCGTCCAAGCTGAACGAGGTTGAAACTTCCACCAAAGCTGTCACCACCACTGCAAATATTACCAAGAATACTCTCACCACAGTTCAACAAGTCACAAAAACCAGCCCCGTTCCTACAACAAAAGTGAAGAGGAAAACTAATGATCCACCACCAGTGACTTCTGATAACAAGCAAGCAAAAAATTTAACTACAACAACGAAAAGCGTTAAATTGACCACCCAAAAGACGTCGTCTACCACAGCTATAAACGCTCGTACAGAGGAAGCTACGACAGAGCAACCAACAGAAAGAACAACAACAGAACAAGCAGAAGGCACAGTGAAAATCATAATAAACGGAACTATTAACTGTACAGCTGAACTGTCGTCTACGTCTTTACCGCTTAACATTTCAGCAAACGACACAGAGAAAATTTTGAGGGAGTCTATGCCTCGTATACCAAATATTGACAGGATGGATATCGAAACCCAGACCTCATATCCCAACGACATCATCACTGACCGAAACGCCAATGGAGGTTTCGACGAAAATGAATCGTTTGTCATCAACGTGACGAGTTCTTTGAGAACCAACACTAGTTTGACCACGTCCCGGCCTGTTTTGTCTACGTTCTCTAAAGTTTCAATTTCAGAGGACGTGTCGGAGGTTAATAATTCAAAGAAAACGAAAGGCGATTACGATTACGACTACACAGAGCCCACACTTCCACCTTCGCTTCCTAATCTAAAGTAAGTTGAAAGTACATATATATAAGTAATAAATAAAAACCTACGCCGGCCAGACGATTTAACCTAAGCTGCTGGTAAATGCTGCGTGCAGCCTGCATGCTGGTTTAGATCGGTCATTTTGGAAATCTTTGGGCGAGGCCTTCAAGCAGTGGGCGTCATGCGGCTGAAATGATGATGATAATAAACATATTGTTTCTTGGTACTGATTTTTATGCTACCTACCTTATGATGCTTTAGTACAAGATTAACTCTGATGCTTGAATATGAAGAACCAGTATGGAGACGAATTAAATAAATACCTATATTTTTTCTAATTACAGAATTATTCCATTCGTAGCAGCGGACGCAGTTGTGGATGATGACGTATCATCGAAGGAATCAATATCTTATCCAATGCTAGAAAGAGAGGACAAGTTTCCCGTTTATTATCCTACGGTAGAATCCAAAGCTGCTCCTTACGCGACTAGGAGAGAAGACAAATACCCACCAACACAATATCCCGTTTTCGTCTCTGAGAAGATAGATTCGTATCCGACCTCATCTTTGGATATAGATTTATCAAATTCTGCATACCCTACTGGCCAGAATAATTTACTGTCTTCGCTGCACGAGTATGCGGTATCGACAGCCTTAGGAAATCACAACTTGGAAGGAATCAGTGTGAAGAAAGTTACGAACAAGCCTTCTAGTTCTAACTTCGGGATCAAAACTCCCGCCTTGAATCTGTTCTCACCTCCAGTAGAGACAGAAGGTAAGCATCTAGTAATATTTTTGTTTTTATTTCTGTACCTATTCGAACAAATCTTCCGTTGCTTTTTATTTTTTTTGGTTATGGCCTAGCAGTTTAGGCATTGGCTGTGCATGTGTCAGGCCCGAGGTCGATCCCCACTAGGCGCGACTGATGGCTCATCAAATGATTTCAGGCCATCGTCTTTGCATACAGGTGGAAAAGAGGAATCAAAATAATGATAGGTTGCACGACGCAACGGCTATTTACTGACATGATTTCTAATAATTATTATATCATGCAATTAATTTGGGACATCCGTAGAGCATTTCTCTAGCAACCCCAAATAAAAAAATGGGAAATTTAATGTATATATTAGGTCCTTACATATGAAATTGCCGTTCAGTATCAAAAAAGTGAAACAATTTTTTTTTAATGAAATTATTATTTAATCAATCGAAGTATGCGCCGTTGTTATCGATACACTTCCGCCATTTTATAGGCAGATCATTGATACCTTTGGAAAAAAAATCTTAGGAGCGAGAGTCTATGAACTGTTTGAAGGCGGTTTTGACTGCCTCATCAGATTTGAATTTTTTCCTTGTAAAAAGTTATCCAAATTTTGAAAAAAGTGGTAATCGGTTGGGGCAAGATCTGAAGAGTATGGTGGGTGACGCAGAGGTTCCAGTCGCAGCTCCTCTAACTTGGCGATCGTTTGATGTGCAGTGTGTGGTCTAGCGTTATCCTGAAGGAGCAGTGGGCTAGAGCAATTCATCAGTCTCGGTTGTTTAATGGCGAGCTTTTCCATCATTGTTTGCAATTGTTGGCAATACAAGTCTGCAGTAATCGTCTGGCCTGATCTCAAGAAGCTGTAGTGGATAACACCAGCACTGGTCCACCAAACACTAACCAGAATCTTCTTTTTGGAAAGTTTTCGCTTAGGGCAAGGTTTTGCCGGTTCTCCAGGGTCAAGCCATTGTGATGATCGCTTCCGATTGTCGTACAGGATCCATTTCTCATCACAAGTCACGATACGGTTCAAAATCCCCTCATTATTGTGGCGATTAAGCAAAGAAACGCAGCAAGCAACGCGTGTTTGTTGGTTTGCTTCAGTCAATTCGTGCGGTACCCACTTTTCGAGTTTTTTAATTTTTCCGATTTGGCGCAAGTGGATAAGTATCGTTTTGTCACTTACGCCGAAGGCTGTTGCTAATTCAGAAGTGGTTTGAGATGGATCCGCTTCCACTATCGCCTTCAATTCTTCGTTATTCACTTAAGTATCAGGTCTTCTACGAGGCTCATTGTGTAAATCGAAATTTCCAGAACGGAAACGTTGAAACCAAAAACGCACCGTTCGTTCGTTAGCGGTGCCTGGTCCATACACGTCGTTAATTCTTCGAGTCGTTTCTGCAGCACTGGTGCAACGGTGGAATTCGTATTCGTAAATACCGCGAATTTTCAATTTGTCCATAGTTGTTGTTATAGCAATGTTGAAATTTAAACAAATGATGTTAAAACAAATGAAATACGAATTTTAAAACAATATTTTTCTGGCTTTATTTCGAAATAAATTTGAATTTGGAATTCCTAATGAAACGCAAGATATTTGATTTTAAAGTTGCCAGTATTGAAAATCGGCAATTTCATTATTATACTTACTATTTCAGCAAATAAGAGACTCAAAAAATGTACTGTTTTTCTTTGGAATATGTTAGGTATGATTAGTTAAATGAAGCTTTTCAGCCTTAGGTCTATCTTATAAGTTCAAAATGACTTGATGAATGACGAAATGCAGAAAACGAGCATGACATTAAAATTTTAAAAAAATATAAACAAGAAAATATATATTATCACCCACTGTCTTGATCAGCTTTTAAGATTCGCGGGGAAAGCCCCGCGATGACCAGCTATTCTATAAAGTATTTGTTTACGCAAATGACAACCCAACTACAGTGGAGCCCCCTGACGGAAGAACCTCGCATCCATCCATCTTCATCACGTGATGGGCGGTTTGTGACGTTCAACCAATAAGCTTGGTCAAAATTGTTCCCACCACCTCTATCCCTGACGCATGTAAAAATTCAATAAATGGGCAAGTGCGAGTCGGACTCGTACATGAAGGGTTCCGTACCTCCGTAAAATGTTTTAAAACGCTGAAGAAACACGTTTCTTGTATCACAACCCCCTTTAATTTTTAACTTTATCTTATTTTTAGTATTTGTTGTTTTAGCAGCCACAGTAATACATAATCGGTGAAAATTTCAAGTGTCTAGCTATTACGGTTCAAGAGATAGAGCCCTGTGACAGACGGACAGACGGAGAGACGGACAGACAGCGGAGTCTCAGTAATAGGGTCCCGTTTGCACCCTTTGGGTACGGATCCCTAAAAACCAGCGAATATACTCGTCATCAAACTTTCCATCAGACTACTGCATTTTCATTCATCTCAAAATCACCACTATTAACGGCAGATCCAAAAACACCAAAAAGTATCTACACGCGCCGATACAGTACTTAATGATTTATATTTTCCCAGACCAGCTTGAAAGAAAATATCCAGTGTAGCCGTATATTAATTTTAAATATTTATCTTTTTTACTGACTTATAGAGGAACTGATGTATATTATTATTCTATTTCCAGGTGGGTTTGTGCCTAAAGGTCCGGGGATTATAGACGAGTACTACGCCGTGTACCCCAGCACAAAGGTCCCTCCTTCGGTACCGCACCTTACGACGTCGATGCAACTGGATATTTCGAAAGGTAAACCTCTCAGCCACTATTTAGTTATCTCAAAATACCATTAAAATAAATAATTACATAATATTAAACAGCACATAACTACTATGCTTGTATCGTGGGTACGCTGCGCATAAGCAACATGCATCAAAAACCTTCTACGTGAAAATAAGAAGTAGAATATGCACTCTGGACCTTTCTGAACTATATCTATTTTGTTAAAAAGCGAATTAAAAAATTCAGTGCTTACAGAAATGGGATGTGGACTGAGTCCAAAAAAATTGTATTTTATTTATATTTTTCGGAATTATCAAAGTAGTGAAAATTCGCGTCGGTTTCGGAGTGGGGGTGATTGACGTCGCCGTCAACTGAAAATCGTAGTTGATCGGGACGTCATGCGGAATTTAAATGCGTTGTATCTTTGTAATTATTTGCTTAAAATCAGAAAAAAAAAATCTACTTATACAATCTACTGATGAGCTAAAAATATTTATTTAGTCCACATCCGTATTTAAATTTTAAGCCGGGATTTATGTGGGCTGAGTAAGGAAGGAAGGAAGGATTGTATTTAGTTTATTTTTTATTATAGCTCATTAAATAGTTATTTAATTAGCTGCATGTGGTCGATTTCCCTACTCTGTATACTTACATTGAAAATAAACGAATATGCTTCTAGCATAAGATAATTTCTAGAATTGTTTACTGTCTACTAACATATAACAGAACGACATCTGTTTTGTTTGACTACTAATCTTTACAATAGTGTCTATTGATTAATTCTAGAAGGGGAGTGCGTGACCGGCGATGGGCGGCACGTCCCCGAAGGAGACTCCGTGAGCTTGGCGTGCTCTGTGTGCTCGTGTGCGTGGGGCGAGATGCACTGCTCTCCCCGACCCTGCCCTACCCCCCCGGGCTGCAGACGGATGCCCGCCACCACCAGCTCTTTGGATTTGTGCTGCGGAGAACTGGTCTGTGATAATGGTATGTCTTATTGTCATAAGAAACAGCTACTTCCCCGGTTTTACAAGAAAGTCTATCATACGCGGTCAACTTTTCCGAATAAATTTTGTATATGTTTTTATTATATATAAAAACATATAACGGGACTTAGCACGAACCTTTCTTATTGTGGTGTTTTACTTTCCGAACAAGAGTTACATCTTTTGTGGTCGCAGATTGGCTGGCTGGAGAGTAGCGGGATCTTCTTGTTGATGTTGAAAGCAGTTTTTTGATAGTAGCACTATTGCAGAATTGTTGGTCTGTCTGTTTTTAACAGCTGCGATATATTCCTTGGCTCTTTCCGCTATTGTGCGTTTAGTCCTGTCATATGTATGCAGTCTATTTTATAGACACCGGTGTCTGGTAGGGAATGACATTCTTCGATGAACGTAAATGCCTCGTCACTTAGGAGTACATAGAGGAAGTGTAATACAGCGTTAATGGAGTAGAGAATTTAAAAGACATGTTTGATTGGGCTCTCAAACTTGTGTTTACGTCTTGAAAAAAGAAATCGTGAACTGATTAGTAAGTTACTTGTTTATACTTCATTAAATCCAGTGGTTATACGATGCTTTTATTCTTTCAGATAATGCATCAAAACTACCACCAGTTTCATCGTCGATAACGACAGAAAAAGTTAGTGCTTCTACAGTAAATGTTGAGACGGATAACAGCACTGAAATCAAAGGTAATGTTGCGCCAAATAACAAAAGTGAAACAATCAATAACAGTACAACGAATTCTATAAACCAAGTAGCTAGTCATGAAATTGTAGAAAAAGCAACCGCAACCGAAGCTACTGGAATCTATAACGGCACAAAAGTTGAAGACTCACAGACTTCTACGATTATGTCTAATAAGATCTCTACTGTTCCACCAACAACAAAAACTATGATGACAACAACTATGAAACCCACCCAGACAGACAACAACGAAACAAAAATCAATTCTCAAGAATATGAAGAAGAAGAAGAGGAAGATGATGGTTATTTCTTCGGAAATGTTTTAAAACTAATATTAAGCGATAATTACGACACCACAGTTGCACCTTATAAAAAGAAGACAACCATAATGACAACCAAATTGCCTAACGTCACAAAGCCACCGACCACCCCAGTAACAACGACCACAAGAAGACCGTCTCCTAAACCTACGATAGCTCCCTTTATACCAATGCCGCATCATCACAATGTTCCCTATGTTCCTCCAAAGAAAACGTTCCAACCGAACGCCATCAACCGAATAGACCATTTAGTTCTTGGAGAAGCGACAGCTATCAAAAGACCTACTCCCCGCCCATTAACAACATCGCTTAGACCGAAGATCAGCTCTTTCAAACCTTTTCCTCCAAGCCGGATAACAACACAAAGACCAATAGTAACGACAAGATTTACAGAAAGTACAAAGAAAGAAGAATCAGTTCAGTATACACCGGCCGATGTTAACAGACAGCCTCCCAGTGGGGTACCAGGATTGGGGCCAGGGCTTTTGAAACTGGCTGGTTGTAATATTTACGGTAGAATGTATAGAGTTGGTAGGATTATAGCAGAGCTGTCGACTCCCTGTCAGGAGTGTTGGTGCACGGAGGTGGGAGTGCAGTGCAAGCAGCTCACGTGCTGAGAACATAAGACTAAACTTTACCAGTACCCACCACCTGTGTTTACATGATACGTTCAAAGCACTTAATCTACTAGCAGCAGCGGTCTGGAGTTAGCTTTCAAGTTATCGTCCATAATTTCTTATCATTGAGATGAACTCGAAAGTCTTGACTGCTGCCCATTACGATTGGTGCTCAATTTGAAAATTACAAAATATCTCATTCGAAATAACCCAAGGATCTTAGAAATCCTAATGCAGTATTGATTTTTTTAAACCGATTCTATAATTTCCAGATTTATTCATATGCACTGGTCATTATTGCATTTATTGTACAGGGCGTGACGTAAGCGTGTGATATGAGTGCAAGTACCGATTTAAAGCCAGTTCATACAGTATGCTGCAATACATAAAGCGTTGATCTCATTTTCAATAAACAAAACCACAAATATGCAGCGTCTAGATTTGTAATTTTCAGAAATTGTCTTATGTTGTTGTTCGCAAAAAGATGTGTTCTAAAAAAATCATAGAAGATGCTACTATGTATTATTTTAGTAGCATATCCAAGTAGCAGGTATTATAAGGACCTCTCTTTTGAGTATGAGAAACACGTACTTGAAAGGGGTGATTTAGTCCATCAGTCTGAATAACTTTTGCAATGCAGGGAATTTAAAAATTTCGTCTAATAAAAAAGAACGCACTTATGGGAAAGTCGGAAGTTTTTTAAGATCCCAGTTTTGGTTCTATAGAAAAAGTTGTTTATATTAAGGGGTTGAGTCATCTCCTTTAGTATATCTTCGCGATACATTAACACCTAGTAATAGGAAACTATATGCATCTTATTCAGGATTTATCACGATAACAAGTTTTAATTCAGCAGTACTTGGTATATCAGCAATAAATAAATAAATATATAGGAACAAATCATACTGATCATTCTCAAATGACCATCACATGATACAAACAATGTCAGTATTCAAGAATTATCCTGGTAATGAGTGATTACCGAGATACTTGCCTCAGTTGAATATATTTAGTTGTAAGTGTGTATACTTACGATACTCGTTTTATTGAATGTTTTTTGTTAGCTATCCTCTCCCTTATCATTCCCTTTAAAATTTTCTCAGTCAGAGTGCAAACTGTAGCGATATGAGCCAATTGAATGCTATAGATGTATAAATAATTACAAATGTACAAAGGAATGTAGGTACATAAGTAGTTACTTACTTGTATAAATAAATATAATATTTTCCTGGTGGCTCGAAATATTAATATTTCGTCAAACCTATTTTAACCGCATTTAACATGTAATTAAATTTGAAAATTAAAATTCACCAGCTTAATTACAACTCGAGTATGGTAAGTAACACTGAATAGCGTGTTAAGTGAAATAAGTATTGTAGTTCTAGTAAGTATGCATTATGTTGTATAAGAAATAAATTATTTTTACATATTTAATACGTTTTTCATTTTGGGTTCCGTGCTTGTGTGGGAGAAAAGAAAAAAAAACGTAGACTGTACCAGCTGCTTCTCGCACGCAGATCGTGAAAGCCGACTGAGTGAATGGGAGAGAATCTGATTCGTGTCAATTAGGCGATATGCAGCGACCCATCATTATTTTGATTCCCTTTTCACATCTTTATTCCCGTCATCACGCAAAGTTTGGTTATTGATCTAGCGGTCCTAGGCTCTGTCTACCTCCTGATCGTGTATCTATATACCTATATGTAAGTATTTTATTTTGGGAAAAAATCGAGAAGATTACCAGCAGTGTTGGGTCACTCAGCCTCCTTTCATACAGACATTTACGGCCTCTTTCCTCTAGGAGTAGAGACTATGCCTGAGAGGAGGCTGAGCGACCCAATAAGCAGGTCAGCCATGAAATATTTAGTTTACTAGAAAAACAGTTATAATTATAACACATAATAATAAAACATAAGTAATAAAAGAAAAGTTATTTTATTACAAATTAATATCGCAACAAGATCACAATAAGCGTTTTCGACAATGAAAACATAATTTTTAGAAAACTTTTACATTCTTTTTCAAAACAGAAATTAATATACAAGAGTGTACTGTACAAGATATAGATATTAGTGTACAGTTCATAATTTTAACTGTTGGTTGTAGAGACCTAGTTCGATGTATGTAGGTAGGTACCTACGATTAATTTGATATGTCCTTTCACGTATTAATAATATATACAAATATATTTAAATGACTTTACATTCGTTGAAAAGGTGAATGAGTATTATTTTCCTCAATATTTACGTTGTTATGTAATATATAATAATATAAGCTCTCCACCTTAACAATAGTCACTAATAAATTGACTAGAATATACTTGAATTTATTCCGATAATTACTTGACAACTGCAACAGTTCAAACTTAAAATTATCTCTAAAGTACAGCTAAAGTAGCACTTTATTCTTACAACTGTGGAACTTAATTTTTGTCGGTGTGGGAACGACACGATTGCTACACGTAATGCGCTGCCCGCTGTACGTTCTTAGATTTTCCGCAGAAGAAAAAAGCGACATTAGTAAAATCGCAAATTTTAATAACCTAGTCACATGACTAGGTTATTATAGATTCTTCTTTTATAAATCTCAACAATTGGAAACATTACAAATATATTTTAGTTTCACAACACAAACTGAACCTACTATGACACAAACGCTACACATTCTTACACTTATTCACTAGCCGTAACATACAACACGTTTTGATGCAAAACAACCTAATGATTTCACAGAAATCGCAAACATTGAGGCTTGCCTCGGTGTCACTTATACTACGTTAAACATTGCTACAGAAAACAGAGTAGGTAGGTACACATAATATTATATCATGGAAAACCCAGTGTCGGTAAGTAGTTATAATCAATTCCATGTATTTTAGAAACAGTGATTAATTGTAATTACTAAAAAAAAAGAAAGATACTCATTTTGTTGAAATAAGCATCAAATTCCTTCAGAAAGACAGATGTTTATATCTACTATAGTAATTTTCTTGTATAAGCTCTTAGTTAGGTATTTCATATCTTGAGCAGTCAGAGTCCCTCGAGTTAATAGAACATTACTTATATAAGTAAAGTAAGTACATAACTAAATGTAAACGTCGTCGAAAACTGCTAAAACGCGCAGTGGACGGAAACTCAGAAAAGAACAATTTGAGACACAGTTAAGATCCACCAACGTAATTCTTCTTTTTTATTGAATCCCTGACATATTCTGTGTCGTTTCCTATATCTCTTTTTTGCATCCAATCATTATTTCCCGAGACTAGGCATTAAGTACCATCTTAACAGCACGGCTTTGCATGTCTTCTAGCTTCCTTGCACCGTAGTTGAACACATGGCCATGGCTTCTTGCTACCTTGTGGAGTAAATACCCGCAAACACCATCCCAACTAACAATATGGTCGCGGAGAACGCGCGGCACAGACGGATGTACGTTCTGTCTGCATTGCTTTTTTCAGCTGAAAAAATAAACACAATATACAATTAGTTCGATAAAAACGGAAAAGAATTGTTTAAAAAATATACAACATTGTTATCGAATTAAATTGGTAAAATAATGGTAAAAAAATAATCAACTCATCATCATGATTTTCTTGGCCTTTTACTATTTGAGATCGGCTCTTTAGGTCAACTCTTTTCATCGCTTAAAGTTCACCGTATTCGCACTAGCCCCGCCCGCATTAATGGCAATGGTGTTCAGGCATTACCTCTGAAAACGATGAAAGCAAGTGGAATGCCAACAGCAGCGCCTAGCGCGTGCGAGGACCAGGCGACGTTGTCCAGTTGCGCGTGCGCCGCACCCGCCGACGTCACGGGACCGCGCACCAGCGCCCAGCACGTCTCCGACGCGCCCAGCACCACCACGCTCAACGGCCTGAACCACCACAGGGGGATGTGGCCGAACCTGATGAATAAATTGATAAGTTAGGACTAACTAATAGTCATTAAAGTAGAGATGCTTTAATGAAAACGTTGTTGTAGCGAATGAGCTGGCTTGTTGCTTAATGTCAACGTCTCCCATGAATTACAATCAAAAGCACTAATTATGCCACTTATGCGCTACTGATTAAGTGTCGTAAAGTGTTATGCTCTGACTGCTCTGGCTAATATATGGCTCTGGTAGTACAGAGAGGGTCGTGCTCCTGCAGTGGAGACAAAAGAACTAATGATGATGAAAGTGTTATGCATATTACCTAATCAACAAATGATTACTTGCCTTTACAATATTCTAATAATACGTAAACAATAATATCTTACTTGAGACACACATTAGGCAGGTGCGCCGTGAGCAAAGCGTACACTGCCGCAGACGCCCCGACCACCCGCACCCTGGGCTGCAGCAGCCCCGCACCCATGCCCCCGGCGACGACGCCGCCCAGCCAGACGCACAGCACGCGCCACCAGGACTGCTCGTACTCCAGCCGCCAGCCTACCTGCAGACAACATTCAACATTCCTATTATATAAACGTCGCCAGAGAAACTGCCGCGTTCGCGGTGTTATGTCCGTGATAACAGGGAAACTGCAACGAGACGCTGGTATGCTTAGGTCTTGCGAAAATCGACATGCTAAATATGTCGGTCCCCGGCAGAGAGATCCAAGAAATATTGTCTTCAAGGATATTATGCATGTTAGTCGGCTTACAATTGAAATTGCTTAAGACTGTGCGAGGTGGAGAAGAAAATTACGAGAAGCAGACCTTGGACTACGAAGCAGCCTCTTGGCTGCTCGTAATTCTTATACAAGCGACAGAAAAACTAAGAAAGAATGAATAAGCTTAGCAGTAAGATAAATTCATAAAATGAAGGTACAGATACGGCGTCAAAACGATTGAGTTTAGTGAAGTCTTTACATGTTTTGAAGTCTTCTTTTCACAAAATAACAATATATGTTTTTTTACAGGCCTATGATGTCATATTAATGGGCAAAGACTCCCTCCCATTCTTCCACGCATCTTCGGTGGCAATAATTGGCCGGTTCTACTCATACGCTGCTCAGTCGTCATTTCATTGTATTTTTAACTTCTTTCTTTGCCAGTCGGCAGGGTCACTCACATTCCATGGTTATTATTCCACAAAGTTCGTTCGCAGATATTGCTGGCCAAGTCCTACAAGCAAGAGCTTCTCTCTGTGTTAGTATAAAATCAACAATCAAAAAAACGTGACGCTAGTGTTGGTTGACACACACGAAAAACAAAAACAAACAGCTACCACTAACCGCCATCGCGACGACGGCGTTGAGCGCCAGATGCACCGCGTTGGCATGGATGCAGCCGTAGCTGACCAATCGCCAGGGTTGCCGCCACCAGTCGGGGCCCGGGGTCCACTCCATATAGTTGCGAATATCTTCAGGCACAAACAGATGTACACTCACCTGAAATAAGAAATACCTAGATATAATATTTGTGAATTCGAAATTAAGAAAACATTGTAGCACCTAGACAAGTATCGCCTCAATACACAAGTATATATTAAAAATACCGTACTTACACCCCCTCTAACTTGTAAACTTAGTTTATTTTTGTTTATTGCTAAGAAAAGAAAATAGTAAGCTACAAAAAATATAGCTACTCTCTTTTGAGTAATTATATCAAGTCAATTTTATATTAAAATTACTCGTGTGAAATTACTTCTTTATCAATCAGATATTTTGATTGCATGAGAGAAGCAGACACATCGTCTACTTGAATCGTAAACTAGAACACAAAAGATAAAAGTGACATAACAAAAGGAACAAAATTTAATAATCAAGTTTCTTTTTTTTTTAAATATCGACAACTTAACAATAATAATAATCACGGTAAATATCCCGTTTTATTACATACAAAAATAAAGTTTCTTACCAGAAATATTATCATGGATATCGTGAAATACGGCGGCTTGATAACATTCAATATTCTATCTTTGGTTTTCACAAACTTCGATTTCTTTACGGTGTATTTGGTTTGCTTCTCATTGTTGCTTATCGTTAGGGCGACTTCGAGAGACTTGACTGTCTTAAGCGGCGTGAAGTTCGCTGGATAGAGGAGGTGTTTTTCTTCTTCCGGGTTGTGTGTGGCGCCACCGCCTTCGTGTTCGAGCCAGGCGCGCGCAGGAGAGGACTCCTGAGGCAGGATCCTCCGGCTCTGATGGATGGGCACGGCATCCGCGTTCAACCGCTGCGATTCGCACTCCACGTTTGGAGTCATGGTGTAAAATCTCTGTTCTCGTCATACTCTGAACTCAGACGCGCGACCACTAACTACACCATGTCGAACGAAGCCGCATCTGCAAATAAACAATTTACCTCATGAGCAACTATTATATACTTACGAGGAAAATTCGTATAGGTACATCTGATCGAAATATATACGGCATTATAATTAAATGAATCCATTCAAAACATAAATTGCGGCAAAACGTGCAGCCAAAGTTAAAACATCGGGTCGCTGTCGTTTTGTCACTGTCGTTTTTTGTAAATTTGGCAAGTTTTAAACATTATGAATAAACTATAAACAATCATACTGAAAAACTTGACAAATTTGAACCTTGCAATTGTTTAATATCTTTGACTGCCCTTTCTGTTAGCTTAAAAGTTATACAGACTTATCGTTGTACGTAATAACTTATACGAGTAAGTACTAGTTTGTTGTGAAAAAAAACTATAGCGTATTTAGTGATATTCCCATAAGTTGTAATATAAGAAAATATATTATATTTTGAACATGAACATTTTCTTCATATTTATTAACGTTATACTTAAATATTTTGATTGCAAATCTCATCATTTTCTTTACATTAGTTAATTCAAAATTACAAGTTTTAATATTTTTTGGAAATGGTTTTAAACATTTTTGATTAGTATAATAATAAAAAAATTCAGAATCACTGTTTTTTTAAATATGAGAAAAATTGCAAGGTTTTGAACTTTTATCTATTCTCAAGTCAAAAAGTGGTATTTTACGCCTGCAACTCGTTTGTAAAATGCCACTTCTAGGCAAGAGTTTTGTCCATTAATCTGAGACTTTTCTTCTTTTATCACCCTCGGTGTATATCTACTATTTGAGTAGTGAGGTAGTGATCAACATGACTCCAAATGGTTTCTAAAACACTGAATTTGGCTGTCGCACTGCCGTGTGTCTGCACTTATAATGGTATTCCCGAAGCTGTATATAATATAACAGGAAATAATAAGCAAGCTCACCATAATATCATGTTACGTGATTTAAAAAAACAATGAATTTATTTTTTCGGTTTTACATGGTATTTTCGTCCTTTAATCTACTCTATTTTTTATTTATTTTAGAATATCACATCCTGTTTAATACCTGTGCCATAAATTCTAATCTGTTTTGAATACACATAAAAATTAATTGAGTTGGTTCTCATCAACTAATAACAAATCAATTCCTTTAAGCAAAGAATCCCTTGAACATGTTAAACATTTGACGATCAATAATTTGGCTCATTGTACTTTTTAAAAATTACAGATTTAACTTGTTGAGCATCTCAAAAGCGTTATTTAATGTTTCTGAAAAAAAAAATACGAACTAAAACTAAGAGGAATTACCTACAGTAATCAAAGCGGAAACTAAACATTGCATAATATTGTCTATTTATGAATAACGCAAACTCAATAATATAACAGACTATTGGGTATTAACAAGTACTAATTATGCAATAAAGTGATACATGTAGAACTATTATAGGAAATAGAATAAAATAGGTATATAATAAAAAAATAGTTCAGCAATCAAATTGGAATAATCTAAGTTTCGTCATCAATTCAGCAGCAGAAAGTTCACACCTAAACCAACACAGGCTCATTAAACAAGAAAACTTTTGAGTTTCGGGTATTTTTTTTTTTACAATTCGACGTTTTGTATAAGTAACAGAAAAAGGTTTTTTTTTGTACGATGTACGTACATATACAATCAAGAAAAACTATTCGGGCAGTACATTTTCAGAAAGCAATATATTTTGCGCAGAAATATAACTGTCTAGGAAATAAGTCTGTACTCTCTAGTTTATCTTTTAGTTGCAAGTTGTGAATGAACAATATAATGAAGAGCCGAGAACTTGCCTCGTAAATCAGCGACTGACTGCTTGTTTTGATACAGATTGGTAATAAACATGATATAGTGGCACTGGGTAGGATATATCTGCCAAATTACTGATGAACAAATCAAAAAGCAAAGCGGACCCCGGGTTTTACAACATTACAGCTGAGGATGCAACTGGGAACACGCTTAGATGAGAGACAGAGATACTGATTAACAAAGGAGTGTGGACTCGAAAGAAAAAAAACCGGACAAGTGCGAGTTGGACTCGCACACGAAGGGTTCCTTACCTCCCTTTCGTACCTTTAAAACGCTGTAATCGGTGAAAATTTCAAGTGTAGCTATTACGATTTAAGAGATAGAGCCCTGTGGTAAACGGACAGACAGACAAGTCTTAGTAATAGAGTTCCGTTTGCACCCTTCGGGAACGGAACCCTAAAAATGTACTTAAACATAGCATAGAGCCAATCCCTTAAAGGCTTAAAGTCTTCGGAATTATTATAAAAGATTTCGGAATTATTCTGTTACAAATAGTTGTTCGTATGGATGATGACAACTTTATGTTTATTATTATAAGTTAATATATCTTTATTCCAGACACACTGTATATGATACAATAGGTCACAGAAGGTCGTTGTCAAAAGACGGCCCTATCGCATTACTACCAGGCGGCCTAAACAGGTATTATAAGCTTTTTACGACTTTTACTAACACTAATCGATTTATGTGCCATTTGAAGCACCGACAAGCTCAAGATAAAGCGCCACTAAGAGGCGGACCTATCCATGTTCAGCCCACATCCATCTATATTTTACAATCGTTAACGCAATAAACCACGAGCACTGTTGTGCCATTGAGCTTCTCTTTACACAGGGAAAGTTTCCAGGACCCTCGATCATGAGAGCTGTAAGGTACAACGGGAAGCATAAGGATAAAATACTACTACACTTTCATACCTAGAAACACTTTTCATGACAGGGCCGAATGCGTTCGGCCACTCACTCAACTATTTCTTGGAAAGTATCTGCAACAATGACTACTTTGGTTCTCAGAATAGGAACTATCGATAAATCCATATTTCAAATAACTGCAACCATTGAGAACGTTGAGGAGACTGTTGCACACGTTGCACATGTGTTGCTTTGAGGAAATTATCAAAATTGACAATCCTTGACGTACGTAAATCATAGAGAAAGTGACAGTAAATATAAATAAAACGCAATTATAATATTTTTATCCGACTTTAGAGGGAGGAATTTAATATTTTTTTCATGAATCGGGCAACAAGTGATGTTTTCCGCTATATAGAACTACATCCTGGCCGGTGAGCATAGAAGAAAGCCTCGCTTTTGGGCTCGGGACGCTTGAATTTCCTTCAGTCCTAGACTTTTTTTTTACCGCCCTAGGTAATGTTCGCTTTTTATAAATTTTGGTGGAATTTGCTCGAAAAGAGCTGGAAACAGAACCAGAAGGCTTTCCGCCCTAGTTGATTTTAGGTAAATAGATTTATATTCTCATCTTGTTAGCTTTTCTACCAAATTATTGGGTGAAATAATCACCACAGGCCTTGTTTACTGTAGTATCGACTCTTATCCTTCATAGGAAATGGCAATGATTTATTCAAAGCAAAATGTATGACGAGTACCTTCGCGGTACTGGAATATAATGAATATTCAAATAAGTATTACTCATTACTAAGTACTCATACTCAAACATAAGCACCTACATATATAAAACATATAAAATGTTATTCCTAGTATCTAAGGAAGTAGTTACATACTAATACGTGTGTCTGACTCTGTTTGTTTTATTGTTTAGTGCCTACTTTTAGACTGAGTACAGTTTTACATGAAAAAATCATTTACAGATTTTACCGAAAAAGTTTAACAATTAAAGTGTTTAGAATATACCATTTTTTATATTTTAAAATTAATATTTCTTAGCCTAAAAATGTTTTATGCCCAAAATGAAGCGTGGAGCGTTTCAACCTACTTTCAGCGTTAAATTAAAATTATAAATAATTATGATAGAGTTAACTTACTTTGTTTATTATTTTCAATTGACTAGTTGTAAGTTAGTATCTTTATTTATAAGAAACAATTGGATATTGTCACTAAAAATAATTAAAAAGATTATGAAGCATTTGTTTAATCCATTTAATTGATATCTAAGAAGACCGGGTGTAAAAAAAATAAACAAAAAACCTCCCGGCAACATCCAGAAACATAATCAGCAAGCTTTTCCGAGATCAAAACCATGCACAGACAATGCGGTCCTCATATTATGCATACTTAACTTCATGCAGCGCCCTGTCAACTAACTATAAAAAAAATCCTAATAGGAATTAAATAAGTGCTCATTATCATCTTGATTTTTAGTACAAGAGTACCTATATCTTAAATAAAGTGCTGTTTTGGTAAAAATCCGCAACATTATATCTAGTGACCCCAAGATAAAGTCAGTTCGTTAACGTAGCGGATCATGTTTATAAGTAAACATTTTCTATCTGCTTTTGATAACCTAATACTTAATTGGTATTTTTATTTAAAATACTGATATGCGATTCTGCAAAACAGTCCGGTTGCTAAAACCATATGGACTAGAATTTCTTTTACTGCGTAAATATGTATAGCTTAAACACGCACGCATATTTTTAAGTATGCACCAGTTTAAAGATACCTATCATGCAATTCTTGTCATTTAAATTAAACGACATTGTAGCTCTTTGTGTGCGTCCATTCTATTATATGTCAATTTTAAAACGGGACTGTCTTATTGTTCGTAAGTCAAAGATAAACTAAATAAAATAAATTATTTTTAGATCTTTGAGTTTTCAGACCAAGTGGTACTAGTGGTTCTGTGAGAACAGTAGACTTCGCGAGCTCTTATAACCATGCAACAACCGACACTTTCCTTGGCTTAGCAAAGCTATTTCAGTGTAATCCGGCGATAACGCTACAGCAAAGTTCCTCCCTCTTCCCCCTATTTCTCCCCCAATCAAAAATCGCGATCGACTAAACACTTGAAATCAAGGAACTTGTGCGCTAATTTCATCAAAGCGGTCGAAAAATGCATCTTGTAGGCGAGAACAGACAGGCGGGCAACAGCATTTTTTGCGCAATTTTGAAATTAATAATATATGTATTTATTGTGTAATATTATGTAGGAATGTTGTATTGTAATAGTGCTAAAACTTGCACCCCTTCCACCAACTTCTCGATGTGTCCCAAAGGCAAACTGGTAGATAATGCATAGCGTTAAGTTTGACCCATTGTAATCAATCAAATATGAGATTGTGTGCAATAAACTTAAATTAATAAAAACTGAGACGCTTCGCTCGTTCGGTCAATATACCTAAACCACTTCAAATCGTTCGTTCTTCGTCAGTGTCACACAAAGTAACATTCACGTGCGTATCAACGGCCGCGAAACGGTGTTTGTGCCATTGTAGAGACCATGGGTAGAGAGCTAGATTTACGAGTATTTTACTTGTTACATGGCAAAGCTTGTAATTATATTATCTACTATTAAAGAATAAAGGCATTAGTACTTACTAAGAAACGCAACTTGTAACGGTTACGAAGATCGTAGTTACTCATATTGCGGTCATCCTCCTTCTTATGAAATACGAGTAGATACAAATTGGGTAGCGGAGCGGGCCATTCCGAATTGATACTCCTGACGGCCAACAGGATACAGAAGGACTCGCAAATACACTTACAATGTATTTTACTTTTGATTTGATTTGAACAAAATATTCATTAGTCATTAGAACAAAAATATTAATCAAAATAGGACGCATACTGACTATTTTGATGCCTTAACAGGAAAAATAAATCATATTTTCTTAAATCTTATATACACAGATTGCAAACAAAGGATTAGTTAACCCATCAATATGAACCACTTTTCCTAGGGGGTTGACAGGAGAATATTCAAAAAATTACGACAATTCATTCAGCCATAAGATAGAAAAAACTACGAAGAACCCTCAAAGATTTAATCCAAATCATAACAACCCTCTTGATGCTTTTTGACTACTCTTAATAGTTTTATGCCAAATCTATTTGATGCTCTAATACCAATTATTATCGTATCTTTTGTGATAGTCGTCAGCGTCACCCTCCGTGACGTATTGGTTACCACGCCCTTTCGACAGGAGGTGCTAGATTCGCAGCGCGGGCAAATGCTTGTACACATTTTCACAGCCATGTCTGCGGGTCTAGTAATGTATATCTGTATGTTTGTGTTCACCGGACCTCAACATAGGCTTAATACTTAATGTGGGCTATTCAAAGTTGTCCTTTTACTAACATTCATATATTCAAATTGTCGGCGCAATATGTTCATACGATTCTCAGGCATTTTATTGTATCCTTATGGGATCAGTAAGCCACTGTCATATTCCAAATTATGCTTTATTAGACGCGGCCATTCATAACAAATCACATTCGTTCACTGCCGTCTACCTTCTACTCAGTATGCACATGCAGGTGACGCTGCCAAGCCAGGCCGTCTGGCAGTGCCGGCACCGTCTGATATGATCGTGCCCGATATGACATGACTATTGTCGCAGTGCCGTACTAGTGTGAGACTGAATGGCTTGGTGTCAGGGCCTGATGGTATCTGAAGGTCGTAGTGATGCATGTAGAGTATTGGCAGCGGACTGTCTTGTAAACAGGATTTTTGTTATTTTTCGTATAAGTAAGTAGCTGACACTGCTAAAGGCATCTAAAGGTTGACAACTAAGTAAGTAAATCTAAAAGGATGGCAACACCAAAAATTTTATTAACTTATGTTGTAGGAATTGATGGAAGACCTTTGCCTAGCAGCGGACAGTAGTAATACATATTCATTTAAAATACATCTCCGAAACACTACAATGACCACTAAGTTGTCGAGCACAGCTTGGCGACTGCAATTTGATGATGGTGACGGAGGACAACGGCCTAGTGAGTCTTTCAGGAGGACCTCGAGATGTTTTAATATTGATAATATTTTTTGATAACTTCTGTGTAGGCCCCAAACAGGATAGGTAAACAAGTCGTCAGAAAATGCGTATCAACAAGTGCTACATAAAAAAAATTTTTTGAAAGAAGTTTTTGTGGTAAAATGGGATCAAAATACTGATGGTTTGCTAACCGCAGCGCCTATTGACATGATTCAGATTCTTGTCCTTTCCCTCGATCGGTTTTTATAATCTGCGCGGGAATAAAAGCTGGTACATACTACATTTATCTTTTCTCCCGGAAATTCCTTGCAATAGGTAATAATAACATGTCAAAAGAGAATGAATCCCGCTATGAAAAACATGTCTTTGAACTTGAACTTCTTATAACTTACTTGACTTATTTATCAAACACATAACCTATACAAGATAAGACGGTACCCGTATCTAAATATTATTTTTTGTCTAAATGACGTATGTGGATCGAAAATTTGCAATGGTTTGCCATACCAACTAGTGTTTATTCTGTGGTCATATGAAGAAATCAATGGACATATACTTATGCATTTCTACATTTAAATCGTCTGAGAACATTAATAAAAAAATAAATAATTAAAATAAATAAATTAAAGTACACCAATATTCAAATCAATAGAGAGTATGTATGTATGCATTTTTTTTTATATTTTTAATCGAAAGTTCTCGTCGCGGAATAGCCGCAAAAAATAAATCAGTGCTGTAAAACATGTACCTATATGGTGTAGAAAATAAATATTTAAAATACTGGTGTCCTACATTTAAAGGTGATTTAATAATCACCATTTTCACTAGAATTCACTGAAGATGACAGAATTACTAAAATCTTATATAATTCTCAATCTGGTTTGGATACTTATATTAATAATAGTTCCGTACCAAAAAGGTGCCAACGGGACTCTATCTAAGACTCCGCTGTCTTTCCGTCTGTACGTCTGTCACATGGCTCTATTTTTTGAACCGTAATAGCATGACACTTGAAAGCGGCTATAGGCATACATAATCAGTAATACCAATTCTGTATTCCTATAGCCGCTATAAAAAAAAAATACTAAATACATATAAGAAAAAGTTAAAAATTACAGGGGGTCGTCATACAAGAACCGTGTTTTTTTAGCGTTTTTAACTCGATCTTCATAATGACATTAACTATATACTTGAATTTTTCACCGATTATGTATTACTTTGGCCGGTATAACAAAAAATACTAAAAATAAGATAAAGTTAAAAATTATAGTGGTCGTCATACAACAAACGTGTTTTTCAGCGTTTTTAAATATTGAACGGAGGTACAGAACTCTTCCTGCACGAATCCGACTCGCACTTGATCGGTTTTTGGATATAGTTTAATTTTTAGGTAAAAAACTACTGCCAAAAACTTAGCAGTTTTATGTACTTGCGTCCACCCCATAAATGAACATGAGTTGTACACATACCTATTATTATATTAATAACATGATCAGCCGACTCACCTGATCTATGCATAGAGCTCATCCTGTTTCCAAGAAACGACGAACAGACGGCGAGACAACAAGGAAAACTCCACGTGGTTACTTCAAGCTATTCTCGTAACACAATATTTATAAATAAATTAACCACAGATATTTCCTCAAATATTTTAGCAGAAGTTTATGAAAAATAAACAAAGTTTGGGAAAGAAAACGGGACACAAGATCGCGCTGCGCAGGCGCAGAGGTAAATAAACAATGACTAGCTACCTGAATGTCGCACCCGCGTACATGGTCCCACCAGCTACCTGTACCCTGCACTTAGAGTAAATTAAGTAATTGGGTAAGTAGTTCCTGGTAAACTACTGTAAAAACAAAATAGTTGCCTATATTTGGTACTTTCACAAAAATCTAAGCGATATATTTGGAGGTATTGTGTATAAATCCTTCCTAATTTTAGTTTTGTTTGATATATTTATAATGACAATATTGTATCTTTAAATAAAAATTAAATAGCATGGAGTAAAATACTAATATTACTATAAAGATAAATAAAAAGACCCAACCTTAAGGCTGTACCTGAATTTTCCGGGGTCCAGTGCTGCCCCCATTTAAAATAAATAATTTCAAAGAAAACGGAGACATTATTTAAAATTTTGCTACTATCAAATCCTAGATAACCCTTCAAAGTATTTTATGAACTACTGTTTACAGTTTATAATGAGAACGTTAAGCTTTACTACGCACATTTGCCAAAAGTGGCCGTTTTTCGCAAATGTGCGTAGTAAAGCTTAACGTTCTCACTTCAGGTACGGCCTTAACAAAGAAACAACTTGATTCTAACAAAAATTTGCTATTTTTACAAATAGATCCCTAAATCGAAAAATTTTATTCGACGACACCCCACACTATGGGTCAGTCAAGAAAAAACAATTGATTGCCCCTTTACAAAATATATTTTCAGGGTTTTTTCAACCCATGCCAAATTACAGCTTTCTGGTACAGATAGACATTGTGAAACAATAAGGGTTCCTTGTTTACTTTAGAACCCTAAAAAGTAGTGTCTGGCAAAATGTTTGGTTCGCCTGATTGGTCTGGCTGCTTGCGGAATGTATTGAATGAAATAGCTGTCTGGGTATCATAAAAAATAAAGACTGAGAATACCTGTACAAGAAAAGTTAGTACTGTTTTAACCTAATTAACTTGTTGAAATCGGCCCTGTTTTAAACCTAACGAGTATGCGTAAACCGAAAGTACGCGAACACTAGGTACTTAATCCTACACAAATGATTAGTGGGAAAATAGGTTTGTGCACTTCTACGTGTGAGACTCCATTGCTATTGAAACTACAGAAAACGAGCTGTTCTCGCAGTTAATGTGAAAACAAATAGACACCTTGTTCCCTAGTACAACTACGAGATGTCGTATTCCATCTAATTTTTGTGCTCTGTAATCATTAAGTATTTGTGTACACATTTTCCCTAAATAAATATGACTATAACAGAATAAAATTATTTTCATAATGCATTACAAATATCGCGAGATGACAATAAAATTTTCAACAGGACCGCAATATAATTATTATATTTTTTTACCTATTGTATCGTTGTTGTTTGTATTTATTCATGACACAAATAATTTAGGGACTAGCCACTTCGCAAATGTAACAACATATAACTATATAACAGCTAGTCCCATACACTCGAGTCTGCACATAACTCTTATTTAAAATTGCTACTTTTGTAAAGAGTAAATAAACTATTATTATTATACTTAAAATAAAATAAACAACAACAACATATTTACTATGAGTATTGTACACGGGACACAACTTTAAAAGGATAACTATATTAACGCCTTTAAAATCAGCCGACACAGCAACCGCAGAAGCTCAAAGATGCCGGCAATGTCTAGACTATTGGTGAGACAGTTGAGAAGGCCATCGTCAGACATGACACTGTCTAACGATGACCTTCTCAAGGCCTCCTATTTTTAGCTCGTGTCAGAAAATAACGAATAAATGAAAGGTAAATATCCCTAGTTCTAGTACAGGTGTATTTGGGAAAGATGGAAATAGTAAGAAAGGGAAATGGAAAATATCAGGGGATAAAATTGAGTGTTTCATGTATTCGAGAAATCATTTAAAATAAGCACACTTTTCGTTGTATTTCCCAGTGTATCCAAATACTAAGCTCCTGGCAGATGAAGCTCTACTTACATTTCATTTTGACTTATAAATACTTATCTAATAGCATATGATGAGATTTTAAATTTGAGGGGATTTTATACGTAACTAAAATTACTAATATTTTGAATTTTTAACTACAATGTGGGCTAATTAAAAAAATACATTCAATTTTTAGGGTTCCGTACCCAAAGGGTGCAAGCAGGACCCTATTACTAAGACTCCGCTGTCTGTCCGTCTCTCTGTCTGTCTGTCTGTCCGTCCGTCATAGGGCTATATCTCATGAATGTTACACTGTTAAAAATTATGTAATTTTACATGCAAAAAATTACATAAACCTGTAACATTCCCGAAAAACCTGGGGATATTACGGAAAAATATGAAATTTTACATAATTTTTGTCATTTTTACATATTTTTCCGTAAATTTCCCAGATTTATCGGGAATTTTACAGGTTTATGTAATTTTTTGCATGTAAAATTACATAATTTTTAACAGTGTAATAAATAGCTAGACACGAAATTTTTACCGATTATGTCGCTTAAACAACAAATACAAAAATCAGATAAAGTAAAAATTAAAAGGGTTCTTCATACAAGAAACGTGTTTTTTCAGCGTTTTAAGACATTTTACGGAGGTACGGAACCCTTTATGTACGAGTCCGACTCGCACTTGCCCGGTTTATTATGATAGAGACGAGTTTATATCTTACTTAGTTTAAACGCATAACTATTCGTAAGCAGCAAGCAAACAATGAAGCGTTGAAAACTTGAAAGCACGCGCGTACACCAACCAAACAAATTTAGCCATCCGCTGCTGACGGTACATGGCCAGATGTTTCGGCGGCCGTGAAAATGTGAACTTTTTCGGAGTTACCTATTTAATTCGTAGTAGGTGTGGAACTGTGAATGGTATGGAAGGATTTGCGCTCCTCTGAAACCAGCTAAAATCCATTACTGCAAGTAGTAGCAGAACTTTGGATGAAAACTTATCTTAAAGTTACGCGACTATAAAAAAAAATATTTCGTGAATTTTATATAATAATTTTAAAAACTTAGGTACGCCCCTACCTAGTATCTATATATTCTCTTACAAGCACTTAGCGGTATACTAACTTATTTCTAAAAATAAATGTTTTTCTAAAAATAACTTTGCGAGTGCATCTCATACCTAAAGATTTTTCCTCATATTTCTGCAGCATGTGTCGGATCATAAATTCCCAATTAATTATTACTGACATAAGTAATTAAGTACTTATAATTATTGTCCATATTACTTTATAATATTGACACATTTATTTTTTTATTTAATACGTGACAACAGCTGGAATTCCTAATTTAATTTTGCGCTTGCGGAAAATGGTGCTTTATAAATAAACTGGGAAACCCACTGTTTATGTAACATATATATTACAAAAGTACATTTTTAGCAGTAATTGTTGTGATGTAACAGAATTAAATAATGTAGGTACTTTAAAATAAAATTATAAGCTCAATAGATCTTAATATGAGGACGCTTCAAAATATAAAAACTCGATAAAAATGCAAAGTAAGTGATTGTCAAGAATAAATACAGGAGATTAGATAAAGACAGGAATACTTTGTTTTGTTTTTCATGTACAGAACACGCAGTTTAGAAAATTTTACCAGAAGTATTAAATAAATTAGTCCGGTAAAATTCTCTGTACTGCGTTTTCGATGTTGTTTGTTTATTTGATCATCAGGTTACAGCTATATGTTTTGTCAGTAGATATTTTTAGTGTGATTGGAGCTTTCTTGGTGCCAGCTGAAGCATGGGCTGAAGGCTGCCTTTTGGGCATTCTATAGATATAAGTCGTAAGTACTTAGTAATATTTTAGTGAATGTTAATCCCAAATAAAGATTTTATTTCTTTCTAACAAGTAGCGAAAGGGGACTCAATTTATGAAGGAGGCAAGTACAAGAAAGATTTATTTTTAGAACGAAAGCAGTTACCCGCCATGACGGTGAATATGTGGCCTGTGGATATTTTTGCCCTTCTTTATAGAACTAAATAGGCAAACAGCATGCAGACCACAAGGTTAGTCGTAACCGTAGCCTGAGGTTGGGCCAGATTGTCACCCAAGGACGAATGGCATCGATGACTTCAATTTGTTGAAAAATAATTGACGATTTTTCAAGAGACGGGGAAAGCGGTAGGATGGATAAAAATAAAATAAGGTAACAAACATAAGGTTATTTTTATCTCATCATGTTTGTTTTTTAACAAATTAGTAAACAATACCATTAGCTGACAATAGACTGTTTGTAATAAAGTTGAATAAATAAAATAAACATACTATTTACTGATGACAATTTTACCACTTGCTGTTTACCGGATGCTGTTTATGAATTAGGTACATTTTTAAATACAATCGTTTCCTGATTGTTATCGAGATTTATTTAATTAACAATATTTGATTTTATTTTGTAATTTGGATGATAGCCATATACTAATAAGCAGTCTCATGGCCGCATAATCACGAATATAAAAAAATAGACATTATTGTGCGGTCTCGTTAATACGTTTATTATAGAAATGAAATTTACCAATAATTAGACGAAGGGGAACTAATTAGGGAACAATCGAAGACTGCAACTGCTACACTTGTTTTTCACTTTGCTACTTCCACTGAATTAATACAAGTATTATATAACCTGTTGTTGTTAATTGCCTTCATAGATACTAAAATCATTAACTGACCTGGTTTTTTCAAGTAATATCACTATTTACTATGGAATTACTGGGTTACAAAACGAGTACTTCTTAAGTTATAATTTAGATTTTATTACAGATAATACTTACATCATAAAGCAAGCTAGATTTTATGATTCTGGGTAACTTAAGAGTTGTACGCATCGATTCAAATGATTTTGAAATGAAGAGTAAGGCTGAGAAATTGTGCATTGAATCTACAGCACCAGCTCGTCCTATTTCAAGGTCTGCTCTTCAAAAAAAATAGATATATTTGACTGCCACATTACGATTATAATCTATTCATGTTGCTGTTGCTAATGGAACAGTTAAAGCCCATTATATTTTATTTCAATGGTAATGGTGAGTGAACAACTAATTTATTTTAAAATATTGATAGCATTGCTAATGGAGTTATTTAAAGAATATGCCTCGTCGTATATTATTTATTTATTTATTTAACTTTATTACAAAAAATGTAACAGGCGGACTTAAGGCCTAGGGCCTTTTCTACCAGTCAACCTACAGGTGGTGCGGATAAAAGCAAATTTTGGACGATTAGTACATTCAAATTAGCTATTTGACCATTATTAAACATTTACCTAAGACACATAATCATATATATACTTTCTTATACATTCATAGACCTACATATAAAAATACATAAATACTTTATAAATTCATAAACCCTACATAAACTACATAAATATTTATAATACTCTATGACAATTTGTGAAGATAATGAGCGCGCACAGCACTCTTAAATGCTTGGCGACTAGGGGATATTATGTCATTGTTTTCTTCACCATGGTTATATCTTTTCTATTATAATTATCTATAGGTACTAAATAAGGTGTATGTATAATAAAGGTAAGTGTTAGGGAACAGTTACTTTGAATTTGGGCTAAAGTAGTCGGCGTTTCAGACTGTAATACATGCGTTAAAGTGTATTTCAGTTAGACAGTGAATTTACTTCACATAGCAAAGCTGAATAATTAATCGGCGACCTCCGTGGCGTAATGGTTAACATGCTAGACCGCTAATCCGGAGGTTCTGGGTTCGATCCCCAGCCAGGACAAGTTGGAAAATGGCCTTTTTCAAATTGTCCTGGGTCTTGGGTGTTTATCTATATATGTATTTGTCATAAAATATAGTATCGTTGAGTTAGTATCCCATAACACAAGTTAATAAAAATCCTTTAGATTTTTATGTAATTTTTTTGAGGAATAAACTGTTGTAGTTTAATTACAGTGATTTTTTAAAAACACTCACAGTTTTCTTGGTTCTGAACTGGCGGGGCCTTAAGCCGTTGGTCCTGCGATGTCAAATGCCTTTCGGCAGCTTGACGATCGATTGAAGCTCTGACACCAGTGTACAGCTTATTTTACACACAAATGTATGGTAGGAACTCTATAGAGACCTAAATCGCTCGTGGTTGGTAGTTGAATCGTTGAACTATCGATTCTCACGCACCCGGCCGAGTGGCCGCCCGGATTGAAGAGCCTGCGTTCAAGTGCCGACAATGACAGTCACACTGAAGATTAAAGTATAAAAGAAAGAGTAAGTAATACTTTATCTGTACTCATTGTCGAATGTGTTAGTGGCCAAAACTGATGTCAGATTTTTTTACCTACCTAAATTCATCTGATTTAACTGAACGACTGTCAAATCTGCTATCTATACTAATATTATAAAGCGGAAGAGTTTGTTTGTTTGTTTGTATGTTTGTTTGTTTAAACGCGCTAATCTCAGGAACTAATGGTCCGATTTAAAAAATTCTTTTTTTGTTGGGTAGTCCATTTATAGAGGAAGGCTTTAGGCTATATAACATTACGTTCCGACAACCACGCGAACGAAGTCGCGGGCACAGCTAGTGTATGATACAATAAACAAACAAATGAATATTTAGACGGTAATCATAGGTAGTATATTTTTTATTTACACATTTTAGTTGTAGAAAAATAAAAATGTGACGAGAAAAGAGATCTTTTTCGATTTGGCTCATGTTCGGACTTCAACAACTTTCGTTGCTGACCTGATATTTAGAATAATAACAATATTTCTGTCATGCTGGTCTCTCTCTGCTTAGAGCTGCAACACCCAAAATGTTCTGTTTGCCCTATTAGGCATAAAGATGTGATAGTGTATAACTAACAGGGGGGGATTGTTTTGTCTAGATTTAATTAGGGATCAGCCAGTAAACAGTGTTCATTTCCGCGTCCACGAGTAAGCTTTGCCCGGTCACAAGGGCGCGTTGCTGCTCCATTACGGGTGATTAACCTCAATGAGGGGCGGCACCGCGACACCTCGCCGGTGGTGGTCTTGAGAACAGGCGCAGGCATGCAGCCCAATATATTCGGGTAGGCTTTAAACAGGATAATACATTTTCCAGTTCACAAAAAAAAACAAGTATTTATTTCAAAAATATTTTTTTAATACAAGCTTTTAACTAAAAAAGCCGGCCAAGTGCGAGTTAAACTCGCGTGGAGAGGGTTCCGTACCTTATTGATTGAATTCTTATAGGTTTTCCTGTAATCTACAAGCAATGAACTATATTTTGTACTTTTTTCAAAATTTTAGGTTTAGTAGTTTCGGAGATCAGGGGGGGGGGGAATGGTCAATTTTTGTCTTCTTTCATGAATAAAATCAAAACTATTCATTTTGAAATAATAACAAAAATATATTTGAGATCCTCATAACGAGCCCTTTCATTTGATATATGACACAGTAAGGTTTACAAAACTTTTTTTTAATTTCCTAATTTGTCCCACAAAAATTACCCTTTTTTAAAAAAATATTTATTTACTTTGCACATATGTGTTTGGGTCATAAGATTACAACATTCTACCAAATTTCACCTGATTCGGTCCAGTAGATTCGGAGCAAATTGGCTGTGACAGACGGACGGACAGACAGACGCACGAGTGATCCTATAAGGGTTCCGTTTTTTAATTTTTTGTACGGAATCAAGTAAATTCAATTGAGCCCAAACTCGGTGGCGTTATGTTATTTTATCACAGAGATTCCGTGGCCGTGTAGACCAAATCCCTTGTCTGTTCTGGCCTCTGGCTAATACTATGTCTCTGGTAGTAGGTACAGAGAGGGACGTGCTCCTGCAGTGGAGACTAAAAAAGACCTGTTGATGATGACAATAATGCCGTTACTACCTTTCGGCTTCATAATAAGATCAGGTCATTAGTACCATAATGTTATGTGAAGTTTCAGCTCAATCTAATAATGGGAAGTGGTTCTAATTTAGCTTGCAAGATGATTACGGACACAGAGCCAACGGGACAGGTGAAACTAAATAAATGCTTGTAATAAAAAAAAAACATCAGCCGACTGCGTTTCTAGGGGATTTCAAAATCGTAGTCGATTAATCAAATTTAGTATGGGAGGTCCAAATTTTTTCTCTGTTTAAAGTTCGATGTAATCAGTATTATAGACTGATCTTGCTGTAATATTTTAGGCACAAGAAAAAATACATTTTCTTGTATAAAGTGCTTCCCGTTGTCAATAGCGATAGCCAAGATCAGGAGTTATCTCGCGATTTCAAGCATTGCTTTTAACGACCTGCTAATTCTTATTTTTTTATGATGCATAAATGTGCCAATACTTTTATCGGTTTTAAATGTTATCTTTTACTTGATAAGCTTTTATCGTATTGTTTTTAAATGCATGACGAATGTTTCCGTCATAATTCAATGATTTTGCATTCTCTCCATTTACCTATTTGTTGTTTGTCCGATATAAGTACATATATCTGTGATTCCTTTTACAGCTTCTAGTCCTACACCATTTCAATACCAACCAATCGTTATTTTATTAAAGAAAAAAACATACAGATTATTCGAATAAATAAATATATTAGGACTAATTACACTGACTGAGCTAGCCCTAAAGTAAATTTAAACTTGTATCATGGGATACTAATTTGATATAATATTTTATTATAAATATATATGCAGATGAGAGAGACACATAGAAGAGAATTCATACTCAACCGATAAGAGCATAGCCCTTAAATAAAGATAGATAGAAATATAATTATATAAAAATAGATAAACTTAAACACCCAAGACCCAGGACAGTTTGAAAAAGACCATTTTCCATCTTGCCCTGGCTGGGGATCGAACCCAGAACCTCCGGAGTAAAGGACTAACGTATTAACTATTACGTAATGGAAGTCGTCGAAATAACAAATATCTCCAATGTCAAGAAAAAAGAAGTTCCACGTCACCACCTCAATTCAATTTTGTTGGACACACAGTCCCGCGGTAAAACTGTCAAGTCAGAGTGCCAACAGGTGCACTCCCCTAATCGAAGCTCGCCCAATGCTTGTAGATTTAATCGCATTTGTAACTAGGACATGGTAACACGACTCTTATGAACGACGGCTTACTATCTACTTTACGAGTTATAGTAGGTTTCAGTTGTATACAACCAGTAATCTTTAACTCGTGACGATGTAACGATGACTCGTGCAACTTGACGGGGATGTAGGATCCTTACTCCAAAAGCCCAACGACAGACGTACGTAGCTACGTATCCGCGTTTCAGAGTCAAGCAACTTTGATCGCTAAAATCGCTAAATACCTAAAATGTAAGTATGTATATACATACAGTTTATAAATTTAGGTGAGCGGAGATCGTTGACACTTTCATTGTACCTACTTGGTAGACAATGCATCAAACATGTCAATGTGTTAGTTTACAATTGCTAATAGAGAAACTGCCGAGAATATTTGAACCAAAGTTCGTGACTTCGCAAGCTATTTAACATAATTAAGTAAATTTATTTACTTTAAACATTTGCACATATTCTTCGATTTAAATGGATTATGTAGACTTACAAAATTCAATTACGTAGCGATGTCACTTGTTTAGATTAGTGCATATTTCGAATACATTAGAGAATGTGAAAGAGGCACTACACGGAAGAGTAAAACCTAGTACTTCATGCTTTATATCCGGGAGTGAGTTAAAAATGATTTCTCAGTAAGTGAAATACCATTGTATTTTTTTATGAGAAAGTTCTTTAAACCTTTTATCGGACAGACTCGTAGAGAAGGTACATTAGGACAGTGCGAAACAAGTTGATGACGAAAGTATTGTACTCGCGGCTTGCCCGTGTTTTGAAAGATAAAATATATGCCTATGTTACGCGCTGATAATGTAGATTTCTATATCGGTGAAATATTTTTTTAAATTGGATCCTACTGACCCGATTTAAAAAAAATATTTATTAAAACTTTATTTATCCACAATACAAAATTGTTTTTGTATTGTAGCGTCATTGGTGGACTTAATGCTATAAGCGTTCTCTCCCAGTCAACCATAAGATTAAACAGAGATTTCGTAGCGGAGAAAATTATTTAAATAAGTTACACAAACATAACACATATCTCATAAATATACATATTTACATAAATATAATATCCGTACATATAATATAAATACATACAATATATAAACAATTAAATAATATTTTGAGTTTATCCATTACAAACAAACAAACAATCAAATAATTTCTCTTTATAATTCGGTTTACACAAAAATGTGTAATATTAACACTGGTTGGTACTGAGATTGGTGATGGATATTTTCATTTTAGTGGTATAATTTCTATGAATCAGAATAGTTTCATGTATAATACAATTATTAGACAAACATTCAGACAAACCATGCGCCTGATGGTAAGTGGTTTCCGTATAGTTAGCCAGTTGAATTGACACTTACTTTGTTATCAAACGCGCGTTGCTTTTTCACATCAAGGACCATTGGATACGCTTTATGAATTGAATGTGCTAGATATGGTTTCGAACATACCACGTGCAAGCTTAAAATCTCATTGAAAACAGTCTCCGCAGCAGACGCTTCACAAATGTTTATAAAACACAAGCGCGTCCAATACTCGCTAAACACGAATTTAGAATCAGTCACTTAGCCGTACGCTTCGCAATGGAGTGTGGACTCTAATTATCGGACATTATCGCGGTAATATCGGATATTATTTGGCGTTGTTTGGATGCGACACACCGCCACGATAACGAACAGCTGACTGCGGGCTGCCGGCCGACACGGATGCGAGTAGGGCTCCCACGCCTGATAAGATAGTGTTTTCAAAGATAGGCACTGATATTTTAGGCAAAAATTTTTTCCAAAAATATCTTTCTTGACGAACTTGGTAGAGAATAGATATATTGCCTTTCAATTTGTAAATTGCTATAATCACAGAGTAATAATATAGGTACATACTATAATTAATGTTGCTGTATTCATCTTCTTTTTATGATGAAGGTACACTTCTGATTTTCATCCGTATGCTTTCATGGTTGCATCCTTAGCTGTGCTGCTTTGGAGTCCAGGGCATGATTTCTGAATTTTTACAAGCCTTTATTTAGTTTCACCTGTCCCGTTGTCTGTGGGTCCGTAATCAAATCTTGCAAGCTAAATTAGACCCAAGTAATTATAAGTACTTATGTAAGTTGGGTGACCATGCAATATTATGGTACCAATGACCTGATCTCATGATGAAGCCTGTATTGAAACAACACAACCCCACCGAGTTTGGGCTTAATTGATTTGTCTTGAGGAGCGCTTTAAACTTTTTAGTTAATTGTTTTAGATAAAATTTTGTTTTTAAAAATATTTATTGAATAATTACTTGATTCTTCTCCAAAGATTATATGCATTATAATCGCGAGTTCAAGTCTTGCTCACGTGGTATTTTTTCACCATTTCATAATTCATTATTTAAGATGAAATGCACGTCACGGATGCCGCAGACCGTACGTTAGGGATGCATTGAGCAAAATGTTTTAGTATCAGCCACCGCCCGATGTCAACCTTCCTTGATCTTTATCAATATCTTTTCCTTATCTTTAAAAAATAAAGTCAGAAAGGTTGTCTGTCATAATTTATAATACCTACTATAAAATCTGCTCAGTATTTGGGAATCCAGTTGTAGCACAAGATGTTTGTGTTTAGTTGTTTAGTCGCGTCTTAACGTCGGAGAACCCGAAAGAAAATATACAAGAGACTTTCATTAACAATTTTTTAAGAAAAAATTTAAAATGTTTTTAGAGGGTTTTGGTGCTTGACTGTGAACTAAGTGTTGTGATTTCTTAATTTTACTAATAAATAATTATATAATTTATAACGTTTGGCTTATAATTTGTTATTTAATTATATTAGTTTACAAATTGATTTTATTTATAAGAAACTAGCTGTGCCCGCGACTTCGTTCGCGTGGTTGTCGGAACGTAATGTTATATAGCCTAAAGCCTTCCTCTATAAATGGACTACCCAACAAAAAAAGAATTTTTCAAATCGGACCATTAGTTCCTGAGATTAGTGCGTTTAAACAAACAAACAAACAAACAAACAAACAAACAAACAAACAAACAAACAAACAAACAAACAAACAAACAAACAAACAAACAAACAAACAAACAAATTCTTCCGCTTTATAATATTAGTATAGATTAGGAAGCGTGCAATTAACATGTACCACGATACCAAGAATATAAATTGCTTATATGGATTGTATTATAATTTCATGATTTAAATATATTTAATAGAATCAATACTATTTACAATATTATTTATAAAGAGTTACTTGATTAAATCAAAAATATTTCAATTGACTTTGTTATTGCACATTGGCTGGGCGCCATGACGTCAGCCAGTGGGGCGAACGTTAAGTAGGGTAGTGGAGGGGAGGATTCGTCGGAGCTCGTGTTGATCGAGCGACGCATTCTGAATCCTTCGCTCGCAGCGTCAAGTCATAATTAAATTAGTTATTGCGTGTAATTATTTGTAATTAGTAATTAAAGTGAAGTGAATAAAAGTTATTTGAGTGTATATTTTTGGAGTTTGTTTTATAAGTACCTATTAAGTACTACAGACTATTTTTAGTATTTAATTGAGGTTAAATTTCTTGTTTGAATAATTAGTTAAATTTTCCTGTGTCCATTTGCGTCATTAATACGCAATGTCTAACAAAGCAGACAGAACCTGTGCCACACGCCTGATGATATGACCTTATAAATTAACAACGATTGACGGGATAGTCATTATTGTCAGCCATCATTTAATACGTCTATTTATATTATGTATTCATAGAACAATTTTGGATAAAAATGTTCTGTATTCACTTAGAAATTTTTGATTATAAAGATTTTATTTTATGGCAGATTGTCGACCCTAATGACGCGTGGTGATCGTGACGTCACCGTGAGATAAGTTATTATCAGTCGCGACTCGCGGTTGTAGCGGCCATCCGGTAATCGACTGGTCATTATAAATATTGACTCGTTACCTCCATCAAAGCTGAAAAAAAAATCTTTTGTTTCGGCAAAATACACCATCTTTCCGACTGTACTTACATAAACTGTAAACCCTCATCGAACAGTATATAAAATATTATACAACGTGGAAAGGACATACCCGTAATAAATCGAACCACGGTCTATACTAGATCATAATAGTATAATGAAATTAAAATAACAGCCAAAAAACAAAAAAAAAATTCGACATCTCCATACTAAAATGTACAGCCGCCCAGGCGATTTGTAAGGGAAATTCGAATTTTGTTTTGGTTTTTTTAATGGTTTTTTAATTTCAATATACTTTAGTATAGCCTGTGGTTTGATTTATTACGGGTATGTCCCTTCCACGTTGTATATGTATATTTGGAGACATGATATATCTCCGCTGATATATCTCTAAATACGAGGATTAATTAGGTAATTACTGTGTTAATTTCGTCATCGAGTAGTTACACTTAGTTATGGCAAGAATATTTTGGGGAAGGATATTAAAATAACATATTTTCTGAAAAAAATATAACGGACTCGTCATCATCAACTTTAAGAACTGCCTATGTTCTTAAAATAAAATGTTTCTTTTTTTCTCAGTCCTTTTTTGTAAGGCAGCTAGTTTGCATATTTATTTTTATATTATTATGACTATATTTGATGTAAAGATACCGTTTGAAGTAAAATATATCTAATTGTTGTTAGTGTTTATATATGTATTTATCATAAAATATAGCATCGTTGAGTCAGTATCTTTCTTTATGGGATAAAAAACTTACTTATAGTATTAGGCAGGAACTAGAAACAGCTCGGAATTTAAAAACAACAATAAAAGATGGCATAAATAGGAGGCTATCTCAATCTGTGTAATTTGTCCTTGTCTATTAATTTTTTTTTGTTTTTAAGGGCAATGTATCTACTTACTGCTCTGTGTTATTATAGAGTACTTGTTTATGGGTTTGTTAGTAAGTAGTGTGACTGTAAAACAGCAGGGTGCCTCAGATAACCCTTCACCGGAGATCACAATTTGTCTTTGTGACGTTATCTCGTATTAGACATAACTATCAATTTATTTATAGATCAATACTTTTTATTATTCTTTGAAATATATATTTCAGGTTGAATTATTAGCTGTGGTAAAGCAGGCCAAAGGGCGCTTTTCAGCTTGTTCTTCTCCATGATGGTAGGCGTATCAATGGTCACCCAAGGATGCCGAAGACCATGCAATTGGAGAAAGAAAGCTGACTGATGTCCCTCCTCAGAAATGATTTTGTGCAAAAGGTTTTAACCCGGCCGCTGACCAATAAATTGCACGAGATGTTACTTTAGTGCGACTAAGGTTTTGTCTATAAAAAGAGATATAGGTACTTAGGTAATGGTTCTATTCTAGACCCGAAACCACACAGCATTAAAAAGACTATTATTATAATTCTCGTACTTCAGGCACGGCAAGTAATAAATAGCGCTACATCCAGCTGCCAGATTTACACCCAACCAATCTTCATAACTGTTTGCATAAATCAGACGCTTGATAGCTAGTGTATATTTCCTATCACTCTATCCTGGAGCGGTAATGTATTAAGCAATAAAACAGAGTAGCGTATCGTTTGCGCCGACCGCAGTGACGCACGTGTCGGCCAGAGATCGCGTACATTCGGCGCTGATCTGACCGGAAACAGGATAAGTAAATAAAATTAGCCAAATTGAAGAGCTAATTTATTAGCTACGAAAAATAAACAGAGTTTGCTGAGAGAGAGTTTATTTGGACTTCTTGATTAACTAAATTTAAACCTCTGTTTTTAGAAATGTAAACTGTATCGATAATGAACATATATGATGATAATTATACTAATTATTATTATAATAACTCAGTGTATCATTGAGGGTAGTTCGGGGTTACTAAATGGGATTGATTTTGGTCAGCTTCCGCCAGTACTATTTAACGGGACTGTTATTAATTTTAATGATTGTGTCAAAAATCTAGGTATACAACTAGATAAAAATCTCTCTTGGTCACCACAAGTTGCTGAAGTTAGTAGAAAGATCTTTGCCTCTTTTGCAGCACTGCGAAGACTTGGTAAGTTCCTTCCAATGGACACCAAAGTTACGCTCGCGCACACCCTACTTTTCCCTATCCTAGATTACGCTGATACTTGTTATCCCGGGCCTACTGAGGAGCAACTTGATAAGCTTGAGCGTCTCCAGAACATGTTTATTCGATACATATATGGCCTTCGTAAATATGACCATATTTCTCATTTTCGCAATGAACTCAAGTGGCTTCCGATCCGACGTCGCCGTGACTGGCATACCCTATCAATGTTATACACAACTCTTTTCAATCCTAACTCTCCTAACTATCTACGAGAATTATTTATTCTATTTAGTGAGTCTCATGGGCGTCCACTACGCAGCGCTGAAAACCTTCTTTTAAGAATTCCTGCTCACTCCACCGACTTTTACTCGCGGTCTTTGTCTGTTCGAGCCGTACGTCTATGGAAATCACTACCACTTACTATCCGACGCGCCTAAACGCTAGCCAGCTTTAAATCCCAAGTAAAATCGCATTTTCTATCCTTATGAAAGATAATTTCCTTCCCTTGTTTCCACTTAGTTTCTTCATTTTGTCTTGTTATGTTTTCTTTGTGTAAGTTGTATGTATGTATTTAAGTATAAGTTGTATGTATGTTTATTATAATTATTGTATATAAGTATGTTTATTATATTGACCACCCCGCACTTCCTAATTTCCCATCATTTTTTTCTATATAAACGAGGTTGCCTGGAAGAAATTGCTTAGCGAAAAGGCCGCCTTTTGCGCATTTCCTAATTTTTAAGATAATTATGTTCTGTTTTTTACTTTTGTGCAATAAAGGGTATTGTATTGTATTGTATAATTATCCGCGTGTTCCTAATATAATGAAGATATTAGGAAAACGCGGAAAATAGAGTTACTTAAAATGACCCACAATGCGGAGCTGTCCGAACAATGGCTCGACTCCTAACATACCCCGACTTGGGACAGTTACCATATATACGAGTAGTTAAGTAACGCTCGATAGATCTGTTGACCAATTGACAGACGTTTCAAACATTGGCCTTATTTTATTTAAGATACTGATATATCATACTATCACGTCTTTTCCCCAAACACGGGGTAGACAAAGCTTAGGGCTGCAAACCCAAATGTAATTACCACTCTTAGCGTAATTGTGGGCGTTGAGGTGGAAATAGGGAATCAAAATAGTGATGGGTTGCTAGCCGCATCGCCTATTAATATGATTCAGATTTTCGCTCTTTCCTTCGATCGGTTCTTACGATCTGCGTGAGAGAAGCTGCTGATACACTCAACGTTTTTTCTTTTCACCCAGACCAGCATGGAAGATATTTTTAAGTGAAGACGAAAAATAACGATAAAATTGAGGCTTTTGTTAAAAGAGGTTGAGGAGGTGCATTTGATGTACGGTACGAGTTATCTATTTTAAACAAAGATAATTAATTTTTTAACAAAAAAACAACCGACTTCAATTTTTTTAAGGAGTTTCTTCCATATCTCTAAAGTTCTTCATCATATCTTCACCAAATTAAAATGGGACCAACTTGGTAGTAAAGCCTTTCAAATAAAAAAAGAATCATCATAATATTTGAGCTGCAGTTGTCTGTTGAGGAATTTCGGTCTCCAGCTCCAAGATCTTTTCTCCGATCTTAAAAAAAATTACATGGGATCAACCTTACAATGCATTCTTTACAACGAAACATTTATTTTTTAATTGGTTCATATTTGACGGAGTTATGAGGTAACATACACAAAAAAATATACAATACATACACGTCGAATTGATAACCTCCTCTTTTTTTTGAAGTCGGTTGAAAATCCAAGCCCAAGCCTCGGAATAAACAGCAACACAAGACAAAGTACCTACGCCCTCGAAATGCATTATCTCAATATTGCGGATTTCTCGCAGCGGCAATTGAAGAGTTCACCGACACGAATTAGCTGCACTTGAGGCAGATCTTTGTTTACTGCGCAGGGACACGGTGACACGGACAATGACCAATGTCATGTTCTTATGTACTCGTACTTATTGTTTACTTATGATTTTAAACTGTTTAGTGTATTTTTAACATATTATAAAACAACAGTTTTTATTTTATGGAAATGCTACAATAATGAACACAAGGTATCGGCGCCGAGAAGGCGATCGCGAGATGACATCGAAGGCTATCTAAGTGGAGACTAGTTACATCAAAATGTTTTAGATCGGTAATTTAGAAAACAAAAAGGGGATGCCAAGTAATGGGAATCACAATAAGTAATATACTAAAAAGAGAAAGTTTATGTACGTTGCCGTAGGTCTCTTCTTCTTCGTCTAAGCGCGTTCCCGGTTGCATCCGCAGCTGTGCTGTTTCGGAGCCCGGGGTGTGCTTTCCTGCTTTTTCTTCTCCAAATATAACAATTCAATTCAAAATTCAATTCAAAATATCTTTATTATCATAGGATATTTATAATATCTCTTAATAATAGTCACTTTGTTTTGTTTTGCACAAATGTTGACGTCAAATCGTTACTTAAAGCTAAGTTTACGCCGCTTCCTAGACGCAAGTGCAGAAGAAGCGGCAACAAACTGCACTGCACGTTTTCTCCAAAGACGTCAACTAACAAACTAAAAACTTAAAATTAGTTATATAGATGGACAGAGATTACATTGTTTATTATGTCATAATTAAATTGAATTATAAGAATTACGAAATTTAAAATAATGTCAATTTGTAAATTTAGTATGTACCAATGTACCTAAATTATGACATGTCTAAGTATACAAACCTTTAAGAGGGACCCGCGCCAAGCTCAAGCAAACATGCATGTCAATGGTCACCCAAGGACGCCAAAGACCTTGAAAAATGGAAAACAAATAGCCGGAACAGTTTAAATGACGTAGAAATGAATAGAGTACGTTGCCTTACTCTATTCGGTTTACTTCTTTTTGACGTCATTGAAATAAACATTTTATAGATAAGACCCCGAATAACACGCCACATCGAGGACAATAGTACGGAAGGCTCAACACGCTAAAACTATGTCACGATATTTTAGTGGCTTGGTAATGTTATATCTCACCAACTATGTCAGGCTAAAATATATTCAGTTGCGATAAATGTTACGAATTTATCATATTATGTGTATTCAGCAATACAAGTTATATTTCAGTTGAAGTAATGCTGAAATGTAACTACAAGTTATGCTTTATCCTTTTGGGACTTTTTTATTATTGTTTTGGGACATTATATGATGCTTTTGGCTTGGCCGTAGTTAAATCGCTCTGATGATTAACTATCAAGCTTTTATAAAAATAAATGAAAATAGTTTGAAATTTAAAAGAGAATAGTTTTATTTGTAACATTTAATGAGTTTATACCACGATCACCAGCCCGCCTGCCCACCGTAGTAGTTACGGACAAATCCTACCTTTTTGGGGCACGCCTCTGGTTCAGCAGTGGGCTGAATAGGCTGATAAAGAAATTTTATTTGATTTGAACTATTTTCCTCGATCTCCTTGAAATTAGGTTAAATGTTGTTAAAAATGTAAGAGTCCAGCTGATTGAACCCTTTCTGTAAGAATGATGAAAATTAATCATCAATTTTAGTGGCCAAGAAACATAATGTACATCAGACAGGAAATTTGTCAAGCTCTCATATGTTCAACGTTCCCGTTGACGGACGCGGTTCGTTCCCGGTTGAATTCCTAGCAGTGCTGCATCGGAGCCCCGGGTGCGTTTTCCGGCTTTTTCTTCTCCAAAGATAATATGGTCACTTATGGAGCTCGAAGATCGTGCGTTGTGTAGAAAAAAGTACGACCCAGTATAATGATTTAGTTGTAGTTTTACAACCAGCTCCCTGCCTAACGGGAACCTTTCCTTAGAAAAAACCCTGACCTCTTTCTATTGGCGTCAAACTTCTCTACAAATAAAAAAATAATGAACCAAAGTTACCTGTAGCTATGTTATCATGACGTGACTAGTGTCAGTTCCGTGGTGAAGTTATTAAGTATACCTGCCTACTCAGTACTATATTTGTTTTAATTTTCATGATTTATACCCACTCATCACGAAATAGTACACTGTCTCACGGCAATTTAATCTTGGTAATAACAAAAACGCTTTTGTAACAAGTATTATAAAATTACATTTTGGTTCGCTATTATTAAGCAGCGGCAGTTTTCGACTTACTAAATAAGATTTTATAATTGACATATTGAACTAGGGTATAGCTTTTTAGTAACCTCGGTATCCTATTGGTTGTTAAGCATAGTCAGCCTCGTTTTAAATCTGAGCGAGTTTCAGACTAAAAATATTTGATGTAATAGTGTATATGTAACGTACATACGTTATACCAAATAATGATATCGAAGTAATAAAAAAAATATGACTCAAGAGATCGGATATTCCAGTGCAAAGTTGAGATGTTGGCTATTATGGAAAGCGATTTTTTTATCCAAAAATCTCGCGATCCCGAGTAATAAAAATTAAAAAGTATATACTCATTGAGACATAATTATTCCAACTTGACTCAATTGAAAGTTGCCCTCACAGAGTACTTTGTATGTTGCCCTGTTACAACGTCATATGGTTGCCCAGAATTCCGGGATTTTATTTTTAATAGAAGTATCTAAAGAAGCGGTTTCCTTATTTTGCTAGTCAAAAATTAACTTTAGGTAAATATGCACTGGAATATCCGCTCTAGGTGGTCAGTAATGGGTATCACTGTTCCAATAATTGACTATGGGTCTCAGATCGTAACGTCTCAGCTTACAGCATTTTATACAACGTGTAGATAAATAGGTACCACGAAGTACTTTATCTCCCGCCTACAATCGTTACAGTACTATCATAACTTGCTATATCACTCTCATTTCACGCTACACTTCAGCCACCCCATGCTGGGGAAACCACTCGACTTATGGCATCAACGAGTCTTTAAAACTTTTACCTTACAAATAAAAACATATGCTATAAGGTTTAGAATAAAATAATAGCACTGAAACTCAAATTTATTTTTTCTTCAAACTCATACGTTTAGGGTATCTATGGATAGGTCTTCAAAAATTATATCTAATATAATTTTTTTCTAAACTGAATAGTTAGCGCGAGAGACATTTCCAAAGTGGTAAAATGTGTGTGTGTCCCCTGTAACTTCTAAAATAAGAGAATGAAAAACAAAAAAAAAATATATGATGTACATTACCATGCCAACTTGTTTTTTTGAATACGTCATAAATCGTTAACCACAATTTACCTTTAGAACTTTTACATTATGTTACTTGCTGCTACGGAACCCTTCATGGGCGAGTCCAACTCCCACTTGGCTTTTACATTCTTGTCTGTCTACTACGGTAGACAAAACGTCAAAATAAAGCTGAACCTACCAACATTCAACAAGGATCATACAAGTTCATGAAAGCACGCTGCAAATTGCAGTTAAAATTGTCTGATATCCGGCCGCCTGCGTTAACACAGACATAACGCCCGATAACATCGCATTGAGTTCTCCTTACCTCCCGCCGACCGCTGCGTCATAGCTGCTAAGTCACTATCACTTCACACAGCACCCCATGGTGGGAATCCACTTGACCACGCGTTAACGAGGCTCCGAACTGTTTACAAATAGTGGAGGGCGGGCGGCGAGCGCAGGGCGGGCAGGGCGCCGACTGCGGCGGCGGGGTCGACGAACGGTGCACGTCGCCATGGAAACGCTGCACCTGCCAAAGATCAGTCTTGTAGACGAGACATGTTGTGACAAGGCATAATTTGTGATAGTTTTGATGTTACTTTTATTTTTGGTAACACATTTCTTGAATGAAATAGTAAACTAAATAGTTGGGTGATAGTTTTGTTTTATGAGTCTTTGATGTTGGTCTTATTCATTAGTAACACTTTTTTGAATGAAATAGTAATGCTTATATTTAACTGAGATGTAAATAAATACGCTCTCAACGTATTTCCTCCTGGAAACAAACAATTCTCTGTTTAATTAAATATGTTGTGATTGAAGCAAGTGTTCATGATTAGAGCTAGTGTTAATAGTACATACGCAAAAAAGAATATTACAGAAACTGGTTTTTAGGGTTCCGTACCCGAAGGGTGCACACGGGACCCTATTACTGAGACTCCGCTGTCTGTCCGTCTGTCTGTCTGTCTGTCTGTCCGTCTGTCCGTCTGTCTGTCTGTCCGTCAGTCACAGGGCTCTATCTCTTGAACCGTAATAGCTAGACACTTTAATTTTTCACCGATTATGTATTACTGTGGCGGATATAACAAAAAATACTAAAAATAAAAAACAGTTAAAAATTAAAGGGGGTCGTCATACAAGAAACGTGTTTTTTTCAGCGTTTTTAACTTGATCTTCATAATGGCATTAACTAGATACTTGAAATTTTCACCAATTATGTATTACTATGACCACAATAACAAAAAATACTATAAATAAAATAAAGTTAAAAATTAAAGGGGGTCGTGATACAAGAAACGTGTTTCTTCAGCATTTTAAAACATTGTACGGTGGTACGGAACCCTTCATGTACGAGTCCGACTTGCACTTGCCTGTTTATTGTAAATTTGTTTATTGGCAATGGATGTCGTGTGGCTAAAACTGTTGGAACTGGACACGAGTGTAGATGATTTCTGAGGTTTACTATCGATTTAGAGAGATGGGCCCGGATGACTACCTTGTGGGTTCAAGAAGGCGTAGGAGGTGGCGAAACGACATCGATAACTTCAAAAAGGAATGGCAATAAGCTGCTATAGATAGACGTCCGTGGAAGAAGGAATATAAATCAGGCCTTTGGCCAGCAGTGGGACACATTATCAGGCTTTAAAAGTCTCCTTACCCTAGACCAAATCCGAGTTTCCCATACAAACGTAGTCTACGTTTTATTTTGAAACGACATGTAAGATTTCGGTAAAAATTTGTAACTTTAAAGGAATTGCATATATCTAGGGTTATAATTGGTTTTCAAAGTCAAAATATGAACTTGAAAGAAAATATAGTACATTATATCATTTTTGACCATCAGTATGGAAAAGTTTTACAGCCTTATATTTTCTTTTAAGTTCATATTTTTACTGTGAAAACCAATTACAACCCTAGATATATGCAATTTGTTTAAACTTACAATTTTTTATCGAAATCTAACATGTTGTTTCAAAATAAACGTAGACTACGTTTGTATGGGAAAGTCTAGGGTAAGGGAGTTCTTAAGAAAACGATTTAGGTAGGTGCTTAATATATTATAAATTTAAGTACCTAGGTATTTATTTATTTACCAATTTATGTACTCGGACAATATATACAGAGAATACATTAACAAAAAGTATTGTTAGGTATTGTTTCAGTATTCTTTTTTTTATATTTCTCTAATACACTTATAGACTCACATAACTGAAAGTTGTAAAGTAGGTGGTACCTACAGAGCTAAAATTATGTAGATTTATTATATTGTAGACAATTTTAAAGATACTTATAAAATGTAAAGTTACCTACACTTCAACCAGAATTTTAGTTTTTTTAACGTGACTCCTCTATGAACAAAGTCTCTACGAGTTCCACTCTTTGTAGGCAGGTTGCTATTTGTCACGCGCAGGCACCGACGCAGGTCCAAGACAGTAGAAATGCAGTCGGTCAAGGACTCAAGGCTGCACTATGACCGCAACTTGACGATAAGACTTGTTTATGACCGCATATCGTTCAAGAGGTGTGATTTGCATATTGACGTCATTATTAATTCTCTTAAGAAAACAAAACTCGATAAAAGAATAAACAAATAATGTTACAAAAGCAAATGGTGACCGGACACAAAGTTATAAATGAATAACTTTGAAAAAAAGAGTTGATATACATTTCCCTACAAAACTTATTAAGTAAGTACATAAATAATATAGGTCTAGACTAGACAAATATTGAATTCTGATTTGCAAATACATTAGATACTCATATTTCTTAGATAAAGCTCTAGAGACTCGGAAATACGCGTCTGTATCTAAGTTATATGTCTCAATATAAGAATGAGTCATGTAATCAACTCAGATTATCTGAATGATCATTCTGAGGTGATCAACTAGGTTTAACATTTTAGTCTACATCAACCCACTGTTGAGCATAATCTTCCTTTTTCAGAGTCATTTTCTATGGTTCTGATAACTTCTGTAGCAGTTTCTATCACTGCAAAGCTGCGAATTCTCTACTAAAAGATTTCCTTAAAAAATAAAGAAGTTTTTCTTCAATGAATACGCTAAGCAGTGACATCTATGTTGAAACTTGAATATTCCATAAGTACATTTATAGCAAACCTGCTTGACGCATTTTCCTCAGTACTTTGCAATGTTTTCGCTAGAGCGCGCCACCGAGGCGCCTGCCTCTACGTAGTTCTAACACAGATGGCTCTAGCATTTACTTTCCCGCGTTTTGATATCTATGGAAAAATGGGAAAATATTTTTTCTTCCCAAACAAATATACGAAAGTTTCAGACACGGTAATTTTGATTTAAAAAATTGTGTGTTCTACGACCGATTTATGCATATTTTCATGCAATATGTTTTTTTTTAATTAGATGCAAATATTCAATAGCAATTGCAAGGTCAGTCCATGATACGGAAAAATTTCCCCTAATCAAGTTTTAAAATAGAATAGACGGAGTTGCTATACATCAAAATGCTTGAAAGATAGAATCATAAGTAGTTATCTGACCACTTTACCTTCACCCTCGAGCATGTAGGTAGTCTCTACTCTATCGTACATGAAGTGTTATTATCATTTCTCGTAATGTTGATGCCTTTGTATTGAAAATAGTGTAACCACGGAAATGCAACACCGATCTACTCGTACACAATTACTGTAATCGGGAGATCTAAAGAGTACTTGAATTCGCTATGTCATTGCACAAATTAAAATTAATTATTATTATAATAATATACATATACTTAACTACGAGTATAAGTATAATTGATGTACAGTGCAGCACCGTACATCAATTATACTTATACATCGTGTTAATTAAATAACGCTAAACCTCTCAGATGGTACCTCAGCCAATGAAACTGAACAACTTTTGTTCAACAACTTAAACGAAACTAAAAAAAAATGAATTTTCATAGAAACCGATCAACTGATCGAGTCAATTTGTATGAAAATCCAATTTTTTTTTGGAAATCGTAGTGTAGGACGTCCGGTGGTTATGTGGGTTGACGTTGTCAGGCAAGTTGTAGAAAGGACTAGATTGCGATGGCCAGGGACAGAACAAGATGGCGTAGCCAGGGGGGCTATGCCCAACAGTGGGTTAATGATAGCTGACGATGATGATGACGATGAATTCATTCCATGAATTTATGCTTATTTTATCGCATACTCGTACTGCTATAATAAAAGTAGTCTTCTTCGGCTATGACATGGGCAGGGTTAGAAAAATGGGCAGCTCTTTTAAAAACACTTATTTATAGAAACGAAATAACAGAATAAATAAAGTACCAATTAAACATAAGTACCTGCCCTCAGTAAAAATATTTATTCATAGTAAAATGCAGCAAATAATAAAACCGTGTAAGTTACATTTGATGCTACCTGTATAATAGAACTATACGATAGTACTTGAACTCAAGTAGGCAATATTTGTTCCGTATAAAGACAACATCAAAAATATATTGCCTCACAGTCGGTCGACGGTAGTTCAGTACTGCATTAATAGTAGAAGCGGTTGAGCGTGCAGACAGTACGATGAGTTTTAAGAATAAAGTTGTGTTAGTGACCGGGGCTAGCTCCGGCATTGGAGCTGCCACGGCCATCCTCCTTGCTAAGGAGGGCGCTGACGTTGTCTTGGTAGCCAGGAACGAAGCTAAGCTAAAGAAAGTCGAACAAGACTGTGCCAAGGTTGGCAATAAACCTCTCGTCATCAAAGCGGACGTCACGAATGGTGAAGATGTCCGCAGAATTGTAAAAGATACCATCGCTAAGTTCAACAAACTTGACGTGCTTGTCAACAACGCTGGCATCCTTAGGTTCGGGAGGATCCTCGATGGGAAGGTGACTGAGATATACGAAGACATCATAAACACCAACTTGCGCTCTGTGGTCCAGCTCACGACTCTAGCTGCCCCGCACTTGGTCAAAACTAAAGGGAATATCGTAAATGTCTCAAGCATTGCTGCATTATCCATACACAGTCCACAATCAGGAGCGTATGCTGCATCGAAGGCTGCTTTGACGCATTTCTCCCGAGCTGCGGCATTGGAGCTCGCCTCTCTTGGAGTCAGGGTGAATGTCGTCAGTCCAGGCCCTGTGCATACAGATATACTGGACAATGCTGGTATAAACAGCAGTTTAGAAGAGCTGGGAGTAATGACGGCTTTGAACAACAGAATATCTGGACCCGAGGAGATCGCAGACGTCATTCTGTTCCTGGCGAGTGAGAAGGCGAAGGGTATAACAGGCTCGGATTACGTGACCGACAATGGCTTGTTGCTGATAAAATGAAAGCTGGAAATTTATTTACTATTGTTCAACAGGTGTACAGACAAATCTATGTAACTGTAGTAAATAATATTCATTTTCGCTTATTACTTTTTTGATCAATGTACCCAATATTGATTGAGAATAAACTACCTAACTGCAAGTACTAATCAAATAATATTATAAATACGAAAGTGAGGAGAAATGTTTGTTTGTTTGTTACCTCTTTCAAGTCCTGACAAGGACAAAGGGTACCTTTCATCCCGGAAAAATGTACTATTCCCGTAGGATTTGGGATACGTGAGCGAAGCCGCGGGTAAAATGCAATGTTTAATATTCTGTGTAAGTTTTTACTTCGAGCGTTAATGAGTGTGCAATAATAAAACATAAAATAAAAAAAATGCTAGAAGTATCTTTGATGCTAATGCATTTTTTCTAAGATAAAAGTCGTGAGAAAGTAGCAAAAATCTGGCACAACAGTTAGTACGAACAGTAATTACAAAGTAACTTATATGCACAGTAATCTGTGCCAGAAGGGAGTACCTTTTTGTAGGTATATAAAAACAAAAAATTAGTTAAACCTAAATGTTGGAGCAACAGTTTTACTATTAATTATTTACCATTATTTATATGTGCAGTAGTAGTCGGTGTATTTTCACTCTAGCGATATCACTTTGATCGAATGTACAAATTCAATTTATTTTTATACTTGCCTCATTAATTCTGTATTCAGTGCAATTTTTCTAAATCCATTATTTACATTCATCCCAAAACAGTGCTGACAGTGACGTTTTTAATTAATAAAAATAAAAACGAAGATAAGTCAAAAATACATACCTATATAGATAAAATTCATAATCAATAAGATAAAATAAATATTTTATTTGTCAATCACAAGTGAAATGGGTATTATTAGTCTTAATTTGCAGTGTTAGGTTATCTATCTATAGTTATTGTCACTCTTTTTATGGTTTTTATTTTTATTAATCTTACTCTCTACTAATCAATAGTATCCCCATTCCCTGTTTTCACATAAAAGATCGCCCAGGCAGTAGAGGCGCTATTTAATTTTTTTTTGTCCTGTAAAACAAATTCAGGTAAGGGGAAGTCATTTCACACTGTACTGTACTACATAGAAGAATGGAATTTTCAAATGAAAGAGCTCAATGTATCGAACAAACCTATCAACTGTTATAAGGTGTGAAAAACGAGCTAATCTTAACATTATAAATATGTGTTAACGGGACTTAGTATAACCTTTCTTAATGACAGTAATTTCCATAAGAAGTCCATTTATAATCCTCCTCCACTTCACTCCTACGCACACCCTCATTCCTGGATAACATGACTAACCTAATGCCAGCGAGATACTATGTACTAATATCCCATAGGGATAGAGGCATGACTAATCCCGACGAAGGTTCTATTCCCTCGTGTTGACTGACGGGAACGGACTCGGAGGTTGACTGGGTGTTGATGTCACACGAAACTTAATTCATATTAAATTAGGTGTTTGCTATATCCCTTGCATGTTTTTCAATATTTATAGAGTTACTATGTCGTTTTCTGTGATAAATATACTAAGCAAATAATGTTCTTGTTTATATTATGACATATTTACGTACTAAAGCGATAAAAAGTAGTCAAAATAACTGCACATTTCAGTTTAGATAGTTGTACTTCTTCTTCGTCTTTGTCTTCTTCTCTATCTTATCCAATCTAGTAAGGTCACCCGACTATATTAATCATTTCTATGGAGCTTTTTTTCATGAGTTCGTTTTACCGTCCAGCATTCTGCGCCGTATAGCATCGCAGGTCTTACAACCTCAGTCACCATCTAGTACTTGTACTACGTAGTTAAGTATTCATAGTACTCGTGGCATCTTTTATTTAATAATGTAATTTTTAGGGTTCCGTAGCCAAATGGCAAAAAACAGAACCCTTATGGATTTGTCATGTCTGTCTGTCTGTCCGTCCGTATGTCACAGCCACTTTTTTCCAAAACTATAAGAGCTATACTATTAAAACTTGGAAGTATATGTATTCTGTGAACCGCATTAAGAACACACAAAAAATAAAAAAAAAAAATTTGGTGGTTCCCTATACTTAGAACTGAAACTCAAATTTTTTTTTCATCAAACCCATACGTGTGTAGTATTTATAGATAGGCCTTCAAAAATTATATTGAGGTTTGTAATATAACTTTTTTCTAAACTGAATAGTTTGCGCGAGAGACACGTCCAAAGTGGTAAAATGAGTCCCCCCCCCCCTGTAACTTCTAAAATAAGAGAATTATAAAATTAAAAAAAAAAAAATGATGCACATTACCATGCAAACTTCTACCGGAAATTGATTTGAACGAGATCTAGTAAGAAGTTTTTTTGTATGTCATAAATCATAAACCGCAATTTACCTTTTAGAACTTTTATATTATGTTACTTGCTGCTAGGGAACCCTTCATGGGCGAGTCCAACTCGCACTTGGCCGCTTTTTATCTAGGTTAGATAGAATGCGGAATGCCTAAATATAAGTATAATATTATAGTCATGTTGTAGGTATGCGGAGAGTACTTAGCTGTGCCAGTTTACGGGTTCGTTAAAATAATGTCTTATCATCACACAAATCTCAATTACAAATTAGGTTACTGAAAACATCAATGATATAAAATTATAAAATAATGAATAAAAGCTGTTTAAATTACATAAAATGCATAAATCTGTGTCTTAAATCGCCTGCGTTTATACATTTAACACTTACATACATTTACGCATATTTATGTTTAAGCATTTGAATAATTTAGCAGTTGCGTCAACAAGATAACGCAAGGTAAACAAAAAACGTTACGAGCCACAATAATTTTGACATATTGTTATTCGACATATTTAGTAATCATAATGTAATTAGTTTAGTTAATCTTACAAGACTAATGCGAGCTAAATAATGGTTTAGCCCATTACCCACGTTTTGACACCAGTGTATCAGCAAGCGTTTACGTAATGTGACAGCGGCGCGACGGCGGCGGCGGCGCCATAGTCGCGGCGTCGCGTATTTGACGTCTGACGTCTGATCGGCGGTCTCGGAGCTGGGCTAAGGTCTCCAAAAAAAAATACAGAAATGCTATCACGAGTTTTCAATAAGATCTTACGCCGTAAAAGCTACTTTTAGCGTGATAGTAGGCTTGAAGGTGGAAAAAGGGAATCATAACAGATGAGTTGCTAGCTGCAATGCCTATTGACTTGATTCTAATTCTGATTCATTCCTCGATCAGCTTTTACGATCAGCGCGGGAAGAGAAGCAACTGGTATACTCTGTTTTTTATTTCTTGCAGACTAGCATTGAAGGAAATAGGAATATAATAATTCATTTATTAATTACAGCCGCATAAGGTTCACTGGTGGATCTGTTCACTGGTTCAATAGACCATAATATATAATTACAGCCATTAAAAATCGTGTTGCGCCAAAGGCTGCATGCGCACTGTGTGAGCCAATCTTAAGCATCAGATTTTGTATGTGCTGTCTGGGTCAGTCGCCATAATTTTTTTTGTGTTTAGTGACACCCTGTCTATTTAATTTAAATGTGGTAAATGTCTGTCACAGTAAATGACCATTAGTAAATACCGGGTACTCGTATAACGAATTGTTTATTTTGAGGTGGGCTCAAGTTTCCTGTACCCGTCCCGTAGCGCGTGGTAGCCCCGCGGTTGATTGTACAATAATATTATTTATGCATAAAATTATTTACTTGAATAACTTTCTGCGGGCGTGGGCCCCTGGGAAATCGACACGAGAGGTGGTGCCGCTGGGTTGAATACGTTCCAAATTACAGGTTAAACGACGTACTATCATAGGCATAAAGTAGTTTTTCTTCTATGCTGGTTCGTTTATTGGGATTTTATTTGGATTTTACAATCCTATACATATATTAAAGTACGCGTTGATACGACTACAACTTTCGTGGTAAAGTATACAATAAGCCGAAAGTAAATTAAAAGTACCATGTACAATAAAAAAAAAAAACTTTTTATTGCGGTTTCATTTTTGGACAAGTGACTTGATATATGCCTATTATGTATTATGTGCATATACTTAACGAAAACCCGTTATATAATAAAAAATTAAGCTCATATATGTGGTTTGACACTATTACTGGCCTGATTCGATACACAATCGCTCATTTCCTGGCCACGCCGCGGCGGCCGTTCGACCGAGCATCACTTTAAACCTCCCCACTATTACGTGAAGGGATCACACCAAAGATCACGGCGTTCCAGCAGTGGGTGTTAACAGTCGCGTAGGAGGCCCTTCATTCTGGAACAATACTTGCATTGTGATTTTTACAATAGTCTCTATCATCACTTCGTCTGGCATAAGTACTACAGGTATCTACTGCCATTTGCGTACACGTGCGTTTCTTTCCATATAATAATTCAGTTTTATTTACTTGTATCACACAATGTCTATCGGTTACTTAATGTGACCAATCTGAAAGTGTATCCTACTACTGAATGAGAACCTTCTCATTTTCAAGAATACAAACGTAGTTATTGAGCTTAATTTTGCGAAACACCTACTGCCATTAAATTTGATCAGTAATGTAGCCGCACTATCACACTTGAGTCTAAAGGTTAGGCCGAATATAAACCTATACTTTAGTAGAATTTGGCTGCCTCCGTGGTCCAGCGGTCAAGGCCTTCACCTTGTGATCCGGAGATAGTGGGATCAAATCCCATTGGGAAGCATACTTCGTGAAAAGTTGTTTCCAGTCTGATTAGGATATTGCAGGTTTGAATCACCTGATTATCCGAAAAGAAAGATGATACCGTGCTTCGGAAGGCAAGTAAAGCTGTGGGTCCCGAACGCCATCTAGCGCTTGTTTAAACCTATCCTAGGATTGGTTCCGGTCTACCCTGGTTACGGAGGTCAGACGGCATTTGCTCTATGTAAGAACCAGTAACTTCCTCAAATCATCTAGGTTTAGGTAGCGAACCCGGGGCTCTGAAGCATAACCGCTGAAGATGCAACGGGGAATACAGGTACGCTCGGACGATGATGATGAATTTTGTAGAATTTTAAATGGGTAAATTTTCTTTAAGAATTCGTTATTTTCTAATGGAGTAACATGGTAAAAAAGAAAACTACCAATCCATTAAGATTGAATTTCCCTTTCAATGTTCTCAGCAGCTGCGTAATTCGATTCCCGCCATCTACCGAAAGTATCGCTCGACAGAGGCCACTCGAGCGACGCCATATTTGGCTGACTTATTTTATTTATTTATTCAATACTCTTTATTGTTCTAAAGTAAAACATACTTTTAAAAAATGGCGGACTTAATGCTAAGAGCATTTTCTCCCAGTCAACCATAAGGATAAACAGAAAAGTATTTTCACGCCGTCCGTCGTCTGTGCTTTTTAGGCAATTTTCTGCACAATTGTTTTGAAGCACATGATAATTTATTGATCGAGCTATTTCGTACCGCGATACAGAAATGTGTAACATAAGCTGAAATATTGAGATATAAATATTTATTACTAACGGCTTTATCGCATTACGTGGTAGGTGGTAGACAGGCCTGGCCATGTCCACCATCACGTCAACAGGGTAAGGTTAACGTGATGTTGGGCATGTAGACGTACAAGGAAATCGAAATAGGGTCGGGTTGTCACTCGCACCACGTATTGATGTCATTCCATAGATTTTCGCCCACTTTTACGACCAGCGTGGAAGGAGCATCAGTGGTTTTAATGTTAATTTTTTTTATTATTTATACCAGACCAGTATAGATGCACGAATGAAGGAAAGGAAAATGAGAATATTGGTTCTTTTTCTTCGTCTAAGCGCGTTCCCGGTTGCATCCTTAGCTGTGCTGTTTTGGAGCCCGGGGTGTGCTTTCCCGCTTTTTCTTCTCCAAATATAACATGTATGTCAATGGTCACCAAAGGATGCCAAAGACCTTGCAAAATGGAGAAGAAATAGCCGGAACGGTTTAAATAAATTGGCTATAGTTTTACGACCGGCCGCCTGCCTGACGTCAACCCTCTTTGGGAATGTATTTGTGCGAAAAGTTTCACAACCGGCCGCCGCCCGACGACAACCCTTCTTAGGAATGAAATTGTAGCACGAGATGTTTGTGCTTAGTCCTTTAGTCGCCTCTCACGACATCCACAGGAAGAGATGGAGTGGTTCTATTCTAACCCGGAACCACACGGTTTGTTGAAAATGAGAATATTGGTTGACTGGTAGAAAAGCCTTAAGTTCGCCTGTAACATTTATTGTAATAAAGTTAAATAAATATGTAAAAATAGTAAAATAATTTACAAAAGCCACAAAGAAATTTCTAGAGTCTTGGAAAGTTTTATAACATGAAAAAGATTCTGTTTTTACTTACTCACACAATGAAAAAGCAATCTTGACTCGCCTCGTGCGTCAATATTTAGATATTTCTACTTCTACGACCTTAACATTTCAATAACTCTAGAACAACAGACGCAAGCAGCAAATAAATTATAAATTTATTCCCGCTACACCTCGCCGCCACACCTCGCCGAATAAATTAGCAACCGAAAAAAAACAATCGGCCTGCGAAGCCTGTGAAAACAACTACGAGTATTTAGTAAACATTTTCTAAATCATTTACAAACGTAAATAATGAAAAGCTCGAGATGCTTTAAGCTCGAGTTGCTTTTAGGTTCAGAAATATATGTAGATTAAAAACACAAAAGCAACCACACGTATTATAATAGGGTACGGGAAGTAAAAATATTAGTATACCGCTCCTATCGAAAAAAAAAACGTTTCCTTTTCCTTTTGCCGGTCGAAATTATGAAAATACAATGTTCTTTAGTTTGTCATAACAATAATAAGAATAATTGTAGAAAGTGGTTGAGTTTAGAATACGAATAAGTACGTAAAAGGTTCCCCATATTTAATAATTTATTATGGATTGAAAACATAAATTCAAATAAGTTGAAGTTATATCAACATTAGTACCTAAATACTAAAAAATACTTTTAATACATGCGTATTTTATTTTCTTTCAATAACGTTTATTCTAATGCAACCTTATATTTAGATAAGATGTGTTATCTTACAGGACGTATTTTACAGAAAATATCGGCAATTTGTGTAGGTACATGTCAATTTTAAAAAAAAATCTTTTTACTAAGACAAAAATACGCTCCAAACTAAAATCTTTAAAAACAAGCAAGATAAAGTTTTGAAATTTCTAAAATTACACATAGGGACATAATTGTTGCATTTTATTTCCTTGACTTATACGTGCAGCTTTGTTTTTCCAGTACTAGTTTCTATTTTGTGGTTTTGCTAGGAAAGGATGTCAAATCAAGAAAATAAATCTTTATAATCATTATATAAATGCATTAGACTTCAGATTTCAATTTTGTTCTCAAAATATCATGATATTTTAAATTGAATATCGGTCGAATACCCAATTACTGTAAGTAGAGTGCTAGGGGCGGGTCACACAAGTTGTCCCGACACAAAGCGGTAACTCGATAAGCGCTTGTTGTGATGGATGATAGCATTGACAGCAACACGGTTTGAGAGCAGTAGGGATGCTGCTTTGTACACTTATTAGGATCTTAGAAGAAGGTTCCAACGATTTCTATGAAAATTGGTAAGGTTTCTGGGGTGAAAAATCGATCAAATTAAACCTAGCTAAGGTTTAATTTTTATAGAACCTATTTTTCTCTGTGTTTTTTATGGCGGTCATCCCGTGGGCCGAGTCAAGGTACTTGCTTAGTTTGACTTTTAGTTTAAAGTTCTTTGTTTAACAAATTGAAGTTTGATGGTTTCCATGGCCGATGTGGGAGTGGGACATAGTTTCTCGAACAGCTGCCACGTACCAGCAACAGCGTAGGGCACCCATGTATATACCCAGATGGTCAGACGACTTGTGCAAAGTTGCAGAAAAAGGCTGGGTACAGGCCGCTTCTAACCGGCCGTTTTGGATATCCTTGGGGGCGGTGTATGTCCAGCAGTGGACTTTCCGTGGCTGAGATGATTAAATATATTTTGCTTTTTTAATGTAAATCTTTTGCTAACTGTTTTTTTGCTACTTTTTTTTGTTATAAGCGGAAACTATCTCATTCAATGTGCTGCCTGATTGCCAGGTTTTGCCTCACATCCCTCAATATGCGAGTGTTTTAATGTGTCATCACATTGACATGACCAGAAGTAATGCTTGTCAACCCTATCTTGCGGTTCGCAGATGGGCATCATTACGGTCGCCTTCTTGTCAAGTCAAGATCTATCTATCATCAACAAAACAATCCTTAAACAAATCGCTCCGAACAACTTTAAACAAAGTGATTAATTTAAGTGTATCTAATGTTGTGCGATTTGAACAATTGTTCAAAAGAGCTACGAACTCATCAGACAGTCATATGTTGACAACTGATTGTTCCCTAAAGCACCGTGTTCTGTTACCTTTAGCCGCCTTTAGCGATACCCGTGGGAGAAAGGTGCCAATTGAATTCTAGTGATCTTTTTCAAATTATCCTGGGTCTTGGCTGTTTATCTATATATGTATTTCAAGTTTCAACTTACTTTGGGGCTAGATCAATCAGTGTTATTTGCAGTCACCACACTTCAGAATAATGTGTGTTTGTGTGTATGAAAAGGTTAGGCACACTAATGCCTTACCTTTTAATTACCTTACAAGCCTAAAAGTAGACAGTTACATATTCCCAGTTCATTCAAACATTGTGTAACAACAAACTCAATGGCCTAATCCGGTTTGTTTTCGACTCAGCACAAAGAGTGAATAACTTCTAAAGAACACTCAAGTGGATTACTAGATTGCCTTATTTACTTTCTGCGGAACCCTTTCTGTCGTTTTGAAGCAGCGGTGGATACAAAACTTGACAATATAGAAGTGTAGCGCGCTATGTCATCTTTGGTTGTGGCGCACATATAGGTACTTATGTGGTGGTGGCGCCACATACATTACTGAAATCTGACGTCATTCGGAAAGAAAACACGTGATACTTTTGTCGAAATCGCACACGATAAAATCGTGTGGGTGTATACTCAACTTAGTTTTTAGTAGCTTTCAGATCGTATGCAAAGTTTGAGATGGATAGGTACCTATATGGATCTTTAAACATATCTTAAGATATGTTTTTAGATAAAAAAAATGAATAATAAAATAAAAAACTGAGAAAATACCTGGTAAATACGAATTTGAGTTACCAATTGGGTGGTGAAATTCAATATATCCAGAGAATTTATTGATAGTTGGTATACTTTTGAATTTTTAAATGTCCTGTGAGGGGTAATAAACCCCGAACAAAATACTTAATTTACTTACAAATATTTTTTAGATTCACTTACAAGAATATCAGTGCTAATAAAAATTCTAATTCTTTTGCTCTGTAGTACTGAACCAAGTAAATGTTGATCAGCTCTGACATTTTCGTGAGTGAATCTAAAAATATTTGCAATATATTCTGTACTTTTAATACTTTGGTCGCAGTTCTAATGGCACCTTTTATCTGACATTTCGCAAACAGCATTCAGATGAAATAACCCCGGTCACTCACCTTGGTTACGCCAAAACCTTAGAAAGTTGATGTTAATTAATTTAAAAAGATTTTGTATCTTCATTCATAATCCAAATTCAATGAAGTTAGTTACCATAACTTGAAACACGAGTTCATAAACCAGTACGCTGGGATATGCTGTGATAAATCTACTTTAGTCAGTTATGTTTGATCTTTCTATTTGTTATATACCTATATTATTATCTACTATTTATTATATTTGATATTGGCTGTGACAGATGGACGGACCGGCTCAAGATAGATAGACAGAGTGCCACCACAAAGTACCCAATTATTTTCCGTAAGTAATTCTGAAATAATTATTCATTCTCTTTAAAAAAAAAACATGAAAACATAGTACAAAATATAAACACATTATAAAAACCTAACTTAGCTGCCCGCTGGCAGCGGGGCAAGGCCTGTATTATAATAAATAATAATACCATTTATTTCAGGCAACTAAGTCTACAAACATTGCTTACAAACAAGACCTGTATCTACCTTAAAACTAACGTAGGTATACCTATATACATTATAAAACCTTATGAACTATATTGTTTTATATCATCATCATCATCGTCAGCTCTCGACGACCCACTGCTGGGCATAAGCCTCCTTTTGTCTGCGCCACTGAATCCTATTCCCAGCCTTAGCGATCCAGTTCTTTCCAGCATTGTTTGTATTATTGTTGTTATTATTATTATTATTGTTTTATATACTAAGTATATAATAAGCACTAAGCAGGATTTTATTACGAAAGTTTAATATCAATCATTCAAAAAATTTTAAAGTTTTTCTCTATAAAATGAATTAAGTGCAATACTTTTACAGCATGAATACAAAGTCAACAAATTAGTAAGGATCCCGAAGAATTGGCGATAGGCAGCCAAGTGGAAACTCCAACAAACACTGTTCGATAAGCTGAAACCAATCCCGATAAGCTATCTCTTGTAAGGGAAATTATTATATCCCTTTTTGCTTTTCAATTTTATTTTTTTGTGTAGCGGTTGTTTTATTGAAATTATAGTTTGAAAAAAGTTGCGTTTATTTTACGCAAAAGTACTTAGTATGTATTTCAGATTATATTTTAAAATTATATTTATATACCTGACAGTAGTTTCATTAGAGCATTTAGACTATCGTCACATAATATATAAAACGAAGTCACTTCCCAAAGTCTGTCGCTCTATATGTTTCATATTATTAGACGTTATAAATATATACAATATATTTTAATGCGATTTCATCAATACATAAAGTGTTTCGAGAGGAAGGTTTATAATGTATAATACATACCCGTGCGAAGCCGGGGCGGGTCGCTAGTGTACTAATCAATGATTCGATTTTTTTACTTTTTTATTTTAGTTATGGTTAGCAACCCTTCACTTTTCCACATTACACGCCTCCGATCAAAAGAGATAAAGACGTGATTACTGAGAGAGAACAATATTTACGACATCATCTATCGCTCTTAGAAATCAATATACCTTTAAACATAAACTTCCTCCTTTTAATCGCTCAATTTGGTAACTTCAGTCTTAAATCGCAGTCATTAGAAAGTATTTATAGCAATTCTTTATCAACCATTTGAACTCATACTTCACTCCCATTAATGGTTTAATAAACAGCCAACAAAATCAAACAGAACTGAAAGTAAACGGCGGCTTCTGCAAAAATGTTAACGTTTTAAAATGGCTTGGAGTTTATTTAAATGCGCACTGCACAAACTATAGACCTTAACAGATGCGAGTATAAACCTTCAAACATTCATGGCAAATCAAAATGTGGTGAAAAGCCGTGGTGAGCGTAAAGTTTCACTTAGGTATTATGAATCTGTCAAGCTGTGCCATGCTAGCCTTGGAGAAAAGAATAAACTTATAATGTACCCGCTGCTTCTTTTCCCGCACAGATCTTAGAAGCCGATCCAGGGAATGGGCAAAAATGCGAATCATGTTATAGCGTTGCGGCTAACAACCCATTATTTTTTTATTCCTTTGTCCACCTTCTCGTCCAGAGCGTTAAAAGTGGCCTTTGGATCTTGCGGCCCTGGGCTACGTCTGCTTAAGGCTGGACCTGATGTGGATAATCTTAGCTTTGCTCCCGCTTCCACGCACACAAATTTACTCTAGCCGAAGCGAGACAGCGAGACCATGCGGGGTGAAAAGATCATGGTAAGTCAATGAAGCTGGTTTTGGTTGTGAGGTTTTTTCGATTTACAAAGAATATTTAAGAGTTCGTTCTCGTTCGATATCGTTAATATTGACAATATTTAAGATCGCTCTAAGAACTTTAGGGTGTTCTGTCTACCCCTTTGGCATAATACAGTGATAGTATATAAACAAACTGTAAGTGTTTGCGTCAAAACGGTTTGCCATGTTAAAAAACGTCGTACAAAAAGAGTCACTTATTTACTTCACAGTCAGTCTTCTTTAGCCAGCTATAGGCGCGTTCCCTCCTTGCCAGTGCTGATTCGGAGACCGAGGAGCCCTTTCCTGCTTTTTCTTATCCAAGAATACAGTAACAGTGTTGTAACTGATTCAGTATTGACTATGATTATTTAGTTATGGTTTGATTATTAAATATAGTATCATGGTTGAGTAAGTATCCCATAACACAAGTTTAAACTAAATTTGGGGCTAGCTTAATCAATCAGTGTGATTTGTACAAGGATTTGTCCTATATTTAAACATATTTTTAATTATAATTTAAATACTTCTAAAATGTTGCGAAGTATACTCGGCGGAAATACATGTATAGTTGGCACATACATGAGTTTGGTATCTGTTACTTTTTATTTATATTCAAAGCCGCCCACGGGATGTATCCACGAAATATTTATATTCGAACCTTCACCTTGCTGGCAATATTTAAAAATATTTACTCGAATTTCACCCATTACTGCGTTAGATCCAAGAAATAAAATTTTATTCCCATGTGACTAACACTCGTATTCAGAGTTATTAATTGTATTTACATGTTTTAAATTGGCCGCAGGAAGTGTGAACGAATGCTAAAACGGATTTGTTTGCGCAGTTTTGCCGATTTCCTGGAAATCACCGAAAACATGTGTTAGTTATGAAAACACGGGAGGAATTTAGATTTGCCGGACTGCGGAGGTTCGGTTGAGATAGAACACACGCTCTCACCTGCTACTTCGATTTTAGTTCAAACTATTGGAATGTGCGATCAAAGTGACGGTTTGTTTGTATTGAGTATCATCGTGGAATTAGAATTGTTTATAATGCTCCACATTCATTAAATTGCTAGCAAGCCGACGACCTCAATGGCCTAGTGGTCATCATGCTAGGCCGTCACATCGGAGATCCCAGGTTCGATCCCCAGTAAGGTCAAGATAGAAAATGATCTTTTTCAGATTGTTCTGGGTCTTGGATGTTTATCTGTACAAGTATTTGGTATAAAATATGGTATCGTTGAGTTAGTATTCCACAACACAAGTCTCGAGATTACTTTGGGGCCAGCTCATGTTTGATTTGTCAAAGAAACCCGTCTCGGCTTTGTATGAGTAATATTTGAATTACTTTCGAATAAAGGTAGGCCCTACACATGAAACTTCTACAGATTGTATACATGCCTAAAATACAAGCCTCCAACCACTCAGGTCAGTAGACCTACACTTTTATACACTTTTATACTAGTAGAAGTATCTACTAGACTCGATTTTTTGTATAAATTGAGGTGGCCGACTAAATACTACATTATTTAGCATACAACCTGCAGTAACAATCTAGTGCTGTACTGCACGTATTGTATGTAGACGTGTTTTGGGCCATAACCTTTAGATTTTCCACGAAACAAGGCTCAGGAACACGGGCCCATTATCCTGATGTTGGCCTAAAGTTATATTTGAACACGTGGGCAGTAATCAAAGGTAACTTTGTTTTCGCCTGACTCCGCACAGAGGAAACAAAATACACATACCAAGTTCCATACGAGTAGCTGAAACTATATGCTACACACGGTTTTAGATAAAGTTGGAATAAAGTTTGTAGACTCTACAATGTAGAGCAGGTTTGGTTTTGGCAAACAACTTTGAATAACAGACCTAGGAGAAACAAATCTCATTTACTCACACGATCGGAATGGTATTTGTTCTTTTTAGGGCTCATTTACCTAGATTTTAATTCTTACACTTATTCATCATCATCATTTCAGCCGCATCCGTCCACTAAGCCTCTCCCAAAAATTTCCTAAATAAGCCTGCATCCAGCGCTTTCTTGCGCTGTCCTACGCTTATTTTTTGGGTGTCTTACGCTGATTAATTGAATTAATTTATTTATTTTACAGTAAATACAGAAAATGTGTCACTTTTTTCTTCAAGCAGAGTATACTTTGAATAAGACGATGAAAGTCATTCACATAGCCACTATTTGAAGCACCAGCTTGCTGAACCCGGGGCCCACCACCATTATAAATTATAAAGGTATTTATACTTATTTCCAACTTACCCTCTGTAGGTAGTGCTCCTTTCTATAAATGCTACTAACCGTGTTACCTGCCCACGAGCGCTAACTGCGTTTGCACATTAGGTACCCGATTTCCGTCAGCGTCCTACGGGAACGCGGTAATTTTAGACAAGCAGCAGATATCAGGAAACTGAATCATGTTAGTACTTATTGGAACGTGTTATGGTTTTACGTATTTGAGGCAAAGATCAATGCTGATGTGGCAATGCCGATGATGAAGTCTGCTACCTACATGAAAGCTAACTGAAGGAATCTCTTTAGCAATATCAGCTTAGCAATTCCATTGTGGTCACTCCAATCAGACCATGCAGCACCTTCTCGTGTCCTTCGTGCCCGACCAGCTGCATGACCTGTACACCGCGTCGGAAAGGGGCTTAAGAGTGGCGACTTACCAGAGGAACAAAATATAATGTGTCTTTTGAGCCAATCAACACGAAAAGACGAAGATCAGTTAAGCAAAAAAAAACTCAATGATCAATGTAGCAGGAAACGTCACCGCCACCCAATTTTTTTATTATGGAAACGACAAATAGGCGTGTAAAATGTAAAAAGGCGAAATCAAAGAGCGAACACACGCTTCTCGACAGGGGGCGATTGCGTTCATCAATTCGCAGGATGAATATGAGTTGCAGTCATTTTTAACAAGTAAATTGCCAGCCATAATTTGTAATAAGATAACAGGTAGCAATCTACGACAACAAACATCGCTTACCGTCAGCCCCTTGTCAACTCGTCACTTAGAGCCGAATACATATTTAATAGCAAGATTTACTGTGGATTAACCTGTGCATACGTGGGCGTCGCCTTCGCCAATTAATGTAGCGAGTTGCGAAGCGTCAAATATTTAGCTTCCTCGCGGCAAATTAGCGAAGTTTCCCGCGCAGTGGAGCATACTTCGTAATGAAGACTCTTTTATTTAGTACTTAACTGCTTGATTAGTACGCGGTTCATGGTCACCTGGCAGTCGCGGCTGGAACTATGTGCTCTAATATCAGATAGCTGTAGGGACCAGACAGGATAATTCAACGCTTGGGGTGGAAAAGGAAGGCGAAGAAAGGCGTCTAAGGATGAAGTCAAAAAAGGCAAAAGTCGCTTTTCTTTTTAGGTCAAACAGTGGATTAAAGATATGGAAGATTCATAGACGATAATCAGACTTAAGTGGCTGATAGTCGGACAAATTCCCCTGCTTTTTATAGTAAAATAATTTCGTTCTGTCTCTATCTTATAGTAATTGCCTTCTCTTTGCTGTGAATAGTTTTCACAAGACATACAAGTCTGCTCGGGTGTTATTGATACATGGTTTGTGATAAGTAAGTGGAACTCATCTCTTTGTTTGGTTACTTACTTCCTTTCATTCGTAAGTTGTCTTTTCGATTATAAACACCAAGAGTGCCTCAATACTCCGTTCTCGTCATGTTCTCGTCCATTGTCCGACCCGAATGTTTGTAAACTTGGCGCCGTAACTCTGTTACTTGGGTCATGCTTCTGATTCATGTCAATCGCATCTTCGATTGTTTTAGTCACATCATACCGCATCAGTTTGTTATACAAAAAAATATCAGGTTTGAATGTTATTGCATTTAGCGATAAGTACGCCTTTGTACCTAATGATGTGACGTTTCCGGGGAATTTGGAAATTTGAACGTTCCCTGGGATCGTTCCCGTATTTCTAGGGAATGTTACGGAATATTGGATTTATGTATTTGTATTATAACCATATCAAGTGATGCATTTATGCATTTAAAATAAATCATGTCAAAGAAAACGGACACATCATTTAAAATTTTGCAACTATCAAGTCCTAGATAACCCTTCAAAGTATTTTATGAACTACTGTTTACAGTTTATAATGAGAACGTTAAGCTTTACTACGCACATTAGCCAAAAGTGGCCGTTTTTCGCAAATGTGCGTAGTAAAGCTTAACGTTCTCACTTTAAACTGTAAACAGTAGTTCATAAAATACTTTGAAAGGTTATCTAGGATTTGATAGTAGCAAAATTTTAAATAATGTCTCCTTTTTCTTTAAAATGATTTATTTTAAATGGGGGCAGCACTGGACCCCGGAAAATTTAGGTACGGCCTTAAATTATTGTACAGTTCTCTGTGTTTTTTGGTGTATTACAAAGAATCTATATATCTTTCCGGTGAACATACGTGAACAGCTCCATTTAATGATTCCACGCGCTATGTATACCACTATTACTACGTTAATGAGTTGATATGCAGACTCTATTCTTTTATTTAACTTTAAAGGAAAGAGGAGAGGCTTCTGTTCAGCAGCAACACATAAACGGCTAAATAAAAAAGATTCTTCCTCCCGGTTAAACTTTGATCAAACAAAAAATCGTTTCGCTAAAGCTATAACTTCTTATTTTGCTCGATACATTTTTAACAGGGTAAAGGTAATACGCGAATAGAGAGCAAATAACATCTGGATTTATGGGCGATCCCCGGAATGCTAGGGCCCAGTTATTTTATCATATGACGTCAAACGGAAGATAGATCGCCCGAAGACATGTGGATTTATTGCCATTTTTTTAAAGATGGTGGAAAAAATCGGCGGCCTCGGTAAATATTATAGTTTTTTTCAGTTTGTTTCAAGGGAATGGAATAAAAAGTAGTTTATATAGATTTGAAATATAGTTTCAAGAGTGCAGTATTAAGTGGCGTATAATTTAAACAAATATTCTTTCTTCAGCCGCATTGTAAAGTCAATTTTAGTTATTTATTCACATACTGTTTTTCTATTTTTTCCTTACCTAGATTGGAACTTACAACATAGCGTATTCCCGGTTGCATCCTTAGCGGCAATGCTTCAGAGCCCGGGGTCCGCTACCTAACTCTAGGTGATTTGACGAGGTTACTGGTTTTTACACAGAGCGACTGCCGTTAGACCCCTACAACCCAAAGGGTGACCAGAACCAATTCTAAGATAGGTTTATACAAACGCTAGGTGGCGTTCGTGACTTTACGTGCTTTCCGAAGCACGCAATCATTTTTCTTTTTGGATAATCAGGTTATTTCAGGCTAATGTAAAAAAAAGTATGCTAAACGTCAACATTATACTACTTACAGTTTCTTCAGTTAAAATATGTTAGCCTGAGTTCAGTTTTAAACAAATATTTGCTGGCTATCAGAATACCTGGTTAGTTGGAAGGAATAGATAGATAAAGCCATTTATTTTCTGCTATAACACACATACAAAAAATACAGAAATTGAAAAAAAACTTACACAAAGAAAAAGAGATCCCCTTACGTTATGTTAGAAGTCCGCCATTTTACTTTGCATGTACATAAGTACCTATGTGATGTTAGATATAATTTTTGTACAATACTCAAAGAATTATAAAACAATAATGTTGTGTTTTAATTTACTAAATTCAATCGAACAACATGCTCAGAAGTTCTAGCAACTAAAGCACCGTTAGTTTTTAAGCTACTGTAAACTTGCCGACCGCATCTTGTCTTTTAGTTATCTCTCATGTTCTACCTGCGGCAGACATGTAAAATAAGTACACAGTACACTGTCTAAATGGCTGTCTACGCTGTTTGGCTAATGTTTCATTTTCTTGACTCAATTTCTTCGCGCCAATTCGACTTCTAAGGACCAAAGTTTTGATTGATGAAGTTCAGTAATGTTATTACAATACTGCGCAGTACTGTGATACTCTCCTACTACCTAATTACTTAATTAATATTAATTCACTTTTGAAGTCTTGCGTGTCATTGACATTATTTAAGATACTTATTTTTTTTTTTAATCTTTTGTACATTACAACAAAGGACGATGAAGCTTCCTCTCTCTAGACTCATTATATTTGTCAAACAAAAACCACATATTAGTCAAAAGAAATAATGAAGATCAGAAATATTTTTTATCAACAACCTACGTAAATAAATACGACCATTTTGACCTATTTTAACCGACTATGCCACAAGGAGGGTTATGTTTTTTGAGTGTATCTGTGGCACGCTCTACAGCTTAATCGGCTTGATGGATTTAAACTTGAGAGGTGTCCTTATTATTCGTGTTAATTTTGAGAGTGACACTGGGCATATCTAAATTTAAAAAAAACGAAGTGGCGGATTTTTGGCACCTAATCATGTCTTTGATTTTTTTAATTCAAAACCTATCGAATGAGATATCAAAGTTAAAAGATTTTATGTAACGATTACAAAAATATATAATATTGTATGTTAAATGTGTGAGTAATGCCAAAAAACAGCATTACCTCAATCATTCGTGTTCCCGGTTGCATCCTAGACATAAGTTACTTTTTTCACATAAGATATTTTTTATTTTTCAGTACAATTCCTGTCACCCAAAGGTAGCCGTAAGAGTTTGCCTTGGCCATAAGGCCGCCGCCTATTGAAAACCTATATTTTTGAATTTATATGTGTTTTGGTGAAATAAAGTGTCACTTACTTACGTATGCTATTATATTTCGCAGCCGGGTGCTTTTTTAGGGGTCCGTACCCAAAGGGTGCGAACGGGACCCTATAACTGAGACCCCGCTGTCTGTCCGTCTGTCCGTCTGTCGTTTACTTAGGCTACTACTAGTTACTACTATGCTAAGTAGTTTGTATGACTATATTAAATACCTATACGGATCAAACATTGAAGCAAATATTTATTCGGGTAGACTTAAGTATGCTTTTGCAGGTTCTTTTTGCTTTTGGATTACCAATTTTCAGAAGTTAAAGAAAATAGCTACAAATAGTACTAACAATCTTGGTCAGAACGACCACTGCTAAGAAGAAAATAATTAAACTAATTGCGATGAAATAGTAAAAGGTTTTCTTGCTTATTTAAAGTTAAAATCTTATTGTATACAAAGAAAAAATATAAAATACACGTAACATCAAAACAACGATAGGTACAAAGGCGGACTTATCCCAGATAAGGATCTCTTCCAAATCCAATCAACCTTGAATTGAAAGAAACATTTACAACACAGGGTGGTAGAGAGTGGGTACAATACAATACACACATGTGACGTTCTACAGGTAAAGATACATTGTGGACGCTGGCGCTTAGGACGTTTAGAAAAACAATTCGTACAATTAACTCACTAGCTTGAATAAACACAATGTCGTAAGTGCTAGCGTCCATAAGGTACCTTTACCCGTGGAACGTCACATATAAGATTAGCATCATGTCACATAAATAAATAAGGTCTGTGTACTAAACCGCTCATCGCACTTACAGTTTCCCAACGCGTTATATGAATATTTCTTCCACACCTGGAACCTGGAACACACACCTACCTTGACGTAGTTGTATGATCGTGATCATTATTCATATTACCATACGTGAAAACTTGCGAGACTTTTGATAATAATTTTAATTAATTTTGAGCCAAAGAGCAATAATGTACCTTATGAATTCAGCATTCCATTCTGACTTGTACCTTAACGTCAGGGTGATATACGGGGAAGTGCCAGGAAGACTATCATAAGTTGAATTTGCGAAGGATGGGACTCCGGTGGCCAGCAGCGGCCATTCACCCGCACACAATGGACACATAAGTTAGAGTTGGACAGAATAAGAACAATTCATTCGTTCAAATGGTATAATGTCGGCGCGTCGACAAAGGCGGCACTGGATCTTTCAAAGAAGCGGCCTTTGTTTCGCACCGCTAGTATGCACACAATTTCAGCGAACGAACTATGAGTATTAAGTAGCATTATCTTACGTGTTACAAAGAAAGTCCGCTTTATTTAAAAAAAGTTAAACTGGGTCTAAACCATTTTTCATTTAATGTAAGTTGACGTCTGCCTATGTTTGATTTAAGGTAATCTAAGTCATTCCTAGTAAATTGGTTACAAGTTGTAAGTATAAATTAAAAAGTTGCTAGCAGGAACACTTCCCTAGAAATAAAAGATAATTGTATTATCTGTATTTTACCTAGGCTGTGGCATGAGACGCGGAGACAACAAAACAACAGCTACAATTGCCTTGTCAGTGGCAGTTACGAGAAACAAGAACACCGGCCACTCGCCTTCTAACAATATTATTTTGCGTCTCTGTACCGTCTCTTTTATGTCTCTGCAATCGAAATCCAATTTAATTTCGGCTCTGTGTGTACTCACAGTACTTGTCTAATATCGTCTGCGTTGGTATTTCATTTAAATTCCAGGCAATAATAGAATATTTCGTTAAAAATCCAGCGATTAGTTTGATTGAGGGATAAACCTAGAGGGTAACGTCAACCACATAAGTTAAATAAGAGATAAATTGTTGCATCACCACCCCGTTGCTGCCAGTTTGACTGAGCTGACGTCACAGAATACATATGGTGACGTGAAACAATGAACGTGGGTAGCGAAGACAGCGCGTTAATAATGAGATGCGATATATTAATGTAAAAACCCGTTGTGTCGTTTGCCATTCGTGGCCTATAAACGATCATGGATCAACCAAAGATCCATTGAGTTGTTTCATTAGCTAACCATTAATTAGTGTACTATGTAACTATACTGTAAATAGTTATGTAGATGAATGCAACCTACATATATCTGTTGCACGACGTCGAATATGACTGTAAGTATGCTGCCAAAAGGTTAACTGTACGTTGTTATTGATAGCCCATGCTCTAATAAATAAAATCCGTAATTTCCGATCGCAATTCTGTCTTTAATAAATTGGATTCAAAAGGAACTGCAGCCCGGCTTTATCTCAGAAGTTGTTACCTCCAGATGAACCCGTGTCCGTTTGAGCCGCGGTTTACAGATCATACGAGTAAGTCGGCCGCGTGCAGAGGTGTTTACCTCTGATCCTGAATGTGTTCCTATGACGTCAAAGAGATCATGTTCCTACCAGATGCCAATACTCGTATTTCAGTCAAATAATACATTTATTTCAACCAAAATTTTAACGTTTAACCGGTCTATCAAAGTACCCGATAATATATGTGGCACTATGTGTGTGTGTTTTCCTTAAGTAAGTAAAGTAGCTTCATTTATTTCAAGGTTGGCAACGTGTGCATGGGTATTGCAGGCTTCCATAGATTGTGGTAACCAATTAATTACTATGAGTATTTGAAATATGAGATGAGAGTATATTTCATGGATTTCTTTTTAATGTGCAAAAGCTTCATAAACATGAATAAGCTACAAGTTATCGGCAGGGCGTGCACTGAGCTCTAGAGCAGGTTTGTACTGGGTGGCGCAAAAGTACTGGCACTAAAGAAAATACTTTAATTTTTTTTATATGACATTTTCTGTCATTCTGTTGTTGAAAATTTTGTAGTGAACAAATGTAAAATACACTGAAAATAAACATGGACCGTTTTACTCCCCAAGAACGTGGAATAATTGTGTCAATGTTCTTACGGAATAATTCATCAGTGATAAGAACACAACGTGAATTTCGTCGACGATTTCACCACCGTCCGGCACCGATTGGTCGCACAATTCGACGCTTTGCCACACGCCTTGAAGCAACTGGCTCAACATTGGATAGACCTAAGTCTGGGAGACCAAGAACAGGCCGTTCAGCTGAAAATATCGATGCTGTGCGCGAAGATGTGGAAGAGTGTCCAGAAACATCAACGAGGCGACGTGCCACGCAATTGGGCATTTCCAGACGGACCCTGCAGCGTATTTTGGTGAAAGACTTAAAGATATTCCCGTATAAAACTCAAATGACTCATCAGCTGCTGCCTGCTGACCACCGAGCTCGTCTAGATTACTGCCAGCGCGTCATAAACCTCAACCTTGAAGAGGATGATTTTCCTTCAAAATTGGTTATGAGTGACGAAGCGCATTTCCATCTCTCAGGGCATGTCAATAAGCAGAATACTCGGTTCTGGGGCACTGATAATCCGCGCATTATTCAAGAAACACCTCTACACCCACTAAAAGTTACTGTATGGTGTGGCATCTGTGTTGACAGAGTGATCGGACCCTATTTTTTCGAAGACGCTGGAGGCAATGCGATAACTGTCACTGGAGAACGCTACAGAACCATGTTACGAGAGTTTTTGATACCCAGTTTGGACGAATTGGGGCTGGAGCACATCTGGTTTCAACAAGACGGCGCTACGGCACACACAGCGCGCGACACTATGGACTTAGTGAGGGACGCTTTTCCAGGCCGAGTTATCTCTCGTTTTGGCGATTTGCCTTGGCCTGCAAGATCACCCGATCTGACCAGTCCAGACTTCTTTCTTTGGGGTTTTTTGAAATCTCGGGTGTATGTGAACAAGCCACAGACTCTCGCAGCTCTAAAAGAAAACATTCGTCAAGAAATAACGAACATATCGCAGGAAGTGTTACGGCAAGTTATGCAAAATGTCATAAATAGGGCTCAAATGTGTATCAACTCTGGAGGTCACCATTTAAAAGACATCATCTTTAAATCCTAATGGTACGAAATTTAATGGCACAAATATACATTTAAAAAAACCTAAATCTAGTTTTCTAATTTAGAAAAAATGTTATAGCTGAACCAAATAGGGTCTTTACTTTTGCGCCACCCAGTACATGGTAAAGGCCGTATAAGGGTAATCGATACAAGCAGATCCAAGGCTCTCTCACTATTCGTCTTCCAAATGGTGACGGAATGCTTACTATCAAAAATTATAATTATTGTAAAAAAAAACTTGAGCGTGGACCGTCTTCTGAAATACTGAAAAGCTATTATGTCATGCATGAACCTTTCTAATCAAAAATCACTAGAATTTAGTAATTTGCTGGGGTCGAAGGGCGGATGTAGCGAATCTACCTCACTGAACACTGCCACTCCCTATACAAAAACTTATTTCTGTTTTTTGGTGAAGCCCCTGATTTTATTTTAACTCCCGATGCAAATGAGGGGTGTTATAAGTTTGACGTGTCTGTGAGTCCGTCTGTGGCATCGCAGCTCCTAAACGAATGGACTGATTATGATGTGTTTTTTTTTTTTGTTTGAAAGCTGACGTGATCGAGATGGTTCTTTAAGCCACAGTTGTGTCGAAGGTTACTTGAAATTTTTAATTTTATTTTTTGTGTTTTGTCGACCTGGATACCTAGTAGTCTGAATAGGTACTCGTAAATCCCTTCAGGCATTGGCGTCGTCGGCACTCGGAGCAAGTGCTGCGGACTCGTTTCTCACAGTCCGCCGAGAGAACGACAAACAGACATAAAGAAATAGTCCGACGCCGCGGGAATGCAGTGCAGACCCATTTGTTTGTTTATGTTTTATTGCCTGCCACCACTACCAGTTTGCCTTTGGGACTATTTAAGTGCTCTTTTTATAGGGTTTTTTTTTATATAGCGAAAACAAGTTGACATTCTGTACAGACTATTAAATAAATAATTCTAAAAACGTTTAGGTAATCAATTACGATTTGTTTGATACTCGTACCTACTAAGTCCAGGGCAAACGGCTTAGATTTTACTTTTTGATTTTGTTTGATTAATTATTTCCCTGTGTTCCTGTTCACAGCCCACTGTAGGTATGTTATGATTCTGGGCGGAATCATTGCCAGTTCCCGGCTGGTAGTGAACAATGAAAGTGGTGCAGTGGGCCACGCCACGCTTATGTAAGATACACGTCCGCGCTGCCTCAATGGCGTAAGCAGGAACGCAAACATTTTATTCATTTCTAACTAGCTTTGAACAAAAAAGTAAGTAAAGTAGAAAAATAGAGTCTACTGTTGTAGCAAAATGTCCTTTTAATATTAAAAGTTTGGCTGGAAACTAAACAAAAACATGCGATGAGTTTTAAAAAACAATCTGACGAAGATAACTTTCATATGCACGTCTACAAAAATACAAGTAGATACAGGCTTAAAAAATACTTATATTATAAACAAAGTTAAAACATCTGTAGGAAATTGTCTGAATTACCTTGGAATTGGAACGGTAAGATTTGATCTTGGATGCAATTTTAGCATTCTCGAAGCCACTTTCGATAGTTTCGAGGACACAGGAAGCACTTCCTCTGTTTTTGTAATGTCGGCCAACGCACTCTCGCTCTTATTGTGCCGTGTGAACCGTTCCATTGGTTTCAATAAGTATCATTGATTTCTATAACGATGGAACGGCCATGGTCTTTTTCAACCTCAATTCAAGGTAGTTTTGTAAGTGTATGTATGACTCAAATACCAATATAGTAAGTAATCTGTAAAAGAAATATGAATATCTGTTTCCTCTTAGTACCTATACGCAAACAGGCATATGGCCTATCTGATGGTAAGCAGTCATCGTAGCTTGCGGACGCAAGACGCATATTTATTGATCATGATTTAACGACTTCAAACAAGGAGGAGCTTTTCAATTCGAATATATATAATACATATGCTTTTTTTATGTATGTTCCTGCTGAATAACTTTTCCGTTTTTTTAATTTATTTAGGCTTTTTAAAATTTATTTTAATTATTACTATTTATAATCGAGGGAACTCCTTAAATATTATTTGCACGCTGTAGTAGTTTGATGTTTCTGTCAATTAATCATGCATTTGCTTTTAGAAAGTGTGTTTTGGTGAAGTGGAACTGAGGAAGAACACCATCATTGATATTTTTTTAGTAAGTTTGCTGACTATGGTGCCATTGAACATTTTAATATGAGTTATGTAATGGGCGATGGCATACCGGTTTAGCACATAATTAGTCCAGAAAGGTCAAGAGGATAAGAAATATAATCCCACATTTATTAAATTTTGGACGATATTGCGTGCGTGTGCCAGGCCTGGATTTCTAATGAGCATAGGATATTTTATGACTCCTCAATCCTTTTAAGTCTATGTAGATAAATAACTATAGTTGATAATCATGAATACACGTCCTTGGGCCAGGCCACAGAATAAATATTACTAACGTACAGAAGTCTCACTCAACAAAGAAATTCAAAGAAATATCTACTCAATATGGCTAGCGATATGGTTTAATTTAGCTCACGTCAGAACTCAGCACCTTTTCGCATAGATACCTAGACATCCATTGCAAGCCAATTTTATTCTTATTACTCTGGACAAACGATTCGTATATCTGAATTTGCCACCCGGAGAGGCCGCCTGCGCGCATAGTAATAATGTAGGTACATATTCGATACCTAAACGGGGAGTGACACAAGCCTGGCCAGGCGGCGTCAGTCGCGCCTCGCCGGTCACCAGCCACTCCACGGAATGTGGCGGAAATATCTCTGGTGTACTCGTAATTGCACTGCATTCTGAAACTGCCCGAAGAGAATGCCGATTAATTTAGTTTAGAAAATACCGCTTTGTGGGTATTGGCATTTATTTCTCCTTGTTTGTTGGGGTATAATGCTAAGCCCACTGACCTACATTTCACCTTGTCTCAGTAGTTCGGTGAATTTAGTCCGGAAACGGACTATTATTGTCTCAGTATACGATAATGAAACGCGACCGAACTACTGAGACTATTAATCTTTTACGACGTTCAATTGGAACCTTATTATATATTGTTCTATTTTTTACTTTTATTTCTCTTGCAACGGAGTGGTTGCCTATGGTAACCGCGCCCGGGCAGGCCTAAAAAGCGCTGGCGAGACGATCTCGACATTCTCGATTAACATTGGAAAGGGACAAGTGGAAGAAGATGGGAGAGAACTTTGCCTAACAATGGGATAATTAAAGTTATAACAAAAAAAAACTCTTGTTTAAAAATACGATTTTATAGCAATATTTAAAAAAAATTGAGCTAGGAATGGGCTCGAAACACTTGCGAAATTGGACTTTACAAGATATAATCAACCGGCGGGATATAAATTAATCTATGAGCTAAAGTCTTGTACATGATGGTGGCACAGCATTAGAATGTTACCAAATATGACATCAATAGAAAGGTTACTGGGATTTAAGAGTCAATGTGTCAATAAAATTAAATGTACACGTTAATGTAACACGTCTATAAATGAACATATGCAAAGTAATTTATGAGATGTTATTAAGAATTCCATAACGGTATATTATCATCTTCAATTAGATGATAATATATCCAAGACCTGGGGCAATTTATAAAAGATCACATAGGAGGCAAGAGCATTATTTCTACATCAGAGATAATTTCTTTATTTTTCGCTAACTAAAATATAAGATGATTTTACTCGGGCCTCTGGTAAGCTCATGAACGCGGCGGGAAATTGCATTACGGCATCCGGCGCTAATTAATGACGTTAATTAAGGATTTATTAACGCTTTCTTCCGGCAATCCGGCTCGATCCGGCTCGGTCCGGCTCGGATGAAGTGGCTCCTCACGGCTGATTTATGTCACACTCAGGCGGCGATGTGTTTGTGTGGTAGAAACAAAATAAATACTAATAACGATAAAAATAGAAACCAGATTTGTTGCTGCCTTATTAAGAGTCTTCGGTGAAATCTGAACAAATACACACTATCACGTCTTTACCCCTAACGGGGTAGACAGAGCCTAGGGCCGCGAAAACCCAAAGGTCACTCTTAGCATGATGGTTGGCGTGAAGGTGGTAAAAGGGAAGCAAAATAGTGATGCGTTTACACATGATTCAAATTCTCAAAATTAAGTTTTTTCCTTTCTCTCAGACCAGCATGGAAATCTGAACAATAAATGAAAAAACTTGTAGAAAGACAAGATGTCTCTCTATATTCATTTCATGTCTCACAAATTAAAATTCTGATGAAATCTCGTTTGTATCTATAACATTAAATAGATTATAGCGGATAATGTCCCTTTTTACGATGTGATTATGAATAATTATGATTATAATTTGTAGGTCGACCGTGTCGAAACGTCCCGTGTTCTCTTCCGCCCCCGGCGAGGAATGCCGTCGCGCGGCATCTGTTCGAACCAGTACCTACTAGAACAGGCCAGGCCAAGTTTTGCACATTTTATGGAATTTATGAGCGATTGTATTTCGTTGCGCGGTCAAGCGCACTTTTTTAGTCGGCAAAGTAGGCTCTGGTAATTTTCTGGTAGCTTTACACCACGCAATATTTATAGGCGACCATGTGCCCGCGACTTAGTCCAATGGACATAAATTTCGATTTAATTATTTTTCGATAACCCTTGTCCAATTTTTTTTCTAAAATAAGAGTAAAGCCTTTGTTACTCCTTACGTTACAAGGAGTGTAAGCTGTGTGTCAGTGAAAGCCTTGTCAAAATCTGTCTAGCCGTTTCTGAGATTAGCATAAATAAACAGAGTTTTTTTTAACCTTTTCTATGCCATTATAGACTTTCATATACATACTCGTATATATTTTTTTTAATTCTGCTATTTTGATATTAAAAAGAGACACTTAAATTTTATTTATTCTCAACAATATTCTTATCCAGACTAATTAGGTAGGTAGTAAATAAAGTATGTTTTTGTCATAAGATTCTTACATAGTTATAGATTCGTTACAAACATAGGTAGGTACGTAGTATCTCATTTCTAAGCTTTCTTAAAAGTCACACGAGTAAATGCAGTGCTTTGCATAATATCACCCGTAAGCTTCCTAAACAATTGCTTACAGCTAAAATAACTGTAATAATCTCAGCATTGAGTAACAACAAACTTGTTTTAATAACATAAGTAGATACTTCAATCAAGGCTTCAACCGTCGACGATTTGCTAAGACTTAGGAGGTATTATGGAGTGCGGATTAAGCTTTAATGTTACAGAAGGTAAGTATCAGTACAGCTATTCAAATAATGTGCGAAATTACCCGTACGGTTTGTAATCCTCTTGCGGGCGGCAGGTCTGGCTCTGTGCGGGCAATGACCTCACACCATAATTGTATTTTGTATCGTAATGAACTAGAACTGAAATGTACTCGCAACGACCACTACGACCTGTATGAGGACTCAAGTTGGTGTTAAATTAGGTCGGTCAAGTTTTTATTTAGTTTTACCTGTCCCGTTGTCTGTGTGTGGTAATAATAATAATAATAATAATATCATTTATTTCGACCAACTTCGGATCATAATTACAATTAAATACACATTATTAAATTATTAAATAAATATACTAGTCAATTCAAATTAACTTGCAGCCAGTACATGAACCATCGCTGCATGGTTCATGTACTGACAGTCAAATCTGTCTGAAAATACCTTCAAGATGCCGCTAGGGCTGGCACGAAGTGCGAGGTGCCCGGCGCACCAAGGATGTGCACCGTTTACGCATTATTGTGTAAAAACAATAAACTTTGTTACTGAGTAAGTTACGCAATTGATTTTCATTATGCTGAAAATAACAAAGTTTTAAGTTCAAGCTGATTTACCTATAGGTACTTTGAATACAGCTTGAATACAATAAAAAATAACACTTAGGAATACAACTTGAATACAATGAAATATTACAAGACGCCTGAAAATGTTACACTTAGGAATTGTACGAAATTACACTTTTGGAATGATTTGTTTTCGCATTATTTTTTTTCTACCACATAAATTGTAGGTAATTACACTAATTACTTACATAACATTTTCCAAAAGGGAAAATTGAATTTATTTTGTGACAAAATTCAGATGGTTAATATTAGAAAGATTACATGAAATTGCTAACGACCTCAGCTTTAAATTAAAGGTATGAATTATTTTTACCACGAACTCTTGCACGAGCCCCGCGCGCCGGCCGCTGACATTTATCACGCCGTAAACGTCGGCCTTCGGTTAATTGAGGCAAGTTCAAGTTCAGCCGGGAAGCTAGGCCTGGTGCGTGTTTCCGAATGCTTCTTTGACTCAACACTTGTATAGCGTTGGGCTAAAGAAGCTTTCGGAAGGACCAATGGTGTGGAGTGTTTCCGAATGCTACTTCGAGTCGACACTTGTATAGCGTTGGGCTAAAGACGCTTTCGGGCAAACAAATTGTACAAACGGGCTGCTTATCCTTCTACACTTCTTTTTAGCACGAGTACGCACCGCGTTGTGGCAAACAAGGGAATACATTCTGTTGGCAAACTAACTGGTTTGATAGACAATGTCTCAGTTGTATGAAATGCATAGCTATGATATGCCGCAACATGATTCGTATCTGTTTATCCCTATGGTTGACTGGGACAGAACGCTTTTAGCCTTAAGTCCGCCAATTGTACCATTTTTTTAGTGGCACAATACAGTTTTTAAATAAATAAATATTTATAATTAAGTAAATTAGATTGAATTTGATTGGATTTGATTTGATTAGATGAGATTAAATGAATGTTATTTTCTTTTAAATTACAAAACTTAACAATTTCTCTTTGGCTATATCAAATCAAACAAAAAATCAAACAAAGAATTAAACAAAAAGTCAAACGAAAAATCAAACAAAAAATTCAACAAAGTAAAATTTTTTGTTTGATTTTTCGTCCTATTAAAAAAATAAAACAAAAAATCAACCTTCTACTTTGGATTGGACAAATTATCTATACAAGTGTTGAATCGAAGAAGCATTTGGAAATACGCACAAACAATTTGTCTGCCCGTAAGCTTCTTCAGCCCAACGCTATACAAGTGTTGAGTCAAAGAAGCATTCGGAAACATGCATCTCTGGTTCTCGAATGCAGAGAATAACTTTCTACCTGTTATAACAGTCTCTCTCATCTTTAGCATGTTTCCGGTGGCGTCCTTAGCTGCGTTAATTCAGAGCCCGCACCTTTTTCTATCAGTCGTGGAGCCAGAAACGTTGGCCTTTAGTTAATTGAGGCAAGTTCAAGTTTACTATCTCTAGTTCTCGAATCCCACGCCGCGATATAGATGGGTGGAGGAGATAGTTAGTACAGAAATCAAACTGTGTGAGTTACAAACTTCGATAAATTCATATCTATTCTCTGTAGGTAGTACTTTGTTTTAATACGTGATAGTGTATCTAGTAGTTTATCGTAGCTTTATTCTAGTCAATAAGTTTTGTAAACGTTGGATTCGGGTCCCTATGTTTGACGTACATAATTATGGTTCTATTTATTTTTTATTTTTCGGCAATGACTCTAAAAACAATCTAACTTGGGCTTTCCTACAGGTAACCGCAAACTGAATAACTCGTGGAGCCGCGGGACTACCTCAATCAATCTATTGAGCGCGGCCGATACACATCAAAGCCCATCAATTTCGATTGAATCCGAGTGAACCGGCTTCCGCGTTCTGACACGACTCTCAAAGGGCAGGTCAGTACTTATATCCACTGAATTCTTTATTTGTACAATTTCCTTGAGTTAAGATATTTAGTACAATACCTTTTTATCAAAGTCAGCCATTATTCAATTAATGCATATTGGAATTAACGTGAAACATACCTTTTTTATTTATCTGCGCTGACGTTTCGTTCGGGTTGCACCGAACGAGGTCTCAACCTAACTGGAGCAGTGATGTTAGGCCTCCTTCTGCCCGGTGTGATCGTCGTCCACCATCAAGTTATTTTTTCTCCAACTATCTTCGGCAAAACTGGCGATTTAGCGGCTAACTACCAGTATACAGCTGCGTCATAGAATGGGGACATGGTGAGTTTTCGAAAAAAAAGCTTAGACCATGGTCAGTTGATATCAAATATTTCTAAGACATTTGATTTTATAAAATAATGCATAAATACACGAACACTATTAACATATGAAATTTAAGTTACACGTTCAGAAGACTCACACTTTTAATAATACGGCTAGTGCCGTGTTCCGATGAAGTTAAACATAAATCCAGAGTGTGGTACATAAATTAAATAATTTATGTGCGTGTCGCAGTTGCGTGAGAATAAGGTAAAATTAAAACAGTTTGCGAGGCAGGAACTTTTATTCGTTTTTCTTATCGAAGTAATCTTCTGCGACTAAATTCGCCCTCAGCACCTTGACGACCTTGGAGAAGAACCACAGCAGCATGATGCAAACAGCGACCACGTCTAAGTTGTACCTGACATAAGGATTCAGTCATTAATCAGTTATAAAGGGGCTCCGATACTCTGCTGATAAAGTTTGAAACCTTTAGAAACGGATGTTTGTTTATTTATCTGAATAAATGTAACTTTTAAGTAGCAGCTTCCAAGTGCTACTGAAAAGTTACATATACATAATACTTAACTCAAAATGCTGAGTTGTGGCACCATCTTCAATACAATCACATTATTGGGTCTAAAGTCAGGCATTTGTTCCATTTGCCAAACGAGCAAGCTGCTCGAACAGCTTCAGTAGCTGTCGCTTCAGGTCGGTGGCAGATTCTTGCTGAGGAAATCTGGACCAAGGTTCAATAGGATCACTCCGTTCTTTACGTTGTCTAACATGGTCTTCAATTTCTGCAACAACCGTCAAGAAAACATCTTGTATTCCTGCAATATTTCCATTCCTTTTGAAATTTTTTGTTTTATAAAAAAAGACTTTTAGTTGTAAAAGTCATGAATTAAATTTATTAACATAGAAATTTTAACTGTCAGGGTACCTGTGGCAGCGGTGGTATTGTCTGTCCCACGTGATGTCCTCCAACCAATCTCACGTTTCCAGGCGTCGGCACGCCCTGGCCCAGTGGAGGGTGCGAGTTGACTAGCATCAGCGATGCGTTGTAAATCGAGGATACAAAATCAGGCAAAGAGCGCCCACGTATGGCGAAAGCGGTCTTGTAGACATCGTGGTATGTTGGGCTTTCCACGTACTTCGTAATTTAACTATGAGAAACATGATAAAGAATGCTTTATGTTCTCGTTTGCAGCGGTGTAAATCTGTAACTTAATAAACAAAACAAAGCATTACAAAATGCAAGTAACGTACGCTGATGGACGAGATGACTAGATTGTACTTGAGATTCACTAAACAGCTCACTAAGTAAAATGTCTAACATGGTCTAAAACCAATAAAGATATGAAAATAATGAGTGTAACCTCTGACATATAATAGAGGACTGGTGCGAGAAAATATGTAAAGTCGACACTAATATGATGAACACATATCAATAAATAAACATACGCACTATCCCCGAGAAATATGATAGCACTGTAGCCACATCTGCTTGACTCGCTCCCACGCGCTGTAGGGTTTGGAGGGTAGTTAATATGTATTAACGTCTGCAGTATAAGCAGCGGTACTGGCTTCATGCATCAGTTGCAGTTGCTGCCATGAGAGCTCAACGCTGCTGTACTAGATTAGCGGGCAGGTGTAAAGGGATGGTAAGCTGAAAGAAGAATTTTTTTAAATAGATGTTTGAATAGAAAATTTTATGGAGAATAATGTGATTAATATTATCGCCGGGTATGGTTTTATAGCTTTAAAATGTGGAGAGGATAATCTAAAGACTATATACTCATGGAGCCAGTAACCCGCTGAAATACCAATCAGCAATCACCACTTCAAATTTTTCAGTCGCATCCTGGAGCAGTTCTTGTATGGCCTTGTGTTGTAGCACTCTTTGTGCGAAGTCTGGACCTTGGTGTAGAGCGTCATGTGCAGATGGCGGGCCGTCGAGGAAAGACGACAGCGGGACTTCATCTGTGGAAAGGATAAATACTCGTAAAACTTTTTTCGTTCTTGGGTTCTTTAGAACCTTTATTCTTACCACTTGTTCTTTTCGTACTTTAGCTAACACGCACAAACTTTATGGGTATACTCGTATATATACTAACGTTTAGGCTAAGAATCGTTTCTGCCTAGAGTCAAGAATTAGAAAATACTTAGTCATCGATGTAAGTAAAGTACTTACATCGAGTAGAGTATCTGGTAAATTGCATTCACTGAGAGGGGCCTATTTCCGCAGTGGGAGGTCTATGGCTGCAAATGATGATGATGACTTTGTAGAAGCCATATTTTTCATCTGACATGCGTTAATTCACATACCCCACCAGCCTTTCTCTCTCCTTTTCATCACTTCTTTGGGACAAAATAAATGAAGAATAGCATACCGAATACGAGTACCGAAGCACCAGTTTAGAAAACAACCTAAGCAGGTGCTTCGGCATACTATTCTTCTGGTTATTCATTTCAACAACGGAAAAATGCTGAAATAAATAAACAGAAAGGCGAAGCAAGCATACTGGAAATGAAATCACTGTCTTTGCCATATTCAACTAACCGTATCCCTGCAAAGTGGCGCTGACGTCGACACAGGCGAGCTTCTTTGTGTGTTCCCGAGGGAATGGCGTCACGTACGTCACCTGTCCGGGATGAAAGAGGCATCAATCGCATTGCTAAGTGGTCTACTAAGTCTAACACTTAGTTTAAGTCACGTTCATATCAAGTAGCTTCAGCATTTCTTTCGTTTTTATTTTAATACTGTACGAGTATCTTGAATGCTAAAAAACCTTTACAGTAAGAACATTATTTTCTCGTATGCAGACAACGTTCTATAAGTTTATTTCCAAATTAAACATAGAAATAAATAACATTTGTATCTGAAACAAACTGCACTATATACTATGTATTATTTTAACAAAGTGAAATAAACCACACGTTTTCGTACGCGTTTACTTTGCCATAATTAAAAAGAGAGTCAAAAGTAAAACCAACAAAAAGATTAATACCTTTATGGCAGGATTATAACAGCGGGGCCATAATTCATTAAGCCTATGTTTTGAAACCACAACCTAAATGTGGTTTCGGCAGTTTTGTTCATGACAAGGGTATAAAGGTAAAGAATAATCCGAATTTTGACTACAAAAAGAATGGGTAAAATAAATTGTTGATACATGAATGAACTGAACATACTGCTTTACCTCATAGCCGGCTTCCAAAAGAGTCCTCACGATGGAGTCTCCCAAAATACCGTGACTCCTCCGAGGCACGGGAAAGACCACCAAAACGCGGCTTCCCATGCACCATTCCAAAACACGCAGAATGCATAAAACACAGTAAATATTTTTCATTTTTTTTTTATTTGTCGAACTCTCCTATTGCATTCGCACCAAAAAACAAGATGTTTATAAGATTGTTAACATATGTAGTGAAATAGGTTTATTTTATTATAAACTTTAATATTGAGTCTTTAACTACTTCTAATGGGTAGATGGTATCGGCCCGGCCCAGTTTAGTGGCGAACAGATTCCGACTGATAAGAGTCGTCTTCGAGCGTCTGCTATCTCAGTGTCACATCGCTGATAATGGTATAAGATGTCATCTTGGCCCACAGTGTAGGTACTTTTTTTGATTTATAGTTTAATCCAAATCGACTAAGATCAGAATTTATCTACTTAATTATTCATACTCGTACGTATGTGACACCTCTCTGTTACATTTATATTTCTGAAAAAATGAACATGTCATGGTATCCAACGGTCGCAAACGTATAAAGTCAAAATAGCTACTCGTCTAAAACGTTTATGGTCTGAATCAAATATCGTCATAATAGGAAAAGGTCTAAAGAATAATTTCGTTTGCCTTTATTTACTTACTAGGTATGTCATTGTCAACTGTAATCCTCGTGTGCGATGAACTATGGAACCCAGCTTGGGACTGAAAAAAAAACATTGCTTCTTTCCAAGGGCGACAGGAAAACAAAACAGGAACAAGTTGATTGCCAGACAAACCGAAAACCCCCGACTTCCAAGCTTTCATCCCCAATAACTTATGAACTGCTGCATCAAACATCGCTAAGCACCATCTAGCTTATAAGCTATCAAAAAAAACCGTATCGTAATTGGTCTATTCGTCAGGAGCTACGATGACACAGGCAGACACACTAAGGTGACACATAGACACACAGACACGTCAAATTTATAACATCCCTCTTTTTTGTCTAGGTTTAAAATAAGTAAAATTATATCCACAGTAATAAAGTTATATAGCTAAATAAATATAAAAAGTCCGTAGCAATATCCAGATACGAATTTTATTTACAAAGAAAACAATATTTCTGCAAGAAATAAGGCAATTCAAATAAAAAGGGATTTATATAGATAGTCAGACATCAGTTTGTTGGCTGTGCCGAACGCACCGCGATTACACTTTACAAAATAAAATCACGCAAGAGAAAACCTTTTGCTAGGATTTTCAATAAACAATATTGTTTCTCGTTAGAGAAATTGATGTGCCAAAGGAATTTCATAACGTGAATCCGAATAAAATAATAATAAAGAATAAGCTTAGAATGTTCGTTAATAAATTCATATATCTATGCATACCATGCTTTTAATACTTATGTATGTATTATTCCTTAATGTATTTGTATTTTGTTTTTACCGTGTGGCTCCCGGCAGAGTAGAATAGTACCACTCCAAGTCTTCCCGTAATTGTCGTAGAAGGCGAGTTAGGAAACACAAGCTAAACAAAGCTTAATCAATGAGACCTCTCCAACCCGTCTGGTCAGTGTGGAGAGTGTAGGCCAAATCCTCTGGCTACTCTGGCTAAGTATGTCTCTGGTAGTACAGAGAGGGTTGTGCTCCTGCAGTGGAGACTAAAAAATCCTAATGATGATGATTATTCGTAAATTAGATCCACGATAAGAAAAAGGCAAAGTGTTAGATTTTTATCTGCTCAATAGTAAAAGAAAGTCTAGATTTTTTGCTGCATTTTTGTAAAAAATAATATATACTCTTAGATATCAACTTGCCTAATTGTTTCTTTTTTACCTTAATGTACTTAAAAACATCATTAGGTACAGCCTTTCTTGATAAAAGTACAGAGGCTGCGACGACACCGATAATTTAGATCTCTGACAACAATTGCGACAAATTTTCATAGTCAAATTGTGTACCTAGCAGACAGAGCTGGGCGCGAAATATAACAAAGTCCGTTCTCATTTTTACATGGCAGGGGGTAACATTGCGGAGTTGAGCTGAGCAAACAGCTGGCGCGGGCAGATAGCCGGGACATTGCTCACATTTATTGGGATTGTAACGTGTCACGGGTTAATGTTTTACCTGACTGTACCCGAGAGTATCGGGTCGATCAGGTATCATCATTATGGAAGGTGGGCAAAGAAAAACTAATTACAGACATATCAGTTGACTAGTCAGTATTGGCTGATGTTGTAATGTTTCAAATTCAATCAACTCTTAACTTATCGAAATAATTCTTCCAACCCACAATGTATTGATTAATATCAAAATTGTGGTTGTTAGGTCGTATCATACTTTTTTTCGTAGAAATTTGTGTTTTTAATGCCTTATCTATCAGCTTGCGTTATGTATTATACGACGTGTCTTTAACACAAAAAAAAAAACAAATCACTAAGCTAAAATGTAAAGAAAATAAATACCACCACTATAATAATAACCCTATTGCCTGTGTATATGTGAAAACTAGTGGTTTTTCCCAAATCTGACACCTCACAACGGATGTGAGTTTTACCAATAATTCCATTCTTCGAGCTCGCACCTACGCTGACTTTTAATAATGTCAACATGAAAAAATCATTGGAACTGTCCTGGTACTGAGAAAACATCATTTGATTCTTCCCAAACATATATATTCTCCAATATATAAAATTCAGCTTTCAGGCTTTAGCCACGATTCAAGTCGGTGATCGTTCTGACCTGTATTGGGTACATACATAAAACACTTTAAGCCTTTATAAAATAACAAAGATCTGCCCTAGCAGGCTCTTGGCTTATTTGTTTTTTGTCCTTTTGGCCTTGTCATATCATTTAGTCTGTTGACAGTCACACATAAACACACACACTGGCTTCTCGACAAACAGAAATAAACAAAATGTGCGGTCTTATATAAAAATAGCTTCTTTTTTAATATTATTTTTTGCACAAGCTTTCATTGTGAGGCCTAAGAACTTATGCCCAGCATCACCCTAAAAAAGTAATAAGGTACCTAATGTGTAACTCCGTGAGGGATAAAGGCGTGGTTGATATGTATATTTTAAATATTGTATATGTTCCTGAGATTAGCGCGTTTAAACAAACAAACAAACTCTTCCGCTTTATAATATTAGTATAGATGTGTTTGGGGAGGGTGGGGTTTGTTGTTGAATGTTAAAGAAATGTTAGTTTTAACTCCGTTTATTACGCGTCATGCGACGAAATGTTACGCCCATGTTACGTACCGAAAGTGCACTAAACTACAAAATACCTAAGATTGTGACACCGGCCGGCTCGCCGACGTCACAGGTTCGGTTACACCGAACAATATGTAAATAATAGGCGATAGGTTAGCAACTTACTTACTCATATAGAGTTTATTACTTACTTTTAGAGTGTGCTAGCGATCAGATTGCAGACGTTCTGAAAAAGGGAGAGGTAAGAAGTACCCGTAACCTAAGGGCATGTATGAAGAGGTTGATGAGTGTAGATGAAGCGAACTAGGTCTGTCAAGATCGTAGCAAGTAGAGGTCCATAGTCTCTGCCTACCCTGTGGGAAACAGGCCTGTTAGTATGTATGTATGTATGTACTCGTATGTAGTAACTAACACTGGTGTCAGATCGAACTGCCTAAGGGCAGCTGATGTAGCTCAATAACTACCATCATTTTTCACGACGTTTTCCTTTATTGGTAGCACAAGGCTTAAAGTAATAGATGAGAATGACCGTGCATGAGTACAAAGTTAAAGGTACAGTGGCGCCTAGCAGCAGACGCACAGCTAGTGCCTAAACCGCTTGGCCCCACTACTGCAATAACCATCTTAGGTTCACTGTAAAATACCAATAACAAATATGAAATGTACTAAAAAATACCAGTATTACTCAAAAATGTCTCGTAGCTGTACATTTAATACTGCGACACGAGTCCCAGAATAGCGAGTCTGGCAGCGAGTCTGGAGCGAATGATGATTTACGAGGGACGCGGCGCCGGCCCTGATGCCGGCAGCTCGGGGATATTAGCTTGTGGCTCAATCTGAAACGGTGGTGATTTATGCCAAGTGAGGCGCCGCCATTTAGACCAGTAGTCCATTCAGCAACATAATATGTTCATTCACCACTTCAGTGTAGGGCGTCACCACCAATGCATTACTACTACGACCAGCTCGTAGTGCGTTGGCTATTTTGTCCTGTGTGATTATGCTACTCATATTAATTATTTTCCATATCTGTTTATTTTCAGCTCACTGTTTGGTCTTCATGTACTTTATCTTCACTTCAGTCATGAACGCCTTTATTTCTTTATCCTAGTTGCAGCTTGCAGCGTAACTTACAGGGTAGTCAGAGCTAACCATTTCAAAACCCAAAGTTATGGAAAACAGAATTAAGACGTTATTATGCTAAAGGTATGCAAGCCTATCAACTCTCAGAAAGATTCAGAAAAAGCTCACTTGAGTAGCAACAAAGGTCACTTCATATGCCAAAGATCAACATATCTTTAGGACTGCAGAATGCCTTGTTTGGTCTATCTGCAGTTTATATCATACAAAATACTGTTATAATATGTATGTCCACCGTTCCAAGCCACAGGGCTGTGACACCATTAGGTCCCGTTAGAGCGAGCGCGACCGAAACCAGGAAAATTGCCGCGCACCTGCCGCGCGGAGACAAGGAATTGAAGCCGTCACGGTTTGCGGCTTATTGCCATAACAAGACATTTCAGTGCAGCTACTTAGTTCATTTCTTGTTTCTTCTTTATGGAAAAAATATAGAACATCATTTTACGTTTTCAATTTCTTTATAATGTAAAAGCTACAAACTATCTCGGAACCACTGCTAAACATGCACGCCGGTAGTTTTCTCACACTTAAAACTATATTTGTCACGAAAAGGGCAAAAATATGGTTACCTCAATCATATATCAGTATGCATATGCAAACCTGAAAATTTTTGGTAAGTATTAAATAGCAAAAACAGAGAAAAATAACTTCAGTGGCATATTTTGTCAAATGTATTTGTATTTTTTTGTTAATGCTTCAAATATTTTTTTCTTATTCTATTTTAAATTGGTACCTAGTTCTATTAAAAAGGATCAGGCCTATAAAATTAATGTAAAAAAACTGACTTTCTTTATGACTAAGCCAGACTATACTTAGAAGATTAGCATCAATAAATTTTAAGTACCTAGTGCTGGCCGCAGAAATCTAAATATTAAGCTGTAGAGCTTTTATCTTCCATTTACAATTTTAATTCGATAGACGAGATACGGCTTACATTACCAGCTTTTTAGGCAAGTAGAAACTTTACTCACAGTAGCGCCCCTATTATCTCTAGACCTAGTTTTAGCCCAAAAGGCTGTTATGAGGCGTAGGCGGTTTATCTACAGTTGTAAAATTGGTCCCTGTTTTTAACAAATTAGTAATATTTTATTATTTTATTTATAATAATTAACAAGTAGCATTATTTAGGTTCAATCAGACACAGTTTCACACAAGTTTGTATGGACGTATTATGCGACAATGTTATCCGTCGACACCGAATTATTACCAACAAGTACTGCTGTCGTTCAAAAACAGTGGACACTTTATTTCCACAGAAAATGTCAAAAATCTCTCCTCCAGTAGATAGTTTATTTTTATCTGCATTCGCCACACTGTAGAAGTCGGCGAGTCTCAAAATAATTTGGTAGCAGTGACAGTGAACTCGCGTCCTGTGGGCGCAAGGCGGGCGCGGTTGTTTACAATGTCACGTCAAAACAACCGGCTCCCAAATCGTGTCGACTGCGGTATATACAGGTAGATTAGGTAGATACAGAGATCAAGCTTCAAGTTACTCCCTATTTTCGTGTGTTGACACGGCTACAGGAAAACCTGTAGGTCTCTGTTGGTATATTCTTTTCATTGTTAGCCTTGTGATGCCTTTTGTCGCTCACCGCCCAGCGTCCGATTTACTATTACTAAGTGAATTCTCAGTAGTCGGTATACACTGTGCAGCCGTGTAAAAGATCGTGCACACCTTCAACAGCGTTCATATTTGGCTGTTATTATGCTAACTTTTTACCATAATAATTTCAGCCGTAAGAAGTTGTCTCCCAGGGGTTCCAAGTTAACCGATTGGAAGCTCGCATCCAACATTTCTCTGCAATCTTGCTCAGGTCGTCTGACCACGTAGGAGGTGGATGAATGTGTATGTTTATTAATGTTTAAAATGTTGTATTCACATTCATTTTCTGATCGTGTCGTAGCTACGTCTCTGTGTGTACTTCCTCCATGACCGTGTGCTCCCGTGGCCATTTAATTCATTTCGGATTGACTGCGAGTAATGTATTTGTGATCGAGATCAAAGCAAAGGAAACCGCCGCGGCCACGATCGGAATGTCTGAAATAGTTTACGATGAAAACATCGACTTTGAAACATCATTTGACTTTGAAAACATCCACTACTTTCAATGACGTCATCCCATTAATCACTACGACAAGATAAGACCAGGATAAGAAAATATTAAATATATTTTTGATTAGCCGATTGCCCATTTTTTTTAAAGTAAAAAAGTATTTTTTTTATTAAATCAGTTGGATATGAACCTTGTCTTGTCTTTAGGTTATGTCGTACCTATATCGCATCGGTTAACAATAGTCAACATTCAGTATGTACATTTACATAGGGCGCACTGTAAGTTTCCGGAACTGGCCACTTACATAAACAATATTTAAAAATTTATTGCAACATTTGAAAATAGAACTCTTTGGCTGTAGAATGCAGTTTGTTTCATCTGACTATCTTTTGTTTTTACCTTGTGGCGCCATTTAAAAAATTGTGTGTGTGCATCAACATGGATTTAACTCGGGAAAATTTTCGTAGTATGATTTTCTACGATTTTAAGTGTAATTTGACAGCTCAACAGAGCATCGCTCGGCTTGAAACAGCTTTTGGCAGCTGGTTTGCAGAATTCAAGCGTGGTCGTATCAATCTCAGTGACGAATCTCGCGATGGTCGGCCGTCCACCGCTGTGACCAACAAAAACATCAATGCTGTGCGCCGTATGATTGAAACAGACAGGCATGTGACCTACCATGAAATTCGTGCATCCTTAGAAATAGGCATGAGTCAAATACAATTAATCCTACACAAACATTTGGGTGTGAGAAAGCTGTGCTCGCGGTGGATCCCACACAACTTGACCGAGGCTCAAAAAACGGACCGCGTCACTTGGTGCAGTGCCATGCTTACCAGATTCAACGAAGGTGCGTCAAATTTGGTGTGGGACATAGTAACAGGTGACGAAACATGGATTTATTGCTACGATCCCAAAACAAAGCAGCAATCGAGCGTATGGGTCTTTCAAGATGAGCCGAAACCAACCAAAGTGGCGAGCGTGAAAAGTGCATCTAAGCGAAAGATTGCTTCTTTTTTTAATAAAACTGGACACGTGGCTACTGTTGCTTTAGAGAATCGTCGTACAGTGAATGGTGACTGGTACACGACCATTTGTTTGCCGGAAGTTATTGACGAACTCCGTAAAAATAACCGTAAACGCCACGACCACGACAATGCTAGTTCTCACACGGCCAGACAGACAAACGACTTTTTGAAGGCGAAAAATGTAGAACTCATGAGTCATCCTGCATACAGTCCCGACCTGGCACCTTGTGACTTTTTTCTGTTCCCAAAAATTAAGAACCAATTACGCGGTCAACGATTTTCATCACCAGAAGAGGCTGTCGAGGAGTATGAAAAACACGTTTCAGAGGTCACCACAGAGAAGTGGCACAAAAGTTTTCAAAACTGGTTTCATCGAATGAAAAAGTGCATAGACGCCAAGGGAGATTATTTTGAAAAACAATAAATTAATTTTGTACCTTTAATAGTATTTTTTCATATTCATTCCGGAAACCTATAGTGCGCCCCACGTACATTGTAGGTCAGAGAATACTACAAACCTATTTGCGTTGTCTCGCAGGCTCGGCTAACGAAGCAGCTATTTACGTCGTCGCTCGTTAGTTAGTCGTTTTCGTTATCTGCACTTCACACACGTGACAGCTCCGTACAGGTATTATACCTACTCGCTGTTTTTTCTTCTAATTACACGATTGGGAAATCCACTAAACACGTTTTTAATCATAAATACACGAAACTTTGTTCACTTTGTATGAGTTTATTGTTATGAGTGTGTCCTGCGGGGGGGGGGGGGGGGGGGGGGGACATTCTGTGGCGAAAATGAAGATGATGTTGGAATTGACGATGATGAGTACCTATATTTTGAATCTAATAATTAGTAATATAATTTCGTGATGATTCAACAGACATCAGCTCTTACCCTTCAGGGTGAAGGTTTACCTTCATCAACACTGAAAAAGCCATATCATAAAAAAATAAACAAGATTTTTTTTTATGGAAGCTAGCAAATGTGTAAAAATCAATACTTAACTGACTAATAGCTAAAATGAGTTTGGGTTCCATAAAAACGGAACTTAACTTATAAGCAAAGGCAACTACTCTTGTTTCCCTACAATACAGGGTCTAACAAAATATACTGAAACTATTTCAAGGGTGGATTTAGACCATGAAACTGAACAACTTTCCACAAGGAACATATACCGAAATATGAAAAATTATTTTTGACCTCCCATACAAGTTGACCGATCAGCTGATCCGAGCATGTAGGAAAAGCAAAAAAATATTTTTCATATTTCGACATATGTTCCTTGGGGAAAGTTGTTTAGTATCATGAACTAAATCCACCCTTAAAATAGTTTCAGTATATTTTGTTGGACGTTATATATCTTTCTCGGACTTCCCCTAAAAATGGTAAAAATTGGCTACCTAGTCAAAACTGCCCAGTGTGATGTTGTTCTGCTATATGGATATGTATAAAGTTTCTTTTTCTTCTCAACTTCATAGAGACATTTATTATGTATGTATGTATGTATATATGGTGAACGCAAACACCCGCACGTGGAACATAATTTACAAATGTTGCGGAAACTGTGTCAATTAAATTTGATTCATGCGAGCGTCGCGTCGTAAATGCACTTTACGAGCGGCGGCGACGGCATTGACGGCGCGTTGAGAGCACTCTGAAAGATTCGCAGGCTCCCACTAAAGCCCGACAGACGAGTTCAAGGACACACATACGATACATGTCCAGTGATTGCACATATGCATTCATTCACAGTAATTTCAGTGTATTTGGTACTTTTTTCTTACGAAGTTAATACAACTGAAGATCGTAGAACCCAAAGAATTAAAAAAAGTAAATAAAAGCCAAATAAAAATACGAAGTAAATTCGTTCTAAAAAATCATCGTGTGTGAAAGTTGTATAGTCAATACTGAGCTTACTTTTCTGGAGCTTACTTTAAAGTTCCATTTTCTTAATAACAACATCTCTGTGATTACAACGAGAACATATAAATGTTACCCTTTCTCGTCACTTCCAGCAAAACCTTCAGCGATTGCGCCTTCAGACTCCGTACATACTTGCGAGTTGCCTCAGAGCTTAGCTAAGCAAACGAACGTGTCTCCACGCGAGGTTATTGAATTAAGCTCCAGCGTGTGAAGGCTTTTTTCGCAAATGCGCCAACACATTTAGTATATATACCCATCCACCTACGGCTCATCTGCTGACGCTTCTTGACGTATGGTCGATTTTCCCGGCGTGTTGTCTTGAATTGGAGATTGTACGATAATGATGTGTGAAAATTATATAAAAATAAATCGACCAAATGCGTGTCACGCTTTGAGTACGTATGTAGAAGAAGTCGAAGTTACAACGTTCCGAAGTTACACGTTACAGCATGGAAACTTTATTTTCCTTAATTTTACATGTTTACTACCCATTTTAAACACTTAGACTGCCTCCTTGGTCATGTGGGCAAGGCGTTTGCCTTGTAATCCGGAGGTCGTTAGTTCAAATCCCACTAAGAAGCATACTTTGTGAAAAGTTGTTACGATGTTGCAGGCTTGAATCATCTGATTGTCCGAACATAAAGACGATTCAGTGCTTCGGAAGGCACGTAAAGTTGTAGGTCCCGAACGCCATCTAGCGTTTATACCTCCTAGGTATTATAGGATTGGTACTGTTTTACCTTTTGGGTTGCGCGCACTTTCCCGGCTTCCTATTACACACTTCCGTCGCATCGCATTTCACGAAATCCCTCCCACAGACTGCAGAAAAGCGTTTTTTCACACTCTCGATCAAGTCACCTTCCTATAACATAATTAAATTTTTAACAAAAAATACAACTGACTTCAATTTTTTTAAGGAGTTTCTTCCATTTCCTCAAAGTTCTTCATCATATCTTCTCCAAATTAAAATGGGACCAACTTGGTAGTAAAGGCTTTCAAATAAAAAAAGAATCATCAAAATCGGTTCCGAAGATATCACGTAACAAATATAAATAATTTTTTTTTTTTAAAACTTACAGTCAAATTGATAACCTCCTCCTTTTCTGAAGTCGGTTAAAAAACAATTAAAATCTTGTGATGGTTTGGAGGTCGGGATTCTAAGCAACACTATACATACTACACACTATTTTGAGTCGAAGATTTTAAAAATAAATAAAATTCATAGTATTTAATTTTTCTATGACTCAACCAAAACAAAATTACGTGTCATAATTTCTTTAGAAAATGCGAAAATAGAATGAAGTTTAATAAGGCTAAAGTTTATTTTATACGACCTTTAGTAGTTTAGTATTTCAGTCAAGTTTTGTTTGGATGATATCTCTACCTTTACACTTATACATTTTTGGACGTGAATCACGAAAAAGTGTCGGTTATATCGGCATGTGCCAAATATACTACATGTTTACTATTCGTTCCGGGAAGTACTACAGTTATAAAGTGACGACGAACATAAACTCAACGAGATCGGCGCCGTCCGCCGCTACGCCCTGTATCACTTTAGTTCCACCCATATTTTATACGTTCTACATTCCCATGGAAACTTTCAAAGTCGTTTGAAAATAGTGTTTACATCGCGAGTAACCTTCGCCACGAGTTATTTTTCCAGCAAATTCAATCGGTTTTGTTTGAGCAAAACAATTATTTGAACCCGCACCGGCCGTGACTCAAATGAAAAACTTCGCATCTCTCGATCAGTGGAGATTACGGTCGACGTAAACAATACGCAACACTTTTATAATTGCGCCGACAGCGGAGCGTTTCCGTGGGCCGGTACAAATTGCCTTGCGAACAGCGACCGCTTATAGAGAGGATATTACGCAGAGACTTAGTTTTCTAAGATTTATTCAGTTTGCCAATCGGATTCTCAAGTCCTGCAGGGCAATCACGCTAAATAATTTCAGCTGAATTGCAACCGAACCGTGATCGTAACATGACTTTATGACTGATTCCGTATCGCGCTAATGTTTTGACACATAGTTGGAACGCAACTGGAACGCAGCTCAAGCTCAACCGCTGGCAACACAAAGAGTTGATGCGAAGCTACTTTTTCTCGACCGCTAGTCAATCGTTTCTTATTTTGGAGTGATAAATTGATAAGAATATAAGGTGACAATGAATTTTCATCTTGTGTTTTTGGAAATTTCGAACGAATTTGATGTGTCAGCAGCCCGAGCGTCAAGGAGTGTAAATTTAAGCGACTGGATAAAAAGAAATGCCTCGGATTGCATGTTCATTGAAGGCGAAGAACGAAGAACTCTTTCTTCATGCCGGCAACCTTACTTAACCAATATATATGGGCGAATTACCCACAAAATTGTTATTTGAACCAGCTGAGGAGAGGACTTATATCTTTTAGGTCAGTACAATGTGATACTTACCAACAGCACATGTATGAAATAAGACTAAAACACACATAATATAAAAAAAAATATTGCACAATTCTTGCGCAAATAAATTTTTTATAGTTAAAACAATTTTCCATTATTTCACCAATATTTTATTCAGTGGTACTATTGATATTCTTTATTTTAGGACTCTGGTTCCTCTGAGGCCTATTATGCTGACACCTGATACTAATAGTTGCTTTATCTCATGAACCAGACTACAAATCAAACTATGAGTACAATAGGATCTTCCCAGATTGCAAGACTGCCTCCGTAGTCCAGTGGTCAATTCCTTGTGATCCGGAGGTGGTGGGTTCGAATCCCACTGGGAAGCATACATTGTGAAAATTTGTTTTCAGTCTGGTTAGGATATTACAGGCTTAAATCACCTGATTATCCAAAAAGAAAGATGATTCCGTGCTTCGGAAGACACGTAAAGCTGTAGGTCCCGAACGCCATTTACGCGTATGTTTAATCCTATACTAGGATTTGTTCTGGTCTAAGGTTTTGGGTTGCGGAGAACAGACGGCAGTTGCTCTGTGTAAAAACCAGTAACCTCGTAAAATCACCTAGGATAGGTAGCGGACCCCGGGCTCTGAAGCGTTACCGCTGAGATTGCAACCGGGTAATCCCGGTTCGGATGATGATGAGGATATTTCCAGATTGGAGCAAATAAGACTCATCAAAAATTGATAAAAAAAACAACAGCGTTTTATAGGCAGGGAGAAGAATAGCTTGGAATAACAACGGCAGGGTCCTTTTAAAGTCTATGTTTTTCCACTAGAAAGAAACTAGCCTCTACTCTACATAATATCTCATCTGCAGTGCAATGTTACGATGATAGTAACTAATGGTGTAGTGGGCTGTAACACGCTTTATTTAACGTCTCTATGAATAGCTGCATCGCTTTACATCATTAAACATTTTAACGCCAGAAATCTCAATAGCCAACAAATTATGATGGTACTAATGAAGTGTCTCGCGAACGCTTTCTCTCACATTACTAACACTTTACACACACATGTTAAATTAATACACACCACACCTGCCACAAACAATCACAGACTTATTGATGTTTCGTCGTTTTAGTAATTGTGGCGACGAACTCTAAAATATACTTTTTCTTTTCGTCGGAATCGCTTTTTATTGGGTAGGGTCATTAGCCGAGGTTAAGTCGGCTATAAGTAAACAAGTGGTAGGGCAGTAATTAGGGTATAAGAGTAGGCGGGCCAAGGTTTAAACAGCTACACAGTCACAACGATCATTGTTTGAGAAACCGCACTGGACTCAGTTCTCGTGGCATCTCCACTCCATTTTTCACTTTATTGTACAAAATCCAAATTGCACGATAGTCGGACTTAAGGACTGTATGCACAAAGCCACGTGGTCGGATTTGGCTCTGAAATATGCAAAATTTTCCCGCTAGGGGGATAAAAATGTCAAGATGAAGTCACATAGAGTTAATAATGTGTAAACGGGACAATAGATGTAGGTAATCATAAATTGTAACGTAGAATTAGTATACAGCTTACTTTTTTCTTTTCGTCAAGACTTCCAGTCCGTGATACTTATTAAAATTTTCAAATCAAAGAATTATTTTGTTTGAATTATTATTTCTGAATTAAGGCCTTGGCAGATGTCATTATAATGTACTTAACACTTAGTAGACAGGCTATCAGTAGAAAAAGTAAAGTCGAAAATACAGTAGTGTGCGTGAATGCAAGACGTTTATTTAAAAAGCGAGTTTAAATATATGTGAAATTCATATAGCACTTTCTAAAAAATCCAAGTTATAGTTATTCGAATCTTGCGTAAAATTTATTACTTTTTATTTTTACTTATATTTATTAGTCGACCTCCGTCGCGATTCCTTAACACGCTAGTCCGTCACTCGGAGGTTCTGGGTTCGATTCCCAGCCAGGGCAAGTTGGTAAATGGCCTTTTTTAATTTATCTTGGTTCTTGGGTGTTTATTTTATTCCATCAAAAATATAAATGTAAAAATGCCAAGTTCAAATTCCGACAAAACATTGAAATCCGACAAGATTGAAATTTAAATAGCTGCCAAGTTATGTAGGTAGAGAAAACTGAAATTTATTCATAAGAATCTCAACATTTGACTTGAACAACATTAAGATTGAAAGCACGGTCACCCATCCTAACTGTGACCAAGCTAGAAGTTGCTTAACCTGTAAAAGCACGGTCATTCATCCATCAATTTTTGAATTTATCGTATGCGAAGTGGAGCGAAATATTTGCACAAGTGGTTTTGATTACTCGTATTTTGAAATTTGTTAAAGCGCAAATGACAAAGACCCCTTAGAATAGAGAATCTGTTTAGTTTCACGCAGCTTTTTAGGGTTCCGTAGTAAACAAGAAACCCTTATAGTTTCGTCATGTCTGTCTGTCTGTCTGTCCCCAGTTTTACTCATAGACTATTAGTACTAGAAAGCTGTAATTGGGCATGGGCATGGATATGTGGTGATAGAAACTTGAAAAAAAAAGTGTGGTGTGAGACGTCGTTGAATAGGTCTTACAAAAATATTGTAAGATTATGAACACCCTTTTTCGTTTTAGAATCCGTTTGTGAAATATTTGGTTTTTGATTGGAAATTTTTGTTAGAATTATGTGTCTCTCTGTCAGTTAAACGGTTGTGTATGGAGACTTAAAAAAATTCACGGCAGTAGTATATAACGTCTCCCTGACTAAAACTAATTTAAGGTGGATTCAGTTCATGATACTGAACAACTTTTTCTAAGGAACACATAATTAAATATGAAAAGAAAATGTTTGCTTTCCATTCGACCTCGGTGGCGTATTTGTTAACACGCTAGACCGCTAATCCGGAGATTCTGGGTTCGAGCCCCAGCCAGGGCAAGTTAGAAAATGGTCTTTTTAAAATTTTCCTGGGTCTTGGGTGTTTATCTATGTATGTATTTATCACAAAATATAATATCATTGAGTTAGTATCCCATAATACAAGTTTAAAACTTACTTTGGGGCTAGCTTAATTAGTGTGATTTGTCCTTACGTATTCCATACATATATTACATAAATATTACATTTTGCCAAATCTTGTGTGTAAGAGATCAAAAATAATTTTTGTATTTCGTTTGTTCCTTGGTGAAAGTTGTTCAGTATCATGGACTGAATTCAGACCTAAAGTTAGGCAGTTGTAAGATACATAAAACAAGTAGGTACTGACTACGGAACCCTACACTGCACGTGGCCCGTCACGGCACGTGGCCGGTTTATTTTGGTTAAGGTGGTACTGGAGGCGCGGGCGAACTCCACAGCGAGTTGCCTACCGATGCGCTTCGTCGTGTTGCTATTTCGTCGAGAAAGAGAAAGGGCACTAAAAAATGTAGCTCCGTCCCGACCCCCGCATGTGAGAGCTACACCCCCGCGTACGACAAAGAGAGTGCACTGAACGCCAGCGAAACGGGCCGTTATAGGCCATGAATCGTAGTTTTCGTAGTTTTCGTTTATTTCGATAAATACGATACATACCCAAATAAAACTAAATTATTTGGAATTTAGAGTCTTCACTCTAGTCGTATCGTAGTTTCCATAAGGATCGAAAATATAATTATAAGTGTAATAGGCGTCTAAATATTACTCGATTTCGTCGATAAAAAAGGCAAATTTTAAGTTGCTATAACTTTATTTTGTTTACTATTTTCGAACCAAAACTAATTACAGATCTAGATATTTATCATCTTAATGCTTGTAAATTTGAATACGATGAGTTTTATGGTTTCGAAATTAAAACGAAAGTACGTTTGTATGGGATTTCGTCCCTCCAGTTAACCCTTAAGTTTAAATTTTAGGGAACCATAGACAAATTTATGATATTTCTGCGTAAATCAATATTACTTATCGCTGACAGGACGTTCTCAAAAATACAATCAAATAGTATTTTACGCAAGCGGTGACTTGGAAAACTACACGTTTTGTGTTCCACTGACAGAAAAATATATTTAAAAATATATATTTAAAAATGTCATAAAAAGTTCTTTCATTTGATATGTCACACGATTTTGTTATTAAAACTTTTTTTAATGTCTAATTTACCCACCATAAGTGGCCCCCTTTTTTAAATTTCATTTATTTACGTTATACGTCTATCTTTGGGTCACTAAGTTACATAAGTGTAGGTACTAAATCTCAACTAAATCATTCTAATAGTTTCGTAGCAGATTGGCTGTGACTTACGGACAGACAGACAAGCGAAACCCTAAAAACAGTAAAAAAAACAAAAAAATCGGTTCCTATACAAATTTCCCGGGCGGCTGCACACTTTTGTATGAAAACGCAGATTTTTTTTTTGTTTTTTGACTGTTATTTTAATATCGTTATACTATACTAGCAGTCCACCCCGGCTTCGCCCTTGGTACACACAAAGCCTATGTCACTCGGGGATAGTGTACATTTCCAACGGTGAAAGTTTTTTTTAAATCGGTCCAGTAGTTTCGGAGCCATGCAATGCAAACAAACAAACAACCAAATCTTTCCTTTTTATAATATTAGTATAGATAAATAGCCTACTATAGCCTGCCTGCCTAGCCAAGTATAGATCTAGTATAGCCTGTGGTTCGATATATTACGCATAATGTCAATTCGTATTTTGATATTTTCATGGGGAAAAGTTGTTCAAAATTTGAGACTGAATCACCCCTCAAAATAATTGTAAAACCCTAATTAAACAGCACCATTTATTACAAAAACCGTTAATATGATTCCGCGACCCGAGAAAGTTCCAATCCGATTTTCACCCTAATCGCCAATTAAAAGATATAGGTAATAAATCAAACCAAATTATTTTTTTCATTGACTTAATTTTCAATAAAATTTAAAAAAAAATGTGCGTTGCCGTATCTGCGATAGCATTACATCTTTACTTGAACGTCAACAAAATGTCAAAACTTTACCATAGTGAAGCAAAAGTATGACATAATTTGGCAGTTTGTACATAGTTTTTAATTGAAATATTTTAGACTGTAATGCAATTTTACGTAATACGAAAATGGATTTTTTTGAAAAATTCGGCACGGCCTCCTTCCTGAACGCCCGGCGGGCAACTGAATTTGTATGAAAGGAACATGGCCGCCATTTCAGAGAATTCTGTCAAAAACGTTGCAAAACATCCAATTTTTTTTTTTTTTTTTTTATTATTGCGTGATTGCATTGTAAGCAAATATTAAGAATAATGTTTCAAATAAGCCTTTATTTTTATAAAATATATGCAATCCCTTGTTAGAATATTTCTTTACGCAGAAAAACAAGCCAGTTTGTAGCAAGATTTTCTAAAATATTTCTTTCAGGTTTCTTTACAATTATCTTACTTTTTCTGAATGAAAATTAAAAAAATACGATTTTCGTCTACTGGCTAGTCTATTCACCTATAACTAGGTATGTAATTTTCTTAGTGGTCTTTTCTACTTAAGCCATAACTATTGCCCGCGCAAAGTGCGTTTTGCATGTTTTTGGGTAAATTCAATGCTTGTTTTTAGGAAAACTACAAAATATTTTAAAAAATCCTTTTTTTCGTCTACTGTCCCAACTCTTCCTCTATCTATGTGTATACATTATTTGACTTAAATCAAACGCTTTCTGTACAAACTTGTTGCCCGCGCAAACCCAGTTTACATGGTGCCGACCCTTAATGCTAAAAGCATTACCTAATAGCCAACCTTTAGGTTGTTAGAAAACTTAAAGTAATATTTTAATAACAATCTAAACTGTTTTGTACTAGATAAATACATGCTCTATCTTAAAATGTATCAATTAGAAGGAATTAATTTATTGATTTAAGACGATACACGGAGTCCAGTGCTGCCCCCATTTGAAATAAATTATTTGTAAGGAAACGGAGATATCATTTCAAATTTTGAGCTACTAAAACCTAGATAACCCTTCAAACTATTTTATGAACAACTGTTTACAGTTTAAAGTGGGAACGTTAAGCTTTAGTTTGCATTTTTGCGAAAAACGGCCACTTTTGATAAAAATGCAAACTAAAGCTTAAGTTTTCACTTTAAACTGTAAACAGTGATCGTCCGTGTATCGTCTTAAATTTTTTAAGTACCTTTTTGTTAAATAAATGTTTATTCTTCTTCATCTTCTTCATCTAAGCGCGTTTCCGGTTGCATCCTCAGCTGTACTGTAGTATGTATTTGTGCGAAAAGTTTTACAACCAGCCGCCGTCCGACGTTAACCCTCCTTGGGAATGCGATTGAAGCACGAGATGTTTGTGCTTAAAAGTCCTTTGTCGCCTCTTACGACATTCACAGGAAGAGATAAAGTAGTCCTATTCTGACCCGGAATCACACGGGCAACCCTTTTTTGTTAAAGGTTTATTATTACATGTTTAATTACAATAAAAATTGAACATTACATCGAATCACTACGACACTGAATACGGACAAAGACGATTTTTATTTAAATTAAAGAATAATGTATCTCATCGTATTTGTTATCATTTGCCAAATCGAACAAATAACAAAGATGGAGTTTTTCCAAAGCACAATGTTTTTTTACAACAATGAGAAGGAATGAATTTATTGATTTTTAATTTTTTAAGTATCTTTTTGCTAAATAAATGTTTATTATTACATGTTTATTACAAAAAAAAATGAACATTACACCGAATCACTACGACACTGAATAAATTAAAAGACGATTTTCTATTTAAATTAAAGAATAATGTGTCTCATCGCATTTGTTATCATTTGCCAAATCGAACAAATAACAAAGATGGAGTTTTTCCAAAGCACAATGTTTTTTTTCTTCCAAATGCAAATAACATAACATGTAAAGCTGTTATTGTATTTGCATAACGATATCATTAGCCAATCAAATGTGTTATTGTTTACATTTTAAGATTAATAACTCGGTTCTCGAAACGAAGGGAAAATTCGAACAATGTTCTTGATGCACGTCTAAATGTCTTCGATCATTACCTTAAAGAACTGCTTCGTCACCGTTTCCATTAGATTGGAAGGGTTTATGACAGCCTCTTTAGGTCCTTTAGCGTAATAGCATTTTAGGGCTGAAAATATATCGTGTATTTTAGTTAGCGGTGATTCATGAGGCAGGAAGAGAGTCGCTCGACTGTAAAAATAGGTGTCATAAATAAAATTATAAACTTTCCGAGACAATAATTGAGTTTCCAGCAGCAGCTCTGTTGACGGGAACAAATTACTACCGGTCTAGGATGCAAACATTTGCGAAATGAGTTTTGCTAAGTGATGATAAATATAAATATATATTAGGGACAAATCACACCGATTGAGCTAGCCCAAAAGTAAGTTTAAATTTTTTATTATGGGTTACTAACTCAACTACGAGTACATTATATTTTAAAATCATCATCATCATCATTCCAGCCCTTCTTCCGCCCACTGCTGAGCATAGGCCTCTCATCGTCGACGCCACCCATCTCGGTCCTGTGCTTTGTGCTGCTATTTTAAAATAAATACATATAAAGATTATCACCCAAGATCCAGGACAATTTGAAAAAGGCCATTTTCTACTTTCCCTAGCTGGGAATCCAATCCAGAACCTCCGAATAGCGGACGGAGGTCGTCGAATATTTAGGCCGCAAGTAATTCAAAACCACAAACAAACCAAACAAGGTCAACATTTTGAGAGAGCATTCCGGTAGAGTTCAGGCCTCACGGTTTAACGACTAAAAACGAGCTCAAATAGGACGATGGTAACTGAAGGAAGAGTTATAAAGTGGCATTTCGCAAGGGAAATTGGAAAAAATATTATCTATTCTCGTACAAGTTTTACGTAACTAACAACTGTCTAATTTTCAATTGAATACTCGTATTTATGAAATTTTCCTTTTCCGTTTTTTGTAAAGTTGGTCGACTATAACTCTTCGTCTTTAATTTGCAAACTCTACTTAGATCTGTTTTTATTATGGCAGCATAGCAACATGGCAGTAGTATATATAACTTATTTTTTTATACTACTGCCATGTTTTTTTTTCATGTGTATATATATATATATATAACCGTTTAGCTGAAAGAGGGGGGCGAGACACTTATGACTCTAACAAGCACTTTAAAACCAAATATTTCACAAACGAATCCTTACCTACCTAAATCCTTACCTAGGGTAGGTAGCGGACCCCGGGCTCTGAAGCATAACCGCTGACGATGCAACCGGGAATACGCTTGGATGATGATGATTTCACAATCGAATCCTTAAATCGAAAAATGGTGTTCTCAAACTCACAATATTTTTAAAAGACCAATTCAACGATACACAAAACCAATAGTTAGTCGAAAAAAAAATGTATTCCCACTTTACATGTATGTGACTTATCCTTTAAATTTTTTTTAAGATTTATATGCATTTACCACTTTGTCGGCGTGATAATTATACATACTACCTTTTACTTTTTACCATTTACTACCTTTTCTACTACGTCCCTAAGGTGAACTGGTAGACAATGCTTAGCATTAAGTTTTTCCTTTTGTATTATAATCGACACTGAAATAGGCTAGTAAAAAAAAATCGTTAGATTATTGTGCAATAAATATTAAATAAATAAATACTCATGCCAGATTTCAGCTTTCTTGTACTAAGCTCTGAGTAAAACCGCGGACAGAACAACAGACATACAGAGATGGCGAAACTGTAAGGGTTGTTTACAAGAAGTACATGCTTCAAGAATTTAATAAAGTCGGGAAGTCGTTGAACCGGCTATCGTTACTTTCGCAGAAAATAAATGAAACATTTTTATGAATATTCATGTGTAATTAGCAAACTCGGGGAAAGGAATGTCTTTACAAATCGCAAACATTATCTCCGAATGGAAGACTTGACAGCTTTGATCTCTCTTGACCTTTTAATCTTTGTTTTCCTATGATCTAGGTATATTTATGTTTTTCGACTAAGGATGCATTACCGAATTGTAAATTGTAATAAGTGCTTTAAATTAAGTACAAATATTCTAAAGGGTTATTCTAATAAATGTATATCAAAATTGTAAAAAAAAACGTCCCATAGTAACTAGACTCGATTTGTATGAGAATCAAACATTTTTTGGTATTTCGATTTCGTTTTTCATTTCTCCCTGACCAACTTGGAAGAAAATATTTGTTCTTAATTAAAAAGCACCTTATATATTATATATAACCGTAGTAAAGTTGAACTCGTGTCCACCCAAAGACCAATAATGTACCTTATGTACCTTTCCACAAAGTGCAATATTGTCATCCTACAATAGGGAAGGGATGAACATTTTGAAAACGCTTGAATAACTGTTGGTTAGAATTATATTCCTCATTACATCACATTTTTCTGTTCAGTCAATTCAATGTATTTTTTTTTTATCGCGTATATTAACTTCTATACAGCTGTCATCGCCATTTTATTGCCCTCACTATCTAACCCAAAGAGCTTGTAATGTACCTATCTAACCAAAGAGCAATAATGTACCTTATGTACCTTCTAATATCTTTGAATCTGACGTATTAAAAAAAAATAATGTCATATGACACTTGATCAAAGAATTTATAATACAATCTAGAATAACTAAGAGTAATAATCTCAAAAAAACAACATTGAAAATTAAACTTAAGGTGAAGTGGTAGCATAAGTGGCGCCCCCATTTGAAATAAATTGTTTAAAACTAAATATGGTGATATTTAAAAATTTGGTTTATATCAATGCCTAAAAAGACCTTTAAACTATTTTATGAATAACCTTTAAAAGTAATATTGGTAGTCCGTCTAGTTTTAAAACGGGTTTTCGCCAAAAGTGGCCACTTTTGGCGAAAACCCGTTTTAAAACTAGACGGACTATTAGTAATATTTTAAAGGTTATTCATGTAGAAGTAGAAGGCGAGAGCTATAACTTTAGGTATATTTTTTGGGAACAGCTTTGTCACTTCGTAAGCATTCTAGATTGTATAAAATTTCTTTGCAGTTTATAAATATTTAGACAACTAAGGCAGTTAAATAACAGTTAAGTTGTCAACTTTCATGTGACATTACTTTTTAGGGTTCCGTACCCAAAGGGTGCAAACGGGACCCTATTACTGAGACTCCGCTGTCTGTCCGTATGTCCGTCTGTCACAGGGCTCTACCTCTTGAACCGTAATAGCTAGACACATTGAAATTTTCACTGATTATGTATTACTGTGGCCGCAACAAATTCTGAAAATAAAACAATAAAAAAATTAAAGGGGGTCGTTAATCTATACTAATATCATAAAGCGGAAGAGTTTGTTTGTTAGTTTGTTTGTTTAAACGCGTTAATTTCAAATGATTTAAAATGAATGACCCTGACAACAGAAAAATATTCAAGCGTTTCCAAAATTTTCATGTCTGCCCTATTTTAAGATAAGACTTTTTCTTCCTCACCATCGTACACCATGATAACACTCTACAAGTACATTCTGCAGCAATAGTTCGTCAATAATGCCACATTATCTCTTATGCTAAGCGATTGCAAACCTAATTAGATTTCCTTTCCTAGGCTATTCAATGAGCACGGGCGATCGCAAAGGTAATTAAGTTAGACATTGCTACAAGACTTTCTAGAATAGTCAGCTTCCAACAGCGGCCACGTGAGAGGCTGTGGAACGAAAGCTTTTACGGACAATGCGATTAATTGAGAGTAGCAGCTTTGTCTGTACCCTCGCGCCCCGCGCACCACACCGCTACCCCGCGGCTTATCCAATTAAAGTTGAACACAATCAGGCAGATTGCAGAGCTACGCAGGTATGAAATCATTCATCGGCCTCAACTCAACGAACATTTATGTTTCTCCAGTATATCCAATGTCATATTTTGTAAGTACCAACTAAAGAGCAATGACGTACCTATGTACCTTTCTTTGGTACCAACCTTGTCACTGGTCGGGGAGACATTTGTGATAAGGTTAATTATCATCATCATCATATCAGCCACAGGAAGTCCACTGCTGGATATACGAGGGGGGGTCAAAAAGTTCGCGGAATGGAGGGGATAGCGGGGGGTGGGGGACCTGCCGCAGGTAGTAACTAATGAGCAACTCTTTGTGAGTATATATGCCAAGTTTGAACCTGATTGTGTCAATAACCTTTGACCTGTCGTCGATCAAACAAGTGAATCCGGAAGAAAAACTTGAACATGGAAAAAATCGAGTTTCGTGCCGTCATAAAGTTCCTCACTAAGCAAGGAAAACCACCTCAGAAAATTTTGGAAGAAATGTTATCAGTATACGGGGACTCTTGCCCTGGGAAAACCATGGTGTACAAGTGGAATAGCCTTTTCAAGCAAGGCAGAGAGTCTCTTGAAGACGACCCTCGCTCAGGACGGCCGATTGAGGCCACCACCTCAAACATCGTTGAAAAAGTGGAGAATCTTATACTGGAGGATACTCGTTTGAAGAAGAAACAACTTGCAGAAATGGTTGGAGTATCACCTACAACCATTTTAAATATTCTACACGACAATCTTGGGATGTCAAAAGTCAGCGCAAGATGGGTGCCAAGAATGCTCACACCACCACAGAAACAGCTGCGCGTCGAGTATTCAAAGGAGTTTTTAGACCTCTGTAGCGCCGACAAGGAAGGAATTTTTGCAAGACTTGTTACTGCAGATGAAACTTGGGTTCATCATTATGAGCCTGAGTCGAAGCAAGAGTCTATGCAGTGGCATAAAAAGGGTCAGCCCCCCCCTAAGAAATACAGGGTGTCACAATCGGCTGGAAAAATCATGGCAACTGTTTTTTGGGATACAGAGGGTATTTTATTAATAGATTATAAAGATAAGGGTGTTTCTATAACGGGAGAATACTACGCTAATCTACTAAGACAATTAAAAGAAGCAATCAAGGAGAAAAGGCGGGGAAAGTTGACAAAGGGTGTGCTGCTTTTGCATGACAACGCACCGGTACACAAGAGCCGCGTTGCGATGGCTGCCCTTCATCACTGTGGCTTCGAAATGTTAAACCATCCTCCCTATAGTCCAGACTTAGCCCCCTGTGATTATTTTTTATTTCCCAAATTAAAAAAAGAGCTTCGGGGGAAGAAATTTTCCGATGATGAAGAAGTCAAGTCGGCGATTTCGGCCTATTTTGAGGACAAAGACAAATCATTTTTTTTCGACGGTATTAATAAGTTAATAGAGAGATCTGAAAAATGTATTCGACTTAAGGGGGAATATATTGAAAAAGAAAAATAGTACAGTATTTTATTTCACCCCCCTTCCCCTCCGTTCCGCGAACTTTTTGACCCCCCCTCGTAGGCCTCCCCCAAGGATTTCCAAAACGACCGATCGGAAGCGGCTTGCATCCAGCGTTTTCCTGCAACCTTGCTCAGGTCGTCTGACCACCTAGCAGTTGGGTGTCCTACGCTGCGCTTGCCGGTACGTGGTCGCCATTCGAGAACCTTTCTGCCCCATCGGCCATCGGTTCTTCGCGCTATGTGCCCCGCCCACTGCCACTTCAATGAGCTAATCCGCTGGGCTATGTCTGTGACCTTAGTTCTTCTACGAATCTCCTCATTTCTGATTCGATCACGTAAAGAAACACCTAGCATAGCCCTCTCCATAGCCCGTTGAGCGACCTTGAGCCTTCTTATGAGACCCATAGTAAGGGACCACGTTTCAGAGCCATCACTGGTAACACACATTGATTAAGCACTTTCGTCTTGAGGCACTGGGGTATTTTGGACGAGAAGACACTGCGTAACTTCCCGAACGCTGCCCAACCGAGTCGGATTCGTCGAAAGACCTCTTCCTCGAAGCTGGAACTTCCTGCCTGGATCAATTGACCCAGGTAGATATACTGGTCTACAACTTCGAGGGTGGAGCTCCCAACAGAAACAGGTAAAGGCGTTACGTGCATATTCGACATGACCTTCGTCTTGACAATGTTCATTTTCAGGCCGACCTGTTGGGAAACTCGATTTAGGTCTTCAAGCATCGTACTTAAGTCCTCCATCGATTCTGCCATGACAACGATATCGTCGGAAAATCGAAGGTGAGTGATATACTCGCCATTGATGTTAATGCCCAGTCCTTTCCATTCTAGAAGCTTGAAGGCATCTTCCAGAGCAGCGGTGAACAGTTTTGGAGATATGACATCTCCCTGTCTCACGCCTTTTTGCAATGGAATAGCCTTCGTACTGAGCTGTACTCGGACCGACATAGTGGCTTTAAGGTTAATTATGTTTATACATTTTTAATAAATTTTTAAAAATGAGGTTATCGATTGTATTTCACCCTTATGAATGTAGGAGAGTAAATGAATGAGGACATATGTTCAATATTGTCTCAAAAAGTAGGTAGCAACTGATTTTGATGATTATTTTACTATCCTTATCGACATTTCCTTTTAATAAAAAGGTGTGGTGTGTGTGTTTCGTAGGTACATAAATACAAATTAACATTTATTTTATTGAAAAACTAAATTCCCCGCTCCCGAACAATGAGTAAAACTTAATTAACGAACAAATTACTGCACAATCTTCGGCAAAAATATTTATTTTTAATTTTTTATGAAAATTTCTGTGAATTTTCAATTTTGGTAAACACACCGCCAGTGATTCGCTGTAATATATTAAAAGTTAATTGCGTTTAATTAAGCAGATATTATTTACGTTTAATTATTATTCACGCTCTGTTAAGCGGCCGCTTGCCTTTGATGGCAGTTCATTATTACGTTATTCAATAGAGTGCTTTTACGAAATCAGACGTACTTTCTTGAGGAGAGACAACAGCTTTGTTTTCCATTACGTCAGTGATTCTCTACAATACATACACTGAAGATTTTGGGCATAGTAATAGCCCAATACACTTGGAAATGACGTCATGTCAAAAAGATGTTACTTAAATAAATACTTTGTACTTAAATCGCAAAAAAGTCAATAAATTATTTTATCCGACATTAAAATTGACAGCAAACAGCACCTGACATGGTGCTGTTTGCTGATGACACCTCGCTAATATTTAAAATAGATTGTCATAACAAAGATACTAACGCGGTGAACAGCACCATGTCTTCAATTTCTGATTGGTTTTTAGCCAATAACCTCATGTTAAATCTAAATAAACAGGCAAGAGCAATTCGGACTCGTACATGAAGGGTTCCGTACCAACGTACAATGTTTTAAAACGCTGAAGAAACACGTTTCTTGTATGACGACCCCCTTTAATAATTATTAACTTTATCTTATTTTAGTATTTGTTGTTATAGTGGTCATAGTAATACATCAGCTGTCTTGCTATTACGGTTCAAGAGATAGAGCCCTGTGACAGATCGAGTTAAAAACGCTGATAAAAACACGTTTTTTGTATGACGACCCCCTTTAATTTTCACCTTTTTTTTAGTATTTGTTGTTATAGCGGCTACAGTAATACATGACAGACGGACAGACGGACAGACGGACAGACGGACAGACGGACAGACGGACAGACGGACAGACGGACAGACGGACAGACGGACAGACGGACAGACGGACAGACGGACAGACGGACAGACGGACAGACGGACAGACGGACAGACGGACAGACGGACAGACGGACAGACGGACAGACGGACAGACGGACAGACGGACAGACGGACAGACGGACAGACGGACAGACGGACAGACGGACAGACGGACAGACGGACAGACGGACAGACGGACAGACGGACAGACGGACAGACGGACAGACGGACAGACGGACAGACGGACAGACGGACAGACGGACAGACGGACAGACGGACAGACGGACAGACGGACAGACGGACAGACGGACAGACGGACAGACGGACAGACGGACAGACGGACAGACGGACAGACGGACAGACGGACAGACGGACAGACGGACAGACGGACAGACGGACAGACGGACAGACGGACAGACGGACAGACGGACAGACGGACAGACGGACAGACGGACAGACGGACAGACGGACAGACGGACAGACGGACAGACGGACAGACGGACAGACGGACAGACGGACAGACGGACAGACGGACAGACGGACAGACGGACAGACGGACAGACGGACAGACGGACAGACGGACAGACGGACAGACGGACAGACGGACAGACGGACAGACGGACAGACGGACAGACGGACAGACGGACAGACGGACAGACGGACAGACGGACAGACGGACAGACGGACAGACGGACAGACGGACAGACGGACAGACGGACAGACGGACAGACGGACAGACGGACAGACGGACAGACGGACAGACGGACAGACGGACAGACGGACAGACGGACAGACGGACAGACGGACAGACGGACAGACGGACAGACGGACAGACGGACAGACGGACAGACGGACAGACGGACAGACGGACAGACGGACAGACGGACAGACGGACAGACGGACAGACGGACAGACGGACAGACGGACAGACGGACAGACGGACAGACGGACAGACGGACAGACGGACAGACGGACAGACGGACAGACGGACAGACGGACAGACGGACAGACGGACAGACGGATCCGAATCTAGGTTAATTCTAGGTGAAATTTGGTAGGATGGTGTAATCCTATGACCTAAACACATTGTGCAAAGTAAATAAATATGTTTTTAAAATAAGGGTCATTTTCGGGGAATAAATTAGAAAATTAAAAAAAAAAATTTGCAAACCTTACTTTGTCATATATCAAATGAAAGGGCTCGTTATGAGGATCTCAAATATATTTTTGTATAATTATAAAATTCATGAAAGAAGACGAAAATTGACCACCCCCCACTTATCTTCCAAATTACTGAGCCTAAAATTTTGAAAAAAATATGATATACGAGTATATTTCATTACTTGTAGGTACATTACAGGAAAACCTATAAGAATTGAATAAATCGTACGGAACCCTCTCCACGCAAGTTTAACTCGCACTTGGCCGGATTTATTTTATAATAAATTGCCAGTGCCGGATTTATTTTATAACAATTTACTGTCTGGCATATCAAAGACCGATTGTCTTTGATATGCCAGACAGTAAATTCAAAGCGTATGTAAAAAAAGTACTTTGTCAGGCTTATTATAGGACTGATGACTATCTTTAATACGAAAAAGTCTGGTTTGAGCTTGGCGCGGGTCCCTCTAGGTTTTTATACCTAGACATGTCATAATATAGGTACATTGGTACATACTAAATTTACAAATTGACATAATTGCCGCCCAATAAAATAAAAAAAAATTAAAAAAAAAAAAAATTGCGTAATTCTTATAATTCGTCCGTATAACTTATCCTAAGTTGTAAGTTTGTTAGTTGACGTCTTTAGAGAAAACATGCAGTGCAGTTTGTTGCCGCTTCTTCTGTACTTGCGCCTAGGAAGCGGCATAAACTTAGCTGTAAGTAATGATTTATTATTAAGAGATATTATAAATATCCTATGATAATAAAGATATTTTGAATTGAATTATAATTCCACTCCACGCAACCCTTAATGAAAATTCATCTCTTGGGAAGTTTCCCGCTGAATGCACTTCGCATTTAATTTAGCTGTAGTGGCGGAGAATAAAAGCCATTTAATAGCCGCAGCGGCTGCATTTACTCTTCTTAGTGTAGTTGGCGTTACCAGGTCTCTCATATGTAACGCAGCTATTGAATCTATTTTCCTTTTTACGATCATTTATGGAGAAACATGAAAAAACAATACAGAAATAAGTACTTTTGACGTGACAACGTCTTAAATTAGGTTGCGGCTGGGAGTCACTTATGAAAAAGTGTAACGCTCGGTAACGTTACGATGAGTCACCGAACGAGAGAGAGGCCCGCCGAATGCCTTGCGTCTCTCTCCCACTCAACTATGATCGGTCTGCCGCCGTTGTCACGTAAAATCTTCGCCCGTAAAACCGACTTTACAGGCAACCATTTTTTTATTTCTTTTTGTGATTTTTTACATCAATCAATTGTTTCCTGTTATTCTCATTCTTTTTTGTAATTTGTTGGAAAATGCTCTGTTAATAATAAGAAGGCAGTTTGCACAAGTAAATAAGACGCGAATAACGTTTATATAGACTGTGGATAACTTAATGAATTCATCTATATCCTACGTGTAACTTCTGTACATACAAAGAATCTTATGTTTAGACAGAGTTGATTCCGCTTATTACATCTATTATATTATTATTACACATTACATTATTAATCTATACGAAACCAGATTACTTCAGATCTATTTTTCTTTTGTTGGCCCTTAAATTGTGCTAGGTTGTTAACCTTTTAAAAATATTTCTACTTACGTTCTACGGATTTCACTCCCATTTATGTTCACTCTATTGCAAATCCTATAAACCAGTTTGGTTCGCAGCGACCTTAAGCGCAATCTGCCATTTCCTTCTCTCTTTGTGTCGGATCACTTTATCATGCCGGAATTCATACTTTAAATCCTCCAACCTTTATGAAATACAACTAAAGCGCCAACCTCTGAATTAAATTCTGTAGGTAAATTAATTTTATGATAAAGCAGCGCCTGCCGCCCTCCCTGTCTCGGGACTACGAAACTGTTTCACGTAGAATTGTTTAAATTATTTGGAACTAATATTTAGTGCCTATTACAAATTATGTACGCTACGGATTAACAAACGAAAGATGTACTCTTATCTTCTTTTATCACAAGCAAAATAGGTATTTTTTCCCAATACACACAATTAATTCATCATTGGTATTTGATATTCCAAACCCCCTAATCTGCTGATCAACGAGTGCAAAAATAATACGAACGCGCGACAGAGCGAGTTCATTTTTAGGCTAGACAAACTATACCTTTATTAAGCAAGAGTTTTTTTAGGGTTCCGTACAAAAAATAAAAAAAGGAACCCTTATAGGATCACTCGTGCGTATGTCTGTGCATCCGTCTGTCACAGTCAATTTGCTCTGAATCGAAAATATTTTTTTAAAGTAAGGCTCATTTTCGGGGGACAAATTAGAAAATTAAAAAAAAAGTTTTGCAAACATTACTGTGTCATATATCAAATTAAAGGGCTCGTTATGAGGATCTAAAATATATTTTTGTTATTATTGTAAAATGAATAGTTTTGATTTTATTCATGAAAGAAGACTAAAATTGACCATTCCCCCCTGATCTCCGATGACTACCGAGCCTAAAATTTTGAAAAAAATACAATTTATAGTTCATTGCTTGTAGATTACAGGAAAACCTATAAGAATTCAATCGATTGTACGGAACCCTCTCCACGCGAGTTTAATTCGCACTTGGCCGGTTTTATTTTTTTATTGCACTGACGCAGTATACCTTAGGATTTAGCCTTGTCTTTATGGTAAAAGAAAGGACTATCATGGCTACCTAAGACTAGAAAACACAATTTGTCATAGAATACGAGCCGCATCGCTGGGATAAGGTACGCAGTTTCAGACATGCAGCTCGCGTGACCCGCATCCGTCATCCCTCTTCCTCGTGTAGAGTTAGAGCGAGAGGCTGCACTCACGAGAATGCGGGCAGCTTATTGCACTTCATTAATTCTGCACTCGCAGTCGCATCGCACAACACAAGTCATGGAGAGTAGGGAAATAAAAATTACTCTTCATGAAATGTAAATTGGACACCCACCTGCTAGGTGGTCAGACGACCTGAGCAAGGTTGCAGGAAAACGCTGGATGCAGGCCGCTTCCGATCGGTCGTTTTGTAAATCCTTGGGGGAGGCCTATGTCCAGCAGTGGACTTCCTGTGGCTGATATGATGATGATGATGATGACATGTAAATTAGTACTAAAACTAGCCATTAATATTTATTTTTATTCTAAATTAAAAGTAAAAATTAAAATGTTTTTGTAAACAGGCTTTTGTTTACAACAATTAACAAATAAAAGTGCGCCTCTAGACGAATCAATCCCAAACTCGGTAGGCTTATGTAAGTACATAAGCACATTCCCTCCCTGTGTCGATGTTTCCCCATAGGTACCTACGTATGACTTAGGGATTTTGGGATTGAGTACAACTACTAACATAGCATTAATAAATTAAACAAGCAAACAGAAAATTTAAATTTAAAAAAAAGTTCAAACTTGTACTTAGTTAATTTTATTTTAAAAAGTTAGCTCATATCTATAGCAATGAACTAAAAAGTTTAAAATGCTCCTCAAGACGAATTAATCGAGTCTAAACTCAGTGAGGTTATGATGTTATATCACAAAGATGCCATCGCCACCTTCTGGCTTCATCATCATCATGTTGCATTGTCTTACTTACTTATGTAATAATGTGAAATGGGTCTAATTATTTACCTTGCAAGATTTGATTACAGACACACAAACAACGGAACAGATGATACTAAATAAAAGATTTTAATATTAAGATTCTGACTCTTACTCGTATCACGGCCATAGCTTCAAGAGTTTTGCTAATAAAAAAATCCTGTAATAAAATATTTTCCTCTAATTTTGAACAAGTCTATGTCGAAAAAAAACCTCGCAGTGAGCTTGATTCTCTTTTTTCTATTAAATACCTATTCACTTTTATAAGTGAATAGGTATTTAATAGAAATAAACGGGCAAGTGCGAGTCGGACTCGTACATGGAGAGTTCCGTACCACCGTACAAGTTTTAAAGATGGACAGATGGACAGACAGCGGAGTCTCAGTAATAGGGTCCCGTTTGCACCCTTTGGGTACGGAACCTTCTCTTATACGTCCCAAAGGTATTTTCTGGTAGACAGCGCTTAGCGTTAAGATTATACCTATTGTACATTAATTTTATAGTGCAATAAATTAGATAAATAAAATAAACCCTAAAAATGAAGTTAAATGGGCAAACGCTCATTCCGACGAGTATTCACTGAATTTTTTTGGTTTTCATCTAGGCTATTTAATTTATATTTAAATGAACTTATTTGTGAAATGAGCAATATGGATGTCGGTTGCAGGATCGATGGTGTTTCAGTAAAGAGCATAAGTTATGCCGATGATATGATATTGTCTCCTTCACCGGATGGATTAAGAAAAGTTTGTGAGACTTACGCTGTGCAGCATGGTTTAAAATAGAATGAGTGAAAAAATGAGTTCATGTTGTTTAAAGGCAATATTAATGAAAAATAGAGTACTTTTGAAACGTGTTGAACAGTTTAAGTATTTAGGGCATATTTTATCAGAAAATATGAAGGATGAATTGGACATTGAAATAAAACTCAGAGTACTGTCGGTAAGCGGGAATATGTTGGCCCATAGATTTATTCGTTGCAACGCAGAAGTAAAAAAAAACATTATTTCAAGCCATTGACATGAATATATAGACCCGGCGTCTTCAAACACGGCCATGTCCTTTTTGGTAATATAGACTAAACACGAGAGTAGTACAGAAAGGTCAATACGAGTATATTTTTACATACCTACGAGTACGTGGTTCAAATTAAATCCTACATATATTTTAATAAATGCGAATATTGGTAAGTATGGCTGGATGTACGGATGGGTGTATGGATGGTTGTATGGTTGTATAGATTTTTAGATTGTAGACTCACGGCTATCATATTTATAAAGGTAAAAGTTAAACTGCACATATCTGTTTCTTTGGTAACCTTTTATTATTCTTACTTAATTACTTCACATAATGTTTTGCACTAGAAGAAAGTGATTTCTTGTACTTGTATACCTTTTTGTTTTCTTTTTTCTTTGTTAGCTATCTCTGTATTTAATGTTTTATATAATCATCGTAGGTATTGGGTCTAAATGACATATTTTATTTAGATTACATATATGAAGATTTGTAATCGGCTTATAGTTATATAATAATTAATCAAAATCGATTTAGCCGCGTAGTAGTTACGAGGAAACAATTATAGGGACAAACATAATAAAACATCAAAAATGTGTAAGCGGCCATTTTGGATCCAAAATCTGAGCAGCCCCACATACAAAATTTTTGAGCCCTCGGAGGTCCTAGTGAGACGTTACGAGATATGACTTAATTTTATAAAGCAGTTATAGCATATGTAGATAAAAATTATAAAACTTAAACATTTTTAAACGTTTTACAATCATTAATAACTGAGTAACAAACAAATAGTTTTTCGATGCTTCCATGAAGAAAGTGAAATGTAGGCATATTTATGATGTCTACATTTCACTTCTGTTTTGTTAGTCTATGACGAATCATTCCATCGGTTGACAGATCATTCACTCATTTCATTCATTATGGCAGCCGAAATTTTGCAATCCGTATTTAATTTTCAATCAATGAAATCTAGTTACTTACCGATGGAAAGTTATTCCTTCATATTTTGCTTTGTTCTTTGAATTACTAGTGCAGTATCTCAACACACACCAAGGCATTTTTGACTAAGTTGACAGTGTTTTCTTTAATGAATTGTGGAGTGTTTTATGCGCGTATTGCTAGCGAGTGACTAATGTGAGGTTAACAGTGATAGCATATGATAAACAGAACACAACTGTGGTATGTGGCGTCTTCTCTAGTACGTAAGTACATAGATCTCGTTGTTTCAAGCATATTGCCAAAGCTTTTACACGTGTGCACTATGTACTAACTAAACTGCCAAAACGTACAGTGCTCTGAGGATTCAATATAATAACACATTCCCACGATTTTGTAGTCCATGGGGCACATTTGCGGATGCTGGCATAGATGATTTTTATGCTATCATGCGCAAAAAGTCTGCTTCGATGATGCAAAGAATGCGTGGGAGCACCAATGGAATCTTGAAAGTGATAGATGGTAGAATGGATGTCGAAGTGTATGGGATGTAAGCTACATGTAGAGTATACTAGCATAGATCGAGGAGACAGATGTAACTTAATATAAGATATGGGCCAGTGTATCTCGATTTTTTTTAATTGTTTTTTTTATTTTTATTTTTTTATCTTAGACGTCTTCATGTTTTACTGGGAAAAGTATCGGTTGTTTCTGCAACAGTTGCCTTACAAAAGCTCTAATAATCTAAACATTATCATCATCTGGTCGTTTTTAGTCTCCACTGCAGGAACACGACCCTCTCTCTACTACCAGAGCATACTTGGCTAGAGTAGCTATAGAGGATTTGGCATAGGCCAAATCCTCTAGCTACTCTGGAAAAGTATAGACTCTCCACGCTGGCCAGACGGGTTGGAAAGATCTCATTGATGTTTATAAGGTCGCCTTCTATGACATCCACGGGAAGACTAGGATTGGTCCTATTCTACTCTGCCGGGAACTACAGGACTAATGAAACGTACGAAATATTGAAACAAAAATTGAAATATGTAGTAGTGACCGTGTTCCGTACCGTCGTTAGTTCGTGGCCTGCATTATTAGTAATGTGCAGAATTGATCGCACGCAGCTCCAGCATTCCGATATCAGGCGGAGTCAGGAAAGTTGACTCTTGTTTAGTCTCATATGTCGTTTTTTTAGGGTTCCGTAGTCCACAAGGAAACCTTATAGTTTCGTCATGTCCGTCCGTCCGTCTGTCTGTCCGTCCGGGCTCGTACTCCGCCGCTACTGCACCGATTGTCACGAAAATTGGTGGAGAGATAGATATTGAAGTTCCAAAAGTTGGATTTTAAAATTATGAAAAATTTTACTTAATTTTGAATTTAAAAAATTAAATTCGACTAACCCCAACGTGTGGGGTATCCTTGAAAATGTATTTTAAAATGCAATAAAAACTTCTTTGAAACTATGTAGATCAAACCCCCCAGTCTTGAGATAATCTAATTCAAAGTTAAAAATTGAGGTGTCCCCCCACCGTAAATTTTGAAATATTACTAAAATAATTCTAAAAAAAATGTGGTACCTATATACCTTAAAGTATGTAGGTACTTTCAATTAAAACTATAGCGGTCTCGGTATCATAGATAGTTATTTTTTAATACGTCATAAATCGTAAACCAATTTACCTTTAGAACTTTTATATTATGTTACTTGCTGCTACGGAACCCTTCATGGGCGAGTCCGACTCGCACTTGGCCGCTTTTTTTTCTAATCTAGGTTTTCCTTGAACTGTAACTGGAACTTATTGCCCATCTTAGCGTGTTCCTGGCTGCGTTCTTATTTGCGGAGTCGATCCGAATTTCGAGGTGCATTTTCCGTTTCCCAAATGATGTGCATGTGAATGGTTACCTGGAGAAATAACTTCGTTACGATAAATCAAGCGAAAACAAACGAATCATGGAATGGAAAAGAAAACATGAATCTGTATTTAGATATAAGATTACTGTGCGAAATTAGTTCAGTATGGCCTTGAATTATCATTAAAATTATTAACAATGTATTAAAAATAACCTTAGATTTATAAAATTCTCTACAGAGCTGCATTGTCTTTGTGCTTACGTGGAATAGGTACGAGTATCTTAGTTTTCTCTTTAATTAATGACGCAGCATCTTTGAAAGCTCACCCCCGTCTCAAAGGAGTTTACCGGAAGTGGATAAAAATAAGTAACGACTACATCGCAGGACCTTCTGATTATATTATGAGAATAAAAACTAAGATTTAAGTTTTATTTTGACTGCATCCGTGGTCCAGTGGTCAAGGCTTTGTGATATGGAGGTTGTGAGTTAAAATCCCACTGGTTAGCATACTTTCTGAAAAGTTGTTTCGTGTCTGGTTAGGATATTGCAGGCTTGAATAATCTGATTATCTAAAAAGAAAGATGATTCCGTGCTTCGGAAGGCACGTAAAGCAGTGAGTCCATAAATTCATCCAGCGTTTGTTTAAAACCTATCCTAGGATTGGTTCTGGTCAACCCTTTGAGTTGCGAAGGTCAGACGGCAGTCGCTCTGTGTAAAAACTAGTATCCCCGACAAATCACCTAGGGAAGGTAGCGGGCCCCGGGCTCTGAACCGTTACCGGTGAGGATGCGACCGAAAGTGCGCTCGGATGATGACGATGATTTAAGTTTAATTTCACAATCTAAAATAAAGTTTCTCGTCGGGCTGCTATTGGTGTTCGCCATAGAAACTGTTTGAAACCGGGTTATTTTTGGTGTATTTTAATAACAATAATATTTAGCGTCAACTTCCTTTAGGTTTGATTTAAACTCCCCTTGTTTAGATCGACCATCCAGCCGATCCAGCATAGTCCTACCAACGTAATAAGTATTATATAAAACAAGATACACGTTTAAAAACTAAAACTCGACTACGGGAAAATTCATAATGATAAATATGAATTATCCAATTAATGCTAGGTCGGCAGACACTTACGGCAAACAATGTGCCTATATATTTTTGAAATTTGCTAATTAAGACATTTCATTTAATACTCCACTCGATATCGAACCGAAAATAATTTGGTTGGTTTGTTTGGAACATTTTCATACGTAACATTCATCATGATTAAGCACACAAAGTGTAGCCTACGAGTGTTTTACCTGGACTGTTTAGATTGACAACTCATTAAATCGAGTGATGGTGCGGCAGATGCTATGGAACGCACATATTCCACATACTTACTTACATACATAGACTGTTAAAATCATCACCCTTCCTTTGCCGTAGTGGCATAAAAAAATCATTGCAGCTTTAGTTGTCTATTCTGTTTTTCCGGCATATTATCTCATGGAAAGAGACTAGATGCACAATATGACAGGAGGGATTGCTTAATTTGTTATCATTAGATGTAAGATGCATTTTTAGAAACGACTGTTTGTAGGGATCATACGAATGTTGATCTAATACATTTCTTTCTCAACGCATGGCAAAACACCAGTGCTACATGACAAAGGTTATTGTGCGTTTTACCAACTTTCTTTAAATGGAAATTAGATCAAATTCGTACTGTATCCTCAATAGATCAACAGATGGGTCCTCGAACTCGAAAAGCAATGAATTAGGACGTGAGGTGATAAGCTGAGCCTGCGATGCGACAATACGAGTCTGCACCCTAAACATGCACAGAATACAGTAAGAGTATACAGAACGGAATCTCCTAAGGTATGCGCAATATGCATCCCCGTTCCCCGCCACCGCACCTCTCCCCCGTTCATGTACACCCGCGTGCGCCATGCAGTGTGTTCGCCCGCTCACGCCGCTCGACAAGGCGAAAACGGGAGAGAGGTGCGGGGATGGGGAACGGGGACGCATATTGCGCGGGACCTTAGGAGATTCCGTTCGGTATACTCTTATTGTCTTCTGTGACATGGCGTTACGAGGGTTTGCATAAGCAGCGGATCTGGCTATTCCAAAGCAGCTTTGACTCTCAGAGAAAAACTTGTGAAATTGATAAACGTCCTATAGTAATACAAAATCAAAATAAATGAAGATTTAAAGAAAACGACAAGCAAAGGCGACAAAATAAAACGTAATTTTAATAACTCAGCTTTGATATAAACCATATACTCCTAAATACCATTTGTTTCTTTTAAACTTTCGTTCAAGCCATAATACTTTCAAGAACAGCCACAAAATTTGTCATAGACGACGCCAACTTTACGCATTTTTCGTAATAGACGATAATCCATAATGAAACGTTTACCAGCCTGTCACTTATGGGAGAAAAATATGAAAAGTTCGGACGAACTCGTCCAAACTCCCTTGGGAGCAGTTTGACCATTTTCGTTCGTCTCAGCTATAAACATGGCGCAAACAGGAAAGATCTAAGGATTAGAACTGGCTGCGAAGGACATTTGCAATATTAATGAGCATGGGTTACGAACAAAGTTAAGAACATCTTCGACGAACGACTTCAAATACTAACTTTACTGGAATAAATTAAGGTGAATGGCTATTAATGAGGCTAACGACAGAGGGATCGCCGTGGCCACATACTGGTCAAAGAAGTGAAGTTTGAAATTGGAGATACAGTGAAACCATTTCGACTCGATAAGAAGAAGGTGAATGGTTTGATTCACGAAAAAAGAAAGTATATGTATTTGTTAAAATACAGATACACAAGTATTTATTCCTAACGGGGCAGACAGAGCCTAGGGCCGTTAGACCCAAAGACCACGTTTAGAGTGACGTTGGGCGTGAAGATGGAAAAAGGGAATCTTTTAAGGAATAGTTTAGATTTTCACCCATTTCCTCGATCGGTTTTAACGATCTGCGCGGAAAAAGAAACTGCTGGTCCATTCTACGGTTTTCCTTTTCTCCCAGACCAGCAAACGGGCTACAATGATGTCAATGGTTCATAACCACCAAACAGTAACACGTTATCTTCAGGGTGTAAATTTACAGTCGACAATTACTAAAAGGGCGTCTAAATGGCAAAAAAAAATGTTTTTGTATAGTCAATACTGGGAACTTGTAACAGTTTTTGACTTTCTCTCGCTGAGTGGACAATTTATACAAATTTCCATATGTGTATCTTAGTAACTATTGGTCCCATAGGAAGAGTTGTTCATATTGACAGGCTATGTAGCCCCTTTAAATATTTATATATTTCGATCGTCCAGTTACACTTGATAAAAGTTATACCAGGGCATCACCCGCAGTTCTCCACAAGAAGGAGAAACAAACTCTTCGCCGTCATAAAGGTCGGCGGTCCTGACCGAGTGACCTGCATCCTGTTTGTCCCGCCTCAAGGCGTTCCCGAAGGACCAGCGTCTCCTACGAGTACACTATCAAAGGCCAATTAACGCTCGTTTGCGAGAATAAACGCAATTAGATTCTTCGCAGCCTCGCACAACAAAATATGGAAACTTCAGATGAAAAATTATTTGTGTACTTTTCACTTTACCGATACGATTTGGCATTTTTCACCGCTTGAGTTCGGATTTCTCCATGCTCAAAGATAATCTAAGATTCAAATAGTATAAAGAGGAATCACAAATATCACAATAGACTGATTCTTCAAGGCGAATAGGTCACCCTCTTTACATACAGAAAATAAAGAATAGTCTATCCAAATAGTGGATTCTAGTATATTTAAACTTTGATCAAGCTATGCCAAAGATGCGCGACAAAAGAAGGCTTTCCGTTGTAACACATAAAAACATTTCATATCATTGCGATGAAACTAAAGGTGATTTAGTTATTACATAGGCACGCATTATATAATACTTTATTTCTACTTTCTCATTACTTTATGCTGAACCAAGGATGTTTTGTTTATCAATTCGTTGGAACGTTGCGTTCCGCTTCGGTGATTTATCGTGCACTTGAACTTGGAAACAAGGTTAATCTCAATTGGAAGTTAATTGTTTGATATTGTTAGGTTATTTCTTCCAAAAGAGCGTGAAACGTTTTGTCAAGGTCAGCAACGCACAAACCGAAGCCTTTTAGACCGTGGCATCAATGTACAGAGTATTTAGTACCACTTGTCACGAGGCAGGACTCTCATCTCACATGGTTCTCTATAGATAACGTCTAACAAAGTATACTGAAACTATTTTAAGGGTAAATACAGCCCAAGATTCGGAACAACTTTCCCCAAGGAATACATATACGAGTATCGAATTATTTTTTTCCTTTCTATTGGTACTCGAATCAGCTAATCGGCTAACTTGTTTGGGAGGCCAAAAATGAATTTTCATATTTCGGTTAAGCTATATATTTTCAGAATTTTCGGTAATTGCTCTCTATAGTTCACACAAGTTGGTAATCGCCTGCATGCTAGTTAGTGCGACGCGAGCTTTTTGAAAGTTTTATGAGCTTTGCTCCCGGGCCGCCGCCGCGCACCGCGGTCAACAACGCCGGCCAAACGTGGAATAACCTCAATACCGCTGTCCTCTTTTACATTTTAATTAAATATTACTCCGGTTTCTAAATAAAACTACCCTAATATTGCCTGAGTGGTCCTAATGTCTCGTCTGAAAAAAATGCTATACGGCAGTAAATTCACCTTTTAGCATTTTAAAACGTAAGAAAAACGCCGTTTGCCGTTCGTATTAAAGAAATAAATAAATAGTTGACTATTTTTTTTACTGATCACTAATAAATAAACTAGCAAGTGAGAGTCAGACTCGTACATCAAGGGTTCCGTACCTCCATACAATGTTTTAAAACGTTGAAGAAACACGTTTTTTGTATGACGATCCCCTTTAATTTTTAACTTTTTCTTATTTTTAGTATTTGTTGTTATAACGGCCACAGTAATATATCGGTGAAGTTTCAAGTGTGTAGCTATTACGGTTCAAGATATCTCTTGAATCCTCCTCCTTGATCTCCGCTGTCTGTGCGTCTGTCACAGTGCTCTATCGAGCACTGTGACAGACGCACAGACAGCGGAGTCTTAGTAATAGGTTTCCCTTTTCACCCATTGGGTACGGAACCCTAAAAAGGAGTTCGCTTCCTGCCTTTATTCAGAAATTAATATTTATAATTTTTCATGCTCGTCTGGGACTCTTCTATGCTAGTCTGAGACAAAATAATAAATTTTTAATCAAATTTTTAAATATCACCATATTAGTTTTAAACAATTTATTTCAAATGAGGGCGCCACTTATGTTACCACTTCACCTTAAGAGTGGATCGAGGTAATTGGCGAAAATGAGAATCATGTTAATATGCGAAGGAGCAATCCCCCGTTATTATTTTGATCCCTTTTTACACCTTCTCGCCCACCATCATGCTAAAAGTGGCCTTTGGGTCATGCAGCATGCAGCTCAAGGCTATTTAGAGTCGCAATACCCAAAATGCTCTGTCAGACGTGATAGACCAACAACCAGATGGCGATATGACCTCGTTATATTCTTAACCTAAATGAGCAGGAAGTAGCGACAGACAGAACGACGAGTGGAAGAATAAAGGGGAGGCGTTTGCCCAGTTGTGGGGACATAACAGCCACAGGCTAGTAAAAAAAAAATATATGTTAGTGGTCAATACTTGCGTCCGATTTTTCAAGCTACCTAAACACGTAGCCTATCAAGTGCTATCTAGCGACCATAACCGAAATCAAAATCTTATCTTGCCTTCTAAAGCACACAGAACCAACTAACACTACGGACATAGACATACCGCGATAACTTTGAAGGCGGCACTAAACTTAGCTGTAAGTAAATGATTTGATGTCAACATTTATACATCGAAAGCAATTATTAAAAGTTATAAAAATATTTATATATAAAGATTAATAAATGATTTTGATTTTAAACTAAAATATCGTAGGCATCGTAGGGCTGAATTTCCGTAAAGACGTAGTCTCCTAATTGCTTGCCGGATAGTGCCGGTGGTGCAATGATTTTTTTCAAAAAAACCTATGGATATATTGGCATGTCCCTACGTTTGCTTTTTTTTTCTTACTTCTTTCTTCTTTCTTTCTTACTTCGGTTGTTATTCGGGCACAGCGCGACAGCAATAGATTTTAATAATACCTATTTTGCAATTCCCTTAACCTTAGTCATGCCTTCTAAAACACCGCTACCGTATACCGCTGAACCATCCTTTCCACAGAAAGTAGACTCTTCTTGGGTTTAAAAATAAAATGGAACTTAGAACATTAATTCGCTCATCTTCTCCTCCGAGCACGTGCCAGTTTCTAGTGTCTGGGCTCTGGGTTTGGTATCTAATTGGAATTGCTATGTGCATGGTACAAGTTACATGGCGTAAAATTGTCAAAATAATAACAAATATTTGTAACTAAAAAGATTTTGTTAGCTGCAGGAAGTCTGTGTTGTTTTGTTTTTGAGATAATAAGAAGCCCGATGTTCACAGATTTAGCGGTGTTCACGTTTTGATTGTATTCAAATATAAAGCTAGGAAGTAGGTCGGTAAGCAAACACCCCGAAAAATCACAAAAATGCATGTATTGGAGTTGTAGTGCAGTAACAGAAGTATGTCTAGTTGTAAGTACTTATATCAGAATAAATCATAAATAAAGACAGTTCTAATCCCATTGTGTTTGACTAAAGAAAGACACCTCCTACACTACACTGCGACCCTGCCAGTCGGCGCAACCCAGCGCCGGCTAGGGCGCGTCATGGTGTGTGCCGCATACCGCGTATAATATGAAGAATTACGAAAAGAAAGTAAGTAAGTTGACTAATTCTAATCTAACAGTGGTCTTTGTGTATAAATACATCACAAATACCACTTTCTTTACCGTCTTTCTATTTATTATTCCTTCCCTTATCCGTATCTTTATAAGTATGGTCTATGAAGATTGCGTGGCAATAGCATACAAGACTTGGTGGCAGGAATACCTGCACGGGGGCGCCTCGCAATAAGTCAGTGCGGCTCGGGAATACCGACGAAGGAGGAAGGCGTAAAAATGTTATGACGGCCTTATTGCACATTTCATATTTATGCAATCAGCCGGCATTTACTGCTGCTACTTTTCAATGTTATTTTGTTTTATAGATGCTGTTTTTATCGTAAATTCTCCAAGTAAATTATAAAGAAGGCTTTTAATACAGATATTTTTTCTACTGTTCCTTGTGTGCGAAGTAGATAGCGACAAGTAAAATTCGAGCATCTGGAATTCGATTTAAAATTTAAAGTGGCCTTTCTACGGTCCCAAGCGACTACTCCGTTAGGTGAGAGTGTATGAGGATCTAATATACCATTACATATAATACATGCAGTCCTGCACCCGGCGCTGCCTACAAACAGAGGAATACGACGAGCTACCGTACCGAGAGCTCACGACACATTGCTCAAACTCAGACTTATATACTCGTATCGTAAGTAAGTACATGTAACTCAATGGTATTAGGCATGATCGTTACCGATTCCGTACGTTGTTTTGGCATTGCTTGTGATTTGAATTGAAATACTATTTTGTGTCGCAACGGTTGGAGAGTTTCTTTTTAGGAGGGCGCCTGATGTTGATAATCTTAATTTTGGTCTCACTTCCATGCATACAAATTCACTCTAGCCGAAGCGAGCCGTGCGGGGAGGGAAGAATCGCGGCGGGTCAATGAGGCTGGTTTACGCGTTTCTGGTTTTTGAGGTTTTTTTCGTTTTAAAAAGAATATTTATTATTTATTAAAAAGGAAGACATTATGATGACTGCCTTATGTTTAATACAATTATAATCCAAGTTACAAGGGTTAATTGTATTTCTTGAATACATTTTAGTATAATTCGGAGGTGATTTGGAGGCAATTTCGCAATTTTCTATCGAGAAAATTTGAAGCAATCGTGTTTTCGAAACATATATTGACTAGAGAAGTCCTGAACTTTGCTGTGTTTTTATTTCAAAGTGAGTCTTTTGTTAATACTGATAATATTTAAGATCGCTCTAAGTACTATCAGGGTCATACGCGGTCTTAATTCAGTTATATTCGAGTGGCTTGTAAGTGTACTTTAATGCAAAGAAAAACAATATTGCGCACTCATTCTTAATACTACCTGTAAGTGGATGTCGGTTTGGAAAAAAAAGCACTTCGTATGAAATCTGTTACTACAAATAAAAATAAGAATTAGTAATTCTATAAAGAATTTATTACAACATTCAATCCAATCATTACAATTTTCTAGAAAGTATTTGTTCAATTTTTAAGAATTCCAGAAGGATCAATTTTCTTACCCTTTCTCTGAATGCTGTACTTGTACAAAGGACTAAAGCACAATTATCTCAGGCGCTGGCGCTGGCTGCTATAACTAGAACTTGTTGCACAAAAACGAATACAAATACTACTAAGTTATTTGAGGAAGCAACACGCTGAGAAAAATAATGCAACGGGGAAAACATTACTGATGCTGAAATATTTGAATTGAAACCGAAAAATATTAAAATCAGAGAAGTAAAGCCTACTGCACAGTTACTGTTACTTCAAGATATTAGGGAAATTATAATTTTCTCGCCCGCGTTGAACCGGAGGTATCAAAGCGAGAATAATGAACGGCTGTCCTTAAATTGATTCGTCATAATTCGGAGCCTGCGGTAATGGGCCCGCGCCTATTAGCGTCGCCAGCTCGACATTTCGCACCTTAAGCGAACTGGCCAACGATAACTAAAAACGTTCCGAACTCTGTCATAAAATTAAAAAAATAATTTACTGCCATAAAATTAAAAAAATAATTTACTACGAGGACAATCTTCTGTTAGTGGTTGTAATTTATATTTTATTATACTGATTTAAGGTCCTAAGTCCCCCAGGTAGGGCAGAGGATTTCAATAGTCTTTCTCCATTGCGATCGGTTTTTGGATACGCGCTTCACTTTGGGCCAGGTTAGCCCGATTGTCTTCATCTGCGCCACCAGGTCTTCTTGGTACTAACAATGAAACAACTTTTCACTTGCCCTGGAGAGTCCACTTTAGGGCTTGCCTCCGGAATGTGTGTGGGCTCTCTCCTGAGAGTATGTCCTGTCCAAGTCCATTTGCGGCGCATGATCTGCTTGTCAACTGGCATTTCCTGACACGCCTAGGCTCTACAGGCATTCGTTGGAGATCTTTTAAGGCCAGAAAATAACGAGTATTTGCCGCAGTTAGCGGTTGATAAAAAAAACGGATCAGCTGTGTGATCGCTTTGGTAAGTTCCCATGTCTCGCACCCAAACAGACAGACAGATTTATCGTTTGATCCGTGTGTTGTAATCCGTACAATTAAATTGAGTAAAGTAAACACTGCCATTGTTAATAAATACTTATTGTTATTTTAACATTTGCTATACCTGAAAAGGTCAATAAGAAGGACTGTGTAATTTGTAACCACATGTATTGTAAAACTCTTATTAAGCAAATAAAGAATTTAAATGAAAAGTTTTTGGACCACCAATTGGGTCGAAGTTGAGCGATGCGAAAGTTGCTCGCGGTTGGTTATTCTAGAAGCCGTGACCTCTTTCGCTCGTCTTGGGCTCTGCACCCAGCTATAGCGGTCGCGGAGGCTTTTCATCAAATCAAATCAAATTTGGTAGCCTTCAACTGTAGATCGTCCAGTTTGGCCTACATGTCGGCGACTTTATGGCTAAGCAAACACAAGTCGTCAGCGTAGTAGATCATTCAGTTAATTGGACAACTCGCCACTCTATACCACGACTCTTCTCGTCGTTTACCTTGTGAACGACACCATTTCCAGTACGATAAGAAAAAGTATTGGCGAGTGAGGACAGCCCTGCTTGATCAGCGTGTATGGCAATATCTTCCGAGAGCAGACCATCGTGAGAGACTTTGCAGAAGTACGAGACTTTGTGTAAGAAGGGTACATTTTATTGTGTATTGTATGTTAATAAAATTTAATTTAAACAAAACGAAGTTTTCAGTTTTTTTTATATATATATATATACGGACAAATCACACAGATTGAGCTAGCCCCAAATTAAGTTTAAAACTTAAAAGAAGTAGAATAACATTTTGAAAAAAATTTAAGATAGAAATTCTTTTCCCTTTGAATAATTTAGACCGCAACAATAAGTTTATACCGAGTTAAAGAGATTTACGAACTGACTGTCATAGCTTAGCGTTATGATATTTTACGTTTTGTTGGGCTGATTGGGCGGTACATACCTGGTCATAATTTTGTCGACTAATTCTTGTGAAACAAAGTTTTTAATCTTTATAAATTTAGTAATCTTTATCGGTTATTTATTGAAAACCAATATTTCTAACCTCACTTCTTATCCGGACCTTTACTATGCTTTTATACTCTTTCGCTACCATTCCACCAATACCGGACTACATTTTAAATAAATGGAGCATACTTCTGTCCACCCTAGTGGTACTTACTACATATACATATTGTTAGTGTTTCGTTTAAATGCTAATAGCGAGCTCATAAAACTTGTTCCGCCGCTGGCCCAGATTTATAGACTGCGCTGCACGACGCACGCTAATATTGTAGGTATATTGAGACATATGTTATGTTAGCAAACACGTTATACGAAGACACACGCGCGCGAGCCACGGGGGCTGCGACAGGGTCGGGACCCTAATCTATTCGAATGTAAGATTATAATTATGAAATTTAAAATTATGTACATTTATAAATTTAGTATGTACCAAATGTACTCAATTTATTACATTTGTGAGTATACAATTCATCTCATAAGTAGATCCAGCTCCACTTAAATTAAATTTTCATCAATAATAATAAATACTATAGTATTTACGAGTTGCATGTAGCCACGCTAGGTAACCACCGCACGGATGAAATGAGACAAATTGCCGGACTACATTTGCAATTGGCAGTTTAATAAATTGACGAACTTATATTTTTAATTTTTTAATTTAATACTCTTTATTGTTCTAAAGTAAAACATACTTTTAACAAATGGCGGACTTAATGCTAAGAGCATTTTCTCCCAGTCAACCATAAGGATAAACAGAAAAGTAATTTGTTCGGCGCAAAAGCAAAATTAATCAATTATGACTACCGATTGAATAAATACTTCATATAACATATTAAGAACATATACATAAAACATTACATTACTACATACATACTATATAATATATATCAGTATAAATATCTACTTATACAACACGTACCATTATATTATACCTACATATATAATTACAAATATAATCAATTTTGAGAACTTAATGATGATGACTTTACGGAGGAAGGGAGTTCAAAAGATGAGCATTAACTTTCTTTTTAAAAGAGAATTTGGTAGAAATTTCTCTGATGTCATCGGGTAAAGCATTCCAGAGCCGTGAAGCTTAGAGAGAAAAGGAGTTAGACATAAAATTTGTCCGGAAAAGAGGGATAAAGAGTTGACGTGTCTCATTGGAACGTAGTAGTCGATCATGAGTGTCTGAAAGATAATTGAATTTGCATTTTAAATATTCAGGAAATACAAAATTAGTAAGAATAGAGAAAAGGGTACACAGTAACCGAAGTTCCCTGCGTTGACGGATAGGAAGCCAATTAAGCTCCGAACGATAAGAGGACACATGATCATATTTACGAAGACAGAAAATAAAACGAATACAATTATCAAGAATTCGATCAAGTTTATTAACAAGATCTACATTTAGGTCAGGATAACACACATCAGCATAATTAAAGAGAGGAAAAATTAAGGACTGAACAAGTAAGATCTTTGTTTTGACAGGAAGAAAATTTCTAAGACGGTTTAATTGTTGGAGGCTTACGGTGATGGCTCGACTAATTGCAGCTATGTGAGTGGTCCAGCTAAGAGTTGAGTCGATATGTAATCCAAGATTTTTTACTGAATTACAATAAGGGATAATATTATTGTCGGCATAAAAATGGAAAGAGCTATATCTATAGCTTTGGTTAGTTGAATGCTTATTTTATTCGCAAAGCTTTCATTTCCTATTCAAATGCATGTGACTGCATCGCTTTATCTTCGCGCCGGCCGCAGCTCATGAATAATTCGCTCATTTCCGGCCGCCATTTTCGCGCCACACAATTTTCCCGTGCAAATAATAGCATTTATTTATATTCGACATTACACACGCCGGACTGTAAAACAATATGTTCTACCTCGACAAACGAATAAATGTGATGTTTGCTTCCACCTGCCGACTGAACTGGATAAATCAACAGCAAATAAATCGTATCAAATATTTACGAATTTACGTTAATTTACGAAACGAAAATGATATTTTTGTAAAGTAATTTTGTCGTTACTGCCTGATTTGTTGACACTAATCTCGAAATACTCAGGCGTCGGAACGAATAAACCAGAATAGTAATGTTTATCTTATTATCGTCACTAATTCCATAGAAAATCCATGACCGTCTCGATATCATCGAAATTTTACAGATTTTATAAATATATAACGTCATTGGTGATGGGTATTATAGTTAGATAACAGTCGTAGCTGGGTCAGATCAGCTATGAAAAATCTAATGTTAAAAAAAAGAAATGGAAAAATGTCAATTTGTCGAGACTTCATCACTCAACATCACCGCGCCAGTGTGGTCAGCCATTAGCCAGTGGCCAGCGCCCTGTAGGCGAGTTTATATTATAGTGTGAGAGAGTTAACGCTAGCTTTAAATCACAAGTCAAATCTCAATTCCTTTCCTCTTTTTTTTAGTCAGTATTCCTTTGCATTTTGTTCAGGTTCTTACTTTGTTTCGTGTACCTATTTATACATGTATGTATATATTTTATATAAGTATGTATTATTTGTATATATGTATGAGTTTTGTAAAACTATAGATTGTCTAAGTAGGGATAGTATTTTATCTGTTGTATATGTCCCTTGAAATATTGCACCTCACCTGTAACATAACTAAATTTCTTTTGTACATCCATAACTACGCTAAGGTTTCCTGGAAGAAATAGCTGTGCGATAAGGCCGCCATTTGGATACTAACATTTATCTCTAGGTATACATGTGTGGCTCCTTTGTTTATCTAATTATGTGCAGTAAAGAGTAAAAGCTTTCCCAAGCAGATGTTTATGCAAAATAATCTGTTTCAATAGAATAGAAATCTTCTATACCCGCCACGTCATCTGGAAAGTAGGGCTCTCCAGTATCACAAGATCAGTTTGTTTGCGAGCCCGCCACAAACATGGCCGGCGTCCGCAACTCTGACGGTCGCGGATACTATAGAAGACATCTCGAAGATGACTTTCTGATAAACTTACTGATAAACAAACTTTTGCAAGTAGCTGTAGCAGGTTATATTATGAGAAGTTACAACTTCCGCGCAGACAACCAGCCTCGTTATTTTAATTAGATTATTTTATTTATCAACAAGATGCTACGTTGATTAGTTAATATAATAATTGACAATTTTATAAAGGCGTAAACACTAAAGACCAACTTTCACAAGCAGCTTTAGCAGGCTATATTATTTTCAGGCTAATTTACAACTTCCGCCATACATGCCAGTGGCAATGTAAAGATGTACAGAAAAGTGGCACAACATTTATTATAATAACCTTCTTTTCTTTAATTAGCACGTCACTCTAGCAACTAGGAGATTGCAACCTGCAAGTTGCACTTAAAATACGAAAGCTTGATGGTTCAGCGGTGCGTGCTCATTGTAGCGTTTTCTCTTGTTGTATGGTGGTTCTCACTTAGTTCTCAGTTACTAATTCATACACAAGTTTATTTGCCAGACCAATCAAAAACCTCCCGAATTTCAACCGTTCACCCCCAATAACTTTTGAATGGCTCAACCGATTTTCATCAAACATAGCTAAGAACCAACTCGACAGACAAGGCTTTCGATTAAAAAGAACTGCAACGAAATCGGTCTAGTCTAAGTCTCTTTTTCGTCGGGGGTTAAAATAAGAATATTTCATTTTTATACCCTACCTATGTAATAGTTTTTCCGATGCCATGAATTAAAATTATGATATATATAGACATGTTATTATAATATATGTATATGTGATATATAACTTAGATCGTTATCTTCAGTTTTATTCAAAGTTGTCTAAAATTATCTTTGTGTCTATCAAAATCCGGTACAACATAGCAAGTGCAAGATTCCCGAAGGTACGCGCGAGCTGTCCGAGTTCCCGTTACTCCCCCCTTCGCCGCACCCCCGTGGCCCCGAGCCTGTCTAAACAGGTACTTCGCAGCCATGGCAGGTACCGTAGCTCAATTAATATGCAAAGGTAACGGGAGACTAGAATCACGAGCGCCGGGATCTCACTCAACGCGGTTTTATCGCCAATCTGAGCTTTCAACTTGTAACTAAATAGGGAAAGATTACAAGTGAGTAGGTATATCGAAATGTAGAGTAACGAGAGGAGCTAAAAATATCGGCCATGTCATCGATGGCTGAATACCGAGCGGGGAGTAGCGGGTGACGCTGCGGCACTTTCGGTCCCGCACTCCGGACTTTCGAACCCTCTTCAAGGTTTCGCACTAAGGAACGCTTCGACAGAATTTACATATTTATGTTACAGTTAAGACCAGTTTTTAGATAGGACGCGTTTTCTTTAGTTAAAACTAGATTTTACTTAATGCCTTTTTTATAACTAGAAATACGTAGTTAAAACTAGAATTAACCACTGATATATTTTTGATTTTCAGATAAAACTAGTCACATCGAGCTTTAGTTAAAACTAGCACTAGAGAAGCTAATTTTAGATTAAAAACCAGACATAGTTTTAAAATTATTTATTAAAAAGATCTAAGACACCGAGGACCAAATAATAATCTTACACTAAAGGAACATTTTTCTAAAGTGGAACTGGGCGGGACACCTGGCTCGAAGGAACGATGGAAGGTGGAGTAAGGCCATCACCGAATGGTATCCTAGAAATGGGAAACGTAGTGTAGGACGTTCGGCGGCTAGGTGGGTTGATGACATCAGGCAGGTTGCTGGGAGGAACTGGATTGCGATGGCCAGTGATAGAGCAGGATGGCGCAGACAAAAGGAGGATTATGCCCAGCAGTGGGTACTTGAAGGCTGTTGATGATGATGATGAAAGGAAAATTTTAGGGAACATCGATATAAATTAGTTGCCAAGGTGACAATATTAATTAAAAGTAAGTAAATAAAATATTCACTTAAGTCAACAGAACACAACAAAACCATTAAATAAAAATAAAACTGATTCAATATTGAGCATTAGTTAATTCTAGTATTAACAAAGACATATAGTAATAAAACCGATCAATTGCGAGTTAAACTCGCGTGGAGAGGGTTCCGTACAATTGATTGAATTCTTATAGGTTTTCCTGTAATCTACAAGCAATTAACTATATTTCGTATTTTTTTCAAAATTTTATGCTCAGTAGTTTCGGAGATCAGGGGGGAATGGTCAATTTTCGTCTTCTTTCATGAATAAAATCAAAACTATTCATTTTACAATAATAACAAAAATATATTTGAGATCCTCATAACGAGCCCTTTCATTTGATATATGACGCAGTAAGGTTTGCAAAACTTTTTTTTTAATTTCCTAAAATGTCCCCGGAAAATGAAATAATGAACTTATTTAAAAAAAATGTTTATTTACTTTGCAAATATGTGTTTGGGTCATAGGATTACACCATCCTACTAAATTTCACCTGATTCGGTCTAGTAGATTTGGAGCGAATTGGCTGTGACAGATGGACGGACAGACAGACGCACTGATCCTAAGGGTTCCGTTTTTTCACTTTTTGTACGGAACCCTAAAAATGTAAAAAAAGAATTGTGGAGGGAAGGAAAATATCTTCTTCATTCTTCTGATAGACACTATTATCCACTTTTATCACACAATCAATTTATTGATACGTAATTAGGAAAAACGCGTTTTATCTATAAACTGGTTTTAACTGTAACATCTCTCTTAAAGTTGACAATGTATGTCAACTTTAAGAGAGACAGATCAGCTATTTGATATAAAAATTCACAACTTCTTACACTCACTTTTTAGGGTTCCGTACCTAAAGGGTGCCAACGGGACCCTGTTACTGAGACTCTGCTGTCTGTCCGCCTGTCCATCCATCTGTCACAGGGAGAACAGGGCTTTATCTCTTGAACCGTAATAGCGAGACACTTGACATTTTTACCGATTAATTATTACTGTGGCCCCTATAACAACAAATACTAAAAATAAGATTAAGTTAAAAATTAAACGGTCGTCTCGTCATACAAGAAACGTGTTTTTTTAGCGTTTTAAAACATTATATGGAGGTACGGAACCCAAAATGTATAAGTCCGACTCGCACTTGACTGGTTTTTGCAACTGCTGAGTATATATTTGTATATTATTCTTACGTTGAGATTTTCTTCGGACTTTGTTTGAAGCGGCAACATGGGACGTAGGCGTCTATCAACATTCGACAATGAAGCAAACAAGTCCTCCACCCTCCGCTATAGAAAGGCCAAAGATCAAACCACATACAAGTAATCTTTCATGATCCATAGATAATTGCAAGCCTACATATATTCCACCTTCAAAGAAATCATTTTTAGCTAATGTACGCAGCCTAGGAAAATATGTCTGGACTCGGTGTGGGAATGAACAAATATTAGAAGCAGGTGGCGGAGAGCTCAAAAGAAGCGAACAGCCGGACATATATAAACTTATCGACTATCATACGGACGACTTGCTCAAACCTTATTACTTTATGTCCTGTTTAGTAGATTTTTCAATTATAATATTTAACCATTAGTATTTCAAATACTACTACATGGATATACTTATTGCATGAAATAATTGACCGAGCGAGCGAAGCGAGCGAAGCGTCTCAGTTTCGAGATAAGCCAAAAATTATTTTGTCCGTCTGTCTGTCTGTTCTCGCCTACAGGTCGCATTTCTTAACCGATTCTCATTAAATTTTGTAAGCAGGTTCAGCAACTAAATAGAATTTTTTTGTCGAGCCAGTTTTTCTAAATTTTCCAAAATGGCGGATATATGGGGGTTTAAAATTTTAAAACTGTCATATATATTAACAATTCTGTGCCTATAGCGGCCGTTACTCGATCTTGGCGTTTTGGAGAGAGCACTTGTTCCAAAACCCAATTCCCTCTTATATTAGCATGGGCAGTGACCATCCACCAATCGCAGGGTTTGACATTTCCAAGGGTGGTTGTCGATTTAGGAACTCGTGAGTTAACAGCGGGATGTTTCTACGTTGCCCTCTTTCGTTCTCGCCGACTAGCGGACATAGTCCTGGAGCCATTTAATTTAGACCGCCTCACCAAAATAGGTACAATGAAACTTCTTTTAAGAATAGAGGAGGAAAAGAGATTGAATAAGCTAGCAAATGTAAGGGGTGGGTAATGGGTTTAGTAAGGAGAAGTATACTTCAATGGGGCTTATGCATAAAGGATAGGCGGTAGGCCTGTCTACTTTCTTCCCAACAGTATAGTTTCAAAACCCTCAAGTGGCTTCAGCTAAGCCAGGAAAGCGATTAAAATATCGGTTATTCCATGGTTGTAAAGTTATAAAGGCTCGCGAGGTCTACGTTCTCACAGAACTACTAGTATTAACTGAGTATAAAATTTTCGAACCGTGTCCTATATGAAAAGTTATTTACTTTATATTTTTCCTTTAATAACTTTGGAATCTTGGGCACAAGGCATAAAGTTTTGTCACAGCTCAAAGTTATGAGAACCACTAACTTAATCAACAATCGGTGAAGACTGAAGACGCAAGCGGTAAGTCGTGCGTAAAGTGTCACCGCTACATTCCGATTTCTTGTTTTCATATCTTTTCAAAGTTGAAGAGTTTCAAAACATAATTACGTCCAGTAATTATTAAAGTATCTATACTAAACATCCCTTTTAATTTAAGTCCACGAAGTAATTTGAATGTGGGCGAAAGTTCAAAAGCCAGTCCTTTGCAAGCATGTTTTGAAACCAATTCAGATCGTTAAAATTGGGATTATTTTCTGTTATGAAAGAGATTTATATAAACTAGTGTAATACCAGTGTTTTAAAACTAACACTACTGAGAAAAATGCCAAAATCGCCGGAAGGGCTTCGGCATAATAATATGTCAGTCTGTCACTTGTAAATCAAACCTAGCTATCTAAAAAGCCACCTATGTATCGATCACGCACTCTGTGTAAGTATCGAAGCGGTTCCCATCGAACGTGTTTGCTCTGGTAAGGCGATAATGCTTACCGCCAGGCTATTAGTGGGCAGCAATGCGAAGGCAAGAACTCCTGTGAGATTCCTGAACGGCGATGTAAGGACTAATAAGTATGTAGAATCGGGACGGACGGGTCCTACTGGAAACATGATGTGAATGTTATACGAGTACGATATTCCCGATCTACCGCGATTACCATCAAAACAGAAGGAATAAAAAATATAAAAGCTAAAACAAAATCAGGAAGAAAACTTTCATGCGTCAGAAACAGAGGATGGTGATTATAAAGACGATAAAAAAAGTCTTATTGAATTAATATTGAGATTTTTGTTCTTGGATACATAAATTATTAATTTTATTTTAACTTTTTTTTTTATTTTTTTTTTGATAGTTATTTAAGTTGTATAGTATTTATTTTTATATTGTTATAAGTTATGTTTTTAGCTTTAATTAGAATAATTTATTTTTAATTAATTAGTTCTAGTTATAACATATTATATTAAAAACATATGATTATGTGACCACTCTATGTATCTCTATATATCTCTATCCGCATATAAGTATCCTCAACGTTGTTTTATAAGCAATGGTTGTATTAATATATACCTAACCTCTGCATCTACTCGTAGATAGTGTAAATTTGCATTTTTTCGCCAAAATGAAATGGTTGTTATAGTGTTGTGGTCAATTGCTACAAGCCGCCGGTGCAGCTCTGCCGCGTGCCATTATCTGCAATTCCACGACCTGCACGCCTTTCTTGATAACAGGAAAACGGCGACCTGATCTGAACCGGCGTTAAGCTGATTGAGACAGATGTCCTGTTATGAGGCTGCGAGCTTCTATACTCGGAGTTACCAGGGTCGTTGTTATCGGCGCGAGGCATCTTATCTATCCGATTCACCAGTATTTAGGGCTACCTGTGTAAAAACGACAATATTTTTAGTGAAAAAATATATCAGAGTCCCTTAACGCTAGACAGAATCAGAATTTCCCATACAAACGTAGTCTACGTTTGAATTTGAAACGACATGTCAGATATCGGTAAAAATTTGTAACTTTAAAGAAGTTACAAAGGTATAGGATCTACGGTTATAATTGGTTTTCACAATCAAAATGAACTTGAAAGAGAATATTGTGTATTATGTTATAGTATATCATTTTTGCCCATCAGTATGGAAACCTTTTACACCCGTATATTTTCTTTCAAGTTCATATTACTACAGAATTCGACTATGCCAAAATGTGCAATCAACCTAACGTGTAATCCAAGTAGAAGTATAATATACTTCGACTGATTTTGATGTTCCTAGGCGCGATTTTCTAATTCTAATCACAAATCAAATAAAGTAACCCAACTTGTGTTTATCAATCTAATATCTTTGCCATCTTCATCAAATATTTATTATTTGTGTACCTGTAATCAAATCAGAAAGTATTTCTTGCGCAATAATATCCAACGAGTTGGCATTAAACTTCAATTTTCCTCGGATTGCGGCGATCCCCAAAGGGCCGCCGTCACTCGCAAATATGTAAGTACCTAGTTTTGTAAATATTTTTAGAAACATTTTCTTCGTCTTCTCCGGAACATCCATTGTCTGCGGTCAAATCGAATATTTCGGGAGTGAGCCAGCTTCTCAGGAGAATTGCGGTGTACCACCTCTCGGGCATGGGGATATAAGGCAGCTATGTAGCAGTGTAAACGGGTTTGTATTTCTTACAAAGAAACTCGTCAAAGCAATTTTAAAAATAGAATTAGGTACCTACATATATTTATATTAATTTTTTATTTATTCAACTTTCAAACATTGTAAACGGCGGATTTAAAGCCTTTTCTCTAACAGTCAACCGACAGGTGGTGCAGAGACAAGTGAGGCCAAAGTAGGAGCAAAATTGATATTTGAATTGTTACTAAAGTACTAAGTAGTTAGTATTTGAACTTTAAACTTACATATATATTACATGGCAATGAATAAATTACATAAACTACAAAATATGATACTTAAATATAAATTACCTACTTCCTTCGATCATATTGATCAAAGCCTACTTCCTAATAAATATATATATAAATACAAACAAATAAACCTACTTAAGTATCTATTATTTTATTTATCATCTGACAGTCCATGAAGAAAGTAACCGCGCACTGCTTTTTTGAAGGCAAGTCGACTACGGGCTTTACGGATTTGGTCGGGAAGGGCGTTCCAGAGCTTCACCGCCTGTACCGTAAAGAAATGCTCGAAGAACCCACTCAATGATGCGGCATAGCAAGTAGAAGATTGTGAGAAGAGCGAAGTATTCTGACGTGAGAAAAGAAAAGTGAGATTTTAAGTACGGCGGAGTTTAAGGGTCGAAGAGTATAGAAAATAGAGTGGGAGTATGTATAAGTTACGACATTGCCGGATAGGCAACCATTTTAACTGCGACCGAAAAGACTGATAAGACGACACATGGTCATACTTACGAAGGCTAAAGATGAAACGAAGACAGTTGTTTTGGATTCTGTCAAGTTTATTGAGAAAATTACAATTCAGATCTGGGTAACAAACATCAGCATAATCGATTATATATAAGTGTGTGCACTAGCATGATTTTTAGGTTCATGGGTAGAAAGTTTTTTAACTTATATAGGGACCGCAGAGCCCCCACAACTTTTCCAGCCATCTGTGAGATTTGTACGCCCTAGGAAAGGTTGGAATCAATGTACAGACCAAGATTTTTTACATCGGTACACAATATTTCAGTGTTATTGAAACGAACTAAGGGTAAGTACTCTTTGTCAATTCTACCTAGTAGTTGTGAATTGCCAACCAGCATAGCTTGACATTTTTTTGGATTTACCGATATCCCAAATCTACGCGACCATTCACCAACAGCCTCCAAGTCAGCATTAACTTTATCTATAGCTGAATCCAAATCACCCACTTCCATCTGTGCATAAAGCTGCCAGTCATCGGTGTACAGGTGATACGAGCACTGAAGTTCTTTTGTAATGAAGTCAATGAAAATCGAGAAAAGTAAAGGTGAAAGAATTCTGCCTTGAGGAACCCCAGTATCCAGATCACACCAGTTCGATGCATTGTCACCGAAGTGGACTGACTGCTGGCGTCCACAAGGATAGGAAGAAAACCAATTAACTGCCTAAGAAGAAACTGAATGGTGGGAGAGGATAACAAGAAGCATATCATGGTCGACGGTATTATAGGCATTTGAAAAGTCCACCAAAGCCAGAACTGTGACTTTGGCGTTCTCCATACCCGCCCTAATATCGTCGGTCACTCTTAGGAGTGCAGAAACTGTGCTGTGCCAATGTCGAAAACCCGATTGCAATGGATTTAACAAACCATTTGAAAGGAAGTGATCGGTGAGTTGTTTGTGAGCACAGGCCTCCAGTATCTTGGACAAAAGCCGGAGAATGGAGATAGGGAGATTTGGAACTTTAGGTAGAGATGGAAATTGACGATGTGAATAATGAGAGGAATAGTGATGTTGAGAATACTTTCTAACATGCGGTGATTAATCTGTTAATATCCACTGCTCTTGTTTTGATGGCTAGAAATACTTTTTTAATTTCTTTCTGGCTAATAGTTGAAAAACTGAATTGAGAGTCGGTGGAGACTGGGATAGAATTATATATATTTATAAAGACAACGCACACATTTGAGCATTACACAAATACAATTCGGCAACTCCATTTCAGAATATTTTTTTCTTTGGTTTTTAGGGTTTCCGTAGCCAAAAACGGAACTAAAAGGCAAAAAACGGAACCCTTATGGATTTGTCATGTCTGTCTGTCTGTCCGTCCGTATGTCACAGCCACTTTTTTCCGAAATTATAAGAACTATACTGTTGAAACTTGGAAAGTAGATGTATTCTGTGAACCGCATTAAGATTTTTTCACAAAACTTAGAACTGAAAGCCAAAATTTTTTTTACTGTTATTTTAATGTCATTATACTATATTGATCTAGTAAAGCCCGTGGTTCAATTTATAACGCTTACGTCAATTACACGTTGTATAAGTAACATAATGATTTTACTAACTATTGAGAGTTGTATATTTAGCCTTTCCAATTCCACACACTACATTCACATGAAACCTATGTCAATAAGGTTGTTATTTCATGCACACAAAATAATACAAATTTTTTTTTTTTACTTCGCAATAATTTTTAGGTCTTATAGACATAATTTTCGGCTGTTTAATACGAGTAGTTTAGGTTGGTATGCATGAAGCATCCTGGAATTCTCCAGCTAGAGTGGTCGCGAAAGACCTCGGTTTTTTGGCCGCACCGCCGTGCAATTTGGCGGGAAAGTTGCGGCGATTAATAGTTGTTGTTGCCGGCTGCTTTTGGACGGCTTCACTTGATTGGTCGGCGGGCGCTAGTCCACGACCGCGCAGGTCAACTAGAAATACTATGAGGTTTCTTTAAACCTTACAGTTATATTATTAAAACTAATCGTTATAGAACTTAATTGATAATGGTTTAACTCGCTTAGTGTAGTCGGAAACGCCCAGTAGTTTCGATCAATTACGACGGGGGGCGAGTGCTATGGGCGAGGTGAAACTAATCGGCGTTTCAGATTACAATACACCAGGGGATTAATTCCGTATTTCAATTGCCTTAATTTAATATTTCAGGACTTCATTTTAGCCATAAGAAATGCTGGACGTAGGTAGGCTCGAAATCTTTTAAGCTCTTATGTATTTTTAAATAAAATTAGTGTTTAATTAACAAGCAAACGAGTCAACCTATGTACACGTTCCTGCTCCTGATAAGGTCCTGGCATGAGTCGCGTTGTGCTACCTCGTTAACATGCTCCTAAATGCTAGGATCCCATGAAGCTTGTATTTTATTTGTTTTCTCACGGGAGCGAATAGTACTTTATTTACACATTGTGAGACTTTGTTGTTTGAAAGGTCCATCAAGAACATTTTGCATACTTTCCTAATATTTTTACTCTTTTAACGATACTAAGGAACAATTTTCAAAAAATTTCTATCCTACAAACAAAACATTTTATTGCTATGAGTTATTCGGTTACAACTAGTAGTTTTGTGTTTTTTTAAAATCTGAAATGATAAAGTAGGTTCTTATGACGATGTTGATTTATTTTTACATCATTTGTATTATATTCTAACATCACAATATGCTTGTAGTTATACACGTCCATTGCAGGGTAGTATCTATACCTATAAACTTAAAACATTTGTAGCGTTCATTTATCATACTTTGTGAAATCACTCCATGACAAGCTTCATACAGTTGTTCCAAACATAAATCATTTATAAATAAGTTTGGAAAATCCAAAAGTGCACGCCTCATAGCGGTCACTCAATTTTCACAAAAAAAAAACAGAACTTGAATATTGCATATTTATCGGTGTATTATGAACAAAATAAAAAAAATACTTTTAAATCTTCGCGCCATTGCCCACACAGAAAAGAAAGGTACTGCGCATGTATTGTCAATGTCAAGAAGAAAAGAAAAATGAAAAGATTAACATTGTATCCAGAAAAAGAATGGAAATTAAGAATGGCTAAAAGGCAGATGCTAAATGCCGTAAAAAAATTAAAAAAAAAATTGTCAATGTCAACGAACCTTATTTACATAGATTTAGATATACCAACGATAGGTGGATTTCAGTTTATTGCTAATTATAATTAAACTACTTTTAATTAGACCGTGATTTTCGAAACGACTTAGTTTTAGATAATACTTAAGCGTATGAAAAAAAGAAGGGTTCGATTTGTTAAGTTTTTCGGGCGTTATCGTGACCACGCCAGTTTCCATACATCCCGACACACGGACGTCCACGAAATAATTTTCTTAAATAGGTACTTGTTTTATTATTTTAAAGAACAAAATGTCCTTTAAATATATCATGACTGTTGAAACTAGTGTTTTTTCTTGACATTTGTGTGTAAATATTATTCTACAAGTACGATAAGAAATAAATACCGACATTTTTAGTTCGAAAAGTCACTTGATTTTTGTAAGGCGAGAGTAGAGCACTACCTCAACGCTCCGCTTATGAGGCGTGCAAAAGGTGATAATAGATAGCAAATGGACCGGCACCGAGAGTACAACGAGAGCCCTTCTCGAGGGCCCGGGCGGGCCGGCCGGAAACCTATTGTGGGATAAAGTACACGGGCTGCCTCAGTCTCACGTTAGAAGAAATGTAAAAGTAGATACCAATACTTCACCAGTGCACAACACCAAACCTCATAATAATATTTCTAAGGGTTTTTAAATACCAAGATGAACGTTTAGAGTTAGTTACATTTGGCTCTGTGAGCTGTAAACATCGCGACTCACGCCCATCTGTTGAATTTTATCGGATAAGACTAGTTTTTCAGACAGAAAGTTGCGATGACATATTTGAAAATTTTTCGTAATGACTGAAATATAATTATTTTTAAGTTTTAAACCCCCATATCTCCACCATTTTGAAAAATTTCCAAAAACAGAATGGACAAAAAAATATTTATAATAATCGAACCTGCTTATAAAATTTCACGAAAATCGGTAAAGAAATGCGACCTGTAGGCGAGAAAAGCATTTTTGGCTAATATCGAAACTGAGATGCTTCGCTCGCTCGCTTAAAAAGTTTGACTCGAGAAGAAGAAGAAGTTACATTATTATATGTAAAATATTACCATGCACTTCAAGTCGCCACTTTCTTCTCAGTAGTCGTTGCTTCCATAACGGTATTTGCGGTGGTGTGAGCGACTCAACAAAATGGAAGAACATATTGTGCTGAGATGAGAAATGCAACGAGATTTTAGGTAGGTAATATATAATAATATTTCTATATGCTTACTAAGTCAAGTGAAGAACAGACACAACGCGTTTTCTGTACTCTCGTTATTTGTGTCCGAACACCAGGTCTCTCCACTCACCGGAAACCTTTTTAATCGCGAGGTGAAGAGAGCGGCCTGTTCGGATCCACTGCGTATCGCGTGTTTCAGACGTGATCCGTCGAGTGTAATGAACAAAGGTAGCCCGACCCACCTCGTTTACGAGATTTGCACCCCAACCTGGAATTCTAGTGAATTATTTACAGTCGGCGATTGAATCCCGGTCTAGTGAAGGGATCAAAAGAGGGATAGTGCTGCGATCGGCAGCAAATACATCAAATTATGCAATGAATGACCGTAGCGCCCGCGCCGCAGCACAACCGGGCTCGACGGAACGGAGTTGTCTATTGGTTTATATATTCATACGACTGCAGTTGCAGTCGATTGTTACGTTAGGAATCATAGTCAAAATTTTACATTTGTCTAAGAACAAGAAAAATGTTGCAAGCGCTTAATTTCCTTATCTGAAGACTACGATCAAGGAAAACAGCAGGTGTTTCTCATAAAAAGACTTACTTAAGACTTTGTTCAACTATAGGTTTACCAACTTGCAAGATTTTTAAACTAACCACATAATTTTTGAGCTTTTGATAGGTATAGGCCGCGTCATGTAAAAGAACGCTGGAAAAAGTAGAAGGGGTTTGTTTGCGCATGGGTACACTCACGCACGAAGGTACTAGGCCTATTGTATTATTTTCACTCGCGGCTTGGTATAATTGGCTATTGGTAGGTACATTGAAAAATATGTTAGGTATAATACTCATTAAATAGATCGATAAATAGCCTAATGCGCAGCTTGACCGCCAGCGTTCTTTTTACGTGACGCTATCTATATAACAGCCCGGCAGGCAACATACGATTTTTTAAGTGCCTTCATATAAAATTACCAGATCGATAACAATTTACTACACTCAAACTATTTAAGGCTGAAGGTTGGTGCGTAATTGATCAATTTCCAAATTAAACTAGTAACTCAAAATACGTCCTACTAATTATTTATTTTTAGATTTGTTCTTTAGATGGCTTTCGGGGAACGTGTTCACTTTCAGAAACTGTACGCGTCCTTTAAACATTAATTTTCATTTAATTTAGTTAAAGATTCTTGGGATTCAGGGATTCGCAGGACTGTTGTTGAATTCATAGGACTTTTTCCAGCAGAGTCTGAGTAGTCTTGTTTATGTACCTGCCCCTATTTTGCACCCACATATTTAGGTACTTGGATTAAAAGAATTTAAGAATAATTAATGTGACTTTGTATTGTGCAAGCGTACTAGTAGAGGAGCTCAAACTACAAATATTTATTCCTAACGGGGCAGACAGAGCTTAGGGTCGTTAGGCCCAAAGACCACGTTTAGAGTGAGAGAATAATTCAGATTTTTACCCATTTCCTCAATCGGTTTTAACTATCTGCGTGGAAAGAGAAACTGCTGGTCCATTTTACGGTTTTGCTTTTCTCCCAGACCAGCACGAAAGGCACACCAAAACTGGAAGAATTGTATTGAATTTTGATCGAAGCAAATATTTTTCATCAGAATCCGTGTGGGTTAGAATAGGACCACTCCATCTCTTCCTGTGGATGTCGTAAGAGGCGACTAAAGGACTAAGCACAAACATCTCGTGCTACAATTGCATTCCCAAGGAGGGTTAACGGCGGTCGGCGGCCTTTTGTAAAATATTTCGTACAAATACATTCCCAAAGAGGGTTGACGACAGGCAGGCGGCCGGTCGTAAAACTATAGCCAAATCATTTGATCTGTTCCGGCTATTTCTTCTCCATTTTGCAAGGTCTTTGGCATCCTTGGGTGACCGTTGACATGCATGTTATATTTGAAGAAGAAAAAGCGGAAAGCGAAAGGGCTCCGAAGCAGCACAGCTGAGGATGCAACCGGGAACGCGCTTAGACGAAGAAGAAGTACTAGCAGAGGAGCTCGGTAGCCTGATTTTTTTTTTGGTGGCCACGCATTGCTAGCGCTTTCGCAAGTTAAGCAACCCCAGGCGTAGTCTGTATTTTGATGGGTAACCACAAGTAGCACAAAAATATTTTGAGCTCCTCCGTGCTTCGGAAAGCACGTTTAGCCGTTGGTCCCGGCTGTCATTATGGTATGGCAGTCGTTAAGCTATGTCAGATGCCTGCCTTCAGGCAGCTTGAAAAATCTAACACCAGTGTTGACCACTTACACATACGAAAAACAACAAGCAGTATAGAGTCGATCGATAGCAAATACAAAGGGCAATAATTTCATCCAAAGTCAACGAGAAACATTAGATCGGACATAAGCAAGATTTACATTGACGCGTGGCAGAGCTCGCGAATTGATGGCAGCGCCATAATCACACACAACATTGGCCGACCTCAACACAACTGGCAAGGTTTCGATTTGCGGTTCCAAATGATGAATAACTTCGACTTCGAAAAAACTCATTTACACAGTATTGGTCGCCTAAGCGTCAGAAGGGCTTTGTCAGTTAATAAAGATATTCAAGTTTTCTTAATTATGAAATAAACATACAGGGAAGGGCATAGCTTTTCTTGAGGCCGTGCCTTTGGAGTCAGTGCTATTTGAAGAACTTATAATGAGTGAGATACTCGTATCAAGGAACTTTAGAGGATTTCCTCTAACGCGTTCCTTTAGAGTTTATACAATACGTCCAAAATTTTTAATTAGTTTTCTTTGGGTGTAACCTGAAAAACGCTAGGAGTAATGTGGAGCTCTTTATGAATTGAATCATGTTTAATAGCGGTGGCACATAAAATATAAAATCGCTATAAATAACCATTTGTATGAGCAGTGCCTAAAGTGGTCCATTGCAATGAGTTGTCTTGCTTGACGCGTCGAGTGGATTGTTATACTCACTGTCGAATGACGCGATGACGCCGCGGCGCCGGCGTCGGCGCCGCGGCGGGCGCCGCACTTCCAACGCACAGCAAAAAAGGTACGGATGTGACGTTATATGCTCTCCGGTTCCGTAAAATCTACAGTGGTTTTTGGTTTGCATTGTTGTAAAAATATATGCGTTTTATTTCATCATTGAACTCGTACAATGCTTACAGTCCATTTCTGCATTTAGAATCTAGTCTAATTTGCCTGCGCAATTTAATCTCTACTGAGAGTCCTACGACATGTTTAGGTATATTTTTCCTCTCAATCGCTCTATCTAAGGCCAGATTCAAGTCTTGTTCGAAGCAGCTTCTCTAATCTATGAAAATATAATATCACTCGTCATGATTATTCGCGCATAGTAATGTGGGTATGGAAATGGAGTATAACCACAGAATACATAAGAGTCAAACAGAATGGAATCTCTCAGCGTCTCCCGCAAATTGGCGTCCCCGCACCTCTGTGCGGGGACGCCAATTTGCGGGAATTGGAGCTGTCAAAGGCTCACAAAGTGCGGGGGAGAGCCCCCGCACTTTGTGAGACTTTGACAGCTCCAAACCAGGGTTTAGTTACTAGCCGCACGCAATTCGCGACGTCTCTTGTCTTGAGAACTGTCAATCAATAGTAACCATCATGGTGAGAAGATGCGCATATAATAATTGTTTATCCACCGATTACAACAAAGAACACATTTCATAGATTTCCAAATGATGAAAACAACAATAGCAAAGCAACAATATAATTTCACGTTATTATATTACCCAGCAACCATCTTGATATATATAACCTTCTCGCTCTCTCACATTGGCGGGAGATACACAAGAGCGAGAGGGATTATCAATCGACAGCAGTTTAACCGGTAAAAATGCATAGGCTCCTCGCTCACAGTTAATCACATACAAGCAGATGCCAAGTAGATTTCCGCGGGTTATAGTGTAGTGCTATAATTCCATTGTTGACAATGACAACTTGACAAGCCGGGCGTAGAAGCGTGATAAGATAAACATTTGTTTATTTTTATTGAATTTATTCAAATAATTACCGTACAGTTTTGCGCCGAATATGCAAATTACTATATTACAATAGTGAATTAGTGTTTTTAGTGCGTTACATTATAAATGACTCAATAATAATCAGCAAAGTGAACTAATGGTGAAATGGACAATGGACATAATAAAAAATATTTGTGAAGTGATATCATGTAGCTGTTTCCGACTTTTCTGTAACATTAAAAAATATTCTGTTTTATATGTATAAAACAGAATATTTTTTACGTCATAGTGTTCGCAAATCTCCCGGTATAGAAAGATATAATCGTAAATATGTCGAACTCGTTAGTAGGTAAGTATTAAATTAATTCTGCGGTGCGACCCTAAGTATAAAACTCACACATCGACGTGTGTACAGATAAATTGTTTCGTTTGTAGTAGTAGTAGGTATATATGTTACTCTGAATCAATGGAGAGTCATACCAGTGGTATAACATCAAAACATTATTCTCAGCATCTTTCTCTGTACTCTTTGTAATTTGTTCCCGCACACCATGTCAGTGATAAGCCGGCAGAAAATATTCCAACAAGTGGGGCTGAGTTATTGGTTTGCGCGAAAACGGCCCAAGGGCACCCGACATCTGGACTTCTGAAACCGAATCGTTACTGACTTTCGACACAGCACTTACTTGTTTTGAAACTGGCCTGCCTGAGTCACCATTATGAACTCGAAAGTGTTACTAAAATAGATTAAAACTTTTTTACAAAGAAATATTATATCTTATAAGTTTATTTTCGTGAGGCAAATAGACAGGGTCAACAAAATTTCAATTTCATGAAGAGGAAGATGGGATCTTCAGGACAAATGCGAAACACTGAATGCTAAATATTGACATATAATACATCTATATATAAATATAGGTCAATATTTAGCATTACCTTTTAACTACCTTTTAACATAACATAAACAAATAAATATAATATCGTGATCTAATAATAGTTTTAACAAAATTTCAGGATTAGTAACCTCTACTAGAAAGTTAGTAATAAAAAGAAAAATACAGTAAACAAGTTAAGTAAAAGTTAAAGTTACTAAGAGTTGAGTGTGTGGTTGTCAAAGCCGTGACGAGCGGCAAGGAATGATAGAGGTTAAATTGTATGGGTCAGTAGCTCGGCAACTTTTACATTCCGGCTGTCTTTACTTCTCTACTTTTTTGGGATAAAAGAGAACTGCTATTTTTCTGTTTACAAAGCCGAGAAACCGGAGACCTGAGGTGATGACGTAAGGTCATCATCATTCAGTTGTCTCTCCGTTGATTTATTTGTTTACTTATTTATTTAATATGTAAGTATTACGTAGTTATTTATTCTGTTCGTAGGTTCTACATATTATTTAATGTATAATAGAATAAATAATTACCTATTTAATAACTACACAATATTTAATAAACATATTCATTGATATACGTTACACATTATCACGTAGGTAGTTTAATATTTATTATAATTATAAAGAACTAGACAGGTCTAGTACTCGTAGCACTAGTTTCTTTGTTTATCCCTTATTGTCATGTAGCACTAGATCTTCGTGGTCGTCTTTTCCCTTTTAACTTTTAAAATAACCAGTTTATCTAAAAGTACTTAATAAACTTGTATCTTATACGTACGATACACTACACATAAACTCAATGGACGCACGTAACGAAAACAAATAAATTATCTCGTAATCAAAAGCAGCCCGCAGCCATGCACCACTTTCGTCATGCGTCAGCGGCGTCCCGGCGCTGCTGCTCTTTTTGTGCTCGGCAATAAATATCAGTTAACGAGCACATGTGTGGTATCCAACCCGCTGCTCGCCCGGCCCGCGGACACATGCTACAGCACCAGTTAGTGGGGTAGGTCTGCGGGACGTGACGTCATCTCTACCGTAGGGCTTCCAAGGATTGCGATCGACTGGTTGTAATTGTAATAATAAATAAAACATTGTTTATGGATGATACACGTAATAAATATCTGGATTACCAACAATACATACATACATACATACTATCACGCCTGTTTCCCACAGGGGTAGGCAGAGACTATGAACCTCCACTTGCTACGATCTTGACAGACCTCTTTCGCTTCATCTACACTCATCAACCTCTTCATACATGCCCTTCGGTTACGTGTACTTCTTACCTCTCCCTTTTTCAGAACGTCTGCAATCTGATCGCAGAACGTTCACCGAGGTCGACCCTGTCCCGCTCTTCCTTTCACACTTACCTTATAAATATTTTTTGTTAATCTATTTTCAATGTTAAAATGTTATAACCAACAAACAATGTTATAACCATCGACGACTGAAACCAATAAAGGAGAAGCAAAATAGAGCAAAGCAACTAGTGATAAAGGTACTCAGGTCCTACCATGCTATACTAATAAAGCACTGCTGGAATGCAAAGATCCACGACGAGCACAGGTTCGAGTCTTTAGTTTATTTTTTCACTTCCATACAACAAATAAATCTAATATACTCGTATTTACAGTATAAATTAACATAAATTGACATCTAAGTAGTAAGTAAAATTCGTCGAAATAATCTAACTAACTAAATTAAGATCAAAAGAGTCATTTTCGTTTCTGAAATCAATTTCATCCGCTGAAAGTCGCGGTTTGGTCCATGGTTCGAAACGAAGGTATACTGTAGAAACTTTCCACTCTGCGCGACTTTGAGAAATCGGAATGCTAGTGTTACAAGTGTGTATGATGTGCAGCAGCAGACATGCTACTTGTTCTATATAATTTTACTTATTCAATATTGTGCAATCTGTTCTCCCTTGTCCTCATTCTATCCAGCGCGCTGATCGTATTTTTTCAGGTCAGAAAAACCACAGAACTAGTATGAAAAATTTAATAATATTTTTAAAAAACCTCTTCGAATTATAATTATCAACTTACAGAGAATATACAATTCGGAAGCTCGATCGAAAGCAGTCGCTATCGTAACCGACACAACACCTTTGTATATTTGTGTAGATGAATATGGTAAAGACAGCCAGTTATGTACATATGTCGATTTTAATAAAGATCTCAATCAATCAATGCTTGAAGAATCGACTGTGTACAGTTACCCTTAATTTGGCGCGTCCGAAGCACTCACAACTTTATCATCGCACTGAAAGTAATCTACAAACAGAAACAACAAATTATTTCAGAAGTTATACATTAAGCTAATTGGTGGACGCAGCAAAAGTAAATATAAATATACTTAAGGAAAGTCTGGAACTTTAATAGTAAAACTAGCTTTCAGGCGTTGCAGTTTTTCGTGCATTTGTTGAAGTTGGTTGGAATCTTATTTCCAGTTAAGAGAATAGGTAAGGTGCTATAGTCAGTATAAAAAAATTAAAACGTATACGGGCCGCCATCTTGGAATTATATTATGTTTGCAGTTTTGAGTTCCGCGGTTGCTTTACCCCAGCATACAAAATTTCAGACCCCTTCGATGTTCCAGTAGGACGTAATGAAATAATTAAGTTAAAATTCTAAAATCCAGACGCCATCTTGGATTCCAAAAAACATGACAGATTTGGATCCCGTGACGCAGAAAACCCTTGCATTCTGAATTTCAGTCTAATCGGAAGCAGTCGAGTATTGGCGGCCATCTTGAAAATTTAAAAAAAAAACTCAGCGCTTGGTGGGAGTGGCTCGGCCTGCGGCCTCGCTGGGGAGCTCAGCCTTCGGCCTCAGGCTTCGCTTAGTGACTTTGGAGGGGGAGGTAAGGTGGGGCTCGGGCTTCGCCCTCACCACGCAGCTCGGCCTACGGCCTCGCGGAAATGGTCTGTATTTGGCCTTTGGCCTCTGACTTCGCTTAGACACTGGAGGGGGGGGGGTTCTGGGGGGAGGGGGAAGGTCAGGAGGGGCTCGGGCTTCACCCTCTCCACGCAGCTCGGCCTTCGGCCTCGCTTTCCGCTCGACCTTCGGTCTCGCGGTACACACTCGGGAATTGTCCTTGTATGGCGGCCATCTTGAATTTTGAAAAAAATGAAAAAACAAATAATAGTCGTCAAATTGCTTACAACCCCTACATTTTGGGAAAAAAATCATGCCTCTATCCCTAACCGTTTTTGCAGGCCGTACCCCTTTTACATCAGGATCTGATAATCTTCAACTTTTCGGATTTTCCTGGTTGGTTTCAAAACACCCTCTATACGATGGTATAACATTTAAAACACCTGTCAGTCTGAAACAGGTCAAACAATTATGTCAATCAGTGAGTAAGTGGTATTGTAGGTTTATATATTATGTATTAAAAGTATAGTAAAATATATTACGGTAATCTGCTTTTAGGAACGAATGAAAAATATCTTACTTTCCGATTTGAGATATTTTCCCTATGGGAATAAAATCAGTAAATTATTTGGGTAAGTTTTATTATGCGTGGGCATGGGCATATATGCTCTTAAAATAAATACGATCTTATATCGTATAACTGATTTACGAAGTAGTAACACGTTTGTTTTATCGAACATTGATTTATTTGCCAATTGCTAGCTTCTATCCACGGCAAAGTGTAGCTGTGAACAAATTCACACATACATACATACATACATACTATCACGCCTGTTTCCCACAGGGGTAGGCAGAGACTTCCACTTGCTACGATCTAGATAAACCTCTTTCGCTTCATCTACACTCATCAACCTCTTCATACATGCCCTTCGGTTTCGTGTACTTCTTACCTCTCCCTTTTTCAGAACGTCTGCAATCTGATCGCGGAACGTTTACCGAGGTCGATCCTGTCCCGCTCTTCCTTTCACACTTGCCTTATAAATATTTTTTGTTAATCTATTTTCATCCATCCTTTCTAAATGCCCAAACCATCTTAACATCCCTTGTTCTACTTTTGTCACTACGTCATCTTTCACTCCACACCGATCCCTTATAACATCACATACTCCTCAGCGCTCGCATTTCAACTGCATTTATGCTACTTTCATGCTTTCTCTGCCATACCCAACTCTCACTACCGTACATTAAAGTAGGTATTAGTACTCCTTTATGAACAGCAAGACGTGCCTTATCTGATACCTTCCTGCTGGTCATAAAGGAATGCAACGCTCCATTCACTTGGTTACCCGCATTCACTCTTCTTTCCACATCACCCTCGTGCTTGCCATCTTTTGTAAACTTACATCCTAAATATACAAACTCTTTCACTTGCTCCACTCTCACCCCATTTATTAAAATATTGCATTCTGTTGAACTATCATCCCTTTCAAAAACCATAACTTAACTCTGAACAAATGTTACCTATGATATCTATCTACCTGCATGTAAAAATTACATCGATCCGTTGCTTCCTCTCTACACAGCACAGGGACAATGATGAAAAAACAACTTTCACATGTATAAAATTTATAATTTATTTGAATGACAGTTAATATCACCGCATAGGCGGAACTCATTAAGCTCACGTCGACTATATTCTATAGGGTTCCGCCCATTAAAGACCCTCGCAGGGACACCAACCAGCATTGACTGTGTGATGAAGAATACCGCGGAAACGACACTGTTAAAAGCTTTCAATGCCTCAATGTAATGCAATAGGTACCATAGATATTAAATAGATGTTTGTCGTCTCCTCACAAGGAAAGAAGTCTTTATAGTACCCACGAGCTCAAGGACTTTCTCTTAGCCATTTTAAAAGAAAACTTCGTAATGCATTAAGTTTTAATAAACCTGACTAACTAGACCTGATGCCGAACATTTAGTAGCGCACGCAGTACCCAAGCAGCATAAATGGAAGCAACAATCCTAAGATAGAAGAAAGAAGAGCTATTAAGATTCATATTCATTTATTCATGTAGAATATTGTTCCAATTAAGTTTTTTCTGTACCGTGCTCGTGCCGTTGCCAGGCCCGTACCATATCCTGGCGGCGTCTCTGTGGCGCTCGATATGTATCCACCCGGAGTTGGACCAATATGAGAGAGAGTGAAGCTCTGTAAGTTCAAGTGATTGGAACCCTATAACCGTCCGACTAATTAATGCTCGGAATCTTTGGCGTCTGATATATCTACGAAGTTGGCACCAGTTATGAGAGAGAGATGCTCTGTGAGTTCTCGTCATTGCCCTGCCGTGCGCGTGCCGGCTTCGGCCCGTCACCTGATCGGAGCCCTCAAACCACTCGACTGTGTCTCGGAGTCTGTGATGTCTGATATGTCGCCGAAGTTGGGCCACTAATTATGTGGAGGAAAGTTTTAACGAGACGAGATGTTTTCTTTGATGTGAATTCGTATTAAGTAACCATGCTCGAAAATACTTAACGTCCTTAATGAGTTATAATAAGTCAAATAGGTACTTATTAGTTTAATTTTTTACCTGGTTGTTTCAAGTACTGCAGCCAAATCAATTTGCATCAATTTTGATGAAATCTTTTCATGCTCTAGCTTGGATTGCCAGACTTTTAACACGCCACACTGGACTCAGCACATTCGACATTGTAGGACTAGACATTGTCAGCCACAGCGCACGCAGAGGCTCTGTTATTACTGATGTACAAGTATTTATTTTACTTGGATGCAAAAATATTGAATCTAGAAATTCACATCATTAAAATAGTCTAAGCAAAACAGAGACATAAAAAAATTACATAGTTTATAAACAGAATTTGCGAAGGATTTGTTTCGTAGCCATTCTCCTCGCTGTTTTTGATGCGGGTGCTGCAGATTATATTCTTTCTGAGCTTCAATTAACGTATTTACAAAATAACCAACAAAATCAAGAAATATTCACCCTATCTATCTATATTTAAGAGCTATGTCTCTTGTCAGTGAATATACATTCTCTTTCAGGTGAACGTCGTGTCTTTCTGTCATACAGCGAAGAAAAAATTTGGCGGACGAGAGTAATATTCACGCATGTTAGTAACAAGTATTTACCCAATATAAACTTAAGAAGCTCGTTGGGAATACACACACATTACAAGCACTCTCGTAAGTTAAGCAACCTCTGGCATGATCCGCAATTGGGTGGGTCACCACAAGTGATATAAAAAATTCGCAAAGCACGATAAGTAGTTGGTCTTGGCTGTTATCAATGTCTGGCAGTCGTCACCCTATGGCGAATACTTTAGGCAGCTTGAGGAATCTGACACCAGTGTTTTTTGGTATGAAAATTAATATACCAAACCCAGTATAAGTGGAATAAGTTATTTATTTAGAATTGTTTTCCTCAAAGAGCTCGTTTCACGTTCAATTTGGTCTGAATTGACATCTGATTGATGTCGCTCGGCGGAAAATGTCGCGCCGGAAATAGCGCAGACTGCGTGAGTGCGAGCCCGCCGCGCGCCACAAAGGAATACTGATCCCTCTCGAGGGAAATATCTTGACTTACGAGTATATTCGGAAAAAGGGTTTTGCTTATTGTTATCTGAAAATATTGTTACAAATATTTGTGATCTATTTTGGCCCCATTTCTGAAAGACGATTTTTACGTGCAGTGCAGTTTGTTGCCGCTTCTTCTGCACTTGCGCCTAGGAAGCGGCGTAAACTTAGCTTTAAGTAACGATTTGACGTCAACATTTGTGCAAAACAAAACAAAGTGACTATTATTAAGAGATATTATAAATATCCTATGATAATAAAGATATTTTTGAATTGAATTTGAATTGAATTAAATTACGAAAAACGTTGTTCATTTAGTGACTCTCAATTCCAAAAATAGGACTACCAAATTTTTCCATAGCCTTTAGTAAAATACTTTTTCATGTATTATCACCACGTGTTATGCAACTACGGTGAATTTACATGTAAAGATGGGGAGGGGATTTTTGAACGATTTAACTTCTATTATTACTCTTACCCTTACAGCACCACGCGCTTCGGCCGGCTGCGATAAGCAGTCAGTCCTCCAGCAGTCAGCAGCAGTGATGTCCTCCCACGGTTGTCCGTTCACTGCTGCAGTGCTGAGCGTCGTGATGTGCCCGACCTCACATTTTACAATTTCCCTACATTTGTTACGATCTTCTGCCTGTTCTAATTGGCCGAGCGAGTAGAGTCTCAGTTTGGAGATGGCTATAAATGCTTATGTCTGTCTGTCCTCGCCTACAGGTCGCATTTTTCAACCGATTTTGACGAAAATTGGCAACACAAGTTCCTTGATTATTTAATTTTTTTTTAGTCGATTGTGACTTTTTAATGAAGAAGAAATAGGGTGGGGGAAGGGGGGAACTTTGCTGTAGCGTTATTTATCAAATTTGAGAGGCAAACCAAGGAATTCAATCTACACAAGATGTTGGAAAAACAATCCAAAAGGCGAGTGGAAATGGGGAAAAATTTGATAAAGCGTTAAATATGGACGGAATTCACTGAAATGGCTTTGCTAAGCCAGGGGAAAGGAGAAAGTGTCGGTTATTGCATGGTAGTAAGAGCTCGCAAGGTCTAGTTTCTCACTAGCAGAACCACAAATTAAAAATAAGCAATGAATTAGCTTATGGCTTAACTATTAAAAAGCTGTCTTTTTTAATGTTTGTTGGCAAAGTCTGGACGCGTAACTATGTAAGTTACGCGTCCTGCGCCTAAACCGCAGTTATTGATACTTTGCGGCGACATCGGCAAACAATCGAGATCCTTCACGAGACCGGCAATCTCGCCGGAATTGCGTCTTTATCGCGCGTAAAAGCCGTTTATTGTGCAGAAAGTCGCGTTTCGGTGGTAATGGCCGGCTCGAGACGGATGGCCGTCTGGCGCTATCGACGTCCTCGGAATTACAAGCCAAACTAAATAATAGTGGTCAGGAGGATGTTGAACTGCTCTTCTCTGCTTTATCAAATTTAATAGCTCTTCACCATCCAAACTCTCTAATGAGATTATATGGCGTTGTTTTTGAATTTATCTGATCTAAATTATTGTAAAAAATTAATACCTTATTTGCTTTAGCGATAAGTTCACCTTTTTACCCATAACATTTTATACATATTTGAAGTTTGTTTTTATTCATGCTTGTTATGTTATTAGAAAATAATTCAAAAAAGAGTATTTTCTGCCCTGCAGAAAGATAGAACTAAATACACAGCAGCACTTGCTTGCTCGCAAGTCTTTCGCGCAACTAGTTCGAGCTCAACAAATCGTACTTACGAGACAAGTTTTATTTTGGTATACTTAGTTTGTAGGTAGGTAATTTATAAAATTGTAAAAAGCTTGTTCAAATTATAGTTATTTTTGCACCTTTCACCCAACAGTCACAAACATTTCGAATGTGATATTATGGGTCCATTTTTATGTCACCTTTCCGGCTTTGAATTTATCTCAGTAGTTGCTATTTACAGATATCGTAGAACGAGTGCGTAGTAACATGGTAGTTATGCAACATCAAGTCGACTGCCACACAAAATCGGGCGTGAGATAAAAGTTAGGTATTTATTTTCGGAGGATTCGCCGCGTGTGTCGTAAGGATCAGTCAATAGGCTAATAGAATCTTTCATTTCACAATATCTTCAATTATCGCAAGACTACCGTCGTGATATCCTACCTATGACCTGCTACTACTAGTAGTTTAAAAATATAGGCTGCCTGGCCCTTGCCATAAACCTTTTCCTATAGCATACGGCGGGTCAGAAGCGAGCCATCATGTTCATTCAGTCAATGTCGTATCGTACAGCAAACTAAAATGACTGGCTGAAAAAGAAACAAATGGAAGGAACTAGAGCAGTAGAAAACAGAACAAAGTTTAGCAGTACTGAGCACATGCTCAGCACTATGACTGAGCATGAGTTCCTACCGTGTAATTGTTGGCACATAGATCGCATCCCGCGACCCGCTGTACCACCATTATAACGGCACAAGCGGCACCATTCGTCGCGCCAGGTGTCGGGGCCCGCGCCCCGGCCCGGCACATACGGTCACGGCACACTTCTCAGGAGAAGTGTCTCCATGCAAGTCTTTGATCGCGACAATCAAGAGGCTGTTGGGTAACAGCAAGGTGAACAGCACTCATGAGGAAACGAACATTGATGAAAGTATTCCAAATTATTCTCTAAGTATGACCTCCAACAAAAACAAAATACCGAACACATGCTGACTGTGGAGAAATTGATTAACAACAGCAGGTACAATCAAGAAACTCTTGATTTATTAACTAAGCAATGTACCTGCGGGCAATTCACCCAGCCCACCATCAGTGTCTCCACACCAGAGCTCTCTCCTTGTGACGGTAGTTTGTGTAGTAATGTGTCTGATTGTGTTGACTTTATTGACCCTCCATGTAATACAATAGTATTTTCTGACAGTATAGGTCGCAATATGGGTTGCATGTTAAACAAAATTCTAGATAAAACTTGTATAAATTACTGCTTCCCGGATGCAACCTATACTCAAATTTTAGATAAAATGAAATCAACCAAACTGAATTGTAAATCTACTGTTGTATTATTAATAGGCAATAGTAACAAAGTAGGAAAGAAAGAAATAATCAGCTGTATGGATTATTTATCTGAACTAGAAGTAAGCAAAATAATATTATGTGCGTTCCCATATCTACATTGCCAGTCTCCAAAAACTAACAAAATCATTCACTATCTCAATACTTTGATACATAATATGACATGTCGTTATAGTGATAAATTAGTGTTTTTTGACACTAACAATTTTATAAGTGAATGTCATGTGACAAAAGATAATATTTATCTTTCAAAATATTTTAGACATAAGATTGCTACATTGATAGCAAATAATATTAATTTTTGGACGAGTTTACATTGTAAACAAGATTCTAGTTTTAAGACACCTACAGACTTACCAAGTTTATGTAACGGTAATTCTGTAGACTTGACGACAGATTTAAACTGACCATTCAGATAACGGGAAGGCCTCATGAATTAAGAATACTTCATCAAAATTTAGAAGGTCTTTCCGGCAAAGAATTATTAGTAGAATTAGTTTTAAAAGAAATGGATGTGGACATTTTATGTTTGACTGAACATTGGCTGCATGAGAGTCAGATGATGTTCAGCCTAAACAACTATAATATTGTTAGCTGCTTTAACAGAAAGTCTGCTCAACGAGGGGGTTCTATAATTTTTATAAAAGATTCTTTCCGTAGCAAAGAGCGGAAGGATATTGTCAGACATTCTGTTGAGCGCTGTTGTGAGGTGGCCTGTGCCGAGCTTGATCATCATATAATTGTTTGTGTATACAGTCCACCAGATAGTAATTTCAAAAGTTTTTTAAAAGCAATGGACCAGGTTCTTACTCGTAAGTCCTGTTCAACTAGTAAAAAGAATTTAATTATTTGCGGTGATTTTAATGTTGATATTTTAGTACATAATCCAAAGAGCACACAATTCCTAAATCTTTTTAAGTGTTATGGATTAGAAAACTTATTTTTTGAGCCAACCAGAATTACAGCTACATCTGGCACATGTCTTGATAATTTTTTTAGTAATATTCAATATTGTGATAAATCTGTTATCAACAAATTGCCTTCAGATCATTCTGGTGTATATGTAGCTTTTGTCAAAGAGTCCACCAGTAATTTGAGAAAAGATAAGATCTTGTGTAGACCGATTACTTCTAAAAACATAAAAAAACTTAAAAATAATTTAGATAACAAATTATTATCAGTGGTATATACAGGAAATAATCCTGACGACCATTATAATAAACTATTTAGTACTGTTTCCTCTGAGTATTCTAAAACATTGAAACAAAAAAGAGTAGTAGTTCATAGTAAATCACAGTTTAGTGAATGGGCTACTACCGGCATCTACATAAGTAGAAACAGGTTATATGATCTATATGCCCAAAAACAATATAACTTTAATCCTTCTTTTATAGAATATGTTAGAAATTATTCTAAAATATTTAAAAAAGTTTGTAGACGAGCCAAGTCGAATAGTATTAGCAAAAAAATAAATAATGCTCCTAATAAAATTAAAGAAACATGGAGTGTCATAAATAAGGAAACAGGTAAAAATAAAACCAAAGAAAATATTTGCCGAATCAAATGTAGTGGTAAAAATACTTCAAAAACTGAAGAAATAGTAAATATATTTGATGATTATTTTACTAACATTCCTTTGGAACTCACTTCTAATGTGAGTTCTAGCGCCCAGCGTGCTGAGGCTTTGCTTATGAGTAATGTTAGCCCTTGTGATTCTAAATTTAATTTTAAGCATGTTAGCCCTAGCGATATAATAGATGCTTTTAAACAGTTAAATTTAAAAAAATCAGAAGATCACTGGGGCATGTCAGTAGCCGTAGTAAGTCATATTATACACATAATTGCTGCCGATTTAGCTTTCATATTTAACGAATGTATTGATGAAGGCATATTTCCTAACTTAATGAAATGTAGTAAACTAATCCCCTTATTCAAAAAAGGAGAAAAAACAGACCCTGGCAACTACAGACCTATCTCTATTCTGCCAGTTTTGAGTAAGGTGTTCGAAAAGATAATGCTCAATCAAATGCTACTTCACTTTAAGACCAATAATCTTTTCCATAGCCAACAATACGGCTTTACTGCTGGAAAATCGACCACCGATGCAGGAGTAGCACTTATTACTAATATCTACGACGCGTGGGAAAACAGAAATGATGCAATTGGATCATTTTGCGATCTTTCTAAAGCATTTGATTGCGTTGATCATCCAACACTTTTGCTCAAATTTCGTCAATACGGTTTTGATGATAAGTCAATTAAATTAATAGAATCTTACTTAACAGATAGGCTTCAAACTGTTGATATAAACGGCGTAAAATCACACGGGTCTAATGTGAAAATGGGCGTTCCCCAAGGTTCAATTCTAGGACCGTTCCTTTTCTTAGTTTATGTCAATGACTTGCCTTACATGGTTGAGAAAGAGGCTGACATGGTGCTGTTTGCTGATGATACCTCGCTAATATTTAAAATAGATCGACATAACAGTGATGCTAGCGCGGTGAACAGCACCTTATCTTTAATTTCTGATTGGTTTTCGGCCAATAACCTAATGTTAAATGCGAACAAGACCCAATGCATTCGATTCTCTCTTCCTAATGTGAATCAAGCCTGCGTTGAAATACTAATTAATGGTCAGAAACTCGATCTGGTTGAAAGTACTACCTTTTTAGGAATCACAATTGATTCGAAACTTCAATGGGGCGCTCATATAACTAAACTTTCTAATAGGCTTAGCTCTGCGGCTTACGCTGTTAGGAGAATAAGACAATTGACAGATGTAGCAACTGCTAGACAAGTGTACTTTAGTTACTTTCACAGTCTAATGTCTTACGGGATACTTCTATGGGGGAGTGCAGCCGACATTCAGACTATTTTTCTTTTACAAAAAAGAGCAATTCGTGCTATTTACGGTTTAGGATCAAGAGACTCACTGAGGGAATTATTCAAGGAAATAGGTATACTTACTTTTGCATCACAATTCATATTTGAAAATATAATGTATGTAAGGAAAAATATTTCCTTGTTCAATAAAGTAAGTGATTTTACAGATAGAAATTTACGTAATAAGAATGACTTAGTTAGCCCGTATTACAGGCTGAATACAGTCAGTAAGTCTTTTATGGGGAAGTGTATACTTTTTTATAATAAATTGTCAGAATCGGTCCTTGATATGCCAGACAGAAAATTCAAAGCTTATGTAAAGAAAGTACTTTGTGAGAAGGCTTATTATAGGACCGATGACTATCTTAAAGACAAAAAGGTCTGGCTTGAGCTTGGCGCGGGTCCCTCTTAAAGGTTTGTATACTTAGACATGTCATAATTTAGGTACATTGGTACATACTAAATTTACAAATTGACATTATTTTAAATTTCGTAATTCTTATAATTCAATTTAATTATGACATAATAAACAATGTAATCTCTGTCCATCTATATAACTAATTTTAAGTTTTTAGTTTGTTAGTTGACGTCTTTGGAGAAAACGTGCAGTGCAGTTTGTTGCCGCTTCTTCTGCACTTGCGCCTAGGAAGCGGCGTAAACTTAGCTGTAAGTAACGATTTGACGTCAACATTTGTGCAAAACAAAACAAAGTGACTATTATTAAGAGATATTATAAATATCCTATGATAATAAAGATATTTTGAATTTGAATTTGAATTTGAGTACCTTAATTAAGCAATATTCCATATAAATTTCGTTGATAGTTCAATTAAATTCAAAATATCTTTATTATCATAGGATATTAAATAATATCTCTTAATAATAGTCCCTTTATTTTCTTTTGCACAAATATTGACGTCAAATCGTTACTGACAGCTAAGTTTAGTGCCGCTTCCTAGGCGCTAGTGCAAAAGAAGCGACAACATATAAAAAGCACTGCAGCATATAAAAAGCAACATGTCAGAAAAAGCATAACAAGGATTTCCAAAACTAAGCTATTGTCCATCTATCCAGCGTTTTCGCGCATCCTTAGTAAGGTCGTCTGGCCAGATAGGTAGCCTTAGGTAGGTGGGAGTCTTAAGTCTTAACGCATCGCTTTGACCACCGTTCGAAAACCTTTAAACCCCATCGGCCATCGGTTCGTCACGCTATGTACCCCGTCCACTGCCACTTCAATAAGCTAATTTGCGGGGCTATATTAATAACTTTTGTTCTTCAACGAATCTCCTCACCTCATTTGATCACGTGAATAAACACCGAGCACAGCCCTCTCAACAGCCTGCTAGACGATCTTGAGACCTCTTACGCACATTTCTGACCCATTTAAACTACATGACTATAATTGCTGTAATTTTGACAAAAAAAACGTATTAGTTCCACGGTCTCTTGTGCATGATACACTGCGTAGCACACCATACGTAGGTACCTATTACCTAAACTAATAATTTTTGCCTTCCTTTCAAGTACAAACCATTACATAAGGCTATCACGGTCGACTTGTTGGTTGGTGGACATCGAACACACTCTGTACTTACAAATCACATGCTGCTGTGCTGAACCCAGTTGAGATCATTGTTTCCCACACTCGGTCTAATGAACACAAATGACTGCCATTTATCGTCATTTGGACAAAAACGTCTGGAAAACTTCATCTCTAAAATTGTAGTAATTTACTCTATTGAAGTGTACACACAGTTGAATATCTTTTATTTAATCGTACCAATCGTTTTTCATTAGGACAAAGTTTTAAATTAGTTATCGTAAATTAGAAAATTAGTAGCTAGTTTTAGAAATAAATTTCTTAGTTTTGAATAACCTTTGAGAAAGTTTTTAAAAGTTTTACTCCTATTCCCACTCGTGATAAAAATAAAAAAATGGGAAACTGTAAAAAATAAAAATCAAAGTAAAGTTAAATACTACTTTAAATACGAACAGAAGTACATATTTACATTCCCACTTCCTACCGTATTAGATTAACACTTTTGGGGCTACCGGCTAAAAATGTAAATCAATAATTTGTATTGTGTAGCTGTGCTGTGTCTACTGCAATTTATTATTTATTTTCCGGAAAGAACGCTCTACATCCTAATGAAAACACATTAAAATCTCCATAAACTTTCCAGTCATCTAGATGGGCAACTCACTCCGGTTCGAGAAGTGCGTAGTTATCTTTGTTTCTTGAAGTTTATTTCAGAATTTTTTTATCATACAGTCTGGCAGATTAGTCTAAAAACGGAGTTATATTTATTAGCATGCTCTTGTATGTACTCGTATAAGTATACATGCCGCCCAAGGACGGCACTGGAATCTCGACATTAACCTTCAGAAAATCCTCTACATGTTAGTGAAAGCTATTACAAAATCAGGCCGGTAGTGTCAGAGATTATTAAGTACAGACAGACATAGGAACACGCCAGATATTATTCTTTAATACAAATAAATTTAGCAGACAAAGACGCCCCACCGCGACCACCTTAATAAGTTTTAGTATTTCTTAGTCGTCAACTCTACAGGATAATTGAAATACCTAATAGGTATTCGTCTCGGCCACAAGTTGTTTGTTGTTTTTCGTGTGTATTATGCACATTTCCAAAACTGGTGTCAGATTTTTCAAGCTGCCTTCAAGCTTACATGAGCAACGGCGGGCTTCCGGAGTACGTAGGAGCTAAGATATTGTTATGCCACTTTTGTAGTCACCAATTCAAATGTTGTCCACGCCCAGGGTAATGTGTTCTCCAACCTTTGGGACATCAAACTCTAAAAGTTTACTCTCTCAAAGTTTAACTACAATGAATTTACTCCGGTTCCACTTTTTTTTAGGGTTCCCTACAAAAATTAAAAAACGGAACCCTTATACCGAGCGACTGTCTGTCTATCCGTCCGTCTGTCACAGCCAATTTGCTCCGAATCTACTGGACCAAATCAAGTGAAATGTGGTAAGATGGTGTAATCCTATGACCCAAACACAGATGTGCAAAGTAAATAAATATTTTTTTAAAATGACCTTTTTTCGGGGGACAAATTAGGAAATTAAAAAAAAAGTTTTGCAAACCTTACTGTGTCATATATGAAATGAAAGGGCTCGTTATGAGGATCTCAAATATATTTGATTGTTTTTTTTATTGTTGTAAAATAAATAGTTTTGATTTTATTCATGAAAGAAGACGAAAATTAACCCCACCCCTGATCTCCGAAACTACTGAGCCTAAATTTTGAAAAAAATTCAAAATATACCTAGTTCATTGCTTGTAGATTATAGCAAAACCTATAAGAATTAAATTCATTGTATGGAACCCTCTCCACGCGAGTTCAACTCGCACTTGGCCGGATTGTTTAATTGCTATTTTCAATAAAAGAAACGATAAATTTTACGTCTTTGCTTCTTACGGTGTGGGCAGAGCCAAGGATCGCAATACCCTAAGGCCACGTTTAGAAAGTTAGTGGGTTTATAGATGGAAAAGACCAGTTCTGCATGCGATTTTTATGAATATTGCCTGTTTTGTAATAAACAATCTGAATTTCCTCTTTCAAAAATACGTAGTGTACATGGCAATAGACACTTGACGAGGACAGGTGTAATTCCGAATTCCGTCCATTCCCCTGCTGCTTTACTCTACTGTACCAGTGTTCCAATGTCTCCTGTGCAGACAACACGCACTGAGATATTGCTATTGAAACTTTTTGCTATTAGCCTATTTTTGACTTGTTAAAATTACTTTTAGCCGGTCTTTCTAAAGTCTGTACTGTACTTATGTATATTTTAATAACTTATGTTTACACACTACTTTTACTAACTAGAACCCCCGAATTAATGAAAGTACTTACTAGAACAGTCACACTAGCCACGAATTAAGAGGTTTGAACAATAGCCGGAGCCAGCAATTGCTTAATGCGTAGATAAACAAACTAATTTTTACATTTATAATATTTATAAGATTCTCGGTGGCAGCCATTGTCTGCATGCAAATATTACGCTGTGAGCCGCCGCTGGTGTAATGGAATGGCTGGCAGCGTGATGTGCGGTTAATATTAATAGGATCGACTAATGAGGAGCGTTTCTGAGGCGGCTCTCTATCGGTATTCCGTGGACGCATCCATGTACCATCGACACAGGGGACATACGTACGTGGGATTGTGTAAGAGCAATAATCAGAATTTATGCGTCGTGATTCCACTCAGGCGCAAGCAAGCGGGATAGTATATCAACACTAGAAGGTGACGTACGTAGGTAATATTAATAGGATCTACTAATAAGGAGCGTTTTTGTGGTGGCTAGAGAGCCGCATCGGTATTTAGTAAATGCATCGTACATTCGTATTATTGTGTAAGTGCAATAATCAGAATCAGTCTCAGGCGAAAGGAAGAGGGACAATACGAGTATCGACACTAGAAGGAAATCTGCATAGTTATTATTAATAGGGTTCTCTAATGAGGAGCGTTTTTGTGGCGGTTCTGGCAGCATCAGTATGCAGTGGGGTATCGACACAATGAACACACGTATGATGTGTAGGTGCAATATTAGAATGTATGTGTCGACTAATACAACTCAGACGCAGGCAAGCTTGACAGTAATTGAATTGTAAAGGTAACTATTTACATATTAGTAGTTATTTGTGCATTTTAAGAAAGAGAGCCTTAATAAGATCGTTTGAGTCATTTATGTGATAGATCAGTAAACCTTTATTTGGTAAGAGGGGATTCTCCTCCAAAGAGGCTTCTGTTTCAATCTCAGTTAAACATCAAATCTGAATTCAAGAACGCGACTATAAAAGTTTTAAAGCGCCTTTTTGCAACACGCTGAATACTTAATTGAACAAAATATATTGCAATTTCGCTCAAACTTAAAAGTTTGACTTTTGTTGTGGTTCGTTTTATTATATTAGTAGCAAAAAGTTTTTTATGATTGTTAAGAAAACTTTAGACCATTCTGCCTTTCGATGGCAACATTTGGTGATATACAATTACATACATCAGCTACTGTACATAATCTAGACTGACGAATACAAATTGTAACTATAGCCTCTCGTAGCGTTAGAGTTTGAATCCGTATTATTTAAAGACGAAGCTTCTGCACTGCACTGCTCTCCTGGTCAGCAAACGGACTTTACCTTCTGATGGTTGCATTGTACATTGCACTAGTAATGTACTCGTACCTACCTTCCTAGCGTAGCATCCAATCAATTTAAATTGGTAATCGTACATCTCCATATGTTATTTACATCACGCATGACTTTGTTAACTGGCTGTGATGCGATAGGTGCATTTGCAATTCATGTCGTGATGTAATGCGAAATCTTTCCAATGGAATATTGTGTTGCAACATTTGAGCGAGGCATGTCTGCAAAGATGTCGACGACCTCGTTGCTGGTGGATTTTAAATATTAAGATTCACTCCAATGCGCTTTTCCACTTACAAGAGTTAGCGGCGGAAAGTCGCTCTCCATCAGTGGAGCTCGTTATGCGAGAGGCGAGACCAATAAAAACAGCAGGCATGAGTTCGCCTGTGTCTACTTTTTACGTTTTGTTTTATGTGAAACTAGCGGCCCGCCCCGGCTTCACGGGGTATGTATGTTTAAGTAATAATTATAAAACATAGGTACCCTGTGAAGCTGGTCCAAATTGTTTCCTTTCGCTCTACGCATCGGAAATTGTTAGTATATACGTACATATGTGTATGTCTGGTCCGCGAAATGGCCCGAAGTGTCGCGATCGATAGCGAAGCGACAGTCGTTGCAACATCGCCTGCAACACGTCGCCGACGCCCGGCCCCCGGCCCCCGGCCCCCGGCCCCCCTCATGGCCTGCCGCTGACTGCGCCTGTATATGAACTCTCTGTCTGGGTTAATATAGTAAGCTGTATTCATTTCGACGATTTAGGTTCATTATTTCCTTCGCCAATGCAGGTCACACCAGTCGACGGAGTTTCGGTGTATATTACCTTTTTTTATTTTCATCAATACTTGGCTCACATGGGAATTTTTATTTCTCACAATAGTATAGGCCATGTCACTGAACTATTGACAGAATATACGAAACCCCCACAAACCTTGCTGGTGGTGAAGGAGCGATATTCACAAACATGGGCAAAGCTAACTGATATAAAATAGAATAAGTCTATTATGTAGTTAATTATATACCTCTTGATTAAAACTGTCCCCAAATAGGTAAGCTGTAAAGTCTGTACATTAAAAAAAATTATGACAAATAAAATATAAAAAACTGAATTGAAAATATAAGGTTTAGTTAAAATGTTGCATATAGTCATATTGCAAGGTAGGCACTTTGCTTTCTAGTTAATATAACGTTTAGGTATTTGGAATAGACGTATCGATTTCTATAGGCAACATGATCAGACTGTTTCGTCTTAGTGTTATCTCGTAATCTCTACTTTCGAACATCAACTTTTTCAGAGTGAAATATTGAGATTAGGAAAAGCTTAAGCTAAGTGCTCTTTCAAACCCGGATTATTTTATTCACCGGTGCCGCCGCGCCCGCCCCGCCTGCCCCGCTTGCCCCGCTTGCCCCACGCCTTGCCGCCTATTTCTTCAGATTCACAAAAAGTCCATCCAATTCCAATCCTATGAAGCCTGTTGGTGACGTGATCCGACTTACAGGCTAAAAAATAGTGTCATAAATCAAATACAGTACAGATGTGTTTGCCAAAAACAGCGTTATATGTTCACTGTACGATAATTTAACACTTATAGTGATTTACACTTTCTTGTGTAGGTATCACGCGTATGTCGAATCTGAAAACATGCAAACATGACACATGACTTAAAACCACAACCACCATACAATTTTTAATACAAATTAAAACTAGACTCTGAATACGCGCTTTGGGCGCAGATTAAGTAACATAAAAGTAAAAACGCGACATGGACTGCACTTCTATATTTTGGGTAAGTTGCTATAGAGCCGATAAGATTCTATAATGTGATATTGAGGGTTCCCTACGTGTCTGCGAAACACTTTTATTCGAAAATTGATACATCGCCAACCTTACAGCGAAGCCTTCATGGTGCGATGTCTCGATACTGCAAAAGGTTTTTTGTTCGATGTTTGTAAACATCGAGCACCTTGCTTCGAGACCTTATTTCTCCAAATTTGTTTTGTTTCACCAAGATAACGCCCCCGCGCACAAGTCCAGAGTTGCGATGGCTGTCATTCAAGAAGCTGGCTTCGAATTGATGGAACATCCTCCATATTCACCGGACCTTGTTCCTAGTGATTTCTACCTATTTCCGCGGTTAAAAGAACATCTCAGGGGCTAGAGTAGTCGCCATCGTACACGATTATTAAGAAGAAATTTTAGCTTTAGAAAAAAATATACAAAGTGTATAAACATTAAAAGTGACTACGTCTAAAAATAAGGTAACATTTAATAAAAGAAAATTTCGTCATACTCATTCTCACTTATTTCAGAACGACTATTGCAAGAAACGTCGGAAGAAACTTTAAAAAGCTTGTAAAAAGGCAATGAAATTTTCGGAAATTTAATATTAGGCAATGTATTGACAAATTTTTCGAACTAAAATTTGCATCGGCAAACCAAAAGTTGGAGAAATAAGGTCTCAAAGCAAGGTGCTCGATGTTACCAAACATCGAACAAAAAACCTTTTGCAGTATCGAGACATCGCACTATAAAAGGCTTCACTGTAAGGTTGGCGATGTATCAATTTTCGAATAAAAGTGTTTCGCAGACAAGTAGGGAACCCGATATTGAAGGCTTTGATCAAAACTTTCCCAAAACGGAAACGTATAGAAAAACTTTCGAGAATAACACGGTGTGGGATCCTATAATAATTAAACAAGTTTCTCGATAGTAGTTTTGATATAGTTGAAAGTTTGACGTATAGTTGGGTCTACATAAATATCTGGAAATACCAGAGATGATGTTAAGTATCCTAAAATGTGGTAGGAAGTGCCAGACCACAGGCCAGACGGAGACTTACTTAGTGTATACCTACTTGCTAAACTAATACGAACTACTGAAGTACTGAAGGTAACTTTTCCCGGGCATTTCCATATTAAACCCCAGTTTATATTTTGTTGTAGCTCCCAAGCTACAACACAAAATCATTTTACAATTAATGCAACTATTATCACAATTGTACTTTATTAAACGATTTTGAAAACACGTGTATTTTCCTGATATTAATACACCCAAGGATAATAAATATGTAGATAACAATTTTTGTTGAGATTTAATAATTATTTAATAAATTCTTTGAAGTTAATATTGTACGCCTGAATACATTTAAAAGGTAAAACTGCCGATATATATTGATGTGACATCTTTCGTAAGTAAACACTTCATTACACTAAAATACTGTTTTTAAAATTGTACTCCATTGTAGTATAGGTATACAATAGGCGGCCTTATCGCCAAGGTTTATATTTATTATTTATACTTATTATTATATGCTACCATTTTTTTTTTGTTAACAGGGAATGTAAAAAATTTAGCCCATAATTCTAACTATTTTCTTTCATCAATTAGGTCAATTTATTATGTCGAAATAAGGAAAAAATGCTTTTCACTGTGACTTGGTGAACCAAGTCACAGTGAAAAGCATTTTTAGCATTTCAGCTGAATGGTCAATTTGTATGAGTGAACACAATAGAAATGTAGACAAAGTCAAAAAAAGCGGCCAAGTGCGAGTCGGACTTGCCCATGAAGGGTTCCGTAGCAGCAAGTAACATAATATAAAAGTTCTAAAGGTAAATTGCGGTTTACGATTTATGACTGATGATACCGAGACCGCTATAGTTTTAATTGAAAGTACATACTTTGAGGTATATACCACATTTTTTTCAGAATTATTTTAGTAATATTCCAAAAGTTACGGTGGGGGGACAGCTCAAATTTTAACTTTTTATTAGATTATCTCAAGATTTTATCTACATAGTTTCAAAGCAGTTTTTGTTGCATTTTAAAAGACCTTTTCAACGATACCCCACACATTGGGGTTAGACCAATTTAATTTTTTAAATTCACTTTTCATTGCATGGGAGGGGGGCTGAAAAAAAAATCAATTTTTCATAATTTTAAAAACCAACTTTTGGAACTTCAATATCTATCTCTCCACCAATTTTCGTGACAATCGGTGCATTAGCGGCGGAGTACGAGCCCGGACGGACAGACGGACGGACGGACATGACGAAACTATAAGGCTTCCTTGTGGACTACGGAATCCTAAAAAGATTATTCTACCTATGTTTAGTCCATCAGTTAGATTAACCAACAATAATGGACCCTTAAGTAGTTGAGGCTTGTGACGTTACTGATACCTGTAAACTGATACAAATCGTATGGGACAGTGACGTCGTCATGTTAAATTTAATGCGTTGTATCTCCGTCAATATGTGTTAGTCGGAGAAAAGAAAAAATACGTTAGGAATATTTTTCAACAATCTGGCTGATGAGCCAAAAATATTTTTTTCAGTGCACATGCGTGTTATTTTATTGTATTTTTCTTTCTGTTGCATAGAGAAAGTTGTTCAGAAACATAAACTGAATTTGTCTTTAAAATGCTTACTGTATATTTTGTTACATATTTATATTCGTATCGTACCGTACCTTATTCATACACGTGAAATGAACGTTTAATAATACATGAGCCAGCGGTTAAACACCGCTTGACGAATTAGAAACTGTGTCCTTCGAGGGTCAATCATGACAACGACGGAGAAAGCCGAAATAGTGCGGGTGCACTTGACCATTGTATGCTACTTAAATCAAAAATGATAGCCGTCTGAAAATTCAAACGTGTATTCGTAGTAAGAGAGCCGCGGCGGCGAAATAAATTGGAACAAATAAATATACCTTTCAGCAGACTTGCACGCCCAACTCCTGACCTCAGCCAGGCCAGCCTTCGCGGCCGGCGATATGGGGAGTTTTAGCAATGAAATCGGCATGCGAGCTATAAATACGCTTTAAAAAACGACATTTGGCGACGTCGCTTGTTTTAATATTTTCACGAAGAATTAAACGCTACGAAAAAAAGAACAGGAAACAGATACAACGCTTTCGACTATACTCGTATACTCTTGAAAAATACTATTTTAATGCTATATACCACTCACTCATTGAACATCGTTTCAAAATCATTGTCGACGAAAACAAGACAACAACGGATCAAAGAGATCTCGTAGAGTCGTATAAGTACCAGCATAAAACGGCACAAGTACTCATTAATTAAAACGCAGACCGGTGTTTTACGTTGAAACCATTGCAAGGGTGCTACGAGTAGAGCAGATTTTGTCAAATTCGTGTGCAATACTTGCACAGACAGTCGTATTTCCATCTAAATAAAACGAAAAACGCCTGAAAGAATTCTACTTTTGTCATAGTGTTCTATAATATCCTAGTATCCGCTTTCAAAACCTAATCTGTAATCTTTTAACAAAGGGTTACGTATTGCCGGCCACGCTTGCTGGCGTTAATTGAGGCTTTTTCTCTTTTGGTCTGCATGTGGTCGTTGTGCACGCAACGTGGCCATTTACGACAATTATTCAAATCTCGCGGGCCCAGCCGGCCAGCGCTGTTTATGGCGCTGTATGCAATTATCATGCTTGTGACGAGCAAGGCATTCAGGGGGACAGGTGAGTTCAACGACTCGGCAGCGGACTTTCACACCATGGTAATACGAGTATATGTATTCTGTGACCATGACAAACTCTGTGACTCCGACTACGAGATATTAAAGAAAAATTTTACCCCCGACAAAAAAGAGTTTAAAAGTTATTGGGGGTTGACGCTTGAGAGTCAGGGATTTCTCAAGCAAATAATAGATGGCGCTACGGATATCAAGTCATATCGGTAGTTCCGCTACTCATCACTAGATGTCGTTCTTGACAGTCGGGATTTTTTTTGATTTGCCTAGCAAATAAACTTGTTACTTGTCTTAGATACAGACTCAGTCTTAAAATATGCAAACGCCACGGGTGGGTGCACCGCCTGCGTGCACAAGCCGCTGCACCGCAAGTGCATGCGCCGCTGCATAACAATGTTTAAAGCGCTGGCGGCGCTTCCACACCCACCACTATACAGACCACTACGTCTTGTGATACCATAGGTGCTCTGATAGCATGCGCAAAAAGAATCGTGTTTTTAATAAGAACAATTATAAAGCTATGTACCGTATATAGGTAACTACAAAACCACACGCTGCCGGTATTGTGGAAGTTCATGTTCGCACTCGCACGGCCGAGCAGCTGCTAGATGTAATGGTTTACAAATACGTTCGTAGACTTACTGGAGCACTAAACACTTTTTAATCTGGATTATGACATGAAAAATCTATGTTTACAAACTTAGTTATCGACGTCTAAGTACGTCAGAGAGCATGCCAATGCATTACACAGAATAATTATCCTTACACATAATAAATTTCATTACTTATTCTGTATTGAGATTATATTTGTTATTACGAGTAGAGTATTTACTCGACTTTGTTTGCTATATGTAATATAGTCAGCGTTCTCCATGCATCTCTGTGATTGCCGCTTGCTTGGAGGTTTCACACGGGCTCAACCTGTGGCCTCAACTCACAAGACCTTCCGGAAAACCCTTAATAATGGCAGCAAGAACTGCATTAATAAAAACATCTTCATGCAATCAACTCTAATTCAGTTTCCCGTACACTTATAAAACATGGCGGCGGTCTAGACGATTAATCAATGGCAATTTATTTTCAAGTCTCGGCGCATAAGTATCAGTCCATTCAATAGGTAGTTTTGCCTTGCAAAAGGTGATTTGCATTAAAGGTGATTTATCGTCGAGCACGGCTCCGGCCCTTCCTTCGCTCTCGACGAATATTTCACTGTGTTTTATTTGTTATTTTTTTTGTATTATATTTATAATTTTTTCTGTAGCCAAAACGGATAGATATTTAGATAATACATTTTTTGGTATAATTTTCATATAAAAAGGTGATTGTATAAAATAGTAAGACGTATTATAAAGACAAATTTAGGCAAATTTAGAGGTATGTTTGTGATTTTTTTCTATCAAGCCAAAAATGCTCAATCGTGTTTTGGCTATTGTGGTTGTCTGTAAAAAATCCTTAAGATTTTTATGTAAATTTTTTGAGGAATAAACTGTAGAAGTTTAATAACAGTGATTTTTCAAAAACACGCACAGTATTGCAAATTGTGAACCCACGTCGCCTTAAACCTGCAGGCATCGGAATCCTATACTAGCTTTGTAAGATGGTCATCCACTGCTAGCTCCCAGCTTGGTTGTGTATATCGATGTACGTCAAACCATCAATAGACAACGGGAGGAAGGTTAACCTCGCCAGTTAATAGAAGATAAATATAAACACTATGCGAAGTGACTACTGGAAAGGAAGGTAGTCAATACGGTATCGGTAACGGTCGCTAATGGCGAGATGGCCGGCTGGAGATGCTGCAATCACCTTGAGATCGCATCAGCCTCCCGGTGATTGGACATAATCAATCGCTGATCAATACGGTACTTTCTATTCGCATTAGGAAAATTAATGGATGTGGCGGAAGACATCTCAATTTACAAATAACGGTGATGCTTATAATGTAGAATATGTATAACTCTACATGCCGAATATTTCAAATATGTTTGTGTTATCGATATCATTATTATAATCTGTAATTATCTGTTTTCAACAAATGTATTTAAGAACCCCTGTTAGATTCTTTTTCTAAAGTAAGTTTACTACCTACTCTTCTTTAATTTATGAACAAAATTATCTATTTGTAGCGCAAAACATTTCGGAAAATAAATCTCCATGGCCACAGGCAAAGGCTAAAATATTTCAGAAATACTATGCTCATCAAATATACTACCTTAATATAAAGTTCCGTGGTGAATCTATATATTTAAGTTTGATTTCTAGAATACATAAATTGTAATGAAATTTGAAGATATACTATTGACTCATGTAAAAAAGCCTATTTTAAACCTTCTATCTTACAACATTGTAGGCTAGCTCACAGTCCTGAAAAATGAATGCCGCTCATATCCTTGCGAACACACAAAAGGCTCCGCGCGTTGTCTCATCCGGCATATCGGCGGCTCGTCCTGCGGCCGACGCCGGCGCCGGCGGATGTGGCCGGCAGCGGCGGACGTCGAGGGCGCGGTGACGCGCATTCTGCAATGCTGTCGGCTGTGTTGCAGGCTGCAGTTGCAGAATAGTTCAAATTGCTCGAGCTGGCAGAAATCTGTTCCACTTAGATTTCTGCCAGCTCGAGCAATTTGAACTATTCTGCACTATTTTAGAATGCGAATATTATTGTAAAACGGTGGATTTTGTTATAATTATATATTTGTTCCCAGGTCACAATATTATTTTTCTACTCCTGTTCTTTTATCTGTCTTTAACATGGTCACGAATAATAATATAAGAACAGTGATAATATGATTTCACAAAAGTCAATACTCTATTCCTCATAAAAGCACATGTGTATTTTTGTCGCAAAAACGATACGGCTCTATATTACTTTCTCTGCACATGGCTGGCTGATGAAGTTCAGTCTAAATAGGTTAAGGTTTGTCTCGATCAACACAAATTTACGAAAAAAAAAACACAACTACCAACTAAATTCATATTGTGATTTTTATTAGAAAAAAAACTTTCCGAGATAAATTATTTTGTGCCTATATGAGAAAAACTGGTTTTGCCAAAGTTTTTATTTACGTTTTAAGCCGCTTTTTGTTTACTCATCAAATAATTATTTTATTTTGTTATTCTTTTTCATCACTGCAAGTTAATTTATAATTTTTAATAACGAAAAACATACACTGTGGTAACAGTCGGTTATAAATACGATTTATAAATAACGTACGTGCGAGTACTGGCAACAATCGCGCGCCGGTGACGAGAAAAATAAACGGGCAAGTGCGAGTCGGACTCGTACATGAAGGGTTCAGTACCACCGTACAATGTTTTAAAACGCTGAAGAAACACGTTTCTTGTATTACGACCCCCTTTAATTTTTACTTAATTTTATTTTTAGTATTTGTTGTTATTGTGGTCATAGTAATACATAATTGGTAAAAATGTCAAGTATCTAGTTAATGCCATTATGAAGATCAAGTTAAAAACGCTGAAAAAACACGTTTCTTGTATGACGACCCCCTTTAATTTGTAACTATTTTTTATTTTTAGTATATGTTGTTTTATCCGCCACAGTAATACATAATCGGAGAAAATTTCAAGTGTCTAGCTATAACGGTTCAAGAGATAGAGCCCTGTGACTAACGGACAGATAGACGGACAGACAGACAGACAGACGGACAGACGGACAGACGGATAGACGGATAGACGGATAGACAGCGGAGTCTCAGTAATAGGGTCCCGTTTGCACCCTTCGGGTACGGAACCCTAAAAATTGAATTGGGCATTCTGGAATGGTAGCGGAATGATGTTTTGTGATTTACAACAAGTTGAAGAATAACAAAAATACTATAATACCTACCGTCTACCTATCTTAATATGGTCGTGAAAACGTATTGTATGTAACATTGTATAAGTACCTATGTCAAATAATACTCGTGGCGCCTTTTCTTGCCATAACCCGTGCCACTCGTCTTTTTTGAACACTCTTATACAGCTGTTGCATAAATTACTCTAATATATGAAATTTTATAGACTTATGTTAGTCTTATAGCATGTATATATGACAAGGCACTGCTTAAAAACCTGTGAAGCTATACTTGGCTCTCCCACTCGACCGATGTGGAGCTTGACAATAGAGAGTATGCATGCATTTTTTTTATATTTTTAATCGATAGTCCTCGTCGAGAAATAGCCGCAAAAAATAAACCAGTCCCGAAAAACATGTATATGTTGTAGAAAATAAATATTAAAAATAGCAAGTAGATTATAACAACTAAAACACGCCATTTTAAAATATGACGTCAAAGTCTGCAATATCCGCTAGAGACAGAAGCTGTCAACGCATATTTTTCTTTTTTGGGTACTTTCGATATTATCAGCCAGTGATGTTTGTTAAACCTCTATATAAAAGTACATACATTTCGAATGTCATCGATAGTCAAACTACATGGACGGACAGTCCTACCGAACGCACCCGAACTTGTAATTTCCCTTTTGTGAACTTTGTCGTCATTTCCCTTTTGTTTGTCAAAAGTTCCCGCGCAATATTTGCATATTTTCAATAATTTATTTCTAATCCAAATAAGAGTCAATAAGAAAAATAATTAACTAGGCGTGGTAACGTATTTAATAGAAATTTTAAAATAAAATTATGAGCCGGATTGGTATTACATGCATATTCCTTATTAACTCCCATAGCATGCTCTACTTCGATATTCTAGGCGAAGCTCTCTTGCCTTACTGAGTAGAACCTACAGCATTATACAATTTTATCAATAAAATGAAACTCGATACATCGTTTCAATTCAATAAGTACATATAAGTAATTTATTATGCTTTTATCATTTTTGTACGACGATAGTATGGTATATAGATATTTTAGTTTTTGATGTGTGTGGCAAAGTGGCACCGAATGTGAGATATTTGTTATCCGTATATAGGAACTCTCCCGATGTGTTATTTGAAAGGACTCACTATTCAATCTCCCGTTGTTAAAAACGCCGTCAGTTTCCACAAAGTTTCTGAACTAAACGAGGACTAGTGTCACACAGAGCAGTAGCGCGGCGTCGCGAATAAAGTTACTTTGCTGTCGGTGCAGTTCGCGGGCAGGGGCGGTGCGACGGCGCCACATTTCCAGAATGAGAAATATCAAACTTCAGCAAGTGTCAACTGTCTACTTATCGAGAGTAGAGACTTTTGAGTAGGTAACTACTAATAGAAACTTTGTGGTGCGTGTTTTATGACTGTTCTAGCCCCTTGTGTACGATACGATAACGCATGAAAAAGTCGCTACTCTACATCTTCAGACAGTGTCAAAGAAAAACCGATGCAAAATTTTCAAGTTTGTAATGAAATTTAAAAGTTCAAGTCCTTAATTCTAAAATAGATGAACAAAGTTAAGAAACTACTAAGTTTTCAATTTCTTATAGCCTGGGCAATGAATGATTGTGGATGGAAAAGTCGAAAGCAGAAAATTTGACTTACGAGTATAAACTTTGTTTGGACTAATTAGAAGATAAACACACTAAAAGTCCTTACCCCTTGGAGGTAAGCCCGAGTAGGGGGGAGGGGGCAAAAAAGTTTCCAAAAAGGCTCTTTTGATCATTTCTGAGTTTACTGGCAGAAATCAGAGTATTTATGCCTTTTCACCGACCTTGAAAATATTTCGTCCACCTTCTTCCAGCACTTCATCACAAATAAAACACATGGTCATCTTGAAAACTTGCTTGTGGCTGCTTCCCTGCGTTACCGGGCGCACAGTCACAATACTTATTGAGTATCACGGTCACGAACGAAATAGCAACATAAGCCCGAAGGCATCTTGATATATATTAATTGGAGTTTTAGCCAGTTTAAAAGTAAACTGTTTCCGCCTTCACCGCGTGGAGGTACTCCCAGTTTATGTTATTTTTTAATAGCGTGGGTGAGGAATAAGAAATAATTTTGGCATTCTTATGGTTACAATGTGCTACAGAGAATGAACACATTCTTAAAAATCGCTCGTTTTTCGTTGCTCATAGCTATGCAACTACTGAAGATAGATAAAAAAATTTGAAAAACAAAGTTGTAGAAAATTGTATAAGGTTTAATTATGTAGTACAACAAAATTTCGTGCAACGCACCGTTTTCGAGATGTAAGCAAAAAAACAAAGAACGAAACAGAGAATTGAACACATTTTTGAAAATCGGTCGTTTTTCGGAGCTCATAGCTATGCAACGAATGGAGATAGATAAAAAATGTAAAACGCAAAGTTGTAGAAAATTTTATTAGGTTTGATTATGTACTATAACAAAATTTCATACGACGCAGCATTTTCAAGATGTAAGCAAAAAACGGAACCTTTTTTGCGTAGCTATTACGGTTCAAGAGATAAAGCCCTGTGACAGACGGAGAAACTGTTGTTCATCATCATCATTTCAGCCGCGTAACGTCCACTGCTGGACATAGGCCTCTTCTAAGAATTTCCAAAATGACCGATCTAGAGCGACCTGTGTCCAGCGCTTTGTTGTTAGTTATGTGAAACAAGTACTAAAATAGACAAATTTTTTTTTCTAATTTCCCTAGTGAAATAAAATTTTACAACTCTTTTTTCAATTACCATCGTGCTATGTGGGCTCGTTTTTAGACCGTGAGGCATGAACTCTTAATTCGGCATTCGCAACTACGAAACCCTACACTGCACGTGGCCCGAAACGCACTTCGCTGGATTCTTTTTAATTTCTTTTTGTAAAAATATTTCCATTATTAAATAGTTTAACCTCCTTTGTGCTGGTACCCACTATGCTGACTCTGATAATTTGACACTCCAACAATATTCGAGTTGCAAATGTTGCAATTCATTTCTGCGTTTTAGCGACACTACCAGTACTTCACTTTGGATCTCCGAAATGAAGCTATTTTTCTAACGCGTAGAACATACCTTTTAGTACAAGCACAGAATTAAGAAAAGTATTTCATACAAAACGGAATCTCTTTTTTTATTATTATTAGAAATTTGAGTGCGTTTGACCTCTATCTAGCCTGATGGGAAGCTAAGATGAGGTCTAAGGTATATCACGCAGACTCAAAAAAATGCCTGTTCACTCTTGCCTTGAAAATCCCTAAATTATATGTATGGGGAAACATCGACACAGGGAGGGAATTCCACACCTTAGCGGTTCGCACAATGAAGGAGGAGGCGAATCGAGAGGTACGATGAGGAGGAATATCGACCACAAATGGGTGGAATCACTGTCCAAGTCGTGTTGTCCGATGGTGGAATGGTGCAGGGGGAATTAAATTATGTAATTCCTGCGCACACTCCCCGAAGTGCAGCCTGTAGAAGACACACAGATTTGCTACTAGTCGGCGATGTTCGAGGCTCTGGAGCCGTCCTGCCGTAAGCAACACATCACCAACGAGTCTTCTGGCACGTCTGTCGATAGCTTCCAGGGCTTCGAGCTGATAGCGGGCAGATTCATCCCATAGGTGGGAGCAATACTCCATACATGAGCGGACTTGAGCTGTGTAAAGGCTCAACAGTTGGTCAGGGGTAAAATACCGTTGGACCTTGGAGAGGTTGCCCAGTTTTTTAGAAGCCGTCTTAGCCCTGGACTCAATATAGCTACCGAAGTTAAGACTTGATGAGAGATCCATACCAAGAAGTTTGAGATGACGGGTGACAGGAACAGGCACACCCCGGAAAGTGGGAGCCAAGTTGAAAGGGCTCTTTTTAGTAGAGAAGAGACACGCCTGTGTCTTAGAATCTCCTAAGGTCGCGCGCAATATGCGTCCCCGTTCCCCGTCCCCGCACCTCTTCCCTGTTCTCGCATTGACGTGTGCATGGATGTATAGTTTCGTTTGTAGTAGTGAGGCATAAATGATACTCCGCTTCTATGAAGTGCCATACCTGTAGTACAATTTCGATTCATAACCAGAGCAAGATGACTTATAGTTTATTCTTTCAAATGCGGTGGTTACGATAACGACGTCTCTAACTCCAATTACTTTTTTCCATCATGTCAATTGATGGGCTAAACTCTTACTTTGATCCTTCCTTACCGATGTCCATTGCAGTAGAAATATGAGGCACGTACACTTCTTTTAAAGTAAAACAAAATACTAGGAATCTATTCTCCCCCGCTAAACAGCAAATCCTTCGAAATAGCGCTGCAATTTCACGGCAAGCGAAGAATCTGTTCCGAATCATTCGACAAATCGCAGCAGCGCATTTCAGACACAACAAAACAAAAGAAAAATAAACTGAAGAGTAGAGCGCAATCAGGTGTGAACAGATAGCAGGCGGCGCACACTTCCTTTGGGAAATGCTAAAATATAAATTCTAGTATTGAGTATGTACTTATTTAAAATAAGAGATGTATTCTGTGAATAAGGCGGGGCAGTGTTTACACGAACACTTACCGGCAGAAACGTTTTCGGTGTTGCGAATATCAGCTTACATTTACTGAGAAATGATACTTTGTAAGTGCTCTCGCAGTATTACTAAATATGTCTTACAGATAGGTAATATCAACCAAGACGTTCCCTAATCTTCAACCGATTTTAGGGGTATACAACGTGCCCCTAAAAATATTCATCTTTAGATGATAATGAGATGTATTTGTATACAAATTTCTTTTTTTTTCTTACTTTATATACAAAATAAGACTATTCATTAGGTACTTTATAAATTATTTTTGATACGTAACGAAAGCTCTCACATGACTACCGCGTTCCCCGAACCAAACCATTCTACACAATGTTATGGACAGAGTAGCATAAATTTGAATAGCCCCATCAATTCGCGCGGGCCGACGGGGAACCAATGTCTGCATGCCCTCGAGAGTGATGCATGGCCGGTTGGGTTCGGAGCTTGGCTAGTTAACTAGCTATGCTGCAGGGTATAGTGGCGGCTACTTGGGCGTTTCCAATGATTTGGGGGCCTACGATCAAATGAAAACATATAATAGAAATCTTAGGTAATGAAACAAGTCTGTAGTTTGTATGTTAATTTATTGGAATAACTAAAGAAATACATTTAGAAAAAATTGGAAACATACCGTCTTATTATAAAAACAGGACTAACTTTGTTACTAGGTTTAAACCATTATCCGCCCAAATCAAGTTGACATTGATAAGTGAGATAGTGTGATATTACTAGATGTCAACTTGATTTGGGCGGGTAATGGTTTAAACCTAGTAACAAAATTAGTCCTGTTATTATAATAAGACGGATAGAGTTTAAACTGTTTTCACATACTTACTAAGAAGGGTAACTTTTTTTTTTTTTGTTTAATTTATAGCTTGACGCTACTGCGTATTTAGCCAGGAACAAGTTAATAAAACGTGGGAAATTCTTTTTTCCTAACAAGTTACAATCAAAGGTTGGTGTAGGCCTTTGATTGCTTTAAGGGAGCTTCTGGCGACAAATCTATACGAGTACACTGGTTTTCATAGCCGATTGAGTGGCGGACGACGCCCGAAGACGCCCACACAGTCCGCGAAACAAATATCACTACAGCCGTACTATGACAATCCACTTTAACTATTTCACATATTGTTCATGAGCATGAGCATTTATAACACCAAACAACACCAATTTCATATTATAAGGTCCACTAAAATCAATTTGCAAAATAATTTAAAGAAAACCCCTACCAAACACCTTGACTTCCCGCCAAAAACTCCGAAGTGTAACTTAGCCCATGGAATCAATCTGTCAAAATGGCTGACATCTTAAATTTTTTTCCGACTTCAAAATTTGTTAGTCAGTTATTTTTCGTAGGTTATGATATTGACCGGCTGAGTCATCCCTTGAAGTGCATATCGACCAGTTTAAACAATCTTTTATTTCTTTTCTTACTTTCTCTTTGTCTGCTGCCAGCGGTCGCTAATTGCCGTCGTGCCCGGTTTTTGCTCCAAATACAACAAGCCAATTTCCGCCGAGTTGGCCCTCCTTCACAGATACCAGCCTGTTTACGAGTCAAATCTACTTACTGCATTTACATATCTACGCCACAAAAATCCCTTATTTAACATGAAGAGGGTTAATCCTTGATTTTTACAAAGTTTTTGTTGTTATTTCGTACGTGGAAGGTTTTCACTATTCGAAGGAACACAACCTCCTTAAATATAGTATTTATCAAAACATGTTAATCAACTGGTTGCACAAACTTACTGAGACTTGATGTAATACCAAGGCTTATTTATTTGTCGCTACGAACCCGAGCTGCAATCAATCAGGTTATGGTTTCTCTCCGAATATAGTCACAAATCAATCTCTCTTAATTGCTTTCTGAACCCAGTCTTACCAACGATTAATTAGGCTAGGAATAGTAAACGGCCTTATGACCACGGTTATAAACATATTTCATAATAAATTCACGCTCTATAAAGCTTCGTTTAAGCGCAAATCGTTCAACATGACCTAAGTCAACATACGCTTTATAAACTAACCCAGTGGTTACTGAAATAGTTTTGTTAGAAGCATTTAGTAGTTTAGCTTTCAAAATAAAGGTAAGTATATATATTAGTATAAGTATAATATAGTCGAAGCAAAGTCATTCACCCCGTCAAGTCGTATACATTTCGCAAAGTACTAATAACTTTTACATTTAACAACCATCAATTTCTCTCGATAATAGCCTGTAGAAACATATAGACGCTGGTACAAACGCGACATGGAATGGTTCGGACAGTACTCAAGCGACGATGTCGAAACGAGCTTTCACATTTACGGCAGGATTAGAGTTTAGTGCGTGTTTACTGAGATACGTGCGACAGGCAGCAGCGGCGGCGCGGGCCCGACGCTCGTATCAGGCTCGTGTGAGGTCCGAAGGAGGATACGGATTATCCCGCATTCCAGAGGCTTTATAGATTTATAGAGCAGTGCTACATTTCACTAGCTCTCTTTTTAAAAAAAAGTTACTTTATATTATGGCTAGCGCTTGTAATGCTGTGGTAGCTCACGGTACTCTTAAAATAAATAGGAAAACAAGGTAATGTCCATCTTGGCTGTATCCACACGAAATTAAACAATTTGACAACGAGGTAAAATTAGTTCTGGAAGACAGGCTTAACGTCAAACTTGAGGAGGTGCAGTGGAAGCAGGCTTCTCTGCCGGTGCAGTACGGAGGTCTTGGTATTCGTCACTTGGAAGAAATATCGCGCCCAGCTTTCTTGGCCTCATCACATCATTCTAATCACTAATTTACTCTCTTGAAATGGTGACGGATTGATCTTGCCCCACGTGGATAACTCTATCTGCCTGGTTTGAAGGATGCCCAAACTTTTTGGTTCCTAAAAGACCCGAGGTGCAGCGGCTTTGGGATGAAAAGAGAACTCAAACCATATTTCGAGAACTGGAGAGTCAAGCTGACGGTGCTCATTTAGCGAGAATAAAATCCGCATCTCAGCCGGAGTCCGGAGGTTGGTTACACGCTGTCCCATCCCCTCACATGAGAACTTTATTAGATAATGATTCCCTGAGAGTGGCCCTGGCTTTGACGCTGGGCTGCGACGTATGTGAACCTCACCGCTGTATTTGTGGGAAGATGGTAGAGGCCGATGGACCATGCTCTAAGGTGTGCTAGATGTGCGGGTCGTTTGTATCGTTATAATTCTTTAAATTATATTATACGAAAGGCACCTGCCAGCTGGAATATCTGGCCTCTAGCGCACAGGCGGAAAACGACCTGACCGAATCAAGTTGATGCGGCAGAGGCGACGTTGCTTGTTATGGAATGCAACTTGTGTCAGCACGTATGCGGCGTCCTACCTCACAAACACTATGAGATCACCCGGTGGGGCTGCAAAAGTGGCAGCTGGGCATTAAAATTCCAAACTGCGTGGCGAGGCTGAAGGCCGAGCCCCTCCCCGTCCCAGTGACATTTCTCCCAAGTAATTTTCTCGAAGCCGCAGGCCGAGTGACGCGAGCCCAAAGGGCGAGCTGTGTAGCGAGGCCAAAGTTAAGTAAGGAAGGGTTCGAAGTAAGATCCTACCAAGACATTTAAAAGATGGCAGAGAGAAGAGACGAATGGAGGCATCTCTACTTAACTCCACCGACAAGAGTTAAAGAAGAAGAAGAATCCTTCCGTATAAAATGTAATGATATTATTGTGCTGCAAGGTTTTTTGGTTACGGTTGCGATTACGATAATGGTTTCTTTCAGGATTTCTGTTGATATCACTTTATATGCACATAATTTACAAATTACTTAGTCGATCTTGTAACATTAAGTTGCATTAAGTATAGTTGGCAATCAAATGAACGCTCTCCGCTACAATAGTAACCATTAGGCAAGGGATATTCTTGTAGCAAAATCAAAACTTTACACGGTGGCAAAAAGCAAAAAATAATTACATATTTCCTACATACAGTGCCACGTATTCTGTAAAAGTAAACGATTTCATTGGCTTCTCTTGTATTTAACTGCTTACTGTTGCCGGTGGCATCGCTGACAAACAACGCTTATTGTCCAATCCTAAAAAATACGAAGTAAGCTTATATTAGAAAGTATGTCAACGAAAAGGGTTTGATAATAACACCTCAGTTGTTGTAATGCATGTCATTAAGGTTTGTTTGTGGTGTAAAATATCTTAGTTTTATTATTTTTTTATATAGTGTTTATAATATATGTATAATCGCAAATTAACATGGCAATTTCCGATGCACGGTAAATCTCAAAAGAGATTATGATGGCATTGTAAATGGACTAAACATTAATGTATTAAATGTATTGTGTAAATAAATAAATAAAATAAAAAATAAATTTCAATTATTTCATTTTGAGCTGAAACTTTTTTTGTGAAAAAATGTAATATGTCCAACAAAATGTTTGGAGATATTGTGATTGTAAGAGATATTGTCGTCATTGTCGGTCCTTAAGGGCCTCCGTGCGGATGAGCCCTGGATACGGGCCCCGTGTTCAAGATGGCATTGATCACAGGCAACTAAACTAGACTTGGAGTACTCGATGGACAAGCATGATGCTCGTATGTAATCTGCAGCACGCGCTGCGCCGCCCGCAGAACTTCGCCGGCCGTATCGTAATGGAGCACTTCCGGAACCCGCGCCGCCGCCGGCCAGCAGCCGCAGTCGGCCGGAAAACGCATACCTATACGCTGGAAATTAAATAAAAGCCAGGCCACCGAGGTCATGGTCATCAATTTTATATTTTAATTAAATCTAGGATATTTTTTTTTGGATTGTTGGAAAAATAATTAGGTTGTACCTACTTTTTGCTTCTTTATAGGTATTATTTTTATTTGTAATATTTGACTTATTCTTAGTAGATTGTATAACTTTATAAATAAAACACTGCGAAATATCGTCGAGCACGGCTCCGGGCCTTTCTTCTCTTTCGACGAATATTTCACTGTATTTTATTTATTAATTTTTTTGTATTATATTTATTAATTTTTTTTTGTAGCCAAAAGGGATAGATATTTAGATAATAAATTTTTTGGTATAATTTTCATATAAAAAAGTGCTTGTATAAAATAGTAACATGTATTATAAAGGCAAATTAGGCAAATTTAGAGGTATGTTTGTGATTTTTTTCTATCAAGCCAAAAATGCTCAATCGTGTTTTGGCTTTTCTACAGACAACCACTATTGTCTGTAGAAAATCCTTAAATTTTTTATGTACATTTTTTGAGGAATAAACTAACAGTGATATTTCAAAAACACGCACGATATTGCAAATTGTGAACCCACGTCACCTTAATATAATTTTACATCTTCCCTCGGCAAGGGAATATCGAAAACTTTACGGTGGCCCAGAGGAGAAGATAAAATAATTTTTAAATATCAATTGGATTCATAGAAGCTATTTAAAATAATTTACCAATATTGTGACAGAAGCTAGCAAAACATCATCGTGTCAGTGTCAGTTATTTATTTCAGACGTGTCGGTACTCGCTATAAGCTAGAACTCTCCGACGCTTGCTTTTGAGCCACGATTTGAAACAGGAAATTAAATTGAGAGAGTGTGACGCCGCGCCGCGCCGCGGGCGGCATAAACCTACGCCTACGAGTGCGACAGCCTGCCTTGCTGCCAGCCTCGGTACACTGCTCGCACTCATCCAACTATAATGTACACTCAACACTAGGATAAGTCGACCTACAAGGATTTTTATTAAACATTACTTCGAGACGAAATTTTAATAAAAATGAATTTCTTGATTTTCTGTTGACTGTACTAATGACTTGCATTTCCTACAACGCAGCTTGCAATAAAATAGGTGTAATTGCTTATTGGATAACCACATTCTGCTTTGCAATTCGCCATAGACGTGAAAAGCGTTTAACGATCAATCTTCAATGATCCATTTTAGCTGTCCTCGCCCAGCGGACCCTTCAGGTATGTACTTGACAGTAATATAAGAGCAACAGGTGCCGAGCGGCAGTCAGACTAGCATTTAGTCAATGACTGCTCCTTAGGCTGTTTTCACAGCTATTGCGGGAGATCCGTATGAATCGCGCGTACCGTTAGAACATCGTCTCACAGCGACTCGGATCGTTCGGATTGAATACGCTCGGGTAGTAGAACCCGCACAACGCCACCCTCTCAATCATACTGAGCACTCGTTTCAGAGAACAGCTGGTAAAACGACACTCTACTTTGACATTTTGTCACAAATTATGTTTAGGATACTTGAAATGTACGTAAGTTTGCACAGAGAATGCTGCTGCCCGCTCTCTGGTACCTGTGCCTTCCTTGGTTACGTCGACACCCGTGGGAGAGAAAAGGGGTAGTAACAAATCGTATTCCACTCTGCCGTCACCACAAGGTTCATCGTCAACACACTGAGTGTCAGTGACAATGTGCTTAATATATTTATGTGTTAATTTGCAGCGACTACTTAAATGCAGAAGGTGTCTTCAAAGTTCGAAATTATTTGTGTGCAAGAATAACTTAATACTCTAACAGAGTCAGCTTAAATAAATAGATCTCGTATAACAAATATTAGGTAACTCGACTTACTGTCCTGAGATCCCGGCTGAGCCGGCTCAACCAACATTCTACACTACACCATCGTGATCGGTCTTGGGCTACGTGTTTTAATTTAATTCGAGCAAGTTAGCTGATGTCTTTAGCTTCACTGCAACAGTTTGCCAAAAATATCAGGTAAGTGTGCAAAATGTAATATTTATAAACCGCCAAAATATGAATCAGAGCAAAAAAAGCGTGGCGCGTGGCTTGGCAAGTGTAGCGTAACAGATGCAATCTGTGTTTGACTGTGCCACACTACAACGCGGCTATACAACCGTTTACTGCAGTGTTGACAGTTCACATTAAATGGCGGACAGTCGCGAGTGGCTGCTACATTGTATGACGGACGACTCATATCAAATCAAATATTTATTCAGTAATTAGGCCTTTGCAGGCACTTTTACATATTGGCTTGGGCGGACTTGTTATAAGCTCTAACTCTAACTATAGATAGCTCTTAAATTTGTAAAGCATTGGTGTGCTGCTTTGTTAGTAAGTATTTGATAATTTATTCGATAATCTCTCAGGTAAAGGAGCAAGACTGATATATTATTGCGATAAGATGTTACGTAACATAATTTTTCTATCTATACCTACTGTTTTCACGATCGCCTGTACAATTCTGTCATTGACAACGCAAATTTTACCATTAAGAATGTATTTCTCTCCTTTATTACGAACTTTCAAACCCAAATCAAAGAGCAATTCATAAAGAATCGACATTTCCAACAGTCATCTGTTGCCGACCGGTGCCGGCCGCCTGTCCGGAGTGTCCCGCCCGAGCCCGACAATAATAAATGGCGTCTCGATTGAATTTCCGCGGGGCGTCCAAAACACGGGTTAGATCGGCTCATGAATACTGTAATGACTGTTCAGAAGAGATATTTTAGTTATTTTCACAATAAACGGCACTTTGCTCTCTGCCACGTGCCGGAGGTCACCGTTACTATTATTTGCTGTTTAGAGTAGAACCATTTAATCAGGAATAAGATAGCCCCGTTTGGGTACCGACGCAATATCAGTAAAAGTGGCGCCCGGCCGTAGTTCACACAACCATAGGTGACAATAATATCTTGAGCTCTTCCATGCTTTGGAATGCATATAAAACATCGCAGCCGACAGCTTAGTCGTTACTCAATTCAATTCTATTCTTCTGGTTTTTTTTCACAACCTTTGAGAGGTTGGTCTTTGGCTGAAATCCCGCCCTGAAACCTTCAGAGAGAGGGAGTTCCAGCATTATCCCCGTTTGTATCCCCCAAAACTTTTGTAAGTATATTAACTGTGTGCAGAGCAGCTTGTTTCTGCATAACTGTTAGGTCTACATATGTGCGTGTGTAGTATGTCACAATACCTTCGGAGGCTCTTTGCAATGACTCCGGTGGCTCTGATAACTATTGGTACTATGATGACTTTAGTTTTCCAGAGAGGGGCTACTTCGGTTTTAAACAAGTGACATCTAATAAGGTATGTGATGTTTTTTACTTTATCTATACAGGGTAACTTTTAATTAATTGGCAATATTTTTGGAGCGAGTTCAGTCCATGATATTTAACTACTTTCTATATAAAAAAAAGTTATTAAAAATAGATTAAAAATTGTCGTCCTTCCATACAAAATCAGTTTCGCTGAGCGCTGATTAGTATGGGAGGCCGAAAAATTTTATCGATTTTTAATAAAAAAAATTATAGAAAGTAGTTCAGTATCATAGACTGAACTTGCTCCAAAAATGTTACCAGTTAATTAAAAGTTACCCTGTATATACAGGCTTATTTTTAATTAACCGGCAAGCTTTTTGGAGCAAGTTCAGTCCGTGATACTGAACCACTTTCCATAAAAACAATTATTGAAAAACGAAAAAAAAATTTCGACTTTCTACACAAATCGGCGCTCAACCAAATGGATTTTGTATGGGAGAACGAAATTAAGTTTTCGTTTTTCGATAATTGTTTTTATGGATTGTGGTTCAGTATCACGGACTGAACTTGCTCGAAAAAGGTTGCCGGTTAATTAAAAATAACCCTGTATAATATCAGGTCTATTGTGGTTCACTGTTCGGTCCGTTTGGCCAGGCACCTCCCACATCAGCTTTGCTTCTTCATTTTCTATTATTTTTGGCTGGACTAAATATTCATTGATACTGACACTGATATTTTATAATGACCTGTGGGATGCCTGTTGGTCAGTGTAATCTCAGTGGATTAGCATGTGATCCATGTGGCGACTGATGTGATGTCATAACATCAGTCGTCACATGGCCGTCACCTCAACTCGTCACTGTCCTCGACCCACGCAAGGCGAACACTTTCGCTGGCATTCCTTACATTCTCCGCAGCATGATCTACTCTCGACGGTCGTTTACACGCCGCTCTCGACAGATAATCCAATTAAACTAGATTCCGATGATTAATGTATCGAGCATCGCGGATTCTATTTTAGACGCTGCGTCACTTCATGAAGAACCCATTGTGGAAATTTCACATCCAATTGCGTCTGCTGGGTGTGTTTGTGTGTTTATGTAAGTAGCGTGACGTAATCGTTGAGAAATATTACGAAACAAGGACGAATGTGATGAAGTACATTGAAGTGAAGGTAATTATAGACTTACTTTTGAATATTTTCAGCCGCCAACTGCTTAAAATAAACCGGCCAAGTGCGAGTTAAACCCGCGTGGAGAGGGTTCCGTACAACTGATTGAATTCTTATAGGTTTTCCTGTAATCTACAAGCAATTAACTATATTTTGTATTTTTTTCAAAATTTTATGCTCAGTAGTTTCGGAGATCAGGGGGGGAATGGTCAATTTTCGTCTTCTTTCATGAATAAAATCAAAACTATTCATTTTACAATAATAACAAAAATATATTTGAGATCCTCATAACGAGCCCTTTCATTTGATATATGACGTTTTGTCCTAATTTGTCCCCCGAAAATGACCTCTAATCGCGCAAGAAAGCAGCTGCAGCGGACATTTCAGTTTTTTTTCTCAATTTTTTGAAAGTGGTTTTGTCACACAGTGACTATTTCACCCCCGTTAGGTATTCAAATTATTTGATATAGAAGCTATAAACACAGTATACAATATTCTACGTCAACAAAGGATTCACAATACAGCTGAATATAGTTGTGTGTGACAACATTCTGGCCTCATCAGATAGTGGGAAAGCGAAAATGTACACATACCCACGTTTTGAACTCTTATGTATTCTGTGCCCACGTCTCCACCCAGCCGCATGTCGCGACGGAGTGCCTCGTTCCGGACCAGACACACTCCATCAACACATTCTGTACGTCATCTATTCTTTCGCACTGTGGGCAGTTTGGTGGACATTTAATTTTAATCAATGTTCTTGCAAACCTGCATAGAAGTTCTACTAGTTAAACGCATACCGCATTTATGTCGTGGAGATCATACCTTTATTACGAAACCACATTCAATTAGCTGCGCAAAGTAAACATTCCCGTTCATTCACAGCTATTGTATCACACGAGTGTATCCACTGTCGGTTATATTATAGATGTGTGAGTAGAGTACACAGAATAGAAGCCGCCATAAAGCATCAATTAAAACGGTGCGTGTCTGTGAGCCGTGCGGGTCGCCATCAACGGCGCTTTGTGTCACGGGGTCAAGTTCGAGGGCCGTTCCCAGGCGGGGGCGGGGAGCGGAGCAGGGGGGAGGAGCTGCACCAAATGGACCAAATTAGATCGCTAGAGACGATGCGATGCACTTCCAGTTTTTATACTAACAGATGCAGTCGACTCGCGCTTAATTATGCGGAAGGATAAAGATCTTTCGCGACTAGGTGTCCTAAAGGCGACATCTTGGACACTTACAATGTCTTTTTCCTCCAAAGTTTATAACTTGGCCTAAAGTAAAACACAGCATTAATAGCATACTATCAGTCCCAACTAAAGCTTTAGAAAACTGTTCGACTACGTAACGTATGCTTTATCTACTCATTCAAAGAGAGTACGACGTGTAGATACGTCTTCAGCTAAATCCCGCGAGCGCAAGGCAGGCCGCGCCAGCAGCCCAGCACCAACAGTAACCCAGTTCCGAGTTCACTGATCCGGCACTGATCAGTTCCGCGTTGCAACCCAACTCATTAATTTGAGGCCGCTCTCAATACTAACTCGCAATTACTTTTCACTAATGACTTTACTGGTCTCATCTCATCGGACGCAAGAGCTCAATTAGTTAGACAATCATCAAACAAAGATTTATATGATGGTAAAGAAACATATCCTATTATTAGGGTTCGGTACAAAAAATGAAAAAACGGAACCCTTATAGGATCACTCGTGCGTCTGTCTGTCTGTCCGTCTGTCACAGCCAATTTTCTCCATATCTACTGGACCGAATCAAGTGAAATTTGGTAGGATGGTGTAACCCTATGACCCAAACACATATGTGCAAAGTAAATAAATCTTTTTTTAAATTAGGGTCATTTTTGGGGGACAAATTAGGAAATTTTAAAAAAAAGTTTTGCAAACCTTACTATGTCATATATCAAATGAAAGGGCTCGTTATGAGGATGTCAAATATATTTTTGTTATTATTGTAAAACGAATAGTTTTGGTTTTATTCATGAAAGAAGACGAAAATTGACCTTTCCCCCCCCCCCCCCTGATCTCCGAGACGACTAAGCCTAAAATTTTGAAAAAAATACAAAATATAGTTTATTGCTTGTAGATTACAGGAAAACCTATAAGAATTCAATTGTACGGAACCCTTCTCACGCGAGTTTAACTCGCACTTGGCCGGTTTATATTCATTCCCGCCCGCTCCGGTGTCGCACGGGCGGGTGTTATACCGTTCCGGAAAAACATTGAAGTGAACCTGCCTTAAAATAGGTAGTAATTTCAGAGTTCGTCAGTACAGACGCGCCGGAGAAATTAATGTTATAAAGAGGATATGGATTTTGGATTTTATGCAGATGAAGTGAAGCAGATGTTACTCTGCTTGTGGACAGAGACAAATGGAACGAAATTGAGGAAAAACTAGCCGCGGGACAGATCATTCACTATAATTATTTGCACCTACTTTTCAATGATGAGGTATCTAATATGACCTTGCAAGTGTTAGACCTATTTTTAAATATCAATGCAATTGTTACGTTACGAAAGCATGTAAGGAATGTGTGTCAAATTAGTGTGCTTCTCGTATTTAATGGTAATTTGACTGACCAAGCACCGGACACGCAAAGAGTACCTACATTGCGCAAAATTGACACACATATTTGTATACGATTAACGTGAGAGCGCGTCATGTGAGTAAGTATCATCCGAGGATTCTTGACAAGTTTCACTTTCAGCGAGGATTTAGATCACTGTGTGTCAATGTGTGGCATGTATTTGTTTATATTTCTAGCAAATTTCCAAACGCAAAACAATACAAGGAGGGGCAGCATGTGGAAAAAAAACAATATTTTGACAATGTAAATTGCGTAAAGTTGACACACATCACAGGTGATCATCATCGCGGGCGCTGCGTCATCACGGATTTTACTTTCGTCGCGGTGATTTCTTTCTATTTAAACAGGATGTATGTTACTCTATGAAGTAACTTCTAGAGTGATATGAGTGGAACATATAAGTAATAGTTCCTAATCTCCTGTGAAAGTGCACCGCATAAAAAAATGTGCGTGTTGTAATTTTGGAAAAAAAAACCGAAAAAAACAATTTCTGCTGGGGTAACATTGTTTCAGCAGTTGTTTAACGTTGTTTCTAAACGAATGATCGGAGAGAGAAATATGGTGCATGGGCAGACAGCTTATATTTGTTATAAAATGTGCGCCGAAAATATAATAATTGCGTCTTCAGGTTTTCGAGATATTGCATTTACTGCTGTAACGTTTCGCTGAATCGTGTATCTCTAATAATCATTGTACGAGTATGTGCGAGTATGTATAAACACACACGATTTAAGAATTATTTATAATTTTCAATTAATCCCGCTTTTTTTAAATCCGAAAAAATCGCAGTGCCTGACTTAGAAAACATACGCTCGCTGAAAACTGTATTCGGTCCTTCTCGACGGTTATCATAACCATAAAAAGTTTCAAACTTGTACATACATGCGTTATTGAATAATATTCACAAACTAGGTATGTTGATAATATTACCAAAAGTCAAAACGTCACTTAACGTTGACAATGTGTGGGTGTAAACCAAAAATTAGAACAACAAAGGTACCTAGATAATATCAGGAAACCTAAACTGGAAGTGTGTGGTCTATACATCGCTGCAATGCAGTGAAGCGAAAAAGATGCTTAGGTAAACTGAAACCTAGTTAGGTACATTATTTCTTTTTTTACCTAAAGGCTAGTTGTCTATAATCACAGCCGTCGTAAGAGATCCACTGGCGTGGTAGGTTGCCAGCAACAGTCAGATATCTGGACAAATGGATCTGACGCGACCTCGTCACACGCGGTTCAAGGACGGGCCCTCCCGCACCGCCCGCGCCGCACCCGCTGGCGTCAGCGTCACGTCACGCATACCGCGCGTGACGTCACACAACAAATTGTATGCAAGCCTCGTCCCGGCTCACTGCGCGAAGTTGAGAGGTCAAGCACGCTGCATGGAATTATAATTTAAAAACAATTTCAACATACCTATTACTACTACAAGAAATGTTTAACCCAACCAACATATTTGTGATTTTAGAACTCTTAGAGAACTTACAAAGAGATTCCTAATTAGTAATATATATATATATATATATATATATATATATATATATATATATATATATAGGTCAACGTTTCTAATGTGTCATCTGCACGTACAAAAATAATTAAATTAAACTTGATTATTATGTATGACTGCCTTCGCGGTCCAGTGGTCAAGGCGTTTGCCTTGTGATTCGGAGGTCATGGGTTCAAATCCCACTGGGAAGCATATTGCAGGTGAGGATATTGCAGGCTTGAATCACCTGATTATCCGAAAAGAAAGATGATTCCGTGTTTCGGAAGGCACGTAAAGCTGTTGGTCCCAAACGGCATCTAGCGTTTGTATCTATCCTAGGATAGGTTCTGGTCTACCCTTTGGGTTGCGGAGGTCAGACGGCAGTCGCTCTGCGTAAAAACCAGTAACCTCGTCAAATCACCTAGGTAAGGTAGCAGACCCCGGGCTCTGAAGCGTAACCGCTGACGATGCAACCGGAACAGAAGACTTATTTCGGAGTTTCAAGTTGCTGGGTGATACCAGGAGAACCTTCGAATAGACGATGAGCTAACAACATATCCCTTTTTAAGGTTCCATACAAAAAATGAAAAAACGGAAGCCTTATAGGATCACTTGTGCGTCCATCTGTCTGTCCGTCCGTTTATCACAGCACAGCCAATTTGCTCCGAATCTACTGGACCAAATCAGGTAAAATTTGGTAGGATGGTGTAATCGATTTGACTTTGGCATTGTACGGAACCCTCTCCACGCGAGTTCAACTCGCTTTTGGCCGGTCTTTTTATTACCGTTTTCCACCTATAAACCTTCTTTTCTTCGTAATCACTGTCTACCCCTTAAGTAGCAAAGTAGTGTTAGTGCAACGGTATCCAAGTTGTAAACAGTGCTTCTGATCTCTCTTTACCTTAGGGGTTGTCTGTTTGTAAATAATTTATCGTACACGCTTTCAGTAATACTGATATGGAGTACGTTTGCTCAACGTTTATTCAGAATAGTTTCCTGAACTGCAATTTCCGGAGCTGCTTACTATTAGCAGTAACTGTGTAAATTTAGATTTCCGCTTAATCTGCTATTGAATGCTCGTAACGTAATGCACAAAGACATGGCGGCCTCATTCCTGAAGGTGAGTCACGGAGTCACGGCACTCGCGGTCCACCGACGATAGATGACGAACGAATGCAACAAAACTAAGTTAAGCTAAGTTTGAGTTTGGATTGTCACGTAGCGAACAGCTGCGAAAAGTAACACACATCTGATAGTTCCTTCCTATCTCTCTTTCTCTGCTGAGATCCAATAACTTGGAAAACAATTGAGTAAGTAAGGGCGTGACAATCAGTATTTCGTGGCCGACAGGTATTATTTATTAATTTATTTATTTAATTTTATTGAGCCAAAAGCTACAATAGGTAGACTTAATGCTAAAGCATTCTCTCCCTGTCAACCTTTAGGAGAAGAGAAACAGATAGAATAATTGGCGTCTAAAATAGATAGAAACAATCCAGAAATAATAAGTACTATTAAATGATCATACTAATAATATCGTATAAAATAAATATACTATATTTATACATACAACATATTATATACATACATACATATATATATTTAAAGATCAGAAAGAAACGATGAATTCTCCTAATTGTTGAAAGATTCAAAAAGTAAATCATGCACTCATATATTCGGACCATGAGAGGTCAAACAAAATAGTCACAGTGTTCTGGATTGTTAGGGTTTATACCAATAGTATGCTGAATATGTGTTTCTTCTTATGATGTAGTCGGTTCAAGCTGCATCCCTTCATTACGTGTCGGCCCGAGCCCTTCTCTAAAGCTGTGTCTATAACGTGTTGATGTCGTTAAAAATATGTCGTCAAATCCCTTCTCCTCTTGTTGACAAACATCATGTACCTACGCGCTTTTCTCATTCCATCTATAAAGATTTTAGGATGTTTTTACGCAGGATATTTGATTCATTGGCAAGAATGGATAAACGAGATACCTTTTTAAATAATTTGGTTTGATTGCTGCATTTAGAGGCATTCGAAATGTGGTGCTGGAGACGTATGAAAGGTATAAGTTGGATAGAGAAAAAGACAAATGAAGAAGTACTTAATTTAGTTAACGAGAAAAGGAACTTACTGAAAACAATCGATATTAGAAGAGGAAATATGTTTGGTCATCTTATACGCCACGCCACGATATTATTAAAAACATAATAGAAGGAAAAATAGAAGCAATAAGAGGAAAGGGTAGACCAAGAAGAGCATTTATAGATCAAGTGAAGGAGAAAGTTGACGCCGTGTCGTATAGGGAGGTCAAAAGGATAGCTCAAGAGAGCGAGACATGGAAACTACTCCACCGACAAGAACGTAGTTCTTAAATGATAGATAGATGGCTGCATGTCGAGATAACTTGATAATTACCAACTTGAGTAATGATGACCCACTCTACTCAACCATGAATGACCATGTTTGCAAGTTATCAGTCATCAAAAAGCAATGACGCCGCCAGCCGCCGCCGCCGCCGTACCTACACTCTATTATGACCACAAAATAAAAATAACAGCGGCTCGCTCACTATTATCTTAGACCATTGCGGTTTTTTGGTTGGTTGTGGGTTGCTGTTGTTATTTCATCGGAATACTGGAATTGTTTGCAAAAATATACAAAGGCGTTTATCTATTTTTATAGGCAGAGTACGAAAACATTAGGTAGGTGTGCTTACTAACGAAATGATAGCAATTAGATGACAATATACATTATACTCGTAAACCGGTTTGTAATCGGAGTCGGCCAGGCGTCACCACGCCACGTTATGTGGCTTTGCCGGCTACACCTGATGGGTTGTGGTTTGCAATGCGATCTTGATTAGCAGCGGCCATTGCGTACGACATCGCGCAAAAAGAAAAACTTAGGTAAATAATAAGTTTTACAGGAAACAGAAGGAAGGGGCGTAAACTTAGCTGTAAGAAACGATTTGACGTCAACATTTGTGCAAAACAAAACAAAGTGACTATTATTAAGATATATTATAAGTATCCTATGATAATAAAGATATTTAGAATTCAATTTTGAATACACTACATTAAACTAAATAAAATAAGACCGTATACGTAGGCTAGGTTACGAGTAGGTTATGGTAGTACAGTAACCATCACAGGAGCGAGCGAGCGTCGAACAAGTGACAGAAGCGACCAATTTGGCTAACGATTTTAGAACTAAACAAAGCTTATAAACATCGCTGAGACCTCTCCCACCCGTCTGGCCAGCGTGGAGAGTGTAGGCCAAATCCTCTGACTGCTCTTGCTAATAAGGTATGGCTCTGGCAGTTCAGAGAGGGTCGTGCTCCTGCAGTGGAGACTAAAAAAGACTTGATTATGATATTAGTAAAGAAAAGCATTTGTTCAAATCATTACTGTATAAGTACATAGTGTTTATAAAACAACACTTTTCTAAAAAAAAATGTTTGCCAGCAATAAAGTTGTAAAACTATTGCCGAAGTTTGCTGTGCGTCAAGCCAAATCAAAATCGTTTCACTGCCTACACTTGGCCATTCGTTCACATAACAATGTCCATCACAACAATCGCTATTGAGGCGTCACATCCCAGTGCTGCGCGAACTGTGGCCGGTGAAAGTGTCGGTTCTGGTCTGCTTCGGACATTTTCTCTTTCTATTCTGATTGGCAGTGCTCGGTGCTGAGTTGCTGACCGCCGCCCACTCACCGACCACACACGCCACAACAGTACACAAAACATCATGTGAAATACAATCGCGAAAAGTTGCAAAAAATCCAACACGAACAATCTCTTTTTAGGGTTCCGTACCCAAAGGGTGCAAACGGGACCCTATTACTGAGACTCCGCAGTCTGTCTGTCTGTCTGTCTGTCTGTCACAGGGCTTTATCTCTTGAACCGTAATAGCTGGATACATGAAAATTTTCACAGATTACGTTTTACTGTGACTGCTATAACAACAAATTATATCGTCATACAAGAAACGTGTTTTTTTCAGCGTTTTAAAACATTGTACGGAGGTATGGAACCCTTCATGTAAGAGTCCGACTCGCACTTGCCCGTTTATTTCTCTAAAATATTATTAACGGGCCTAGCGTCAATGGACTACATACGTGTCAATGGATGGTTTGCTTATGTATCTATATACATATATTATAAAATATAGTATCGTTGAGTTAGAATCCCATAACTCAAGTTTTATCTTACTTTGGGGTTAGCTTAATCAGTGTGATTTGTCCTTATCTTTCTATCTATTTATATCAAAATTGTTAACATGGGGGATTGGTCAGCTCGGACTCGACAACTCTGCATTAGAACGTTTATTGTTAACATGGGGGATTGGTCAGCTCAGACTCAACATTCTCTGCATTAGAACGTTTATTGTTAACATGGGGGATTGGTCAGCTCAGACTCGACAACTCTGCATTACAACGTTTATTTTTAACATGGGGGATTGGTCAGCTCAGACTCGACAACTCTGCATTAGAACGTTTATTGTTAACATGGGGGATTGGTCAGCTCAGACTCGACAACTCTGCTTTAGAGCATTTATTGTTAACATGGGGGATTGGTCAGCTGAGACTCGACAACTCTGCATTAGAACGTTTATTGTTAACATGGGGGATTGGTCAGCTCAGACTCGACAACTCTGCATTAGAACGTTTATTGTCTAAGCTTAGTCGGTCGTGGTCGTAGGCATGTGTTGTCTCGTATTTTATGTAAATTCACTATATTTATTCATAAATAATAAAAATTGACTAAATACAAGCACAATACATTTCTGTGTCTAATAATTTGATTCTATACTATGGGACTTCTTCTGAACGCATGGATTAAATAAACCGGTCAAGTGCTAGTTAAACTCGCGTGGAGAGGGTTCCGTACAATTGATTAATTTCTTATAGGTTTTCCTGTAATCTACAAGCAATGAACTATATTTTGAATTATTTTGTACTTTTTTTCAAAATCTTAGGCTCAGTAGTTTCGGAGATCAGGGGGGGGAATGGTCAATTTTCGTCTTCTTTCATGAATAAAATCAAAACTATTCATTTTACAATAATAACAAAAATATATTTAAGATTCCCATAACGAGCCCTTTCATTTGATATGTGACACAGTAAGGTTTGCAAAACTTTTTTTTAAATTTCCTAGTTTGTTCCCCGTAAATGACCCTTATTTAAAAAAAAATATTTATCTACTTTGCACATATGTATTTGGGTCATAGGATTACAACATTCTACCAAGTTTCACCTGATTCGGTCCAGTAGATTCGGAGCAAATTGGCTGTGACAGACGGACGGACAGACAGACGCACGAGTGATCCTATAAGGGTTCCGTTTTTTCATTTTTTGTACGGAACCCTAAAAATGCTGCAAAACAACATTGAAAGTTTCGCCTATTAGATTAACGCTGTCGCCTATGCAGACTCGCTGGTTGCGTGGCCCCGGCTCCGCCACCGTGCGCACGCACTCATCTGCTGAACCGTGAAGATCACTCGAGCACCTTGTAATCGTGCATTTGCTGAGGCACACATTCACCAAGTCAACTCGATGCTCATCCGTATTTTTGTCATCATTAATATTGAATTTTATCTCTACGGCTGATATGTTTGTTTGTTTGTTTGTTTTATATCTTTATTGTACAAGAAATAGTTACAGTTAAATAGTTAAGTAATAATAGACCAAAATATTTTGTACAATGGTGGACTTATCCCATAGTGAGATCTCTTCCAGTCAACCAAGTATCAGCGAAAGAATACAATCAATGGACATAACGGGCGAAAGTCACGTACAATCGCAATAAAATACATTTAAAGTTTTAAATCTAAAATAAATTATATATTATATATCTATACTACATAATCTAATACATAAGAAAATAAGGTATCTATAAATATTACCAACTTAAATAAATAAAATACATACACTACAATATTATTAGCTCAAAATGTCTGAGGAACCTTCGTAATATCTTCTGAGTCTGGCTTTGAAGGAATGTATGCTTTATGTATTTGTGATAAGATAGATAATAATAGCACTATTTTACACATTCAGTTTTTTTTTTGTTTTGCAGCAGATTAACCTTTGACACAGCCTTTGGCGAGCGTCTTGGAATAATATTGCTCCATCTCATGATTGTCATTTTTCCTATCCTATTCCTATCATACCTAAGTATACTGTAGTTAAAAACTTAGCAGCCATCACAGGTATCGACACTCGAAGGGCATGGGTATTCAACTGATTCAACCAAGGCCTTCGATCGCGAGCAATCTGGAGCCGAGATGCCGCCAAACTGTCGCTGCTACTCTTCACACATAAGAGTCATTTAAGTCATAGCATGTTTTGTGCTAGTAGTAACTACTACATAAGTGCTTTTGGCAATTAAATATATGAAAGCTAATTAAATATGTATATGATGGTAGTAAATAGTATTACCATGAACCAATAACTTATTGGCAATAAATCAAATCAGAAACAATCGCATTTCGGAATACTGTTCTCAGTCGTGTCTTATTAGCTTGCATGTGTTACGCAAGCTTTCTCCTACCTTACTGTAATTTAAATGGTAGTAGATACCTACTACTTTAGCCAATATGATACCATAGTGACTGAAGTAGTCTGTGGATAGTAGCAACATTCTAATAACAACGGCAACTCATAACTAAATGGTTTCCTGCGCGGCGCGGCGCGGCGCCGAGCATTGGCCATGTGGAGCGGCTCGATCGTGTCAGCAGATGAAGATACAGCACTTCAGATATATTAAAATGTTTACAGCCTCACTAAACTGGCTCACATGTAGCCAGCGCCCCTTCATACAGATAACGGCTCGTCTATCTGTCTACCTACAGCTTACTCACCTATTGCATTTCGGATGGGAAACAAATGGGAAGAGAACTGTGGCAAAAACATTGTAAAACTTTGCAAACATTATCTAGCACTGTCGATGGATAATGCAAATCTAACTCTACAAATGCGTATATCACATCCTTACACTTTTCGGGGTGAACAAGCCTAGTACCGCAAGTGCCAAAAGTCACGCTTAGCGAGATTGAATAGATAAATTAATAAAAACCTCTCTAAGTATTGAAAAAATATATAAACGTACATTGGCACCTCAGATAGCTACAATAGGTGGTCTTGTCGCTTAAAGAGATCTCTTCTAGACAACTAGTGGATGATAAGGAATGTATTGTAGGTAGGTGAATAGTGCAAGGGAAAACTGGAATGGAACATCGTGTCAGGTTGCTAGCCCATTGTCTATTTAGAAGCCAAACCGAATGATATAGATGGCACGTGAAGTCTATGATTTTTATTATGCATAAAACCATTGCTGCCAAATTTATTTCTGCAGCTAGGATTTTATAAACATATTAAATCCAACAAAATTTAGGAGCAAGAAAAAATTATTTCGCTCATAAGTACGACTTATCGGGTGTTTGGTACAGTTCTAGTACTAGGAGTAAAGTTGCCGTGAGTCAGTTTGTTATCGCGCGGCCTAGGAATTACTGTACCTCGGTAATGGATGGCTCTAATAAGGTCACGTTCGGAATCGAATATTTGAGCGAGCGCACACAAAGGGCCGTTAGCCGTCGCTCGGCCGCCGAGTGTCGCTCCTCAAACAATGGTGCTACGTCAACTCGAGGAGCGACGGCGTACAATACAACACCCACTGCACTGACGCGAGCAGTAATGTAATGGGATCCCACTGCAAACGGCGACCCATTGGTACCCAGAGGTATGCTATGCTTACGTATGATACCATGTTGACACTCTGCTGCTTGCTGGACGTGGCCTTATTAGAGGTAAATAGAATGATAAAATGAAACTTCAGTGTTTTGAGTTATTTTAGTAACTACTTTTTTACGAACCTTTCATAGTCGTACTTCATTCCTCGTCTGGGAGAAACCAAGAACGTAGAATGTACCAGCTGCTCCTCCTCTCGTGCAGGTCGGTACAGCTGTTCGAGGAAATGGGCGACAATCTCTGAGAATCAACGAGCGATGCGACCGTCACTACTTTAACACCTTGATCATTTTAAATATCGAAAGAACTGCCTTTAATAGCAAGGTTATTGTTATCATACCTTCTGTGTAAAATTCATCCTATTGATAGCCTTCAGCTAATTCAATTAGAAACCTTATCGGCGGTTCCTTTTGGAATTTTTATTGGTCGTCTAAAACGGCATACGCGGAACTGATATAACATAGTTTTCCATAGATATTATTTATAAGAGCATTGCGTAATATGGGTCAGAGCGTGTTCCCGAAGTAGATGTTAATGTGCCGATCGGAAATAATATTTTATTGGTCGTTGTGCCGATTTTACGAGCAGCACGGGCCGACGCGACCCGCCCTCACCCTCGGGGTGTTGAGTGCTTTCCCCTCAGGATACCATGACGTATATTGATATTACCCCAGTTAAGTGCAATAACGTGAGGTCCTTAGGAGGCAAATAACTGCAAACGAATACATTCCAAACAATCACTTGAATGTTGTAGGGATGGCATGTTTGCGGTTAACATTTTAGCACCGTACTTTATTATGCATTCATATCAACATTAGGCTGTTATTTTTCGTCACTTTTTGGTTATGTCACTTAATTATTAAACAGTTAGCGAAATAAACTTGAGCGGCGAATACCAACATTTGAAGTGTGTGCGTGTACCATGGTTCTGCGTGATATTCGCCTTAAAAGAAGTTCTTCTTCTTCTTCGTCTAAGCGCATTCCCGGTTGCATCCTCAGCTGTGCTGCTTCCGAGCCCGGGGTGCGCTTTCCCGCTTTTTCTTCTCCAAATATAATATGCATGTCAATGGTCACCCAAGGATGCCAAAGACCTTGTAAAATGGAGAAGAAATAACCGGAACCCCTTTAATAATTTGGCTATAGTTTTACAACCGGCCGCCTGCCTGACGTCAACCCTCTTTGAGAATGTACTTGTGCAAAAAGTTTTACAACCGGCCGCCGCCCGATGTTAACCCTCCTTGGGCATGCAATTGTAGCACGAGATGTTTGTGCTTAGTTCTTTAGTCGCCTCTTACGACATCCACAGGAAGAGATGGAGTGGTCCTATTCTAACCCGGAACCACACGGGGTTCGCATGCTACATGCCTTAAAAGAAGATGTCTCTGCATATACCTGACACTTGTTGCTTGTTCTCTATGAACAAAGCATATGTTACCCAAACGTATCTCCTGGGATGTAATATCTATTGTAAATAACATTATCGACATTACAAACATACTTTTGACGAATGCATACACGCAAGTGGCGATGCAGTAATTTATATAATTTGCATCAACTATATGTATAACAGCCGGTATTGTCTCAGCCTTGCATTCAAAACAGTGATGTCATTGATCCGAGCGGCCGCGTCAGCACACTTCAGCCCATCATCAAAACGTCGTAAAGGTCTCGCAGTAAATCAATCTAATGGCTTACAGTTGTGGTTGGACTGGACAACATCTCATGGTAAATGGTAACAAATTCATCATAACAGTCGTCATGAATCAATTTCTTTGAGAACTAATTGACATATTGAGATTGAGTATTTTTTTTAGGGTTCCGTACAAAAAATGAAAAACGGAACCCTTATAGGATCACTCGTGCGTCTGTCTGTCCGTCCGTCTGTCACAGACAATTTGCTCCGAATCTACTGGACTGAATCAGGTGGAATTTGGTAGGATGGTGTAATCCTATGACCCAAACACATATGTGCAAAGTAAATAAATATTTTTTTTAAATAAGGGTCATTTTCGGCGGATAAATAAGGGGAATTGAAAAAAAAAGGTTTTCCAAACCTTACTGTGTCCTATATCAAATGAAACGGCTCGTTTTGAAGATCTAAAATATATATTATATATTTTATTAATAAGTAATATTTTTTTTTTACTTACAAAATAAATAGTTTTGATTTTATTCATGAAAGAAGACGAAAATTTGTCGTTCCCCCTGATCTCCGAAACTACTGAGCCTAAAATTTTGAAAAAAAATACGAAATATAGTTCATTTCTTGTAGATTACAGGAAAACCTATAAGAATTCAATCAATTGTACGGAACCCTCTCCACGTGAGTTTAACTCGCACTTGGCCGGTTTTATTTTAGTAATGCTTTGTCAGGTAGGTAGGTATATCTGTTGATTTCAGGGTACTGTGATACAGTAGCCCCATTCAAATTCTTATTGAATTCAATTATAACACAGCTAAGAATACTCTCGATCAAGTGACTTTTACAAGTAGATAACAAAAACATACTAAATTAAAATAAATTAATCCATTTACGACCTACGATGCTTTCATGCATGCTACTGATAGAAGACTTCTACCACCGTCGAAAGGGGTCGTTATTATTTATCTGTCCAAAAAAATGGTACACTGACGCCGAGACAGGAACCAGACATGGCACGTGCTCTCCATGCCCCACTGCTGGCTGCACTTGTCGTGAGTACTTTACGATGTAAACACACCTCGGAGGGTGCTCTTGCAAGGTGTAACATAATTAACTTTAAGTGTTTAAAGGGCATCAACTAAACAGCTCTCTCCAAGCGGTAAACAAAGTTTAACTCTATAAATCCATCCATCATAAATCATAATCCATCGAGTAGTTCATTGTATTTATTGTATTTTATTTTATTATCACACAAAACAGATTACAACTATTACACAACTACACAGAAAGAAACATACAAAAACATGAAAACTGGTTGCAATCCAAAACATGTGTGTACATGAAATAATAAAAGAGGTGTTCTTACAATCTAAGATAAAATAAGTAAAATAAAAATATACAAACTCTTACCTATTAAATATGTATACACTTTTATTTTTATTCCATTTTAATTTGCTACCGATCCTTAGTTCCTGCTATTAAAATTATTGTCATTATTTATACTCGTATCTATGACTCTACAAAAACGATTTGGTAATTTCTGTGTGATGCTCGGTACAGTTTATAACATCGTAGTATATTTGTATATGACTCTCGGGGCCATACGGTTTACAAGCGACAATCAATTTATAATACACATGCGGAATATCAAGTAGGAAATGAACAGCATTAGACAGCTGGTCATATCAATAGCCCTGCCTGTCAACTAGTGAGAGAATAGAGATTCAGTTCCATACAAATGCACTCCAGCTCTGACGACGATCTCAAATAACTTTGGTCATGGGCCCACGGTACGAGTGCGTCACTGAACTGAAAATACAAACGTGCGAAGAATTGTGGTTCTAAATATCGTACTTACGATAAACTATTGGTTGACGGATTGCTTGTTCGATTGCGAATGGTAGTGTGATAAACTGTGTAGCGATATAACACTTAATTATTATTTTAAATAGCATTACAATGCTCGGAAATTTATCCAAATTGAAAATATGTGGTGACTCGTGGCGGATATTTTCATCACATATTTTCAATTTCGATAGAATACTTCTTTGACGAACGCTAATGCTAAAGAACGCTACTGCTATGAACTATATGTCAAAAACTCAAAGCATGTCAAAATAGTTCGAATTAAACGGGTGCAGCTACTTAATTTACACAGGTACACGAAATTTGATTATTATTTACCTTTGTGAAGCATAATCTTATTCGTGATTGAACTTCGTTTGTCTAACTTCTTTTTATTATAAATTTCTATCTATTGATTTTACAAGACGAGCCAATAAATGTATCCCAGGTTATAACACGTTCGCATCTTGCGCTCTAATTTATCTTCTATACAGGCGGTAACCTTGTTTAGAGTACGACTATGAATAACGTATTTGACAGCAGGGGTGAAAAGGCGCAGGCCGGCGACCCCGGCCGGCACAGAGTGCCGATCACTGATAACACGGTATCAAGGCCCGGGGTCCAGCGGGCGTAAAGCCGAATTAATTCAAACAAGCATTTCAATTATTGCGTGCGGCGCAGATGGAGGCACGTGCACACAAATGATACGAGATGGTACTGGAGATACACTCGCAGACGCTTTGCTAGGTCCACATTGACCTGTGATCTCCTCAACAATCACTATTGTCCTACGCTTTGAGATTAGATAAACCGTATAGGTAGTTGTTATTTATCAATACTCCTTTATGAGTTTTTAGCGTTTCCGTTCGACAAACTCGTATTTAACAGTTTGTTTCGGCTTCTAGTTCTAGTAATTTAGACCATATAGAGCATGTTACTTCGACTTCGCAAACTAACACGAATCCATTAACTATCTACTAGGGATTTTTAAGGCAAGAGTGAATAGGCACTTTTTGAGTCTGCGTGATACACCTTAGACCTCATCTTAGCTTCCCATCAGGCTAGATCAAACGCACTCAAATTTCTAATAATAAAAAAAAATCTTAAACTCTAACCTTAACTTGAAAGTAATAGACTTTGTCCATGAGCATTACTTGTGATTCACACGACGTCCTGCGTCACTCGGACTCGTCGTAAATTTGGCTGGACGTCGACCGATCGGCCAAAGCAATATTAATTGATCCGATGAGGAGGCGGCGCACGTAGGCTCCGAAACGAGCTCCTTGATCTATCGGCGAGCTAATGGGGCTCCGGTGTCGGCCCGCACTGCGCCCTCCACGCAAACACAGCAGGCGCATTCTCATCCTTCACATCATATTTTCTTTGCCTTTGTACAATCAACTCTCAGTCTTTATAGTTTCAGATGATATTTTTGCTTCTTGTACTTTTATTTCATACTTTGTTGATAAATATTATCTTTGCCTCTATAATTCTTTACCTCTATTTTAAAATTTAAATTGTACAGACGGTTAATCAGATACCTGTGCCACCGCGCCCGTCGCGCACTACGTGAGGTGGACAGGTATCGCATCTTTCCGCTGTACAATCATATGTAAATCGTTACAGTAATGATAGGTGATTTCATTTCAAGATGATTGATGGAAGATCCCTCGCATAATTTCTGCAGCCATCTTTCCAGCAGTTTCCTTGTAGCTTGGTTAATCTACGTCCACGAACAGACAGAAACCAAGAAAACTCAATAAAGTATAAAGAATGTTACACGAGCGACATAGACAAGGATGCTGGAAGTACCTGATTAGATAATAAGGATTTACGGCGACAAACCCGATCGTTTCACGTGTGGTGGCCGCGGGCCGCGGGGCATTAGCGGAGCCCTGATTTACGATGCGATGTTAGCTCTCCAGTCTCCAGCCCGTCGTAAAGTAGCACTTACATTGTATAGTAGCACTTACATTGCGTTACATGCGCCTTCCAGTTTAGTTTTATACTGCCGTGACCTCTCTCTTCAATGCCACTATCACATATTTCTGTAGTAGTCACTTCTATTTTGTATAACTCTCTTTAACTAATTATATTTTAAAAACATTCACATCCTACTTATGCGTAATAGTTCCTAATATTCTACTCTCAATTTTAACTTTCTAATTGTAACTAAGTAACTCCTTCGAGAATCAAAAATCAAATGTATTTGCAGGCACTTTTACACGTCAATAAGTTTGGTCTTTATTAAGTGTAATATTTAATAATATTTAAATTATGAATCAACGTTATTTAAACAATTAACTCCACTATGGTGTGGAATTCCCTTCCTGCGTCTCTTTCCCCATACATATGATTTAGGGATTTTTAAGGCAGGAGTGAATAGGCATTTTTTAAGTCTGCGTGTTACACCTTAGACCTCATCTTAGCTTCCCATCAGGCTAGATAGAGGTCAAACACACTTAAATATCTAATAAAAAAAACTACCAAGTGCGAGTTGGACTCGTACATGAAGGGTTCCGTACCTCCGTATAATGTTTTAAAACGCTGAAGAAACAATGTATCACCCCGGGCTTGATTCAAATGTTCGTTTAAAAAGCGACTGTTCATCGTTGACAACATCTATCACCCCGTCAGGAGATAATGAGGACTCAGTCAATGAAATGAGACTTCCTGGTGTCAGTTCTGTAAGCCGCGGCGAGCGCGGCGGCGCACGCGCACCTCGTTTGCATCCCACCCGACACGTGGCAGCCGCTGGATTATCATTGTTCAAAGAGGGACGTAAATCATGACCATGATTAAATTCAACTTATTTATTAATTGACTGACACATAATATATGATAACCGTGGGATACTACAAGCAGATTCAGATATACAAAGGATATTACTTTTTGCATTTCAAGTTGCACTGTTATTGTTCAATTAAATAATATTATATTATAGAATATGTAAACATTGTATTACAAAACCCTTCTGACGAGTAGGCGACCAATACTGTCTTATTGAGTTTCATTCAGCGTTTCTACTCAGTAGTGGTCGTTCCGAAACGCTAGTATCGGTAGCTTTTTTAGGGTTCCGTACCCAAAGGGACAAGAACGTAGTTCTTAAATTATAGATAGATAGACCCAAAGGGTGAAAATGGGACCCAATTACTGAGACTCCGCTGTCTGTCCGTCTGTCACAGGCCTCTATCTCTTGAACCGTAATAGCTAGACAATTGAAATTTTTAGGGATTATGTATTACTGTAGCCGCTATAACAAAAAATACTAAAAATATAAAAAAGTAAAAAATTAAAGGGGGTCGTCATACAAAAAACGTGTTTTTTCAGCGTTTTAAACTAGATATTTATAATGGCATTAACTAGATAATAGAAATTTTCATAGATAATGTATTAGTATGGCCGCTATAACAACAAATACTAAAAATAAGAAAATATTAAGAATTAAAAGAGGTCGTCATACAAGAAACGTGTTTTTTTCTGCGTTTTTAACTCCATCTTTATAATGGCATTAACTAGATACTTGAAATTTTCACCGATTTTGTATTACTATCACCACTTTATCAATAAATAATAAAAATAAGATAAAGTTAAAAATTAATGTGCGTCGTCATACAAGAAACGCATCTGCGAAGCAAGAGAAAGTGATGATTCTTCACACTTTTTTTGAAAAAGATTTTATGTACCTAACAAGTCGAAGTTTTAGCGTCATAGAAGTAAAACAACTAAAAATTTAGTTAGCATCATGTAAGCATGATTGTATTATATATCAAACTATGAATATAACACATAAAGAATAATGGTAGGAACATATCACTTTATTTTAGGATTATTCTTGGGTTCTTACCATTATTAAAAGCTTTATATGACAAGAAAAGGTAATTTATATTACTATTTTTGTTCCTACATACTATAAATCTATGACACGTAGACGCCAGTATTGCTCTTTTCTTTTTTTCTAGTAGAACTGGTGATTATTGATACGATATTCCAAAACACTTTCGCGCCTCCGTTCTTCGAAACTTCGTCAGAAGCATTTTTTTTCAACTAGGGATTTTCTTAAATTTCAAACACACAATTTTCAAACAGCAAAAACTTAAAATAAATACAAATAAAACAAAAACTTTAATAGTATCAAAAACTGGACCGAAAAAGGGGAATATAAAGCGAAATAATAAAATAGTAGATTTAGTAGATAAGTTTATATACCTAGGAAGTATAATAATAATAATATAATAATAAATCTTTATTTGCCAAAAACGTTGAACAATAAAAATTATTACAATTTTTCAATGTAGGTAGGTAACTAACACGTACATATTTTTATAAAGGTTAAAAAAATAAATCGTAGTAGGAAGTACTAAAGTATAATTCATGAAAACGCAAAATGTTCACAGGATATAAAAAGAATCAGTATACCTAGCTAAGAATACTTTCAAAACTAGAAAAGATATATTTTGCTCCAATATTAGTAAAAAAGTAAGCTTAGAGTATACCTTTACGAGTATATGGATGTGAACCGTGGACAATGAGGGAGAAGGACAGAGAAAGAATAGAAGCATTTGAGATGTGGTGCTGGATGAGAATGGAGGAAATAAGCTGGATGGATAGAATAAGCAATGAGAAGGTGCTAGAAAGAGTGGGAGAGAGAAGAAATATTTTAAAAACTATTGAAAATAGAAGAGGGAAGCTGATTGGACATCTAATAAGACATGACAATCTATTCAAAATAATAGTAGAAGGAAAAATAAAAGGGAGACGAGGAAGGGGAAGACGAAGGATGAAGTTTTTCCAACAAACTAAGAAATGGTTAGGAGTAAGGTCCTACCAAGGCATTAAAAAGATGGCAGAGAGAAGAGAGGAATGGAAGCATCTCCACTTATCTCCACCGACAAGAGCAAGCTCTTAAGTTAAAGAAGAAGAAGGATATTTTTATTTTATAGTAAGTATGTATGTATGTATATTCTTTATTGTACATAAGGATACAGACAAAAGTACAAAAATATAAACAAATCTGGATTTTGTCTTAAAGATATTTGGGAAAGATAGGATTGTAAAGGACATTAAAAAGAAAAGTCAGGACATGTATAAGCGACGCGTTTTTATGGTTAGCCAATTCAGGCGAGAACGGTATTCGATAATATGATTGAACTTACGTATACCAAACACTCATGTTACGTATCATATGACAGGGATTAGGGTTTTTAGGTAAGGGAATAATATGCCCATATTTCCATATAAGTATTAAAAAAGAGCTTCTTACGTGCCTTGTTTTTGTCTACCTTAGTTAGGTATCTTTCAACATGCCCATGCCCAACATGAGATATCTTTCATCACGCCCATAGTCATAAGGAAACTATCGTAATGCTTGTTATAGTATCCGCTGCATCGGAAATGAGACTAATAATAATGAACGGCGCAATTCTGTCTGCAGCTACTGAACTACCGGGAGAACTACTCGTTGCGCCCACATCTGCATATAAAGTGGGGCGAGTGATTTAACATGATCGGGGTAGGTACGTACAGCGGCTCAGTTATATTATATGTATTAGAGTACTTAACTCTTCTTCTCAACAAAACATATTTACTTATACGAGTATACTGTGAATTTATTGAACTAGTTCTAATCATGAAATATTATCTCTAAAAACGCATCGTAAAGATATTGTGAGTAGTCATAAAATAGTTACAGCACCCAATATGCGAAACGCGTCCTCAAGACGATTTGTTCTCATTGGTATTTTTCACCTGAGTATAAATTCCTTATTTTGCAAATAATCGTTAGATACATATTTTACGTTAATTTGTACTCCGGAGCCGTACGTGAAAAGGGTTACGTTTTGTCTCTGCGCCTGTATCTACTCTGGGCTGCGACGCGACCCTCGCCTGACGCTTTTAGGGGATGTTTATTAACGACGCGATTGCGCACGGCTCGGATTCATAATTTATATTATAATGTTCACACAATAGCTGCTGCTTTGGGAGGGAGCGGCTTGGCGAGGGTGCCACCCGTCCCGTCGCAGAACAGATGTTTATACTATTGTTCATTTGCATTCTCAAAAAAATAACTACTTTCTAAAATTCCTTTATTTTTCTTTTGTAGTCTAAAATGCCAATTTGGAAATAGTTCGGATAAAGTTAATTCTCCAGGTACAGCTCCTTTTAGCCCAGCAATCTATGGTGTAATAAAATATTGTACATTTTTGAGCTGAAGCCGGCCATGATCACGCTTTGGGAATTATCCTGTAAAGTTAGTTGTGGGTATCATCATCATCATCATCCCAGCCCTTCTTCCGCCCACTGCTGAGCATAGGCCTCTCTTCGTCGACGCCACCCATCTCGGTCCTGTGCTGCTCTCATCTAGGTGCGACCCGCGACTTTGATTATATCGTTAACCCATCGCATAGGCGGACGCCCGACGTGGCTGTTTTCAGCACAATAGTTTTATTGCCCATCTCACCTTACGTTTGTAATCGAATCAGTTTAGTAAGTATCTATCTTTCGGCTATAAACATGCTCAGGCTGTTATAATATAAAATCTTATGCTAGGAAAATATGTTGACAATAAATAATTTCAAAGTAGCAAGGCAATCTTACATCCGGCCATATTTTATTGAATAATGGCAAAACCGCGAGCGAAAGCAGCTTTCCACAACAATACCCGTGCACGCCGCACAGCTCACCCGCAGCCTCGCAGCGGTGCAGCAGTGAATAGAGTGCATAATGAAAAGCGGCCGTCAGTCTATTAGCTAGCTGTTTTCTTTTCTTTTAGAGCGGGACTCACGTTAAAAAGAATATGGAAGTATTGCTTGAAGCATAATTTATAGGGAGCTATTTAAACTAGTGGCCCTGTGAGCTGTAAACCTCGCGACGCACCGCACGCAACTTTCTCCGAAATAAAGGTACACTTTTTGCATGTAAAATTACATAATTTTTAAACAGTGTACAGTGGAGAACGAATATAAAGTTTTGGAATTCTATACTAGGAGCAATGACCTTCCATCTAGGAGATAAACAAATCAGCTGATCGAGTACTTCCGGAAAGTAAAAAAGAATACTTTTATTTCAATATTAGTATAATGTTTTATTTCAGTTCGAGTATATCTTGATATAGTAGTCACTTCTACTCCCTCAGTGCCGTGTGTCGGTGCAGACAAAGTGAGTCTAACTGAATTACCAGCGGCCGAGGCTTTCTCGAGCTTTGAGGAGCGAGCTTTCACCGCCGATAAAGCACTCGGTATACTGAACAACTTTAGGGCTCGCTGCAGCCTGCAGCTGTGCCTAGGGTTGTCAGGCTACGAAATATCCTTTGTTAATATTGCTTTACAATAGTGAAGGTACGAGTAAGTTCCAGTGGGTACATTGACATAAAAACCAGACGAAAGTGATCCCTTCCTCCCAATCAAGAGAATGAACACAAACCTAGGGATCTTTTTGAACCTCCCACTATTTTCCATGTAAGACCAAGCGTGACCCTTGGGTCTGTGTACCATGAAAGTGATAGAGATGCTAGTAAGATGTTAGTGAGTGTGTAGTTTATTGAAAAAAAAAACTAATATGAAATTGCAGATTTATTTCATTTATCGACACTTTTGGAACGTAAATTTTATATGTCGTGAGGTAACCCTGTTATACGCTATTGTATGAAAGTGGCGGGCGCGGCGCGGCGCGGCGCGGCGTAGACGCAACGCGGAATGCCTGCCGCCGCCACTCGCCGCCGCTTTCTCTCCGCAGACTGCACTCGCCGCACTGCTCGTAGGGCACACGTACGGGGCACAATGTTTTCGGGTTCGAGCCGTCTAGACGAGCACTTTACGAGCGAATAAAACTACAAGGTGACGTGGATGATGTTAATTGCGTAAGTCTTGTCTATAAAGCCAAATCCGACCACGTGTCTCTACGCATACGGTCCTTAAGTCCGCCTGTTACATTTTTTTTGTAATAAAGTTAAATAAATAAAATGACACAGAAATAGGGTAAATATGTATCTTTACAAGACATGGAGTTAAAACATAACCATTATTCTTTTCATGCATTTTCTTCGGTTTTGGGTAGGTACCTACTCCTTACGTTACTTTTCTTAAGAACATCTGCAATATGGTCGCAGAACTTTCGACAAAGTCGATCCGGTCCGGCTCTTCCATCCACATCTGCCACATTGATGGAAATGACTAATTCGGGCTCGGTCTTTCACGGTGTTTATTTGTTTGTTTGCGTAACGTCACGCAACAGTTCGAGGAATCTCCGCGTCCTCGCCTCGAAATGCCCCGCATGCTTCTCTGTCACCCGCCGATTGACGGTCAAACCTGCTCGATATAGAACACTCTATTTTTGAGCATTCCTCACAAATACCCACAGATACATCACGCCGGCAGACGTTTACGCAAATACACCTTTCCATCATCTCAGATTTATTCAACGCGTATTACGAGAGTAAAAATATTCCGACGAAGCGTACCATATCAATAGATATCGCTTATGAAACATTATGTGAGTACGTAAGAACGTGTTCATTTCGAAGAATGCTGCACTTGTTAATTATCGCTATTTATACTGTTGTGTTAATTGACAATGCAGCGTTTACTTTAATTGTGTTGTAATTCATATTTGAACAGATATTGATGTTGCTTACTAAACTTACCGTTCACATTATCTACCTACTTACAACTGCCCCGTTAGGGATGTACTATACTCTCATGTAACAAGTAGCACAATACCTTGTGCGATGTACTCTCTCAAGCCAAGCACGCCGTTAGGTTTTTATTTATTTACCAATTTATGTACACGGACAATATATACAGAGAATACATAAACAAAAAGTTGTACAAAGGCACTACTTATCTCAAAAGAGATCTCTTCCAGTAGGCCCGTGAGAGGAGATGTTCATATATGAAAGGCATACAGGCGTGTTCGTTAAATAAAGGAAGAAGAAATTAACATACTATGAAACTACAGATAAACATACATATACATATGTTACATACATACTTATATAAATACATATGTCTATTTAGAAATGAATATACTTAATATATAATATATAAACTACAACTATAATGATTCCGATAAATAATAATCTTTTACTCGTCTTTTAAACACAGAGATCGATTTAGATTCGCGTATAGAAGGTGGTAATGAGTTCCATAGTCTGACCGCATGTACCGAGAAGGAGTAGGAAAAGGTAGTGGTGCTGTGTGAAGGGTATTTAAGGACAGTTTTTAGGTGGGATCTGCAAAGAGAATTTGGAGAATATAAAAAGGAAAAGCGCTCACGTAGATAGGAGGGGAAAGAAGGATAGTGTAGGACGTTGTAAAGGAGACAAAGAATGCGACTGTTTCTACGGAGCCGTATAGGTAACCATTTTAGTTGAACACGGTACCTGGAAACATGGTCGAACTTCCTCAATCCGAAGATGAAACGGAAGCACAGGTTTTGTAAACGCTCCAGTTTATCTAAAAGGTCTTCTGTTGCATCCAAGTAGCATGCATCCGCGTAATCCAAGATTGGTTGAATAAGGGATTGGGCCAGAGCAATCCTAGTCTCGAAGGGCAAGAAGTATTGGAGGCATCTAAGGGTGTGGAAAGAAAAGTGGATCTTACGACTTACTTCGTTAATTTGAGCTGTCCATTTGAGGATTTTATGGTTCCGTACCTCAAAAGGAAAACAAAGTGATCCTATAAGGGTACCCTACCCTTATAGGATCACTTTGTTTTCCGTCTGTCTGTCCAGATCCTTTTTCTCAGGAGTCCCTTGGAGCTGTGAAAAAAATCAAACTTCTAAGCCGACGCAATCAAAAAATACAGCCGTTTATGCCGTAAATTTTCTACACTCGCAAGGGAATCAAAACCCTACAGCCTACAGGGTAGTTGCCGTGAACTCAGAATCTTGATTGGTACGAAGCAACGTCTTATAGCACATATAAAAAATAAACGGGCAAGTGCAAGTCGGACTCGTACATGAAGGGTTCCGTACCACCGTACAATGTTTTAAAACGCTGAAGAAACACGTTCCTTGTATGACGACCCCTTTAATGATTAACTTTATCTTATATTTGTATTTGTTGTTATATAGTGGTCATAGAAATACATAATCGGTGAAAATTTCAGGTGTCTAGCTATTACGGTTCAAGACATAAAGTCCTGTGACAGGTCGAGTTAAAAACGCTGAAAAAAAACACGTTTTTTGAATGACGACCCCCTTTAATTTTCAACTTTTTTTTATTTTTAGTATTTGTTGTTATAGCGGACACAGTAATACATAATCGGTAAAAATTTCAGGTGTCTAGCTATTACGGTTCAAGAGATAGAGCCCTGTGACAGACGGACAGACGGACAGACAGCGGAGTCTCAGTAATAGGGTCCCGTTTGCACCCTTCGGGTACGGAATCCTAAAAAGTGCGAAAAGCATACTTTTTTAGTTACATAATATAATAAAAATATTTTTAGTAATTTTAAACTTACTTATATACCTACAGGTTTGTAAGGAACCCTCGGGGCGCGAGTCCAACTCGCACTTGGCCGGTTGTTTCTTTCATTCATCTGTCACTAATCACTATCGCTCACTTTATTACGGTAGCCCGGAGCGGAGCTGAATGTGTCGCGACTCGCGATAGTTCCTGGTTTGCTATAAAGCAGTTCTGATAAATTGAGACCGTGTTCAGTTTACGAGGATAGTAATAGTAGGAGTGGTGATAACATGCATCGGCTGCATTAAAGAGACCCGCAATGCAGCGCCAGCGCCGGTCTGCACGCGGCGATAGCGGCCTTTATGGCGGTGCTAAAGTTTACGACAGCCATCTTGGATGTCGTAATTGATACAACGCTATCTTGGACACGGCGAGCAATAACCAGGGCCCAATGCTTTTGACTTTTATATTTCCGAACCGCAGATTTATTTCACATATATGCGTACTTTTACACGTCTTTATCTCTCACCGGAGCAATGTTGGCCCGTTACACACACACTAAGTAAACAAACTGGATAAACGAGTCATGGGCTTCGTTTAAGAAGATAAAAAACGGGAATCAAAAAAAAATATGACCAACTGCTAGCCTATTTAGAATTCCCAGATTAACGCTCATTCCCTTGATCGACTCCCATCATCTACGTGAAAAGAGAAGCAAGTGACTAAGTATATTTCCTTTGCTCTGAGACCAGCATGGAAGGTGAAGGACGAGAGAACGATTTTTTTTACTTGTGTTAGATTGGTTATAATTAAGTCTTCAAACTTCTTCCTGCAAACTATTTGTTTAGTTCCATTATTTTATTATTCTGGCCACCCTATATGGGCTGGCAACATTTTATGAGATCCGCTAATTTTGGTGTCAGAGTAATGTCAATGTCAAATGTCTGTAAAATGGAGATGTGTGGAAAATTGTATTCTACTGTTTTTATTTGATTGAAAAGCTAACTTAATAGTGTTATTCTTTTAAAAAGTTCAGTAGTGAAGTGAGTTAAAGTAATACCATCTTTTATTTGAGGCACACCAAGGATAAATCTTACACTTGTAAAATTACAATTGTTCTAATTTTAGTTGAACTGCATATTAGAGAGAGTGTGACAGATTTCCTGTTAGTGATATACTGTGAACTTTGGCCGTCGATATCGAGGTGCACACAAACACATGCACGCGTCTATAAAGGCGCGTACAGACGTACGCGCCTTTATAGACGTAAATGTTGTAACGTAACATGCAATGTACCATTTTGCCTTTCATTGCATGTTCGCTGCAAGTTTGGACGCGTAGCGCTCTCAGTCCGCGCACTCATAGGCGCGTACAGACCGGTGTAACGTAACAGGCAATGTATCATTTTGCCTTTTATTCCATGTTCGCTGCAAATTTGGACGCGTAGCGCTCTCAGTCCGCGCACTCATAGGCGCGTACAGACCGGTGTAACGTAACAGGCAATGTATCATTTTGCCTTTTATTCCATGTTCGCTGCAAGTTTGGACGCATAGCGCTCTCAGTCCGCGCACTCATAGGCGCGTACAGACCGGTGTAACGTAACAGGCAATGTATCATTTTGCCTTTTATTCCATGTTCGCTGCAAATTTGGACGCGTAGCGCTCTCAGTCCGCGCACTCATAGGCGCGTACAGACCGGTGTAACGTAACATGCAATGTATCATTTTGCCTTTTATTGCATGTTCGCTGCAAATTTGGACGCGTAGCGCTCTCAGTCCGCGTACTCACTACGAACCTCCCGCGCGCGCCTGTCTCATCATTCCGCCGCGAATTCCGCCGGGCCGTATCGTCACGGCATAGACATCAACTTTGCGATTTTGGACCATGCACCATGTTCAAGACTTTTTTTTTATTATAAATTTTAATTTTGTGGATTCCACAATTTCTCGGGATCGATACTCCTCTATCAAACTGAGTGCCAACCTCACTCCATGCTCAGTGGCGTAGCGTGGGCTTTCGCCGCCTGCAAAATTTGCCTTTACTGACGACGGGGAAAGGGGGGGGGGGGGGGATCTTTAAATTTGCCACCCCCTTTTTTATGTATATAGTTGCTATAGTTTTACGACCGGCCGCCTGCTTGATGTCAACCCTCTTTTGTTTGCGGGCGAAAAGTTTTACAACCCGCCGCCGCCCGACATTAACTCCTTGGGAAGGCAATTGTAGCTCGAGATGTTTGTGCTTAGTCCTTTAGTCGTCTCTTACGACATCCACAGGAAGAGATGGAGTGGTCCTATTCTAACCCGAAACCACACGGCTGCGCGCCCCTTGTGTTCGTCAAAAAATCGACAAATCTCGGCTCGCTCCACGCACGGTTTGTAACGCTCGTAGGGTGCGCGTGAAATGCGCAGTTCGTGCGCGCGAGACATACTAACGAGAATGGTGTTACATTTCATGATACATTGCAGCGGTGTGGACGGCAAATTCTTTCAATGCATGGTACATTACATGTTACGTTACAGCGGTCTGTACGCGCCTTATGATTAGAACAGACGACAGCGCCGCAAGGACGGCTCCCTGCGGAACTCTAAGCCATTGTTATGCAAATCCTCAACTGTGGGGCTCGCAAGTCATCTTTATCGATGAGTAGATAAATTAGTTTTGATTTAAGCTTCACTACGATCTAGCAACAGAGTTGATAGTGTCTGAAATTCGTTTTTAGTGAATTTAAAATCAGCTTACCTGTCAAACCTGTCAACTTACCTGTCAAATTCTTCTATAGTTGTAGAGACAAGAGTGAACAAATAAGTAATGATAAAGAGTTGTGTTTCTCTTTGCTTCCTATACTCTGCACTCAGTGCTCATATCAATTGGTGTGACGCAAACGCTTTCACTGTCGGCGGCGGTCGGTGGTCGGCGTGGCGTCCGACGAAACGATATCGTAAATTTACAACATCCAGTAATATTCCGCTGCTTGGATTAAGTACGTAAAATCCACTCAACACGTGTGCCAGTTTGGACTTCTCTGGAGGAAAATGATAACAAAAATATGCGGATTTAGATACCCGCTAAAATTTATCTATCTCCTAGCTACTGAATTGACCAATCGACTTGAATCAATAACTGATTACCTCAAATTATAAAAATCTTTTTTTTTGTGAAATTTAAAGTAATTTATTCATTGAAAAAAAATATTCTTGCCTACTTCACGTCAGAAACTATCAATTTTTATATGTACTAGTGGAGTTCTACGTGTTATAAAACTTGCGGTTTAAATCATACTACCAAAATAGCAAGGCCCGCACACAGACGACGCGTCTGCATCAAGTGTCAGGTTATCTGCCAACTGATTGCTTAATTTACGATCTCCCGAGAAATTGCAACAGCGGTCAGTGCATGGCCATCTGGCTCGGCTCAAAGCTTATCATAACCATGTTCTCGATGTATCGACTTTTTATAGCCGATGCGATGGGCTCGTACCTAAACCAGACCTGGCACCATACATCGCCCCTGAGCAGCTGCCGACTATTGACGCAACAAGTGGCTCACGGATCCTAACGAGAGCTGCCAACGCGTCAAATCTTCAAAGTTCTTTTGTGTGTGCACAATGCAACTCAAACGAATTGCTAACTTACGGAGACTATTTCCACCATTGTTTGGAGCTCTGCAGAAAAACCACAGATGCGTTTGGGGGCAGAGTGTGTCATACTTATTGATCTATTCAGTCACCAAACAAGAAACAAGAAACAACAAACAACAAAATACCTTCTCTCAATACTTACATCTTCTGAAAAAGACGCGAATAGCTAATTTTGATTTGAACTTCAATATTTATTAAGGTTCTAAACAATGATCTTGCACTAACAATAACTACTAAACAATAGAAGTTAGAAATGGTGGTGATACTTAAATGTTTTCACAATCATTGTGATGATGACATGACACGTGTGTCGTGTATGACGGTCGTGTTCTATCTCAATTAAGTTCGTTATAACCGTCCTTTCTGGAGCAGCCACTAATCCGCCGCAGTAATCAGCCGTAATTGAATTCTTCAAACCTCTTTGTACGGCGGTTGTCTGCAGGAAATGCCAATAGAGCAGCATCGCATGGAGCCGTCCGCACCAATACGAGTATATACGGACTCCAAGAGCATGCTCATGATTGTAGAGATGATTTATAAAACGCATGCGTGATCTACTAAAATTAATCAAGATGAATACTGAAATTTTATACCATGTTTTATTTATCAAGACAGATGCCTATGTAGAGCGGTCTTGCCTCAGGGATTTGGGTTTGATCTTCGACTAGGTCAATAAATGATTAGAGATTTAGTCCTTTTTTGAATCACAACCTCCCACAATCCCAATTATGTTTAATATACCTAACAAACCTAACACTGGGTCGTAAAGTAAAAAACTATACGAAATTGATAATTTAGGGGTTTGTGTAGCCTATGTCCAGCAGTTGATACTAGGCGGCTGAAATGATGGTGATGATAAGGGCAATTCTATCATTTTGATTGTGAGGCAAAATCAATAGGTATATTCTTAATTTTGTAACATGACTTCATAACTAACTATACATGTGTAATTAAAAAAGTGATCGTCTTATTTATATTTGAAAAAAAATCACTACGAGGTCTTTCAAATAAAAGAAAGACAATTCACAGAACTTATTGCCACAAATGCGTTTTTTCGTTTTCTTTTCTTTTTTTTTTTTTGTTTATCAAAATAGCGTAATCCTTATATTATAATTTATTGGCATCTGAGTTATCCCATCATGTTTAACTCTATTCAGTTGTAGTGTAGTGTAACGGCATTGGAGAGTTTTATGTCAGCCGCCGCGCTGACACCGTGACCGCCAGCGGACACCGTGACCGCCAGCGGACACCGTGACCGCCAGCGGACGGGTCGCGAGATCACGACAGCGCGGGGCGGGCCGCGACCGCGCGATTTGGCCCACCTGTGCTGTGTTTACATGGCCCATTTGCACACTTGTCCACTCGACTGTCACCATTTTGTTTGAACTTCCACACGTCAACATTCGCATTCAACATTTACTTCAAGCTTAGGTACTCACGCACGAGTATGACACGAAATACCGGAAGTTGTTTCTTTCTTGGGGAGAATTAAAGCTAATGCAGGATGAGTCACAAATAGTCATTGTTAATGTGACATCGGCACGATAATAATACGTGACATCTGAATTTGTTGGCACATTCTACTAATGCCACTAATATATGTATGTATTATATAAAAGAAATAAGACACCGCGAGTAAATTTTCTGAGAAATTAATTATATGCATACCTAGTTGTAAAACTTACGCGTGCCATGCAGCGTAAATTTTTAAAATATTATATTAAGTATTCTGATTCCACAGAATCTCAAACTACTAAAAAATCTCATAATTTCTTGTAAAAATATAACATAAACATACATAAAATAAAATGGCTTGCCGCAAATTTATCTCTGTCAATAACGACGTGTTTTGACAGCGCGCGCAGATCTGGCTAGACATTATAGCCGTCGGGATCTAGTTATGAGAGCTCATAATTTACTTTGCGGTAAAAGAAACGGGAGCATCGCTTCTTAAATGATATAGGTAGTTGGTCGTGGAATCGTGGGGATGAAAGTGGCGGCGCTAGTACAACGCAAATAGACGCGACAGTTAATAAAGTAGCACATTGCGCCCACCACTGCCGCGCTGTCGCGCGAAAATACTAAGCCACTATGAAGGATATTATTTTATCTGTGCTTGAATTTGCTGTATATTAAATGAAAATAAAAATTATATTTTGGGCATTGAATAGGTATGTATGATGTATGAGGTAAGGCTCGTACAAGGATTAGTAGATACTTACACATATTAATTCCGTAACAACGGTCTAGAATTAGGTTGAAGATGGGGGTTTGTGTTAACTATAGACATAGGCATAGATTACTTTTCTATGATGTAAGTAAACTTACATCAGATGAAACCTGAAATCCTCCTTAGTGACAGCGTGGAGGTACGCCTACACATTTTACCAAATAAATACAAAAAATTGAGGTACTAGTGTTTAGGCTACCATTCCACCACAGTGCGACCGTCTATCCAGATTCCAGCCCGACAGCGTGATGTCGACGACGGTCAGGAGTGCTTCGGCTTCCTGGCAGCCCTACACTCCAAATTGTGTTTATTTACAGCCGATGAAAAGTTGATCGTCTACCGGAGACCTTGCGGCTCACGGCTTCATTATTTTTGAACCGAATCGAAGCTTCCAGTAAATGGTCGCTCGTGTATCGGAGACACGACGACAACTTGCCGACAGCATGTTGACAATTCCTGGAGTCGAATATATTAGTATCATTAGCTTCTTGAATCTAATTGAATGCGAGACTACCACGTCTACGTGTTTGTAACACATTTATAAATTTGAATTTAATATTCCTATAACAGGTGTTAGGGACGATTTAATTTAATTAGCTCATCTCGAAGTTAGCGATATTAAATTCCTGCCTTTGTATCCTTGGAAGGATCCTTCTCTTTTATTACAATCGTTAGGTAGTCCTCATGGTACTCGTCGGCAGGGGAACCTCCGACATTAAATCTGAATTAATATTTTCTCCTTTCAAAGACTACATTTTGCTATAGCACTATCTAGGAAGTTAATATATTCAAAAGCAAAACTTTGCATTTGTGTGTAGACACTTAAGTTAGTGCTTAAAGTTTCTACCTCAATAGTTGCTTAAAGTTTACGAGCTAGGCTTACATGGGTAGCTAGTGCCACTCGGAGAGCTGGCCTATAAAATACATAAGTACATACATATCACGTCTTTATCCCTAATGGGATAGACAGAGCCTTTTGGTTCTTGCGGTTCTAAGCAGACAGAGCCCCAGGTCTAGTCCCAAAAGCCAGTTTTAGTGTGATGGTAGGCTTATAAGGTGGAAAAAGCAATCAAAATAATGATAATTTGTCAGGCGCATCGCTTTGCCTATACCCTGGGTCGGCTTTAATGATCTGCACGGAAAGAGAAGCAGCTAGTACATTATAAGTTTCTTTTTCTCCCAGACCAGCGTGGTACATATTGCATAAAGCCTTTAGAGAAATGTAATATATATAAGTACCTATATACAGTTTTAAACCTGACTTTCACGCACACTTCAATGGCTTTCTACAGGAACATTGATCAGCCTCATATGCACTACATCAAAGCTTGCTTTACAATCTTTCTACAGGAACATTGATCAGCCTCATATGCACTACATCGAAGCTTGCTTTACAATCTTTCTACAGGAACATTGATCAGCCTCATATGCACTACATCGAAGCTTGCTTTACAATCTTTCTACAGGAACATTGATCAGCCTCATATGCACTACATCGAAGCTTGCTTTACAATCTTTCTACAGGAACATTGATCAGCCTCATATGCACTACATCAAAGCTTGCTTTACAATCTTTCTACAGGAACATTGATCAGCCTCATATGCACTACATCAAAGCTTGCTTTACAATATCTAAAAAAAACACTCGAGTAAATTTTATAAGGATTCTATCTATCTGGCAGAATCTTGATGCTCAGAATTTTATTTGGCATAACATACTTGGCAGTATCTTATTTAATCAAGAACATTTCAAACGCATAAAAAATATTTAATATAATTTTTGTTCGGCCGAATATTTATATGTCCGAATGTACAATATATTGAATACGTTTAAGATCTCAGAATTTGATTTAGTACAATTACCTTTTACATACATTACGTTTCGCATAATTTGTTTTAAAATAATGTTTGATTAGTGTTACTTTTATTTGGTATCATTTCTTTTGACCTTCTGAGAAGTTGTCGTATTTTATCTGCGATGCAAATGAAAACCATAATCGTTAAAATCTATACTATTATTTTTTAGGTGTTTATCTATATATGTATTTATCTTAAAATATAGTATCGTTAAGTTAGTATCCCATAACACAAGTTTAAAAACTTACTTTGGGGCTAGCTTAATCAGTGTGATTTGTCCCTATATATTTATTTATTATTTATTATTATTGGTCAACATAAATAAACAGGCAAGTGCGAGTCGGACTCGTACATGAAGGGTTCCGTACCTCTGTACAATGTTTTAAAATGCTGAAGAAACACGATTCCTGTATGACGATTGACGACCCCCCTTTAATTTTTTAATAGTGGCTATAATAAATAATTGGTGAAAATTTCAAGTATCTAGTTAATGCCATTATAAAGATAGAGTTAAAAAAGCTAAAGAAAACACGTTTCTTGTATGACGACCCCCTTTTATTTCTAACATTATCATTTTTTAGTGTTTGTTGGTATAGCGGCTATAGTAATACATAATCGATGAAAATTTTAAGTATCTAGTTAATGCCATTATAAAGAACGAGTTAAAAACACTAAAAACAAACAACGTTTCTTGTATCACGACCCCCTTTAATTTTTAACTTTGCTTAATTTTAGTGTTTGTTGTTATAGCGGCCATAGTAATACATAATCGGTGAAAATTTCATAATTATAATCATTTATTTATCGCTAACATGTTGCATAATATAAGATGACAAATGTCGGTGCAGTACTACATGTACCTAGTTTGGGTGTGGCGATACATAATGAGAACTATTTAATTTACATCGATTTAATATGAAGACATGTACCTACATACGCACATACATTTACCCTGTAAATAGGCGTTGTAATAAGATGGAAATATGTTTTTTTTACTGTCTTCCGTGGGGTAAAACATAGCTCAATTCCTCGAATCATAACATGTGAGCGGCGGACGCGCGGACAAACAATATTGTTTGATTTGCAAAACAGCGTTCCGAGAACGGGCAATTCTCGCGAGGGGTTTCGCCGAACATTGCAACACCGTGCCCGTTGCCAGCTTGTACACTATGTAAAGGGAACTATAAAAATATCCATAAAGAATACTGCACCTAACATATAGCGATAGTGGATAATCTAAGGGCAAATGCGACTTATTTGAACCAGTTCTGGGAACAAAGAAAAATTGTAAAATGTAGCTACATCACCTGCTTCTTCTCTAGCACCAATCTTATTCAAAGAAGTCGTACAAAAAAAGAGCTTTAAGCATGAATAACAATAAATAATATTTATTTTTGTATTTTTTTTAGATGTATTAAGTAGTAACATATTTATTGCCAATTCGACTCGAAATAAGAAGGAATAAAAACATGATTAAGTGTCTGTCTACATAGTAACAGTGTACCTCAATCTGTCTTCCTTACCGCCAAACACATTCACTACAGCACCTAAGTATGAAAGAATCTAAAAAACCTGTATGGCATACTTTCGTACTTACGAGCATTATAATCGCCCGAGCCATTAACAACGGAAAATGCCATAAGAGTTACCAGTGATAATAATTTGTCCTCAATCATTAGGTAAATATTGTATTCACGCAATGAAAAAATGAGAATAAATGTGTTCAAAATTATATTGACTGGAGTTTATTTATTGCAAAAATAATAGGCAATAAGGTAGTGTCGACGCAGCCTGCGTGCCGATTGTGTAACACTCGGCAGAAGGCAGCCGATCCGCGTATGATTCACTCGACCTCAAAACATAATTGCGAATTGCGACCCTGACTACATTCTCAATCGGTGGTCACGGTGCCACATGGCATGGAACGCCATGTCGCCATCTGCGGGAAAACCAAACACCGAAAAGGAAAGGTCACATTCACCACACGATTTATTTACCTAACAATGTACGCTTGAAAATTTTGCTATGGAGTATAGCATAATTTATAACGTCTAACGAAATATACTGAATCTATTTTAAGGGTGGATTCAGTCTATGATACTAAACAACTTTCCCCGAGGAACATATGTCGAAATATGAAAAATAATTATTGGCTTTCCCTACAAACTCGGATCAGCTGATCAACATGTATGAGAGGTCAAAAATTATTTTTCATATTTCGGTATTGGTTCCTTGGAGAAAGTTGTTTAATATCATGGACTGAATCCACTCTTATGATAGTTTCAGTATATTTTGTTAGTCCCTGTATGATGTACGTATACTATTGACGGTACAAGATCGCGCGGCGCTGACGATAAAGCTAGGTCGCGTTACAACAGTGTTTGTCGGAGTTATGTAAGTGAAAGTTGAGCGTATGCGCAGGTAGAGTTTGAGTACGCGTTTATAAATGTATTAAGTAAAATAGGATGAAAGTAAGAAAGGTTTCGCTACATTACTACTATATTCTAATACTAGTTGTTAGCCCGCGGCTTCGCTCGCGTAAATTTCGGTTTTACTGTATCCTACTTTCAATAACTGAGCAAAATAAAACCGATCACCGTCCTCTATTTATAGTTTTTAATTCTCTCAATCCAGCTGGCAACTTTTATGTAATGGTTATTGTGGAAAAAAAGATACCTATGTACATTTTTAAATAAATTTTCTACTACCGAAAAACCTCTTTAAAAACCACATTCACGGTAGTACAAGTAGCATTGGGAGAAAGGATTATGAGACTATTAGCAGACGTCACTGGAACTTGCCATAGAATTGTCCGTGTGAGAAACAGTCACACCTTAATCTATCCAAGCGACTTCCAATGACTGCCCTTCGGCTTTATTTACTCGTATGGGGAAACTGCATTTTCTTAAACTTAAATGGAGTATCAATAGTATGCGATGGTATCAATGGCATGCGAGGAATGAAAACAGTTTCCCCTTGACCACATCCAGTGAGCACAGTAGCCTCGACAATGATCTAAAAGTCTGGGAAAGATTACAATATTTTAATATCTCATAGGCAATAGGCACTTTGTAACTAAATATCTAAATGTGTAAACAAACAACCGTAACTAATATCGTAGAAGTTTAACGCTGTATTTTATTTTAAACATATTTTTATTTTTCCCAACTAGATATTGAGTAGGTACCTACCCCTGCCCCGGCCGGAGCGGGGGCTTCCCTAGCGGCGCGCCGGGGCCCGGGAAGCAATGTAAACACACACTTAATTGCACATTACCGCCGCATTATTGTCGCGGCAAATAATATTTGTTATAGTCGGCGCTGCACGCGCGAGCTGTTTACAAACAAACAAAAATCAATTTAACGCGTACTTGAACTACCTTAACCAAGGAATGTGTGTCTCCATCACGTATCTTAATAACATACAAAAAAAAATTCAAGCATACCTTCCTGCCGTATCATATGTTTCTAAATAATTAAATACCTACTTGGACGCAATTTAAATACGTATCTCACCTAATTCGTTATTTCATTATTATCTGTGCCCAATTAACTTAGTAAGTACTCGTTCATTAGGGGTAGGTACATAAAGGACGTAATTATAAAATCTTAGACGTTGTTCTCACACATACAAACTTTTGACGCCATTAAAAAGCGCATTTTTGATTGAGAACTAGAAAAGCCTTCTTCATGCAACCACTCGGCAGCAGATACGTTTAGTGTGAAAAAGCCTTATCGCTAGAATGTTCGCGAATTAAACTAAATGGGTTATTTTATTGCCTTTTCCTTGCAGAGCTATTATTTTGGTTTCTTATACATAATGATTATAATGAATAATGCACAAGATATCTCACATTCTAACAAAACAAAAGTCATTGTCATTCCGTACGGAGGCTACCAATTTGTGGAGCAGATAAAGAAACGGTGTCGGCCTATCGCTGTGCGACTGCGATACACCTAATGTTTATTGTCTCTAATGACTGCTGACAAGTATTGATGACTCGCACGGGCACAGGCATTCTGGTAGGAGCAACGTGTAGATCTACAAATGGCTGATAAAATGCCTTTCCAACTCACCTTACATTATAATATAACCAACTAAATATGAACTGTAAAAATCTCTTCCTTGCACAACGTTTTTCTATCGGCCTACCGTAATGTGCAACCAGTTATACCGATATGATTGACGTTTCTAGTAAACTGTGCAGTTTTATCAAAAGCCGAGTAAACGTAAAGGAAATCGACATCGATACGTCTTCCACACGTCAAATTTATCTGCACAGTTAAATACTACGATTTATCGTGTAACTTCTATAAGTCTACTATACACTGTACTAGGTACACCTGAACACAAGGACCCTTCGCCAGCTAGCCTACATGCTTGCGACCACTACAAACTACAATACAACCAGTAGTTCCAGATATTATAAACCCGTGTATACCGGCTCTACTCAAATCTATCTGTGAGATTTATGTTATTTATGTATGTATGCGACATGCACGTGTGTGGTGAACAATAAGAATTAAATAAAATGCATATTTAATAGACGGACGACGCACATGTTTCACATAAAGGAAATAGTTTTATGAAAGAAAACATCTAAGTAATAAGCTAGTTTGTAAAGCAGCAAAAATATGTGACCACCGTTATTTTGTGGCTTTTTAGAAATAAAAAAATAATATTTTAAGTATTTTAGAAGTCTAGTTAAACACACTAGATTATTATAATAACGCACCTTGCTGCCTATGTTGCCTGAAATAAATGAATCAACACAATAGTGTACTCTATAAATTGTGATGGCCGGCACTGCCATTATCTCCCGACCATTACCTGCATGTCGTGCTGCTCGGTACGGGCGGTGCATCCACAAAAACTGCAGGCGATTGCACGGATATTGCCAGGTAATTGCCAAGGGCACTCAGACACACAGTAGGCAACTACAGAGGCCGAGCGAGATTTAATGAATAACGTATAGAGTCTGACCTCATCATCATTTTAGCCGCAAGAAGTGCACTGCTTGACTTAGATTTTCTACTATAGATTAGAAGCGTTTGCGTTTCCTGCCCCAGTGCAGCGAAAATAGATTATATAGAATGATCCTGGTTTAAAAAGAAACAACTTATCTCAGATAAAGTCTTATTAGTCTGCAATTGTAAAAAAGAAAACAAACCGACGCTTCAGGAATTCAGAGCTAATACAAATATACAGATTCTATTTTGAAATTATCTCTTCAGTTACAACAAGAAGGCTTGCAAACACACAAACATTGAAGCTCATAGAAAAGTGATTATGCATTACTGTCGCACAAAACAAAATAGTTTGAAGCTTATACTCTTTATGTAGTTAGTGGCTACTCCCACGAAGAGCACTCTCCCGCGCCGCGCCGCACCGCACCGCGCCGTCCGCGACCGCCGCTCTCCGCCCCCGCTGTCCGCCACGCACGGCCGGAAGCGAGGAAACACGCTTCACGGAGTATTGCCTTATTGGATCTCAGCTCAGATATTTACAACTAGATTACTACAGTAGAAACTGTCGGCCGCGGGATTACGAAACTAAACTGTTTCAACTAAACAATTCGATCCGCGCATAATGGATTCCGCCCGGGTTCGGGTGTAACTGGGTAACACAGTTAATTCATTTATTTTGGGAGCCGTCGCTACATCAGTCGGCAGGGCTTTTAGAAAGGGTGGGTTATTTTTGTTCAATTAACAGGATTCTGCAGGCTTTGTCTCGGTGTTACCGAGGATTTGTCACGTACTTACTAGTATTTAAATCATTTAAATACCCACAGAATAGGCATTTGAACGCGGCACTGTACTGATACTCGTAGCAGCAACAATGTATATACATTGTGTTAGAATGTCTTAACATCTACTTGAAGAATAAATGAAATTAAATATATATGGATGAATTCGACCTCAGCTCAGCATTGTTTAGTCGTTTAATTGTAATGATAATAAAATGCAAGTCGTCGTCTCAGCGAAAGGTTAAAAGCCAGCCCGTGATCAAACAATGAAGCTGCGTGCGAATGTATCACGTACCTCATTAGCACAGGGCGTGAATTCGCGTAGCAACGTGCACGTTGGTAAAGGCTAGCACTTAGCTTGGAACCTTGGTACCTCCGTCGCCCACTCAGCAATCGCTCGGCGCCAGGAAGCAACGACCTCAGGCTGATCCTTGACCTTATGAAAACGACCAGGACACTGTATCTTGCGAGGTACATTTATAACTTTGCAAAAAGCTGGAGTACAAATAAGTGGCGCTGTCAATACCTTGAACACGTTCAGTGCGTTATGCGGTCTAAAATGCCACATGCGTGACTTTTCTCAGGTGCTCTCTATATTCTAACGGCGCAATTAATAAGTAATGAGGTTAAATGGCCCGCATACGCACTGAATGTAAATGAATAACGTGCAAGCAGTGCGGAGTGAGGCTTAAAGTGCCTCAGAAATTATAAGCCTCACACCCGCACGGAGCGGAGTGCGGGCGGACGGGCGTCGCGCGGCTTGGTAAAAAAACTAAAAAAATTGTTACTTTTTGTGTCCAGTGTGACAAATCCTTCTGTTTGCTGTTTTGATGAAAAACAATTTTAATATAGAATATAGAACTGCACCTTTCTTTTCACTCGTTGAGACACAAATCGAACTTTCTTTCAGTGCGATGTGAGACAGAACAGATGTCAAATTATATTTTTACATTTATTCAATACTGAAATGTCATAAATGTGGGTGAAGCTATATTTTACTTTAGCAACTATTTTAGTTTATAACGGTAATATATCAAACAAATATTGTCATTGTTGAGCTATATATAAGGGGTTTTTTTTTAACTTTTATATATAATAAGTTTTAAAAAAAACCCTTATATATATAGGCTGTGAGGCTGAGTAGGTCTCATATGCACTGTAAAGAAGTTCAACCTTGCCCCGAAAAGACCTCATACGCACTGGCTAATGGTTTATCAAAAATGGCGTCGCAGCTAACGTGTTAAAAAGACTATTCTTTGTTCGTTTTAAAAACATTGAAAAGAGTGTGGAGCCTAATTGTGTGGTAAAGGTACATTCGTGGTACAAACGAGTACGTGCACAGCAGTGTTATGTGGACGTGTTCGTCGGACGACGCCGACGGCCGGGTTACTCTGGAACCATCAATAATAACGCCGTCTCGGATCTCGGGCGGCGGTACGGTACGAGTACGTTTACCGTCACTTTTAGTATCCCATAACACAAGTAGGTATAAACTTACTATGCAGCTAGCTCAATCAATGTGAATTGTCCCTATTTACTTATTTATTTTCGTCGACTTTCCACGCGGAGAGAAGATGCGGGCTTCGGTTACAAAGAAACCTTTTTCAAGAGCGCGCCAGTTGACATGGGGCTGGGGAAGTTTATTTAACATGTATCTCTCAAAGTAGGTAAATATTTTAATATGTTTAGAATTATAGAGTGTCCAAGGATAAGTTTTAACTTCGGCGAAAACTTACAAGTCTCTATTCTACAAGTTTTTTTCTACTTATATGGCCGTGTGGTTCCCGGCAGAGGAGAATAGGACCACTCCAAGTTTTCCCGTGGATTTCGTAGAAGGCGACTTAGGAAACAAACTTAACTAAGCTTATATAATATATACATATCATACATCAATGAGACCTCTCCAACCTATTTGGCCAGCATGGAGAGTGTAGGCCAAATCCTCTAGCTACTCTGGCGGGCCTAGTATTCTCTGGTAGTACAGAGAGGGACGTGTTCCTGCCGTGGAGACTAAAAAAGACCTGATTATGATAAAGTAACAAAAAGAAGGAATGTTTGCTCTTATAATTTTGAAAGAAATAAATCATTCGATTAATTGAAAAAGAAAATGAAAATCAGCGAGATCTATGTTTATGTCGGTGATTAAAATATAGGAAATGTACTGATTTCAAAAGTGTACCTTGATACCAAATACCAAGTCTCGAGGCAATCTGGAAGTGGGTTCGGTTTTTGACCTATAAAGTCAGTGAGTCAGACATTATAATGTTGGTTTTTAATATATCAATACTGTTTGAGCTACTTTTATGAAATTGGATTCTAGACAAGTTAAGGGGCTTTAATAAATGTGCCAAATGTTATGTATGTAGGTTAACTATAGGCATTAGGTTTCGAGTTGTGAAGATGTCAAAAGTAGTTTGAAATATTTCGTGTAAAACTATATACCTGAAGAACATAACACTCCAAAACCTGTACAATAGTAATTAAAGCTTATAAATAGCTACCTACCAAAATGTGCGATAAGTACTGGTTATCCGATTAGCTCATTTATTTATTAATTATAATACCCGTTTGGTAAGAGTGTCGCTCTTACATTTTGATGACGATGTGATGATGCTAATTATATTATACGAGTAGTTCTGAGATAAATAGCGTGGTGGTCCCCGAGTAGGGTGATCACCACGGCGGTCGCCACCACCCGACACTGTCTCTCTGATAGGAAGGCTGCAATAGTCTCTGGAGCCAGCCATTGCTTTTTGATTCGTGGGACATGTCGTGGGAGGCAATGGAGGCAATGCAGATATTACTGCGGCGGTTTGCTCGCAGTCGTCTATCAAATGGCATCAATGGCATCGTTTATACCCCTAACTGTTGGAAATAAAAAGCAGACATATCCATGGGCTGCTATTTCATTACAATTGGTACAGACGGTTTCTATTTCACTGTACATAAAGTTTATCTACTTCTCGGTATGTAAATTATTTATTGTACAAAAAAGACTACAAAAATACTCCTTATGACAATACTTAGACGGACTTCTCACTGTCAGGGATCTCATTCAGTTGAACCAATATATTTATTTATTTCGCCAGTGCAGTGGAATTTCCAAAGGAAAGCATGTTAATAAATTAATTTTCGCTTTATCTCTTTATAGGCTTTTGCCCAACTATGGGACACAAGCTAAAAAAATATATTTTATAACCTTAAACCACCTAAACTTCAACAAGACAAAGCTGTGTAATGTTAGCAAGAGAGCATGTCAATTAGCATCGAAATACTAGAGCATCCAGGAAGGATCGCGACGCGGCTGGTAGCGAGCCAGCTCAGCTGGGCGCACGCACCTGCCGTACCCGTCACTTGGTTTTGCCAGGTGCAGTGAACTCCTAATTTTGTGTATTTTCTCGTTACTTCTTCCTTACGTATCCTTCTGCTTTGCTGGTATCTCGGGTGTCGCTTTTGTGTTATTGTGCAACCTGAGTTGGTTAAATAAACTATGAGTAACAGCGGTTTCGCACTACGTCCGATCCGAATCCGAACCGAATCCGTGAAGTACCGCACCGCTCTTGTGTGATATGTGAGAGCGGTTTCGCACTACTCACGGATTCGTTTCGGATTCGGATCGGACGTAGTGCAAAACCGCTCTAACGGCCCAAACAGTCAATTTGTCCCATGAGTGAGTAACATAAAGTAAACAAGAATTAATACTAGCAGGTTACTGTTTTATCATTGTCCACATGAGCAAAATATCAACAAGTGTACCCACAGACTTCCTAGTCATAGTATTCCTGACCTGAACAGAAATAAAGTTAATCAAAGGGAAGTTATATAACACAACTTAACTCACTAAATATTGACCAATAAATAATACGTAATAAGGTGAGTAAGTGTAAGTGGCGCCCTCATTTGAAATAAATTCTTTAAAACTAAATATGGTGATATTTAATATGGGTTTTCGCCAAAAGTGTCCACTTTTGTCGAAAACCCGTTTTAAAACTAGACGGACTATTAGTAATAATTTCAAAGGTTATTCATAAAATAGATTGAAGGTCTTTTTAGACATTGATACAAATAAAATTTTCAAATATCACCATATTTAGTTTTAAACAATTTATTTCAAATGAGGGCGCCACTTATTCTACCATTTCACCTTAATTATAGTCACAACTCGAACCTCGCTTCCCCCTCGATTTTAGTTCCTCCAATTTTGATCGCCATCGCAAAATTTATATTATGATATATTTGTGTTGCAAGTCTTGCAATGCAACACATCATAAGTCTCAGTCGTCCCTACCCGGTCGCAGACAGCGCTGCGTCGGTGCGGTGCAGGGTGGCTGCAGCATAAAGGTACACATTGGACAATTTGCAATGGAAACACATGGAAATAGCAAGACTGCAAACAAGACGGCGCCGACGTCAGTCGCGGACGACGACCCCGCCGGAATTAACCGTCCTCATTGCGGACTAGTACGCTTGCAATGTCTTGATTGATTAGCACTGGAACTGCTACACACAGCGACTTATTATTAGAACTAGACTAGAGTACCACACATTTGGTTAAAGCTCTAAGACATGACATTCTACAAGCCGAGCAGCACAAGCGGAGCCCGGTTTCTTAATCCATCGCAGCGCATGCATGCATGTAGAGCAACCTTAGAGATAATCCACACTTCTTCTTCTACTTCTTCTTCTTAGCGAGTCGGAATGGCTAAAATTATTAAATGAGTGTGGACCAATGTGTGTCCACACTTGCATGGTGACTACAGGCAGCAAAAAATATCTTGAGCTCCTTAATGCTTCAGAAGGCACTTTCACTTGGTCCTGGCTGTCATAATTAGATGAAAGTCGACCATGTCAAATGGATTGAAAGAGCTACAAAAATCTGACACTAGTACAAATTATATTATTGAATATCCTTCCATCCTGAACAATTTAGAGGGAAATCAAAACAAAAGTATACTTATTTATGATAACGTATTCGGATACTGTACGAGCCATGCTCGCACGAAGCCTGCGCCGTACAGATACGGTAAAACTTAATCATAATCTGTCCAGCTATGTGGGATTGTGCGATAGCGTAATAGATTTAGAGCCAAGTGTTAAGTGTTCGTTATCAAGAGAGGCAATGTGTCTCCCAGGCTCGCCGGCAATGTGTGAACACTCCACTCATCTCCGAACAGAACGATACAATACAACGAACAATAAGTGATATATTTATCCCACATTGAATAAAAAAAATTGACTTTGACTTTGAAAGGATAATACTTACATTAATAAATTCTTCCTGGCGGTCGGCTAAATAAACTTGTGGAATGTTTTTTTTCCGTATTTTGTTTGCTGTAAAAAATGTACCTAACCTACCCATGTTTCATAAAACAAGTAATTGTTTTCTTTCAATTAACTTGCCGAATAAAGCAATTCCCGTTACTAAGTATCACTAACAGTAGGTACCAAAGGTTTTACTCAGAGCCCTACATTGTACTAACTTTAAAGATGCTTGCCTGCACGGGCCATGTTCCTGAATAAATCTTTAAGGTGAAGATATAGGCAAATGACCTTGAAGTGGCGCCCTCATTTGAAATAAATTGTTAACTCGTAAATATGGAGATAATTTCCATATTGCTCTTCGTCATGCACTAGATAGCCCTTTAAATTATTTTATGAACCACCGTTGAAAGTATTTACATTAGTCCGTCTAGCTTTAAAACTTGCCTCCGCCAAAAGTGGCCACGGCAAGTTTTAAAGCTAGACGGATCACCAATAATAGTTTCAACGGCAGTTCATAAAATAATTTAAAGGGCTATCTAGTGCATGACGTAGAGCAATATGGAAATTATCACCATATTTACGAGTTAACAATTTATTTCACACTTCAAGGCCATTTGCCTATATCTTCACCTTAAGCCGAGCTGTACTTGCACCAAAGTTCAAAATAATAAGTCTGTTCCAACTTCTGATATCCAAAGCCACTAGAACCGCTTTTACGATTCAAAAGACGCAATTTATCAAATGTATTTGTGGTCGGGTTGATGTAGGATGTAGGGCGCCGCCGCGGGTTCGCGTGGCTTTGAAGCGGCAAATGATACACACCGGCGGCGCGGGAGATCAAAGCGCGGCCAGGAGGCCGGCCGCTGAACCGACTCTGTTCTATTACACAAGTATAGACAGTTTAGACTAAGTAGGTGACATGGGGTCACTGCGTTACAAAAAGATCCCTCATCGTTCAAATCATGCTTAGCACCGCTCAAGATTTGGAGGAGTGGAGTCTTGTTAAGCCTTACTTATGCTATTCAGAGCAGACAAAAAAGTCAAACAAACTTACATAATGCTTTTAGCTTTAAGTTCGTTATTTGTATTAAGTATTTTTTTTTTACTTTGGAACAATAAAGGGTTATAAATAAACAAATCACATAAAAGTACGTCATGAAAGCCTCCGTTAATCCTATTTCCTTTAATCAACCTTTGTCCCGTGACCTCACTTTCTGTCTATATAGGCTTAAAAGGCTTGCCTTAGTAGGTACTGCCGAAGCAAATAGTTATACTAAAATGTGGAATGCTTCACGATTTGCGTGTCATCCTTGCGCAGGGCTAGCATGACATGCTAATCCTCTGTATCGTTTCAATTTTGGTATAAATTATTTGCATCTCCTTGCTACGATAAGCTACGAAACCTGCTTTGACCCATGCTTCACTACGAAACGCGCTGCATACTTTAGACACAGATATGTGTATTTTTTGTATGGAATGAATGCTGATTATCATCCTAAAAAAGTCTTGTTCGACTGGAAGTTCCCATAGAGTAACATAAAACCTGGTTTAAAACATTGCAGCGGGGTGGTCTGCGATAGCGGGGACGCTAACCTCCGAGCTGCGTGTGGAGCGGTGCTGGCTCGCTGTCACATACTCAGGCAAGCTACACAATACCGATATAGTAAAAACTAGAAACGAAGCTCATGTGCGTGGGACACTCCAAAACTAACTTTCCTATATGGATAAAATATTTTTATAACATATTTTCAAGAAACTCTAGTAGAAGTGTATAGGGTATAACAAAATATACTGAAACTATTATAAGAGTGAATACAGTCCATGATATTGAACAACTTTCCCCAAGGAACACGTCAAAATATGAAAAATAATTTTCGGCCTCCCATACAAGTTCGGATCAGCTGATCCGAGTTTGTATTAAAAGCAAGAAAATATTTTTCATATTTCAATATATGTTCCTTGGGAAAAGTTGTTCAGTATCATGGACTGAATTCACACTTAAAATAGTTTCAGTATTTTAGTAAGACGTTATACAGGCTAACTTTTAAACAATCAGCGCTCAGTCAAACTGATTTTGTATGGGAGGACGAAATTTTTTCATCGGTTTTTAACAACTTTTTTATAGAAAGTAGTTTAGTATCATGGACTGAACTTGCTCCAAAAATTTGGCTGGTGGTTTTAAAGTCAGCCTGTATAGTCGACCTCCATGGTGTAGTTGTTAACACGCCAGTCCACTACGCCAGTCCGGCAATCCGGAGGTTCTGGGTTCGCTCCCCAGCCAGGGCAAGTTGGAAAATGGCCTTTTTCAAAATGTCTGGGTCTTGGGTGTTTATCTATATATGTTTTTATTATAAAATATAGTATCGTTGAGTTATTATCCCATAACACAAGTTTAAACTTACTTTGGGTAAGTTCAATCAGTAAAAATTCAATCAGTGTGATTTGTCCTTAAAAAAAAGTATACCGGCGTTGCGTTGATGCTGCTTTTATTTCGTAATTGAATTGATAGCCCTTGTAACTTTAGATTATAATTGTATTAAACATACGGCAATCAGTTTTTATTAAATAATGTACATAAATGTATTTTTTGTGCAATAAAAATATGAAATTTATGCATACATACTATCACGCCTGTTTCCCACAGAGGTAGGCAGAGATATTAAACAAACAAACAATATGTCTTACTTTTTAAATAACTCTTAAATATTCTTTGTAAAACGAAAAAAAACCGCACAACCAAAACTAGCCTCATTGACCTACCATGATCTTTTCACCCCGCATGGTCTCGCTGTCTTGCTTCGGCTAGAGTAAATTTGTGTGCGTGGAAGCGGGAGCAAAACTTAGATTATCCACATCAGGCCCAGCCTTAAGCACACGGACCTGCTTCTGAGCTTCGGTAAGGTTATGGGGCGTAGGTAGCACCCAACGCGAAACTATCCTCCTCACGCGAGTTTGCTCGTGTAGAATCTTGTGAACGCCTTCCAAACCAATCTGCAGTGTATGTTGAATCTCTTTGTACTTATATGTAAAAATTTAAGCAGCCAGCACACTTCTTCGGTAACAGCCGTAGAAGGCCGACCACTTCTTTCTTCATCCCCCAAAGTTAGACGAGTAAAAAATCATCACACGAAAGTATTCCCGATGCATATCCTTTTTTTAAGGAGACAGTATATTTTAATTTTTTTCGTAAAAAAATCGTATCTAGTAAAAAATGCAGTTTTAATCGACATCAAAACCAATCAGTGTCCCATGGTTTTGATGTCGATTGATCAATGAGGGCACTGAGACATTTTTGCGACTAACAGTTTTTGAATAGACAAATACAGTACAATTAAGAGTGCAGTAAGTAAAGTGCCCTGGTATACCTTGGTACGTACTTTGTTTTTCATAGCCGTCTGCAGTACGAGAAACTCATAATGTTTTAAGCTTCAACTTCATTCCATGAGACCATTAATAATTTTCTGTATTTTGTCTTGTATACGAGTACAATGTCAAAACTGTGCACAAACACATCGAGTGGCACATCTGTACTGTATTGAGTTGAACACGAATGCCCAGTGGCCATTTGTTTGCGATAACGACTTGTATGACTGTCTGTCTCCTGTCCACTGATCTTTGTGCTCATCTGCATACTTCGCATTATCATATCATATCGGGGCAACTTAAATATTGTTATGCACGCATCAATAGTCGATTACCAAACTATTTCCTTGAAATCAGGATCTTTGCCCTGACTTGTCTTCAAGTGATCGCTGAAAGGATCCTTGTGTAGTATTTGTATTGTTATAGTAAGAGATGTAATGGGATATAGTTACCCGTTTCCACTTCTAAACAAAATTTCTGGCAAAAATGTGTCTTTCCTTTTACACCAATCACACCTGCCTGAGGTACGGTGACCTACCCCCGTGATCTGCCCCAAACGGTATAAGCCTGAACGAAAAAATATAATTGCTCACTTTGTAGTGTTTTCGTTTTGCGATTGTGAGCAGACCTACAATACGCTGTCGAAGAGTGTTTTCCGTTTATTAACTTATGTATTACCGCTGGCTAGTGCTGGGTACGCAATTACGCCGTCTGTTTATTCATAGTATTTCATACGCCACTCCCCGGCGGTTTACGAGCACGTTTTATGTCCTTCATCATAGTGGAGTAATAACACGGAATTAAGATGTAATTCGCCGCACTTTCGTCGTGGCCGCCATAAAGCGGGAGTCGCTTTATGGCTTGTCTCCGAAATACGTCATGTCATGTCAGGCGGCCGCTTTCAAACGCATTTTTTGAAATCCCGTTGCAATGCAGCGACAACGTATCGCGAAATTCGTTTAAAATTTTCTGCTTTATATAAAGTTAGGCTCTACTGTAATCGGTGCCTATTTGTGGAATTCTAAGCATATAAATAACTTGTCTTATTCTTGAAATATTTGTCATTTTTCACTATTTGTTTCCATATGGCAAGGCCCCTTTCTGGGTATGGGCCTCCTCCAGACGTCTCTACTCCGTCCTGTCCTCTGCTTTTCGTATTCAGTTTTTTCCGGCGTTTTTTTGTATATCGTCCGCCCATCTCTCTCTAGGGCCTCTACTTCTGCGGTTGTTAGGACCTAGGGCCCACCCATGTAGTGACTGGCTTCGTCCATCTGTCGTTTGGCGCGCGTGCTACATGACCTGCCCATTTCCACTTCGTCTTGCGAGTGTTTGAGAGCATCTATAACTTTACTTTTCTTTCTTATTTCTGTACATTTTAATATTCAAGATGCTCCTTTTCATGGAATGGAACGCTGGCAAGTTTGTATTTTATGTTTTATCTTGATATTAAATATCCAGGTTTGTAAGCCGTATGTAAGGCTAGGAATTATACAAGAATCAATTATCTTTTCTTAAGTTTTATCGGAAGTTGAATTGTATTTTAATATTTCTTTGTGACACCAAAATTTCTTTCAAGCGATGTTTACTCTTCTTTCTACTTCGTCTTCATGTCTGGAGTTCTTAACAGAGCTACATGTTCTAGCTATTTACATATTCAAGTGTGAGCTGATTGACTAATATAAGAGTTAGGGCTCTATTGGATGCTACTTTTGTTTTGTCGAAGACCAATTTTAGCACTCGCATTGCATAGTTCATTTAACATTTTAGTCAGTTGCGATGGTGATTCTGAAAATAGTATTATGTCGTCTGCAAATCCATAATTTGTTAAGTATTTTCCATTTATGTAGTCATTTTCGAATCTAGTCTAAATCTTTCTTCTAAGCATATAGGTATTTGTAATTACTTCGGTTTTCTGAATCCCCGCCGGCTAAAGACGCAACACTAGTTGCGCAGCACCTAAGATGTTTTTAGATCTTTTCTTCACTTAGTGCAATCGGCCAGAAATTGAGTGGCGGCTTGGCTGCAAGGAATTGCACTCTGGGTGCGCTAGATACGTGTCTCACATGCCAGACTTGAGGTCTTTAGAGCTCTCCACGCAGCTTCTCGCCATTCTTATTGATGCCCGATAAACTAAGCAATGGCCTGAAACTCCAATCCTTTTATAAATAAAACAGCCTGTAAGTCTGAATCCGGGAGAATCACACCAAACTTTTGCTCGAATGATTCTTGCTAAAGAGTGGAACGAGCAATTATAATGGTGTTTGAGGTTCGGAGCGGTGGAAGTTACGTCCGTTTTTACCTGTCTTGATAAACTAAGGGTCTTTACTTTAGCTACAACTCGCAAAAGTAAGACGTGATTCATTGCCGGCACGTTCTATTATCGCGGCTGAAAATATGCGAGGCGGTGCGGCGGTGGCGCGGCGGTGGCTGGGCCAGGCCGCATCTATTATTCAGGCGGTCTTACTGGGACGACCTGCGAAGGGTATACTTTACCTGACCCACAGAAAAAGTAAAGTAAAGCCATGTTGGAATTAAACAAAACCTTCCTGTCCTAGTTTCGGAAAGGGAAGAATGCAGATTCCAAAAGCACTTACCTACTTGCTTAATAACTATAATTTGCTCCTCTGCGTTTCAGAAGAACAATCTGTAAAGTTTTTTTTTTTGGTGGTATCATTCTGTTGCGAACTCCTTTTTATTACTCTTTTTTATTGTATTTTAAATTATTTTTTGATATTCTTTTTCGTTTTTGAGTGTGATACTCTGTGTGGCTGTTTTTGAAAGTAAAGGTCATAAGCGTATAAAAGTTTTATTATTTTCTCTATCACGAACCGAACGATTTGTAATACATTCTTTTTTCTTCAAGACTATTTAATTTTATTTTATTTGAATCCCAACATCTCATCTGTTGTGGTGGCACTGCCCTGTGCAGGCTCAGCTGCACACGTGTGCATCACGCGACCTCCGCTCCCCGACCGCACAAATTAGAGAGACTATGTATACCGCGACCGCAGCGGGAAACAATAACATTCAACGAAGACGGTCACACGCCACGCCGCGCCGGGCCGCCTCACCTTCCTTCCTGTTTATATAATACCATTAATGCACAGTCTCGAGAATTTAACGTAAGAGAAACACAATCGTTTAACTTCTCAGTTGTTACATCCATTTGAAATCCGATATCATAATATTTTTCTACCAAAACCGACGATGGTGAACGAAAGATGTGGCACCGATCGCAGATTTTCCCCCAGAAAACATTTAAAAATAAGCTTGTATAACAGAGTCTTGACAAAGCTTAATATAAATGAGCAAGTGCGAGTCGGATTCGTATATAAAGGGTTCCGTACCACCGTACAATGTTTTAAAACGCTGATGAAACACGTTTTTTTGTATGACGAGCCCCTTTAATTTTTAACTTTATTTTAATTTAAGTACTTGTTGTTATTGTGGTTATAGTAATACATAATTGGTAAAAATTTCAAGTATCTAGTTAATGCCATTTTGAAGATCTAGTTAAAATCGCTAAAAAAATACACGTTTCTTGTTTGACGACCCCCTTTAATTTTTAACTATTTTTTATGTTTAGAATTTGTTGTTATTGTGGTTATAGTAATACATAATTGGTAAAAATTTCAAGTATCTAGTTAATGCCATTTTGAAGATCTAGTTAAAATCGCTAAAAAAATACACGTTTCTTGTTTGACGACCCCCTTTAATTTTTAACTATTTTTTATGTTTAGAATTTGTTGTTATTGTGGTTATAGTAATACATAATTGGTAAAAATTTCAAGTATCTAGTTAATGCCATTTTGAAGATCTAGTTAAAATCGCTAAAAAAAACACGTTTCTTGTATGACGACCCCCTTTAATTTTTAACTATTTTTTATGTTTAGTATTTGTTGTTATATTCGCCACAGTAATACATAATCGGTGAAAATTTCAAGTGTCTAGCTATTACGGTTGAAGAGATAGAGCCCTGTGACTGACGGACAGACAGACAGACAGACAGACGGACAGACGGACAGATGGACAGACGGACAGACGGACAGACGGACAGACGGACAGACGGACAGACGGACAGACGGACAGACGGACAGACGGACAGACGGACAGACAGCGGAGTCTCAGTAATAGGGTCCCGTTTGCACCCTTCGGGTACGGAACCCGAATAAAAACGAAACTACGTCTCAAGCAACTAGTTCACTCAAAACTTGGCGCAACTTTAAATCATTGTTTTCTATATGGAGTATATATGAGTCATGATCAGCTCTAAATAAGCTAATGGTTTATTTTTATAAATAGTTGTCTACTTTGTATTGTCCAAATATTAAATGAATAGGTACTTACCTTTTGTATTATACCTAATACCTATGTAATGAATTTTTCGAATATCTGTGTGCACGAATGCAAAATTCAATTGTTTTTTACGTCAAATTATTTATATTTTGGTAATAATTACATTTTTGTTTAATTTTAATACTGATCACATGAACTGATCTTATCCTTAATCTCGTGCCAAGTACTTATACAGAAGCCATCGTTCTCATGAACATAAGAAAGTTTAGTTGGCCAAACAGACTGACAAATAACCAAATACCGACAGCATTCCTACAACAGAAACTGGTACTATTACTTAGAGCCGCGCAATGCAGTGATTTGTAAACTTGTTCCGTCTGCCGCGAGCCGCGAGCCGCCACCTGTTGTGAGAGCAGTGTTCGTCTGTCTGTTTGTAAACTCAATCTTTATGATATAAGCACAATATCTGACGTCATACAACCACTATTGTAATTGGATTATCTAATTACACTGCCTTATTATATCTTCTTTGTAATGATTTTATTTTTAATCGACTTCAAAAAAGGAGCAGGTTATCAATTCGACCACGAATGCTTTATTTTTTTTTATATGTTACGCTATATCTTCGCCAATTGGAAATCGATTTTGACGATTCGAAAGCTGTTACTACCTAAATAATCCCATATTAATTTGGTGAAGATATAGATAAATAACTTTGGAGACATGGATCAAAAAAATGACGGTTTTCCTTTCGTTAAAAAAAATTTATTACAATACAATCTATAATTCTATACTAATATTATAAAAAAAATAGATCCCTACGAAATGCGGGTGACGCCGCGAGTAGCAGTTAGGTATAAAATTCTAATCTCGGAAAAAGATGAAAAATTTAGATTGTAAACAAGGTTTTCTCTTCTTCAAGGAAAAAAACCAGAGTCAATAGTTCCTTTTTACTCACACGCCCGCCATCATGTTGAGCTATGACTCTTTTGGCTTTAGGAATGACCTACCCCAAAGAGATAAAGATTGTCATTAGTATGTTTATATGCTCATACAACATCATAATCATAACAGACCTCTTGTCAACGTCTTCGCTATCAGCGCTGAGAGCCGCCATCCATCACCGCGACAGCTCGACTGATTTACGACGCTGCCTGTCACACTATCGCCCTCAGCCGCTCACTACCACCACTATCACACTATCGCATGAAGCTATTTCTGCTACAAATATCTTAAGACGCAGGCCGATTATAAAATTATATTTAAATAATATTGAAAAGTAATTATACCTAAAGTAAGCAGGACAAGTGTCATGGCCAGTACTGCCCAGAGTGGTCCAATTGTTACCTATTTATTACAACCCTTATTTTGGCCACGGGTTGCAATGCAAATGAACTAAACCCGAGCGTCGCTTCGGTCGAGTGTCCAACAGGCATTATAGGCATGTCATACATAGTACATAGCTCATCTATATCCGAAAAAATAAGAAGAAAAATAAAATATTAAACTTTATTTGTCTTTACTAAATATTACGATAGTATTATGCGTGGCGTGGATGCGCAGGGATTTTATATGAAAACTACCTGTGTGTATTTACATGACCTGAATCTTATATGTAGCGGGTTATAATTACACTGTCGTAAGGATGGCACCAGTACTGGAATGATAAATCAAAAAAGCGTCCAAGTGCGAGTCGGACTCGCCCATGGAGGGTTCCGTAGCAGCAAATAACATAATATAAAAGTTCTAAAGGTAAATTTCGGTTTACGATTTATTTATTTATTTATTTAAACTTTATTGCACATAAAAAAAAAAAGTGTACAAATGGCGGACTTAACGCCTTATGGCGTTCTCTGCCAGTCGACCATTGGACCAAGTGGAGAAATAATTTGGGTGGTGCGACAGAGTGTGTAAACAAAATTTAAAAGTATCTATAAATACCTACAAGAATAAATCAAGAATATACATAAATATTAATTTTAAAGAAATATATACCAATACAATAACTATAGATAAAATAAATATACAAAATATATAATTATGTAAATATAATACATAAAGAACTAATTATATATGTATGCGCATAGATAAATACATATATGGATGACTACAAATCACCGCGCAGGGACACGACGAGAAGAGACTTCTTGGAGAAACTGTTTTTGAACCGCCCGTTTAAAAGCGTGACGACTAGGCGCTCGTCTAATAGAATCAGTAAGAGAATTCCAGAGAAGGATGGCTTAAATTTGAAAAGATTTATTCATAAATTCAGTGCGATGATGAGGGATGGATAATGTTAGAAGATTAGAAGAGCGAAGATTTCGCGAATGTGTAGAGCTGAGAAGAGAAAATTGAGATTTGAGATAAGCAGGGGAGTAAGGATTATTGAGGATAGCATAAAGCATGCATAGGATTCTAACGTTTCGACGCTGGGGGATAGGGAGCCAGGCCAACTGTGACCGAAAGGAGGAGATATGGTCATATTTACGAAGTCCGAAGATAAACCTGATGCAGTTGTTAGCTAGTTTGTCGAGTTTAAGTAGAAGAAATTGATTTAAATTTGTATAGCAAACGTCTGCATAATCGATTATAGGAATAATTAGGGATTGCGTCAAAGTTACTTTTGTTTTAAGCGGAAGAAAGTTCTTATATCTATAAAGACAGCGCAGTGTTCCTGTAACCTTGCGACTAACCTCAGCGACATGATTGGACCAACTAAGAGTAGAGTCAATATGCAGCCCCAGATCTTTGACACTGGAACAGAACGGTATGGTGACACCATTAAATTGTATTGGAGTGACGGTTTCAATGTCAATGTTGTCAAGTTGTCGAGAGCTTCCCACAAGAATAGCTTGACATTTGCTAGGATTGACGGAAACTCCATACCGTCCTGACCATTCCGTGATAAGCCGAAGATCATTATTAAGAAGGGAAATCGCGGAATCAGTATCACTGCGGTCGCAAGAATGATAGAGTTGAAGGTCGTCAGCATAAAGATGATGAGAGGTCGAAAGAAGAGAAGTGAGGGAATCAATGAAGATAGAAAATAGTAAGGGAGAAAGGATTCCTCCTTGAGGAACACCAGTATGCAGATTTTGCCATTCAGAAACGGACTGATCAACGCGAACTGCTTGCTGTCGGTCTCGAAGATAGGAAGAGAACCATTCCAGGACTGTTGGTGAGAGATTGAAGCGGGACAGTAAAGCTAATAAGACATCATGGTCAACGGAGTTAAAGGCATTGGAGAAATCGATGAGAACAAGCGCTGTTACCTTGCCATTTTCCATTCCGCTTCTCATGTCTTCAGTAACCTTGAGTAACGCAGTACTGGTACTATGTCCAGGCCGAAATCCTGATTGGAAATTACTTATAAGGTTATTTGAAAAAATAAGTGATGATAATTGTGAATTTACAACAGCTTCTAGTATTTTAGAGAAAAAGGGGAGTATTGAAATCGGCCGAAACTGTGTAAGTCTGAAAATTTAAGTTTAAATAATTTAAATTTAATTAATTTAAGTGTGAAAATTTATGACGCATTCAAAAAAAACCAACTTGTTCAAACCAATTTTCAGTGGAAGTTGGCATGGCAATGTAGGTACATCATATATTTTTTTTTAGTTTTATCATTCTCTTATGTTAGAAGTTACAGGGGGGACACACATTTTACCACTTTGGAAGTGTCTCTCGCGCAAACTATTCAGTTTAGAAAAAAAATATATTGGAAACCTCACCCTATACGGACGGACAGACAGACAGACATGACGAATCCATAGGGGTTCCATTTTTTGCCATTTGGCTACGGAACCCTAATAACTCTACTAATCAATCCAACTTTTAAGTACGCTAATGTACTTAACATTTCAATTCTGATTAGAAATAAACCGGCCGATTGCGAGTTAAACTCGCGTGGAGAGGGTTCCGTACAATTGATTGAATTCTTATAGTTTTCCTGTAATCTACAAGCAATGAACTAGATTTTGTATTTTTTTCAAAATTTTAGGCTCAGTACTTTCGGAGATCAGGGGGGGGAATGGTCAATTTTCGTCTTCTTTCTTGAATAAAATCAAAACTTTTTATTTTACAATAATAAAAAATATATATTTGAGATCCATATAACAAGCCCTTTCATTTGATATATAACGTCTAACAAAATATACTGAAACTATTTTAAGGGTGAATTCAGTCCATGTTACTGAACAACTTTTCCCAAGGAACATATATCGAAATATGAAAAATAATTTTTGATATTCCATACAAGTTAAGCGATCAGCTGATCCGAGTTTGTATGGAAAGTCAAAAATTATTTTTCATATTTCAGTATATGTTCCTTGGGGAAAGTTGTTCAGTATCATGGACTGAATTCACTCTTAAAATAGTTTCAGTATATTTTGTTAGACCCTGTATAACATAGTAAGTTTGGCAATTTTTTTTTTATTTCCTGATTTTCCCCCCGAAAATGACCCTTATTTTAAAATAATATTTATTTACTTTACACATATGTGTTTGGGTCATAGGATTACACCATCCTACCAAATTTCACCTGATACGGTCCAGTAGATTCGGAGAAAATTGGCTATCACAAACGGACGGACAGACAGACGCACAAGTGATCCTATTAGGGTTCCGTTTTTTAATTTTTTGTACGGAACCCTAAACAATAAACATACATAAATTACATTTTTACTATCATGTAACGTACCCTTTTTGAACTGTAGGAACTTAAGGGTTTTTATTGTTTTATCAGCTGTTTGTGTCCCACTGTCCTACACATTAAGGTAATTAATTATATCAATTAATTTCAATCAGGTTTTGGTTGTTTCACTTACAGGATTCTAGCTCTTTATTTAGAAGAAGAAGACTTACAAAGTTATCAACTTTCTATTCTTCTGTAATGTAATTCGCTTGCAACTGTGCAAGTTGCAGCATATTCCAACAGCATACAACAACAGTCGGGAAGCGCGGCCAGCGAGCACACACAGCCAACTTCGGGAACACGGCTTTAATTAAGGCTCCAATCAGCAGGACATCGCCGTCCCGAGGGAGGACGCCCGGCGGCCGGCGGGCGCAGCCAGTGCCGGCGGCCGGAAGTCAATTAGTGCACTCTAAAATAAACATACAATGGTTTTATCTACAGTTTTCTGTTGATAGCATTCTTAACACTGGTAGGTATGTATTATTTAATCAGAAATGACAGTAGATAAGTATCGATAATTCTGTATTTGTTTTTGCTGTCATTCAAGTTATGATAATTACTTACCACCTAGTTATTATCTTCTCGCCTAGTTATCAGGCAAACCTATTGGGAATTTATTGGTTCAATTTTAAATTCTTCTGTATCAAGTAGGTATACTTGAAATTTCACAATTTTTTTTTTTTAAAAGTAGGTAGTGGCGGTTTTTTTCTTTTAGAGCATGGTGTAGATCAGTAGATGGCCAATTTTAAAACCAACTGTCGATGTAAGATGGATGAACAAATTGTTTTAACACCAACCAATTTTCATATAAATTGTTTTTAGTTTGCAAATCGAAATACAGAACTTTTGATATTGAGTTCAGAAAAGTGGTTTACAAGGCAGAAGCAATGCGGGGTGGCCGCGCAACCCCAGTGTCTTTTAATAAGTAGAACAATAGGTAGTCTGACTAACCAGTTATAGACGCCGGTGGAGCGGGAAATTATCAACAACTTCGTTAAATTAGCAAACTCCCGACGAGATTTATTCGAAGGCGTCGCGCGGAAACTCCAATAACCAACCGAATAACTAATTACAGTTTAGTAAATAACTGTAATTAGTTATTCGGTTGTAAGGGCCTGGAAGGACTCCTCGGTAACTGAATCCTGGGCGTGGGTCGCTCGTTGGTCATTGGTCGCTCGTTGGTCATTGGATCCAGGTCTGTCCGTTTTTATTGTGCAAATATGACGGTTTGATTAAGTAATGAATGGCGCCATGGGGCAAGTACCAGTAACTGACACTTATAAGTAGCATAATAGCATTACTGTTTGATACAATTGTAGGACTATAAAATCTGAAAACAAATATAACTGAGTTGCTGTGATATAAGAAAGTTAGTTCAGATTGCAACCGGTTTTGTGGCGGACGGCGAGATCGACGCGCTCGCTTCCTTTGTCCCTTGTAAAACTTGTAAAACATACTTACTTACATTACAAGAAATACTCAAGCAGATATAAATTGATAATGTCGGATGTATGTAGTTCAACATGGTCTGAACTAATTCGGTGCAACATGTTGGTAATAAGCATAAAATGGTCTCGTCAGCCCCCAGCAGCGATGGCTTCGCCACTGCTTACGTAAACGTTGGTGGTCGCAGCCTGCCTCGGATCGCCGGACGTGACGGAATGCAGCTCCGGCACCAGCGCGACAGCCAGCGCCGCCGACACTGCCGTTCAAATAAACGGATCTTGGACATTACCTTCTTTAATTCGAAATAAAACGGTGACAAGTGAGATACTTGATCTTCTGTTAGTTTTTAAGCTCTTTACTTATTTTTCTTCTGGAAAGCGCATCGCGTCTGATACATTTCAGCTACAATAATGAATATGTGATATTTTAACGCAACGAAATGATAGACATGACAATGATATAAATAGTTAATTTGAATATACTAATCGTCCAAAATTTGCGTTTATCAGCATCACCTGTAGGTTGACTGGTAGAAAAGACCCTAAGCATTAAGTCCGCCTGTTCCTTTTTTTTTAATAAAGTTAAATAAAAAAAAAATAGACCTAGATGAATGATAATGCCTGGTGGACGCCGTTGTTTTGAATACAACAAGCGTTTGACCTATTATAGAGGTGCTTTTGACTAGTTTCGCTGGCGTCGGTTTCACCTCGCATTTTCTTAGGTACCTACTTGCTTTACCAGCTATTTATAAGACAGGCAGCAATATGTGAAATCCAAGGGTTACAGGTCTGAGCCATATTTCTCCGAAGGCAGCAGGAAGATGTTTGCAGCTGCAAGCTCCTTAAGAAAGTTAAATAAATTTCTGCCAATAGATACCAAGATTGCGTTTGCTCACTCCTTATTGCTTCCTATCCTTGACTATGCTGACACTTGTTATCTAGATATTACCGAGGAGCAATTGGACAAGCTTGAACGCCTCCAGAATTTATGTATACGGTTCATATTTGGACTCCGTAAATATGACCACATTTCGCAATTTCGTATTCAACTCAAGTGGCTCCCTATCCGCTTACGTCGTGATTGGCATATCCTTTCTCTCCTATACTCCATCCTTTTTAGTCCCACATATCCTGAGTACCTCAAGGAACGTTTTTTCTTTAGAACCTCTTCAAGGCCTCTACGCAGTGCAGATAAACTTCTTCTCAATATTCCAGTCCACTCGACCAATTTCTACAAATATTCTTTTACTGTCTATGCTATTCATCTCTGGAACACTCTATCCCTTTCCATTCGATTCGCCAAAACTTTGAATAAATTTAAAACCCTAACTAAAAATCACTTTTTTACTTCTGTTTAGTTCCTCATCTCTTTCCCCTACTATTTCTGTTTACATCATTGTGATATTTATTTATTTGTATGTATGTAATAAATTATTTATTATTATCCTATGTATATATAGGTATGAATATGTATATATATATATTCATTTATTTATAGAAATATATCTTTTTTTGTATAATGTTATATATTTTGTATAAGTATTTTAATATCTATTGGTTATTTATAATTTATATTTTAAATTTAACTGCGCCACCTGTTATCTTACTCATATACTTCTCCTCCTCTTAATGGTTGCCTGTAAGAGATTGCTTCGGCGATAAGGCCGCCTCTTGTACCTTATTTATTTATAAGTTCCGTAAACTTTGTAATTTTTTATTGTTTTTATTTGGTGCAATAAAGATTTTTGTATTGTATTGTATTGTATTTCACCAGACCTGGAGTGATTCAGGGTAGTAATTTAGAACCCTTGATGTTTTAGTCATCAACGATTTTCCAAGGTTTAAAAAAATACCAATGCCTTCTATTTGCAGATGATTTAAAGCTTTTCCTGCTGGCTGAAGGGGAGAAGGATTGCGTGAAGTTATAAAGAGTAGTTTATTGGAGCAAGAAGAACCAGCTACATACAATTCAACACATCAAAGTGCTCAATTATCTCTCAATAGCTTAATCAGTGTGATTTGTCCCTATATATTTATTTATTTATTTATCTCTTTCTCTCGCTAGCGCAACCCTATTCGTTACGACTATAACGCAGATGGAGTCCCGATGGAACCAGTTTTAGAAGAGAAAGATCTAGTGGAAGTTATATTTAGTTATGATATGACCAACATTTCTTTAAACACATCGTTTAAGTCGTGAAATTACCAGGTCAGGAATTCAGAAGCCAGCTTGAAGGTAATTCAGTCATATGGGCTCCACACGAAAAAAGTATTGTCTCATGTTGGAACGCGTGCAAAATAATTGAGATATCTTTACATGTGGCTATGTAAGGTACCTGCTCATGGGTCCTCCCTATAAAGTAGAACTTTTTGTGTTATAATATTATTATGCATAATAGCGGTTTACAGAAACGTCATTTCGTAGAAAATAGTTTGGCATCTACTCATTTGTCATAGATTCAAAACCAATAATGTTAAAAATCAGAATAATCTTAGAGCATAAATTTTATTTCCATACTAATCTAAAAGTAGAATCATTATATCGCAGAAAGTTCGCAGTCAGAATCGCCTTATGGTATATAGGTACTTATAGTCATTTCAATGCTGAATCTTTTCTAAGATAGAATTTTCTTCGGGCACATATAATTGATGGAATACAATTGTTTCGTAGCGGACATAACGACATATAATGCTATGATAACAATATAAAAATATCATAGTATGAAAAGGCTGTCTACCTTGGTCGCAGTTCTAACATAAACTAACCTATATTTTTAGCCTTACTAAGTAAACCCGGAATGCTATTTTTTATGTTGACCAACAATAGTATAGATTTCAACGATAATGGTTTTCTTAAAAGGTCATAAAAAATTATACCAAATAAAAGTAACACTAATTAAACATTATTCTAAAACAAATTATGCGAAACATAATGTAGGTATGTAATAGGTAATTGTACTAAATGAAATTCTGTTCTGACATCTCAAAAGTTTGAAATGTTCTTTCAAATAAGATTCTGCCAAGCATGTTATGCCAAATGAAATTCGGAGCATAGAGATTCTGCCAGATAGATGGAACCCCCCGCTAATGTATTCGACCTTATTTGACATGGAAACGGTAGCGTGACGGTAGAATTCCCTCAAAAGTCACTCTTACTAAGATTTAGTACGAGTAGGTATATAAAATTAAATGAATATAAGACGTACATTTATTTGGTGTTTGGTTGATAAAAATAGTTTGATTTTTTTAGAAACAACCCGCCATTACGACGCCAGGGTGGCGGCTCCCGTGCGTCTTATAATATCAGACCCTGGTATAACATTTATGAAGTTTTTAAAAAGTGTTTCTATATGAACAATTGACGTACATTTTATTCCTACGTCAAAACGTCAGATCTGAAAAAAGTAAATCGGATTAGTGCGCGCGGAAACTGCGCATTCCTCGACCCTCGTCTGGCACAATGCCCGCGTCTCTTTATCGGACGGTCCCCACTATTTACTCTTCACAAAAAATGATCAGGTAACCAGCAGAAGAATGAAAAGAAATAAGTTGCACATCATCTCATAATACCTATCTACCTGAGATTTTTTGTATACCTATACCTATTCTATACAATGCAAATTTTTCTGCCGATATCAACGTTGTAGAAAAATACCATATTACATTAATTTCAACTTGTACAACACTCACATTTAGCATCGGAAAAGCACACAATATATCTATGACCATCCATCCATCAGTGCAGTGTCAAATTACTAGTGCAGTTTTGTGAAAAATACTGCGTTTTTTCGTTACGTTTATTAATGTCCCTAAAATAGGGGAACATTCCAAATTAAACGAGAATAGTTTTAACGGCGTCTGTAAGACCTTTCGACGTTATCAACACTGCGCGTCAAAAGTTAAAAGCTTTCGCTATCTGTGTGGTGACAGTTAAATGCTACTGCACTCCATGTCTATTAGGATGACATCATACAAATACTATTCAAGGCACATGGATGATCTTGCTGTTATATGTAACTTGGTAAATATACTCGTACTATCACAATAATGCATATGATATAAAGCAGTCCATTTTCGAGGCCCATTGTGTTAATCCTTGGTCTTAATCGAAGACGTCTTATACATCAATTAAATAAAATTCACATTTTGGGAAATTGGAAATGTGACCCAAGTTGGGTAATTGTTGCCCAGTAATCGGTGGACGAGTTCATAAATACCTAGCGAGTTCTGCGAAGCAGCCGGCGCGGCGCGGACAGTGTCACCTGAGAGCCTTTCGCTGAAATCGCCAGCGGAGCCGGCTCAGGGTAAATGGTGTCGGGTTGCTGTGCCACCCGCCTTACTACACCACTCGTATTGTGACGACATTTTGTTTAGGTACCTATTTTATTTTTGGTATGGATTTTTCTTTTTCTACGTGAACAAAAGATTTCACACTCTTAGAATTAAATTTGGAAAGATAACTCCATTGCTACTTCATTCACATGGTCCCCACCAATGATTTCCAAAAGGACAGATTGAAAGCGGCATGCATCCAGCATTTTCCTGCAACTTTGTACAATAAATTTAAAATAACTTTATTTACTAAATATAAAAAATAAAAATTATTTCTTAATATTTTAAGCTGCAGTTTTTTGGTAAAGGTATTATTTGCCTTGTCATCGGGTTCTGGTGTACACTACACTACAACTGACTGTAGTGTAGGAGTGTGTAGTCAACCTTTGTATATGTGTGTTAGTTACATAATACATATATATGCTTGTGTTTCAATAAAGCCTGGAATACGTCAGTAAACTTCGATCGTTAACTTGTCCCACACCACCTCCTACCTTTACACTGGGATAAGGCTTGGAACATTTATGTAGATGTATATGTCGCAGTTGAATGGTATAATCCGCTAATTCACTAAACCTCTACCTGTTTGGCATTACAGCTCGGTTTTGTAAAACAGCGAACCCTAACACGCTGGATGGAATGAACGACTTGTATTCATCTATGCGGCTAGAGAAGTTGTTGAACAATTCTATCTAAAGAAATTTTATATAATGTAGAATGCCTACGAAGTGACAATGGCGAGCGAGCGTGGCGAGCGTGCCGCGGCAGCGGCCGGCGAGTGCTAGGAATGCTCTATTCATTTTACTAGGCTAACCTAGTGCCCTAAGGCAAACCTATAGGTTAGGTTAGGTTAGAGCTGCGACCAACACACGAATATAGAGTAGAAAAGACAACACACAATAGAAAAGTTCTAGTTCTATTACCCGTTTGGAAACGTGGTTAGCGGTTTAAATGAATGTAATACGTTGCGCAATCTTAGAAAATCCAGCTGAACGATATTCCGCTGTTTAACAAAACTGAGCTGTAATGCCAAACAACTAGAGGTTTCGTGAATTGGCGGTTTATACCATCCAACTACGACATATACAAAATTAAGGCCATTCACCTACGAATAATAACTCTCTATTATTCGTAGCCATCCACTGAAATTGAATACTTAGCAGCTTATAAGCCCCGGAAATGAGAGAGGAAGGGTGCCTCCCTTTCTCTCTCATTTCCGGGGCCGTTTATATTTAGTAGACAAAACTAGGCCGATTGTTTAAACTATCCCGTCGGCCAGCTGATGAGTTGTTCTGCATATCGTGCGTGGCATACCTGCTGCATGGACCAGCGGCCGCCGCGGCGCCGACCATGCACGGCGATGCGCCACTTCTGCTATTTTCCTCCTTATTTACGTTGACTTCTGTTAGGTATTAGCGCAGGCTTATCTTTCTCCATATTAACTTTGTTAATAAGTTTTGTTTGTATGTAGGAACTGTATTTGATTAAGTATTTTTACTTAATTTCATATCATAACAGAGTTTAGTGTAGGGTTAGTTAGTATAGTAGATCCTGTAGATCGTAAAACCCACAATGGTTGCAGTACAGGGTGGTACAGGCCGCCCCGGCACGCACACATCTACAGCAGACATTCCGCGCTGCGTCGCCGCACTGCCGCACACACGGCGACCCCAACCACCCAACTGACCACGCATGTATATTTTATCTTTTCATTTCTGTTTACTAAACTTACTTTGATTAATTTGGAAGGTACCTATAAATGACTTGACCAACTTTCTTTATGAAAAGCAAAATACGAAAAAGATATATACCTACCTACCTAGGTCAATCAGCTGATAATTTTTTTGTAAGATTTCTGTGCTAGATACAGGGTTTTTTAACTCAAAAATAAGTGTTAACAGTGTCATTAACACACCCAAATCCGCTGATAAATATGCACCTTCCTAATCCCCTTACTCTGCAACAAAGCGCAGCTGCATTCTGCGATGCTGTCCTTCGAGACAATAGTGATGACGGGGGATGCGGCGCCGCGAACGGACTAGAACCGCGCACGCCTGTCGGCTGCCGTCCGCATCGCAACGCAACACATACGCGAACCAAAACATTTTAAATATACATCTAATAGAATTTGGTAGTTTAATTTCCAGGCGCAGAATTCTTTACAAAATATTCGCTAGTAGGAATGCAGTTTTGGCCTTGTATCGAAGAAATTGGCGAAGACGACAATAAACGGAGTGCGCTAGTGGAGTGAGTCGTGTTGTTGCGCGTGGTCGCTGACCCCGCAAGGCCGCGCCCGCGCCCGCGCCACCCGCGCCGCTCTCCACACCATAGCCACTAGCCGCTAGCTGTGCCGCTAGCTCGACTGCTCGAACACAAGCACATACATTAACAAGTATTACAACTATATATACCGTTATGTTTTTATAATGACTTTGATGTTTTTGAAAGATCAGCCTATAAATTAATAAAATTAAGTATCGGCCTTGTCCAAAAATCTCTCAATGATTTATCAATAAACGGGCAAGTGCGAGTCGGACTCGTACATAAAGGGTTCCGTGCCACCGTACAATGTTTTAAAACGCTGTTGTTTGTTTGCTCGATATTTCCCCATACATATAATTTAGGGATTTTTAAGGCAAGAGTGAACAGGCATTTTTTGAGTCTGCGTGATACACCTAAGACCTCATCTTAGCTTCCTATCAGGCTAGATAGAGGTCAAACGCAATTAAATTTCTAATAAAAAAAAACGCTAAAAAACACGTTTTTTGTATGACGACCCCCTTTAATTTTTACTTTATTTTATTTTTAGTATTTGGTGTTATTGTGCTCATAGTCATACATAATTGGTGAAAATTTCAAGTATCTAGTTAATGCCATTATGAAGATCAAGTTAAAAACGCTGAAAAAAACACGTTTCTTGTATGACGACCCCCTTTAATTTTTAACTATTTTTTATTTTTAGTATTTGTTGTTATATCCGCCACAGTCATACATAATCGGTGAAAATTTCAAGTGTCTAGCTGTTACGGTTCAAGAGATAGAGCCCTGTGACTGACGGACAGACAGACAGACGGACAGACAGACGGACAGACAGACGGACAGACGGACAGACAGCGGGATCGCAGTAATAGGGTCCCGTTTGCACCCTTTGGGTACGGAACCCTAAACTGAACGCAAATGGTCTTTCATTTCTCATTTTACAGAGAAAATGAGGAATATATTGTAATGCTATATAATATCACAACAGTGGCTCTATAATAACAAATTTGGACTAGGTATACAGATTGATTTTGCATAAATATTAAATTAAAATCTATGCAACGTGTTAATGAAATAACACAAAACCTCTCAGATGCTACCTCAGCCCATGAAACTGAACAACTTTTGTTCTACAACTTTCACGAAACCAAAAAAAATTGAATTTTCATACAAACTGATCAGCTGATCGAGTCAATTTGTATGAAAATCCGAATTTTATTTTTGGCATTGTTCAAAATTCCCAATTTTATTTTTTTTTTCTCCATAATTTTGAATTATTGGCTATCCCACTGACTTTACATGCAGCCGTTGCCCTTCCCACTCGTCGGCTGCCGCCCGCCGCGAACTCGGTAGCGGGTGGTGACATTCAAATGGGAGATTTTGGTAAGTATGCATTTTTCGGCTGATAGGTCTTTAGTTTTTTTTATGAAACAAGTTACACATGACAGAATATGTATCAGAGTACTTTTCTTGAATATTCAAGGAAATACTCTAATAGCTAGCGCTAAATTAATGATTGTTTTATTTATCTATACTTCTGTCCTAATATTATAATGAGGAAAGATTTGTTTGTTTGTTTGTTTGCATCGAATAGGCTCCGAAACTACTGGACCAATTTAAAAAAATCTGTCACTATTGGAAAGCTACACTATCCCCGAGTGACATAGGCTATGTCTGTACCACGGGCGAAGCCGGGGTGGACTGCTAGTTTATTATAATTTTATCGTGAGCACCCTATTTTTAGTATTCAAATATTTTATAAAATGTCCTAACTTTTAACCATTTTACCAATGTCATTATGACGGTACAAAGACACTACAACTATTTTAGCAATATACGTAATTTTACTATTATGTATTATGATCGTACAAAATGTGTAGTTACGCATCTACCTATTTAGATCTAAAAAACCTACCGCCAGCTCATGTCATGGCCCCAGCCCCGGCGCCGCCCACTAAAGACTTCAACGCGCCGCGACGCTTATATTATTTATGTAAGTAATACATATATTTTTTTAATTATTAATTTTACATATATGTATAATAAATGATAGAATAAATATGGAGGGAGTTGACTATAATAAATGATAGAATAAATAAAACGATGAAGGGAGTTGACATACAGAGCCGACCCCAAATAAGAAGGCGAGGGAGATGATGATATATTTTTTTTTTAGATTTAAATGAGAAAAATGTAGTTCTATGAACACAGGGACGCAGCTTGGTTTTGGGACACTGAACTACTTATATTGAAATCTTGGAATCAGAATCACTAATAGAACCATCGAAATATAATTTTCTAGAAATCTAACACTCCTACATTCACCGCTTCGATTTTGATTCCATTTACGCAAACAAACGAACAGTAATTACAACGAAACACTCGAATGCACACATAGACAAAGATACATGCGATTGGTCGCGACAAGGTCACGCGTCGTCGTCGGTCGGGTGGGGCAGTCAACGCAACGAGCGGTGAGATACAACGCGCGGATGGTACCTATTATGCAGTACGGTACGCTAAAATAAATAATCTTTTTTACCTGTTACTTTTTTTTAATAACTAATAGTCATGTCTGCGTGGCTTCTACACCACTTCACGGCACATGATGGCATTTTTAATGAATCCATTATCGCAAAAAACACACCAATATTCTCAAAGGAAATTTCTTGCGACGCAACTGCACGACTCGAGTGTCAGGGCGAACTGTCGCGCTGCGGTTTTCATATTTTAAGCCCCGCCCGCGGCGATACATATCGCGTGGAATGATTTTTCGGGGTTAGTTACGATTCTAGAAAATTATTTTTCGTAGAATAAAACGCAAGAAAAATAATACTTTTTTTACTATTTTTCATTAGGAAAAATCCCCAAATCTGCAATACATGGCTAACATATTATTATTAGTGTCAATGACCTCGCTGTCGCTCGATTACTCCGTATGACGGCCCCGCACCCTTCCCGCCGGCGGTGCGCGGGGCGAGCAATCATATGGCGGTCGGTATCACTACGATTGGGAATTTGCCGTACAACTTTGTGGGCTTTTATCTTTGTTTTTTATTATGAAACAATGTAATTGTAAGAGAACATGTATATTTTATTTAGCGCATAGAGTAAGTACTATCCTTGAATATAGCTTAGAGGGTCAAAATCATCCTGTATAATATTTTAGAAATTCAAAATTATGGTTTTAACGGATTTAAAATTATCGGGTAGTAAAATAAAAGTATTTAATAAATAACTTGATAATTTATTGATATTCAACAGCCAATCAATCGGGGCAAGAGCGGAGTTTCGTCGACATCGCTATCGAGCTCTAAATTACAACATTATACAAGAATACTGTCGCACGACATACATTACATGTACGCTATACAGATACAAGATCATAAAAGACTCGTTTATACTTCGCATTCCAACTTATCGCGAGCAATGACTGGAACATGTTATGAAATTAATATTAACCGTTGAAAGAAACGCGATTAAATGTGTGTGTGCATCGCTGGGAGTAGTAGTATTAAGAAGTGCACCAGTCACCAGTCAGCGCTGCTGCGAAGGTTGGACTGCGGAAACAGAACTTCAGAAGACTTAGCTCCGGTCACATATCCTCGGAGATACAAACGCTACAATCGAATCATACGAAACAACACATCGTAATCGTTAACGAAATACAAAAATAATACTGTAAAATAAATACGAATCGTATATTAAAGCTGTTCACTTGTCACAGTCACGCGCATTGCACTTGCATCGTCCACGGGACGTCGCAGTCACCTATTGAGTATTTACACGAAACACGAACTCTGGACATCATGACCACGTCTCGTTCGACAGTTTTACGACTAGTCTCAGCGGATTGTCATAAACTAAATGCTTGTTTACACTTTTTGTCTCAGTCCCGGTCACTTCACTCAGCACACGGTCTCCATGGGGATCTTGTTGGCGGGTCCGTTGGAGGCGGGTGGCGCGGGGGGCGCGGCGGTGGTGTGCGTAAGTGACTCTCCGCACGAGGGCAGGTGCGTGGAGGAGTGCGTGGCGCGCGTGTTGGCGCCGGGCTCGGCGCGGCAGCGGCCGCAGCACAGGCCGGACGCGAGCCGCCGCAGCGCCGCCCACGCGTGCGGCTGGCAGCCCACCACCAGGAAGATGAACACGCCCTGCAGCGCGTTCAGCAGGTCGGTCGCGTACCACACGTAATCGGGCCCGCCCGCCGCCCACGACACCACGTCCGCGCCCCACGTCACCCCCATCACCACCACCAGCTTAGCGCACACGCGACCAAGAGCCGCCCTGCCAAACCAAACAAACTCATTTACTGAATACTTTCGTTAGACGTGGCCCTTGCTCTTAATCATCCAGTAGTCAGCCCCCCGTTTGAGTACTTAATGGAATTAATTGTACAATTTTTTATTTTTTTATTTTATTTTATTCAGAAGATTAACAGCATCAATATAAAATATATACAAGAACTTATATACTCGTATCTATAAGCCGATTACAAATCTTCATATATGTAATCTAAATAAACATATGTAATTTAAACCCAATACCTACGTGTATGATTATATAATACATACTCGTAGATAGCTAACAAAGAAAAAAACAAAAAGGTATACAAGTACAATCAGTATAATAAATCAGAATAATTGAAATAATCAGTACAAAAACTAAGGTGCCTTCGTTATTTGTACTGATTGGCCATTCATTTCAGGCCAACATACAGATCTGTTGGCAAAACAGATTTGTGTGTAGTTTGTTTGTCAAATCATCGGTTGGTCGTCGCAACTTACCTTTCGGAAGTAGACTTGACCTCGTCGCGCCGCCACAGGCCGCAGGTGAGCTGGCGCGTCGTGGACACGAACAGCGCCAGGTTCACGAACAGCAGAACGCCCACCGGCCCAAAGAAGTACACCAGTATCTCCATGTCGCCGTAAAACCTAAGGAATACACACTATTACTAATTACTAGACTTAAGTGCATCAGAACCTGTGCTAGCAACTGTATCTTATAAAGTTGTGTCTACATTAGTCTTAACGATCTAAGTCGTCTGTTTACTGCTATATGTGTTTCTATTTGACACATGATGAACCAAGTATTGCGTGGTTCCTCACAATATTTTCTTTGCCACAAGTGAGCAGTGTTAGCAGTCCACCACCGCCTGACGTACAATACAAAAGTGTTAGAAACGCACCAGCATCGTTGCACGGCGAAGCGCGGGCGCAGGAAGGCGGCGCCGGAGCCGCCCTCGGGCAGCGCGTCGAGCAGCGCGGCGGCGCCCGCCACCACCAACGGCCCGCCCCACGCGTACAGCATGTACACGCGCAGCCGCCACGCCTCCTGCCCGCGCTCCAGGCTCGTCGGACGGAAGTCGCTGCGCACAACACCTCACATCACAAATCACATCTCAAATCTCCCAATGAAGATGATTTTTTAATAATATGGTATTACTAGTATTGTAAGAAGTAGACAGAGATTCCGGAGGTAACTATATATGTTATAATTAGGTATCTACATCTAGGTTGGAGAGGACCAAATACGTCATTACCATCGGCGTTTCGAATTTTCTGGTTCAATGCATCATTATCATCTTCTGGTGTCGTCGAGAAAAGAGGCCTATGCTCAGTCTTAGCAGTGGGTGAACTGAGCATAGGCCTCTTTTATCGACGTCACCTATCTCGGTCCTATGCTGCCCTCAACCATAGCCATACCACGTAGCATAAAGTAAATTGTATGGTGCATCAAGTTATTAAAAAGCTTTTAACACAATTTCAAAACGATGTATATTAAAATATAAGTTGTGTTGTACGACTCACCGGAAAGTCCACCAGATGTTAAAGCACATGGTGTTGAGCCAGAAGAAGGCGGACAGGAACAGGAAGTGCATGCACACCGCTGCAACAAACACAACAAACTCTGGATTTACATGGGAGCACGGCAAAGCCACGTAAGTTCGGCAAAGAGACACGGACATTCAAACACACAAACGCTTTACTCAAAGCCGTTCGAGGCACGTTTGACACCGCTGTAATTTCCCTAAGAAAGAAACGAGGAGCCTACATTTTTAGAAGTAAAGTACTTGTAGCAGACCTACAAACTAGCATTTAGTGTTTACTTAAACACTATTAGTGTTAGTATAAAGGAAAAATTAAAAATGTTGGAAATTTGTATTTTCTATTTTACTCCTTTACTACTGTAACGATACCTACGAAAAGACATGAGATCCTTTTAAAACCAATACTTGTTGAATGATGCTAGTCTCGCAACAAACACAATGCACTTTTTACCACCATTAAACGTTTTGAGATAACGACACGACCCTTCAGTCGTCTTGTAACGTACCTATGTAATGTCTGTGTTACTGCATAATCTTCATGTTGGTGGACTGGTAGAAGAGGCCCCTGGCTTTAAGTCCGCCATTTACATATATTGTAATAAAGGTAAATAAATCCTTGACTTGACTTAAATGGATTCCATGTGCATTGTGACCTCAAAACTTTTTATGGTGGAAAAACTGCATAGCGAGTGTTTTAAAACTCCTTCTAATCGATAATCTCCTAATTATAAGGTTGTATTGTTATTAGAGGCCCTGATTTCGAAGGAAACGCACACCAATGGTCTTCATTATACCCGAAAGCTTTTGATTCTGGAGTCGAGAATTGGCAATCTTGGAGGCAGGAGGCTTTATTATTACTTAGAAAGAGCCAATCCTAGAAGTTTTCACGACAATTAAGACATTATAATTTTTAGAAGATCATGAATAGCCACGCGATCAATGGTTACATGACCAAAAAAAATGTCACTGCGTGCAATATTTTGCCGAATGTTTTATTTTCCAAATATGTACTCGTAACATTTCTTTTTGTAAAGTAGTCGAAAATTCTCAATTTCCAATGGCGATATTTTCATATCTGTAAAATTAAGTGTACTGTCAGACAAGCAAGTCCCACCAGGTAGTACTCCAGATCTTCTATTATTCAAGCGATAAAACGGAAACCTTTATAGCACTCTTTATAGTTCCTATAATTTCTATGCCGATGACTTGCAGCTTTATGTACAAACTGATGTTGATCAAATTAACGATGCCATAGCTTTACTTGATTCTAATCTTGACCTCATAAGAGACTGGTCGGAAAGCTATGGTGTTGCTGTTAACCCAACTAAGTGCAAGGCTATTATTATAGGGAGCAAGCGACAACTTCCAAAATTGGATTTCAGTTCGATGGCACATGTAGTGTATAATGGCAATATCGTCCCTTTCTCTAACTCAGTCAGAGACTTGGGTCTCCATATAGATAATGCATTGAACTGGGATACACAAATTGCTGAGGTGAGTCGCAAGGTTTATGCTTCAATGCATTTTCATTGCATGCATTTTCTTCAATCATTTAAACCTCCTTAAAAACTTTCTCCCCTTCAAAACCAAACTAAAGCTGGTCCAGTCTCTCATTCTTCCTATCATTGATTATACTGTGATGTGTGTTACCTGGACACAAATAAATAAAAATAACTTAATCAAAATCAATCAAAATCAAATATTTATTCAGTAATTAGGTCTTTGCAGGCACTTTTACACGTCAATAATTATAGTGTACATTACGTGTAATGTTTTTTTTTATATTTAAATATTTTTTTAGATACGATTCGATACTAGCGTTTCGCAACGACCACTGCTGAGAAGAAACGCCGAAAGAAACTCATTTACACAGAATGAGCGGTTGAAAATTTTTATCAATTTTCAATAACTTTTTTTATAGAAAGTAGTTCAGTATCAAGGACTGAACTTGCTTTAAAAATTTTGCCGGTGGATAAAAAGGCTGCCTGTATATAGAGGGTCTAACATAAATAAATACTGAAACTACTTTAAGGGTGAATTCAGGCAATAACTGAACACAAAAGAGATTGAATTAAAATTTTGTCTGTCTGTAGGTATGTTCACCCTAATCTCAAAAAATACTGGACGTATTTTGACGCGGTTTTTCAACAATCGATTAAGCTTAACTTGGAGCAATGTATATTTCACTAAAATCGGATATCAGGTAAAAAAGTTATCATAACTACTTTGCAAAGGAACGTCATCGAAGCTGCAATTTTTAGTGGATTTATTTTAGGTGATACTGTGTTCACACCACAAAATGTAGACAACACACTTCTGATTCCCAACAATGTCCTATCCCAGTTCTAGCGCACACAATTTCCCATAGCTGCTTACTTCGCGACAACCGTAAAATGTCTCAGGGGGCAAAAACAGAGACTCCTAAAAGCTGGTAAAGTTGATCTAAGTCTAAATGTTATTCCCACGGGCAGTTGTATGTGGCGTACTCGCTGGTAAATAAGTAATGCTGTAATCTATATAGGTATAACACCAAGCAAAAAAATATTTCTAATTCATTCTATTCTATTCAAAAATAAAACTATTAATACCATTTTAATTTTGTCGTCGTGTATAATATACGATTAATCTATGAGCAGAATCGCAATAAAAAATTCGGACTCTAAATTATGCAAGGCAACTAAATTTTTCAATTTGTCAAACAGCGTGCACAATAAAACTGAATTTTACGCGGGCGAAGTCGCGGGCAGCAGCTAGTTTTTGCTATTGCTCACCTCCCCGTACCTCCATCTTCATCCTTGAAACCGAAATTCGAATACGAATCGGGTGTAGTGCACACGCGTACGTACAATTTTTACGGCGGCCAATTAGAGTCGGTTTTGATCCGAAAACAAAACGACACGAAGTGAGAATTCTTGGTTTGAATACGAATAGAATTTGAACCGTTTACGACTGAGTGCACAAGCGTCCATACAATCACTAGGAAGGCCAATTTGAGTCAGAATTGGGTTTGAATCGGATTCGGTGTAGTGCACAAGCGTCGTTATGGTCGCCTACGCGCCAGAAGGGCTTTGTCAGTTTACAAAGATATTATGCCTAATACAATGTTATCACAGCATAATATGTAAAGCTTGCGAACGAGTGCCAAATCCAATTTACAGAAATAAGTTACTCATTTTAAGTTTTAGTTTACGTCGTTGACGTCTTTGGGGAATATGCTGCAGTGCAGTTTGTTGCCGCTTCTTCTGCACTTGCGCCTAGGAAGCGGCACTAAAATAGCTGTAGGAAAGTAAGCTTGTTTCCGAATGCTTCTTTGACTCAACAACCTTGGGCTAAAGAAGCTTTCGGACAGACAAATTGTTTTGCGTGTTTCCGAATGCTTCTTCGAGTCACCATTCGTATAGCGTTGGGCTAAAGACACTTTCGGGCAAACAAATTGCACAAACGGGCTGCTTATCCTTCTATAGTACAACATACGTACCACGTTGTGGCAAAGAAGGGAATGCGTTCTGTTTGCAAACTAACTGGTTTGATAACAGGATAGACAATGTCTCAGTATCTGTATGAAATGCACAGCTCTGATAGACTTATAATTAAATTAGATTGAATTTGATTGGACTGTTTTTTTTATTATTATATATTTAGCCTTTTACCTCTATCTAGCCTGATGGGAAGCTAAGATCAGGTCTAAGGTGTAACACGGAGACTCAAAAAATTCCTATTCACTCTTGCCTTAAAAATCCCTAAATCATATGTATAGGGAAACATCAACGCAGGGAGGGAATTCCACACCTTAGCGGTTCACACAATAAAGGAGGAAGCGAATCGAGAGGTACGATGAGGAGGAATATCAACCACAAATGGGTGGAATCCCTGTCCACGTCGTGTTGTCGTCCGATTGGATTAGATGAGATTAAATAAATGTTATTTACTATTAAACTACAAAACTGAAACAATTTCTCTTTGGCTATATCAAATCAAACAAAAAATAAAATAAAAAATTAAACTGTTTGTTTGATTTTTCATCATCATACAAAAAATAAAACAAAAAATCAACCTTCTACTTTGGATTGGACAAATTATCTATCTATACAAGTGTTGACTCGAAGAAGCATTCGGAAATACGCACAAACAATTTGTGCGTCCGAAAGCTTCTTTAGCCCAACGCTATACGAGTACAAGTGTTGAGTCAAAGAAGCATTCGGAAACACGCGGTGACTATTATTAAATACTATTAATAATTAAGACATATTATAAATATCGTATGATAGTAAACATATTTTGAATTTGAACAATACACCCCTAAGTATGTATATAGATGACACGAAACTGTTTCTCAAATATGACTGACCTAGTGCACGACAGAGCGTGGGTGGCACTTGATCGGAGGCAAGCTGCGTGGCGGCCAGCAGCACGTCGCCTAACATAAGCGCGGCCACGTAGTGCGTCTGGCAGCGCCAGTGCAGCGCGTGGTGAGCCGCCGGCAGCGCGAACCCGGCGGCTAGCGTGGCTGCCAGGAACGCCGCGCCCACCGCCAGCCCCGCGCCGTACAGCGTGTGCCGCGCCGCCTGCGCCGGACGCGCGGTGCGCGCTGCCCGCGAGCACGCCAGCACTCGCGCGCCGCTCTCGCCGGCCACGCCGTCCGCACACCACGCCCCCACCGCCAGCACTTCATCTTCGAGCCGCAGTGCGCCACCTGGCTCCAGGGTCGCGTCGCGCACTGCGCCTACTACCGAATAATGTGAACCCTCAGGACACGCCGGGAAACCGAGGCCCACCGAGCTGCCATTGACAAGCGCGCGGAGCTCGTCCATAGCCCCGAGCGCGCGCTCCTGATCCACCACGCAGTGGCCGCTGTCGAAGGTCATGTTCTGCTGGCAGCACTTGGCGGGCGGCTGCGGGGCATCCTCCAGACACACGAGAGCAGCGGCGGCGTCGGCGCAGTACCGCTCGGGCGGCAGCAGCAGTGCGGCGTCCCGCACCAGCAGCGAGCCGTTGTTAGCCAGTAAGGCATACGGCGCGGCGTGCTCGTGCAACACGCGCAGCGGCCCGCACTCGGGGAGCGACCCCGCGGTGAGCTGCCAGTGCGCCGGCAGCCGCTGTAGCATAATACCTCGCGCAGGCGCGAACACGCGAGGTGTCCAGGTCACCGGCGCCTCCACGGGCTTGCACGCGCTCGCTGCCTCAGCTGAGCTCAGCAGGCGCGTCTGCAACGCGGCTGGCGACAACGCGTGCTCCGGCGGGCAGCACAGCGGCACGAGCAGCGGCGGCGGCCGGGCCCCGCCGGACGCCGGCCACCACAGACATAGCACGAGCAGGCTTCTCCACATCACTACAAATTACGTTCACCGAGCGCGATAAAACGATATACTTTGCATTTTTTCAACTTTCGATCACATTTGTTCACTGATAGGGGATCACTTCATCACTTGATAACGTATTGTAAAGAATCCCGTGAAATCCAAAAAACCACAGTGGCCAATGCCAAAAATCATGTTCACTTATTTCGCGAATAATAATATCACACGTGCTAGTTAGCTTTTGTCTCGAACGACGCGACCTATCCCTCCGAGAGCCGGCGCGACACTGGTGTACCGTTCATTCAGCTCCCTCCGTCCGCGGCCGCGGCGTCCGGATTACGCGGACGACGCGGCGCGTGGCGGGGCGGGCCACGAAACGGGCAGGAGCTTTTCATTGAATGTCTGTCAATGAAAAGCTTGTATCTACGTAATTTTATCTAAATATCGATTATACGAGAACCGATTTTCAAAAATGGGTTTTAGTTGTGAGTAGCTCGAATTATGGGGTCGAATGTTAATTTGGCCCCATTTTCTTTAAACTCTTGCAAAAAAGTACCTCTGTAAATCACCGTTACAAATTAACAATGAAACCGAATTGATGAGAAATATCTATTGCGTTACAAATGTATACATATTCCATACATACATATTATGAAATGAAGTCCCCCGGCGAGTGTATCTGGAGGACGGATACGAGTGTACGGGACGGGCGAGACTCGATTAACTCTTGAAGCGTTGTGCGGGAGGAGCTACATGAGCAACACAAACTCTAAAAAAAATATAATTTATTTAAAAGTAATTCAGGGGTGCATTTAGAGGGCCTACCTACTCGAGTCCTGGACAGCCCACAACATCTGGCCACCGGCAATTCCACTTCCCAGCACTGGACAAAGGACATACCTATTTATCGAGAAATCATAACAACCGGCAGTAGGGCCCTCTAAATCCACCCCTAAATATATATTTTTTTAATATTACATTTCTTTTTTGTTGAGTTTGTGTTGCTCACTAGCTCCTCGCGCACACCGCTTCACTCCGAAACTACTGGACTTCATTTTAATGCATTTACTAACTATAGAGTGCCTTCGTACGTACAATATGGAGCAAATAAATATGTGATAATTAACTTCACAAAACTCTATCATCCATTTTGACATTTTTTAACGCGTTGATGTCTTTTGTATTCATAAACTGGAACCCTCCTGTTGACATCAGAAATAAACTGTTTTCAAAATTATATGTGGCAAAACGAATGTATCTAGTCTTCTTCCATGCTGGTCTGGAAGAAAATAAAAAAGCCGATCGGGGGAATGGGCGAAAATGCGAATCATATCAATAGGCGATGCGGCTAGCAACCCATCACTATTTAGTTTCATTTTTCCACCTCCCGCCCACCATCACACTCAAAGTAGCCTTTGGGTGTTGCGGCCAGGGTCTCTGCCTGCTTACAGCAGCAACAGCAAGGCCCAATATGCTCTGTCTGCCCCGTTAGGGATAAAGACGTGATAGTGTATCTGTATCTAGTGAAGTTAGATCACGGATCGATATGTAAATAATATGTGGCGTTCCAAGCAAAAGGGTACAACTGGTACCCGGGCCAGTGGTACTCTTTTTTTGGCAGCTGGCAACCCAGGAGCTTATATGTCAATTTTATTGCTCCGTATTTAATATTGTAAATTTAAATATTTTTATAGTTTAATTCATTAAATTAAATATTATTTAATCGTAAAATGAGATAGGTGCTTACATAATTCATAATTTGTTTGTGTAAATTTAGTGTATTTTGTGAAATAATGGTGTTCCAAGTTGACGTTCAGTGGGTATAAATTGTTACCGGCTTTTTACTACTTTTACAAGGTAAGAACCCTTTTTACCCTTTTTGTAAAATATCTCCTCCTCAACCCGTGCTGAGACTGCCCGACAACTGGAAATCCAGCTGAAGCAAGTCTTACTCGAGCTCAAGGCAGAAAAAGAAGACAACGAGAAATTATTACTGGAAAGGGAAGATAATGAACGCGAATATGTATTGATGCGAAATAACAACATTAGACTTGAACAAAAACTCTCTGAGAGTCTTCAGTTATGTGATGATTTGAGTGAGCAGCTGAACCGATCAAAGTTAGAAATAGATTCTTTCCGCCAATGTGGTGATACGTATGAGCAGACCCTCAGACGTACCACTGAATTAGAAAAGGAGTTGGGCGAGGCATACAGACAAATTAATAGCTATGAGCAAGATGCCCAGATGCGTCAGTCAGCAGAGGTGTCCAGCCTATATGACCAGCTCATTGATAGTGTCGCTATGTCTCCCTCAACTAATTCTCCAGTTATTGATCTCACTAGTGAGACATCATCGGGTAGTATTGATTTAGATATCTCAAAATCAATGATTAGTCATAACCAAGTTAAAAAATATGTAAAACTATCCAAAAAAATTAAGAAAACTAATAATAAATTAAAAATTAATCTCAGGAAATCATGTTTATTAAAATCCAGTTCATTAAATTGTAAATTGCAGTCAGAGTTAGAGTTATGTAATAAACAATTGGCGGAAAGTCAGGAGTCATATGAGGACAACAGGATTAGACTTGAATCTCATATTATTAAGTTGCAGGAGGACTATTCCAAATTATTCTCTAAGTATGACCTCCAACAAAAACAAAATACCGAACACATGCTGACTGTGGAGAAATTGATTAACGACAGCAGGTACAATCAAGAAACTCTTGATTTATTAACTAAGCAATGTACCTGCGGGCAATTCACCCAGCCCACCATCAGTGTCTCCACACCAGAGCTCTCTCCTTGTGACGGTAGTTTGTGTAGTAATGTGTCTGATTGTGTTGACTTTATTGACCCTCCATGTAATACAATAGTATTTTCTGACAGTATAGGTCGCAATATGGGTTGCATGTTAAACAAAATTCTAGATAAAACTTGTATAAATTACTGCTTCCCGGATGCAACCTATACTCAAATTTTAGATAAAATGAAATCAACCAAACTGAATTGTAAATCTACTGTTGTATTATTAATAGGCAATAGTAACAAAGTAGGAAAGAAAGAAATAATCAGCTGTATGGATTATTTATCTGAACTAGAAGTAAGCAAAATAATATTATGTGCGTTCCCATATCTACATTGCCAGTCTCCAAAAACTAACAAAATCATTCACTATCTCAATACTTTGATACATAATATGACATGTCGTTATAGTGATAAATTAGTGTTTTTTGACACTAACAATTTTATAAGTGAATGTCATGTGACAAAAGATAATATTTATCTTTCAAAATATTTTAGACATAAGATTGCTACATTGATAGCAAATAATATTAATTTTTGGACGAGTTTACATTGTAAACAAGATTCTAGTTTTAAGACACCTACAGACTTACCAAGTTTATGTAACGGTAATTCTGTAGACTTGACGACAGATTTAAACTGACCATTCAGACAACGGGAAGGCCTCATGAATTAAGAATACTTCATCAAAATTTAGAAGGTCTTTCCGGCAAAGAATTATTAGTAGAATTAGTTTTAAAAGAAATGGATGTGGACATTTTATGTTTGACTGAACATTGGCTGCATGAGAATCAGATGATGTTCAGCCTAAACAACTATAATATTGTTAGCTGCTTTAACAGAAAGTCTGCTCAACGAGGGGGTTCTATAATTTTTATAAAAGATTCTTTCCGTAGCAAAGAGCGGAAGGATATTGTCAGACATTCTGTTAAGCGCTGTTAGGAGGTGGCCTGTGCCGAGCTTGATCATCATATAATTGTTTGTGTATACAGTCCACCAGATAGTAATTTCAAAAGTTTTTTAATAGCAATGGACCATGTTCTTAAGTCCTGTTCAACTAGTAAAAAGAATTTAATTATTTGCGGTGATTTTAATGTTGATATTTTAGTACATAATCCAAAGAGCACACAATTCCTAAATCTTTTTAAGTGTTATGGATTAGAATACTTATTTTTTGAGCCAACCAGAATTACAGCTACATCTGGCACATGTCTTGATAATTTTTTTAGTAATATTCAATATTGTGATAAATCTGTTATCAACAAATTGCCTTCAGATCATTCTGGTGTATATGTAGCTTTTGTCAAAGAGTCCACCAGTAATTTGAGAAAAGATAAGATCTTGTGTAGACCGATTACTTCTAAAAACATAAAAAAACTTTAAAATAATTTAGATAACAAATTATTATCAGTGGTATATACAGGAAATAATCCTGACGACCATTATAATAAACTATTTAGTACTGTTTCCTCTGAGTATTCTAAAACATTGAAACAAAAAAGAGTAGTAGTTCATAGTAAATCACAGTTTAGTGAATGGGCTACTACCGGCATCTACATAAGTAGAAACAGGTTATATGATCTATATGCCCAAAAACAATATAACTTTAATCCTTCTTTTATAGAATACTAGCTTTTTCCCGCGGCTTCGCTCGCGTATCCCACGGGAACATTACTTTTTTCCGGGATGAAAGGTACCCTATGTTACTTCTAGTACCTCCCAGGATATGTGTACAAAGTTTCATGATGATTCGTCAAGTAGTTTTTGCGTGAAAAGGTAACAAACATCCACGCTTTCACATTTATAATATTAGTAAGGATGTTAGAAATTATTCTAAAATATTTAAAAAAGTTTGTAGACGAGCCAAGTCGAATAGTATTAGCAAAAAAATAAATAATGCTCCTAATAAAATTAAAGAAACATGGAGTGTCATAAATAAGGAAACAGCTAAAAATAAAACCAAAGAAAATATTTGCCGAATCAAATGTAGTGGTAAAAATACTTCAAAAACTGAAGAAATAGTAAATATATTTGATGATTATTTTACTAACATTCCTTTGGAACTCACTTCTAATGTGAGTTCTAGCGCCCAGCGTGCTGAGGCTTTGCTTAAGAGTAATGTTAGCCCTTGTGATTCTAAATTTAATTTTAAGCATGTTAGCCCTAGCGATATAATAAGATGCTTTTAAACAGTTAAATTTAAAAAAATCAGAAGATCACTGGGGCATGTCAGTAGCCGTAGTAAGTCATATTATACACATAATTGCTGCCGATTTAGCTTTCATATTTAACGAATGTATTGATGAAGGCATATTTCCTAACTTAATGAAATGTAGTAAACTAATCTCCTTATTCAAAAAAGGAGAAAAAACAGACCCTGGCAACTACAGACCTATCTCTATTCTGCCAGTTTTGAGTAAGGTGTTCGAAAAGATAATGCTCAATCAAATGCTACTTCACTTTAAGACCAATAATCTTTTCCATAGCCAACAATACGGCTTTACTGCTGGAAAATCGACCACCGATGCAGGAGTAGCACTTATTACTAATATCTACGACGCGTGGGAAAACAGAAATGATGCAATTGGATCATTTTGCGATCTTTCTAAAGCATTTGATTGCGTTGATCATCCAACACTTTTGCTCAAATTTCGTCAATACGGTTTTGATGATAAGTCAATTAAATTAATAGAATCTTACTTAACTGATAGGCTTCAAACTGTTGATATAAACGGCGTAAAATCACACGGGTCTAATGTGAAAATGGGCGTACCCCAAGGTTCAATTCTAGGACCGTTCCTTTTCTTAGTTTATGTCAATGACTTGCCTTACATGGTTGAGAAAGAGGCTGACATGGTGCTGTTTGCTGATGACACCTCGCTAATATTTAAAATAGATCGACATAACAGTGATGCTAGCGCGGTGAACAGCACCTTATCTTTAATTTCTGATTGGTTTTCGGCCAATAACCTCATGTTAAATGCGAACAAGACCCAATGCATTCGATTCTCTCTTCCTAATGTGAATCAAGCCTGCGTTGACATACTAATTAATGGTCAGAAACTCGATCTGGTTGAAAGTACTACCTTTTTAGGAATCACAATTGATTCGAAACTTCAATGGGGCGCTCATATAACTAAACTTTCTTATAGGCTTAGCTCTGCGGCTTACGCTGTTAGGAGAATAAGACAATTGACAGATGTAGCAACTGCTAGACAAGTGTACTTTAGTTACTTTCACAGTCTAATGTCTTACGGGATACTTCTATGGGGGAGTGCAGCCGACATTCAGACTATTTTTCTTTTACAAAAAAGAGCAATTCGTGCTATTTACGGTTTAGGATCGAGAGACTCATTGAGGGAATTATTCAAGGAAATAGGTATACTTACTTTTGCATCACAATTCATATTTGAAAATATAATGTATGTAAGGAAAAATATTTCCATGTTCAATAAAGTAAGTCATTTTACAGATAGAAATTTACGTAATAAGAATAACTTAGTTAGCCCGTATTACAGGCTGGATACAGTCAGTAAGTCTTTTATGGGGAAGTGTATACTTTTTTATAATAAATTGTCAGAATCGGTCCTTGGTATGCCAGACAGAAAATTCAAAGCTTATGTAAAGAAAGTACTTTGTGAGAAGGCTTATTATAGGACCGATGACTATCTTAAAGACAAAAAGGTCTGGCTTGAGCTTGGCGCGGGTCCCTCTTAAAGGTTTGTATACTTAGACATGTCATAATTTAGGTACATTGGTACATACAAAATTTACAAATTGACATTATTTTAAATTTCGTAATTCTTATAATTCAATTTAATTATGACATAATAAACAATGTAATCTCTGTCCATCTATATAACTAATTTTAAGTTTTTAGTTTGTTAGTTGACGTCTTTGGAGAAAACGTGCAGTGCAGTTTGTTGCCGCTTCTTCTGCACTTGCGCCTAGGAAGCGGCGTAAACTTATAGCTTTAAGTAACGATTTGACGTCAACATTTGTGCAAAACAAAACAAAGTGACTATTATTAAGAGATATTATAAATATCCTATGATAATAAAGATATTTTGAATTGAATTGAATTGACCCTTTTGCTTGGAACGCCACATACATACAGTCTGTAACCGGGCAACATACAGCATCACGTCTGTAGCCGGGCAACATAGCATTTTGGGTTGCCGCCTTGCGGCTCTCACTAAACAGACAGAACCGAACCTATATAGGCTATAAAAGCCACTTTAAGTGTAATGGTAGGTATTAACTTAATTCGCATTTTTTGACAAATAGACTGGATATGCCTCCGATCAAGTGCCACCCACGCTCTGTCGTGTACTAAATCGATCGGCTTTTACGATCTGCGTGGGATGAGAATGCATCATAAAAGAGTTTACACAATTTTAAGAGTCCAAAAAGTCTTTTCGCAAATAATTTTCTGAGATTCTTGCCTTTCCGACTTTTGAACTGATAATCGAAGGCGTGACCACTATCCAGTTATTTATTTAAAATTAAATTATAGGTGACGTATGGTAGGTACTGCGAAAGTGTTGTAATCGTAGATCACGCGTTAGTATATTACATGATTAGTAACTTATATTACATCGGCGGTTTACGCCAAAATATCCATTTCAATTGTTTCTATTTCGGCTGACGGTCGTGTTAATGGGTTTTATTAATTAAGCATTTATTTGATTTAATTATAGACGAGCAGCTTATATCTGATGTGTCTATTTCAGGCACTGTTGGAATTTATTTAATATTTACTTCACCTATACACAAAATGTTCAATGTCCACTATAATTTTTTAAGGCCCTGTCAGTTCAGAGCCAAGAATACTGTAAGTGTTTTTGAAAAATCATTGTAATAAAAAAAATTACATAGGAATAAGGCTTTTCTTCAGACACCTTCAATATTCAAAACACGATTGATCATTTTGGGCTCGATTGAAAAAAAAGATCACAAACATACCTCTAAATTTGCCTAAATTCACCTTTAAAAAGATATTACTACTTTATACAATCCCCTTTTTATATGAAAATTACTCGTATACCAAAAAAATTATAACTTAAATTATTAGTTAATTTCGCTACATACACACAAAAATTATAAATTTAATACAAAAAAAATTATAAATAAAACACAGCAAATATCGTCGAGCACGGGTCCGGGCCTTTGTTCGCTCTCGACGAATATTTCACTGTGTTTTATTTATTATTCTTTTTTGTATTTTATTTATTATTTTTTTGTGTAGTAAAATTAACTAGTAATTTAGATTATTCATTTTTTTGGTATAATTTTCATATAAAAAGGTGATTGTATAAAGAAGTAATATCTCTTTTAAAGGTAAATTTAGGCAAATTTAGACGTATGATTGTGATTTTTTTTTATCGAGCCAAAAATGCTCAATCGTGTTTTAGATATTGTGGGTGTCTGTAAAAAACCTTAAGATTCCTATGTAAAATTTTTGAGAAATAAACTGTAGTAGTTTAAGTACAGTGATTTTTCAAAAACACGCACAGTATTGCGGGCTCTGAACCCATCTCGCCTTAAGCGTCACTATATTTGTGCGCAGCCAATTGCCCAGTCTATTTTTAAATGAGTTCGTGGATGTGGCAGACACTGCTTCCTCAGGTAATTTTTTCACTCGGTTGCTCAAAAAGTGATTGCAGTGTTTGTTTTTGCTAGCTCATGGCTTATTTGGTTGTGGTGGCCTTTTAGCTTGGACCTTTTTAACTATATCTTAATAAGGAACAAGTAGACTCAATTAAGGAGGCTGGTTATCTAGGTACGAGTTCCTACCCACCTTAGCATAAAGTTTAAAGCTGATGGCAGTACCTACTGCAATAAGAAATGGGACGATATATATGAAAATGACATAAATAATGCTTTAAATGACTTGCTAAGTATATTATATTGCAATAATTTAAAAATAAATCGACAAAAAACTGAAATAATGCATTTTCATCAAAAATTAGACATCCCTAATAAGATTGTACCACTGGAAGCACTCCGCCTACAGAGCGCGGGAAGAGCAATATTTAAATATTTTTGCGATGGACAAAATATAGAAAAAGTAAAAAGTACAGACGGTTAATCAGATACCTGTGCCCCCGCGCGCGTCGCGCACCACGTGAGGTGTCACAGGTATCTTAACTTTCCTCTGTACTAAATTCCTTGGAGTTCTAATCTTCAGGTTTCAGAGTCACGCGTTTGAACAGCGCCGTTCAGACGCGCGCGCTTGGAATTACACTAGACAGTAACCACAGTTTCATAGTCACGCCGTTCAAACGCGCCGTTCGTGAAGCGCGCGCCGTCCGAACTCCTCTGCTGGCAGTTAGCGTTTCGGAGTGTCGCCGCCGGCCTGACGCGCTGTTGCGTACAGTCAAGTACAGTTAAAACAAGATATACGTTGAAAAAACTGATACCCGACTACGACAAAATTCTTACTGAAAAGTTTAAATTATCCAATTAATGCAAACTCTGCAGCTATTTACGGCTAACAATGTTTACATTTTTGAAATTTACTTATTCAGACCTTTCATTTGATATCCCACTCGTTATCGAAGCAAAAAAAAATATTTTTTGGGACTACCGTTTTTTTATGTAACATTCATCATATTTATTTTATACATACAAAATGTAGCCTATGTCACCCGGACGATAATGACAGAACGATTGACATCTCATTTGTGAAAACTGGATAGGCAGTTCGGATGCTACGGTGAAACACACATGGATATTCTCATACATATGTACATAGACTGCTAAAATCAATACTCTTCCGTGGGCTTTGCCGTAGTCGGATAATGAGTAATGATGTAATGATTTCATCGATACTGATCGACCAAGTTCGGCAGATGTTTGTGACACTTTTTTCGGCTGGTGATATGGGGATACGATTCCCATCACACTAGATCGCAGGGAAGTACTTTCCAATTTGTATAGTAATTCGTCAAAAGATCGAAACGAACGAAAGGCGAAAATAATTATAAAACCTGTACCTAACTATCTTCTCGTAAATCTGAGAACGATGTTACAAAGGCGCCTCTCAGTAACCTTGAGGCATTAAAAGGACCAATTTGCAATCTTCTAATACGTCACTGTTGCAATCTTTTCCATAAAAAATAAATAGCTTATCTGTTATTATCATATTGTTTGTCCCATGACGACAACTATACACAACTGTACTGAATTATGTGGAAATTCACTCACCACACAATTCACTCTTTACATTTAATTTGAGTGAATAATGTGGAAGCAAAGAAGAAGCGATTAAATGGAATTTTGCACTTGACTGTACATTGCAACGAAACGTGCGATACAGCGATACTAAAACTCGTTTCACAGCGGTCCACCGGCCAAGTGCGCGCTATTGAAACGCGCCGGCCAACGGCGCGTTTCGCCGGCGTCACTCTGAAACCATCCTAATATAAAAATGAATCGCTGAATGTGTTGCTAAGCGCAAATCTCGAGAGCAGCTAAACCGATTTCGCTAATTCTTTTTTTTAGAATATTCCTTGAAGTACGAGGATGGTTCTTACGAAACTTAAATACCCATGTGAAGCCGGGGCTTGCCGCTAGTAGATAATAAATTTACATTGACACATTGTGAACAAATATGTTAAAAAATTAAGCAAATCATCCTATGCATCATTTATTGTAAAAAAAAGTAAAATTGGAGGTAATTACTGTTATTCCAAGCTCTTCGGGAGTAATATTCTGTGACAATAGGACATATTACGCAAAACTGGGCGCAGATGGCGGCACTATCATTGGTCGGAGCCGCGCAAGCGTGTACAGGTACCTGAGGTGTTGGAGTCGGTGTAGTGGCAGTGGGCGGGACGAACCGATGGCCGATGGGGCAGAAGGGTTCTTGAATGGCGACCACGTACTGGCAAGCGAAGCGTTGGACACCCAGCCACAATATGGTCGGACGATCTGACTAGGGTCGCTGGAAAGCGCTGGACGCAGGCCGCTCTAGATCGGTCATTTTGGAAATCCCTGGGAGAGGCCTATGTCCAGCAGTGGACGTTATGCGGCTGAAATGATGATGATGATGAATGAATCTGCATGTAATATTTTTTTTAATGTTTGGCACACAATAATCTACAGTAAAGTACCTCATATTTAAGTAATTCCTTATAAATAAATAAATTACATTAAATCTAAAGACATTGAAATATAAATAATAGTATTTTATGCTGCAGTTGTATAAGAGTGTTCAAAAAAGACGAGTGGCGCGGGTTATGGTGTGACCATAGTGAGCACCACAAAAAAGGCGCCACAAGTATTTTTTGCCGTACTTATACAACGTTGCATACAATACTTTTTCTACGACCATATTAAGATAGGTTCACGGTAGGCATTATAGTATTTTTGTTATTTTTAGACTTATTGTAAATCACACAACATCGTTCCGCTAATATTCAAGAATACTCAATGTTTTTTTTTCTATTAATTGTAAAATAGATTCTAAATTATTTCACAATGCACTACCTCCGTAAGCGCAATTTTAAGCGTTTCTAGTAATTTTAACATGCGTTATTTGTATGCATAAACTTAATTATTAAATTCTCAGGGCCGTAGACTACGGCTAGTAGATTACGGCCCTGAGAATTTGAGGCTCTTTGCTCTTTGCATATTAAAATCAAAATATCTGTCCCAATCCAAACTCCTTGGCCATGATCATGAAGTTTCCCTTGACAGATAACGAAGGATGTCACCATTGGCTTTAGGTTAGGACATACTATCTAATTTGTGCCATTGGCGGCCCACATTATTTGCTGTGATCATTTTTAAACACCTTAACTTCTCATTGCACTTTTATCAAGTACTTCAACGACGTGTATTTAAGACTTAGAGTGGCGGTGAGGGAGGTCTCTGACCGTTGTCTACCAGGTACTCGTGGATCACAGGACTGCCCTGGGCGGGCTCTTGGTGGTGGATTTAAGTGAAATAAGTATCTATACTGCTCGTAAGTATATAAATTTGTGCGCAACTTTTTGTCGGTTCATGATACTGACTATATAAGTACAATCCGCAAAATATATTTGGCAATTCCATGATAAATAACAAACCGGCCAAGTGACTTCGGGCCACACGCAGTTTAGGGTTCCGTAGTTTTATGTAACTAACAACTAATTATCCTTTGTAATTTCTATGAAATTTTCCGTTTTCAAGTACATTTTAGTTGTTCTACTATACGAGTAACTCTTTAATTTGTAAACCCTATTGAGCTCTGGTAGCTTTAACAATTCCTTATACAGGGTCTAACAAAATAAACTGAAACTATTTTAAGGGTGGATTCAGTCCATAATACTGAACAACTTTCCCCAAGAAACGATCGAAATATGAAAAATGTATTTTGGCCTCCCATAAAAGTTGACCGATAAGCTGTTCCAATTCAAGATTGTATGGAAAGCAAAAAATTTATTTTTATATTTCGATACATGTTCCTTGGGAAAAGTTGTTCATTATGATAGACTGAATCTATCCTTAAAGAGAGTCAGTATATTTTGTTAGACGTTGTATATACTACTGCTGTGAATTTATTCACGTTTTCGTAATCAACCGTTTAGCTGAAAGAGAGGGGGACACTTGACTGCGATACCTATAAATACAACAATCCTATATACCTCTATGCTTGACTCCAACAAAAATTTAAAACCTAATATATTACAAACGGATCCCTAAATGGAAAAATGGTGTTGACAATACATAATATTTTTGAAAGACCTATTCAACGACACCCCACACCATGGGTTAGTCGAGAAAAAAAAATGATTCCCACTTTACATGTATTGGATTTGGAGCTACCCTAAAAAAAACTTTTTTTGACGTGACAACGTCTTATAAATTGGTTAGCCGGGTGACACTTCAAGAAACTGCGTTACGCTCCGCTCACGTTATGCGCTCACAATGAGAGCGAGTGAGAGGCACGCGTGCCTTTCACTTTTTATGTCTGTCTCTCTCGCTCTTAGGCGGGCTAACCATGCCCGAGTGGAAGTCAAGTTTGGAGTGAAGTGGAGTGAAGTCGTTGTCACGTAAAACTTTCGCCCGTATACCGACTTTACAGGCAACCAATTTTTTATTTTTTCAACATTTTATTTTACCACTTTATCGGCGTGATTAAGGCGAAGATATAGGCAAATGGCCTTGAAGTGTGAAATAAATTGTTAACTCGTAAATATGGTAATATTTCCATATTGCTCTTCGTCATGCACTAGATAGCCCTTTAAATTATTTTATGAACTACCGTTGAAACTATTATTGGTGATCCGTCTAGCTTTAAAACTTGCCGTGGCCACTTTTGACGGAAGCAAGTTTTAAAGCTAGACGGACTAATGTAAATACTTTCAACGGTGGTTCATAAAATAATTTAAAGGGCTATCTAGTGCATGACGAAGAGCAATATGGAAATTATCTCCATATTTACGAGTTAATAATTTATTTCAAGTGAGGGCGCCACTTCAAGGTCATTTGCCTATACCTCCACCTTAATATACTGTACTGAGAAAATAATAATAGTGGAGGGTAGAGACTATAAAAGGCGATGCCTCACCGGTACCGCCACATTCTCGTTTCATATTTCGTACAAGTAGGTCGTTACTCTGCCGGTTTGGTTATCGATTTTAGTGTTTGTCGTAATTGTGAAATCATAGTGATGTTATGTTCATTTTGCAGTTAATTTATTTGGTTTGTAATATTTTTGTTTAGTGGTTTAGATAAATAGTTAACGGTGTAAATTAAATTGTTGTGAAGTAAATCTATTTTTGAGTTTAAATCCTTTATGTAGTTGTAATTTTTTTTAAAATCACCTCTGGTCTTATTTCCAAGATCAGAAGTGGGATTCGATCTCTTTGGCCCACGTATTTTGTTTTACATGTAATTTTTGTTGGTTTTTGATTTGAATAACGTTTAACTTCATCTACCATAGATGTTTTTTGTATTTTCTTTAACGTGTGAGTGTGTTGATTGCAAGTCGTTGAAGGTACGTTTTCGTACCATACGTCCCTTTTCGTACTGTGGTATTTCAGTGGTTTGTGTGTGATTTTCTTCTGCACATTGGTGTATTTTCACAAGTGTTTGAATTAAAAGTTATAGTTCGAACCTTTGTAAATTAGAATGTCAGATTACGGGCGTGATCGCAGTGTGAGCCGTCGCGATAGTTGTAGCCGGGTATCGCGACCGTGATCGCCGGGATAGTCGCGCCCGACCGCCGTGATAGTAGGCACCGTGAACGGACTTCCGAGATGGAAGCTCGAATGGCTCATCTTATGGCGTTAGAAGAAAAGGTTAGGGCTCCATCCGCGTCTCGGTTCGTCCTAATGTACAAGTGGGTAGTTCGAAAAATCTAGATAAGAGTTATTTGTTCTAAGCGACCTAGGATTGATCAGGGGTCGAGTAAGCCGTCGAGCCGACTAGGTCTGAACCTTGTTAATTCTGCAAGAAATGGGGTCACAGTGTCGATACTTTAATACGGCGAATAAGGAGACAGTTAATTTCTATAACGTTTTGGTTACTTCCACCAATAGTGACATTGTAGTGGCTGTCATTCAGGATGTACCAACAGATATTTTGATCGATAGTGGTTCGACTATTTCACTTATGTCGTTATCTTTGCTAAAACATTTTTACTGTTCAGTTAAGCCTGCTTTTCGGATTTAAAGGGGATCGGGTTGCCATTAAGTAGGAAGTACGTGTTATCTAAGATTGCTGATTAGTTTCACTAGTTGACTCTCGAGGTAGACACGAACAGCTAGTAAAGGTCATGTTAGGCCGAGCCATGAGAAGCAAAACAGGTTCAAGCGACAGGGAAGCTGGATTCCTGTATGCGAGGGCCTTACCGGGTGATAAAGATCCTGCCTCAGAGTCGCTATGAGCTCCAGCTCCTGGCCGGCTCATATGGGAAGTCAGCGCAGGCAGCTGCAGAATATATGTTGCCGTGGCATGGAGAATGCACTCTTGATGTCTGTTCTGCTTTCTTTAGCGGTGAGTGATTATATATTATTTCAGCTTACCAAGAATTCGGCATAAATAGTTTTTGTGAGACACGCCTGTGCCGGGGCCTCTGACTGTCTTAAAGATAACGTTTTCAAGAAAGTAATGTTTTTATGTGTCCTATTATTTTTGTGAGTGTACTATGTTTACGCATAGGGTGGACCCGGTCGATGGAGGTTTTGGCCAGTTGGATTGTGTTTTTCGTATAATTCTTTTATTTTTCTTGAAGAATGTAGTCAGTATCATGGACTGAATATGCTGTTAAAAACGGGCCCCATATAGGTAGGTACATTAACCCTCCTCATGAGTTTAACTCATCTAATTAAACATTTATGCAGGCCGCTTCCGATCGGTCCTTGGGGGAGGCCTATGTCCAGCAGTAGACTTCCTGTGGCTGATATAATGATGATGAATTAAACACTTGGATTATATGGCTATTATATAATTCTGTTCACTACGATACGGGACTAGAAATGTTCCTCATCGCATTCAACATTGTCTGTGGTCTGATGTTCCAGTGATGCAGGCCCAGGCTGCGGAGGCGCGGCCGCGCCAGGACTGCCAGGACTGCCAGCCGCCCGACGCGGCTCTCGGTTAGTTGCTGCGCTTCTTATCTGTGTCTGTTCGGCGCAGCACAGCACATGCAACAAGACAGTAGAGCCTTATATCAACATGCACTTCCCTTACTAGTGTTTGCGGCTATTGAATATCATCCGGTGGATTCTTCTTTTAATAACTGGCCAAGTGCGTGTCGGGCTACGCTCAGAGTAGAGTTCCGAAGTTACACGTTACAACATCATCATCATGCTAACGTTACATCATGGGGACTTAATTTTCCATAATTTAACACATGTTTACTTTTAGGCAAGTTATAAAAATAATTGTTTTCTAAGGATTATATACTCGTATATACAAATCACACTGATGCTAGCCCCAAAGTAAGATTTATAAACTTGTGTTATGGGATACTAACCAACGATACTATATTATATGACAAACACATATATAGATAAACACCCAAGACCCAGGACAATTTGAATAAACCGGCCAAGTGCGAGTTAAACTCACGTGGAGAGGGTTCCGTACAATACAATTGATTGAATTCTTATAGGTTTTCCTGTAATCTACAAGCAATGAACTATATTTTGATTTTTTTTAAATATTAGGCTCAGTAGTTTCGGAGATCAGGGAGGGAATGGTCGAAATTTCGTCTTCTTTCATGAATAAAATCAAAACTATTCATTTTACAATAATAATACTAGTGGCTCTATGAGCTGTAGACCTCGCGAGCTTATAGAGGTTGCAGATTGAAGGAACGTTTCACACCATATGTTTTTCATGAAATATTGTTTTGGAGAGCCACGCTTCCGGCAAAACTCAGTTTTGCTAGTAGCATGAATGGGCCGGCTCGTCCGGGGAAGTACCAAACTCTCACAGAACATCGAAGTCTGAGTAATAGCTTCACCGCTTCTATGCTTCGTTCGGCGAGTAAGAGAGCCAGAGCCCACCCTCCCTCCGCCCCTGAAAGGCCGGAAACGCTATTTCACCCCTGGTGTTGCAGTTGTCCATGGGCAGCGGTGATCACTTATAATCAGGTGACCCGATTGTTCGTTTGCCTTCCTAAAAAAATAAAATCTTGATAATGTTCGTTCCGCTAGTATTTTTAGTCTTTTTTCCTCCTCTGTTCTTAACAGAAGGAGTTTCATAGACCTAATTCTTGTCAAACGATCAAAATCGAAGGGCTCCAAGATGACATCAGTAAGTCTGAGCCCGAGAAAGTGGGATGTAAGAGCAACCTACAGCCAGTTCTCTAGACCCAAGGTCGACCACTACCTACTCTGGGTAAATTCAGTCCTTGTGACTTATGAATGGTGACTGCCCATGCTAATGTAAGAGGAAACTGGGTCCTAGAACATGTGCTCTCTTTAGAACGCCAAGTTCGCGTGATAGTGGCAATAGGCATTGATCCCGTTATGGTTGGGCCAGTGTAGTTATCAAATCTGACCATAACTACCAAAGGGCGATCAGTAGGTAGTGAATGATTAGGAGCATACACCAAATCAGTAACAGTTCCAACAGAACCATTTACTAAGCCTTTTTTTACCCACAAATTAGTTTTTAACATAACCCTGGTGCCAACACAGAAATACAGATTTTACTCTAAACCTTGTGCTTGTTACTCGGCACATGCCTGTGCAGCCTCTTTGTTTACTAAAATTTGATTTAATTCACGAAATTTTACTTTTGGACCTTCCCAAATTTCATCCTCAGTAATCACAATAACAATCCTTTGTCATGCAACAAATCCAGGTAAATTCATGGGGTCGTCAAATTTTTCAAATGCTTCGCCCCAAGAATAGTTTCTATCAATTTCTTTCATTTCTATTTTTACTTCAAGTTCTGATGATTCACCATTAGGACCCATACCAGGCAGAATCAACAGCTCATCTGGCTTCTCCACCAGATTGTTATATAAGATCTCCCATGTACTTTGATTAATCAACGTCTCCTCTGACCTCCATGGCACATGGATGAGAACTTGCTGTCGAAAATATGTTCAATTCAATTCAAAATGTCAATGGCCACCCAGGGATGCCAAAGACCTTGCAGAATGGAGAAGAAATAGCCGGAACAGTTAAAATAATTTGGCTATAGTTTTACGACCGGCCGCCTGCCTGACAATTTTGCACACATGTAAGTATATATCGTATGGCAATGCAATATTATGATGACTTGGATCACGTTGTCGTTTACGTGGTTGTATACGTGATCGAATCAGAAATGAGGAGATTCATAGAAGAACTAAGGTCACAGACATAGCCCAGCGGATAAGCTCATTGAAGTGGCAGTGGGCGGGGCACATAGCGCGAAGAACAGATGGTCGATGGGGCAGAAAGGTTCTCGAATGGCGGCCACGTACCGGCAGGTGCAGCGTAGGACACCCACCTGCTAGGTGGTCAAACGACCACCTGAGCAAGGTTGCAGGAAAACGCTGGATGCAGGCCGCTTCCGATCGCTCGTTTTGGAAATCCTTGGGGGAGGCCTATGTCCAGCAGTGGACTTCCTGTGGCTGATATGATGATGATGATGACTTGGAGTTGGTCTAATTATGGTGCTGGGAAGCAGTCATAAAAACTTTTAAAGGCTTGGGACACATCTGTTAGCTCGGAACAGCACTTTTATGTATGTTCAGGTCGAATCTCGCATGATAAATTTGATCTACTCGTACTTTCCGGTTTCCAATTGAGCTGAAATTTTGCACACATGTAAGGATATACCTATTGCGTGGCAATGCAATATTTTGATGACTTGGAGCTGGTCTGATGATGGAGCTGGGAGGTAGTCATAAGAACTCTTTAAGGGTGAGAAGAGAGCGACGGAACGCTTCAGCATGGCCGGTGCTTAAGCGTTCCGTCGTTCTCTCTCGCTCTAGCAAATAACGCTTCGGAGCGACAGAAAAGGATAGTAGCAAAGGAAAGTGCTGTTTCGTGCTGACAGATGTGTCCCAACCCAACCCTATTGAAACCACGTAATCCCATCGAGTTTAGGCTTGTTTATTTTGTCTTAAGGAGTTATTACTTAACTACTTTGGTCTCACAATAAAAAATTGACAAAAAAATTCTCATATTTGGTAAAGTGGTAATATTGTAAAGTAGACTTTAAGCACCCAAACGAATATTTCCTGTAGTAATAAAATTCCCAAGAAAACAAATAAGTATACTTAAAAAAACTAATACCGGTCGTAAATAAAAATAAATACATTGAACTAAAAAGTGAACACCTTCCGGTGGTATTCGAACTCTAGACGCTCAAGTCGTTCTGATCTCTTTATAAACAAACTGGACTATACATCTTTTGACAATGCTGGTGAAAATATCCCTCTATTGTATGTCAAAATAAAATTCCTTTGTTATTTTATTGTCATTACAAACACAAAATGGTCGTAAGAGCCATAAATCCCAAAGGCGCTTAGGCCCCTTGTGCCAACTCCGCCATTTGTAAAAAATATCCAAAAAATGGGTAGACTATCGATTTTCATATGTTTTTCGAATCTGAAATGTCACGGGAATCGGTTGGGAAAGGCGCCCTCTCGGGAGACCACACACACACCAAACCATTGTCGGCCGCTGAAGCTGAAGCTGAAGCTGAAGCTGAAGCTGAAGCTGAAACGGAGACTCACTCGCTTCGCTCGCTCGGTCAATTAATATAAATTTCGCAAAAGGATCGCTGAATCAAAAAGCTGCCTTTACAATCCCTATGACATTGTTTTCGCGTATAACTAGGGGGACACGCGAAAAAAATGTCATCCCCAATTTATGTACGAGTATTATATAGGGTCTAAAATAAATTTTTTTCAGCATTTTATTTTTCCTCTTTGTCAGCGTAGGTACGTAATATATATAATATACCTACCCGTACAAAATTACAGCTTTCTAGTTTCTAACCTGTTAGCTAACCTGCGAACAGACAAACGGAGATACCGGAATTATTAGAGTTCCTTGTGGGACTCGAAACTCTAAAAGTATAATTGTTAGAGTTCCTTGATTTCTGGACAAAAACATCAAAATCACTAAATATGTGCATAGAATATAAGGAGTTCCCTCGATTTCTTGAGAATCCCGTCATCAGATCTTGTCCTGGTAACAACGGCACCAATTCAATTCAAAATATCTTTATTATCATAGGATATTTATAATATCTCTTAATAATAGTCACTTTGTTTTGTTTTGCACAAATGTTGACGTCAAATCGTTACTTAAAGCTAAGTTTACGCCGCTTCCTAGGCGCAAGTGCAGAAGAAGCGGCAACAAACTGCACTGCACGTTTTCTCCAAAGACGTCAACTAACAAACTAAAAACTTAAAATTAGTTATATAGATGGACAGAGATTACATTGTTTATTATGTCATAATTAAATTGAATTATAAGAATTACGAAATTTAAAATAATGTCAATTTGTAAATTTTGTATGTACCAATGTACCTAAATTATGACATGTCTAAGTATACAAACCTTTAAGAGGGACCCGCGCCAAGCTCAAGCCAGACCTTTTTACCAACTGGCATACCTTTTTAAACAAAAAAACAATTGTCTAACTCGGTCCACACGGTATGGGTAAGTTAACATCATAATCATCATTATCATAATCATTTATTCATCGCTAACATGTTGCATAATATAAGATGACAAATGTTGGTGCTGTACTACATGTACCCAGTTTGGGTGTGGCGATACAATTGGCAGAACTATTTACATCGATTTAATAGAATTATAAAAATGTATGATATGAATATATAAAGTATAAATCGTAAATAAAAGAACCTATTTTGTTAATATGCATTCGCAAAATAATTAATTACATATGCTAAGTCAGAATTTTAAGTTGTCCAAGGTGGTCAAACTACAATGTCAATCTATAGCTAAGTAGTCACATTTTTATAATACTAGTCATAGAACTAGGGATTGAGAACGGGTATTTACTGTGGGTAGGTAAGTAGATGTTTACGCGAGGCGTTTATCATTTAAATATTTATTTATTTTGTGATGAAGCGTTTTCGAGGGGTCGAACCTCTGGACGCTATCATCAACATAAATTAGGTAGACACCTGTTACCACCTTGGTATGACAGGGTCTGAGGGTCCTAATGAGGTAACCTACCGGGAAGGGTGTATTTGAAACTCACTATACCAACAGTAACAATTATTTATTTACAGCACTATTTATCTCAGTCTAACCTAGGCTTAGTTAGCGCTATCTTAAAACTAGGTTTACAGGATACCTATTAACGGACGGACCTGCCGGGCGGAACGGTGACGCCGCACGTACACGGGTGCGTGGGCGTCGGGGTACCACCCCTATCGTGTGCTCACGATATGGTAGTGGCAAGGCGCTCGAGGGCGCGGGGTGCGGAGTGCGAAATGCACACTCGCCTACGGTATCGCTGAACGCGCGCGGGGACGTCAGCGTTGGGGCGCCAACCCCCAACGTTGAGGACGAGTAGGGGTTGGTGCTGATGCACCAACCCCAATGTGATCATTGGCGCCCAACTAAAAAACCCACACGGGGTTACAGGATCATTCGGGAGATCCACGAAAGGGGCCAATGGTTTAGCCAAATTGCCTTCTTGTTCGTAACCCCAAGCCGGGGAATTCTAAAGGTCCACCGGGATTCCGCAAATAAAATAACCATCACCACTATACCACACCGCGTTAAATATAAAATTTAAATCAGTAGGCACCGCAAATTAAATAAAAATATATAAATAAATTTCGCGTTTCCCTAAAATAGAACACCGTATTTCCATAAATAAATTAAAAATAAATAATTCCGCGTTCACCGAACTAAAACAAAAACCCTAAAATCAATTAAAATTAAAATCCGTGTTTCCGCGATTCGCGTAAATAAGTACAGTTACGACGGTCCCGCGCTATAAACAGTAAAAATAAAACCGGTAATGCCTACATCCTGGGTGTACAATTTGAAGAAAGAAGATCTCCTCAAGGAACTAGAATCGAGAGGTAGACCACAAACCGAAAGAACCGTAGAAGAGTTGAGAAAGAAACTTGTACAAATAATCAGGGAAGACGAAACCGAAGACGGAAGAAAATCTGACGAAGAAGAAAATAAGAAAGGAGACTCTCAATTAGAAGACGTAGACTACCAGGAAGCGGAAACCCCAAAAATGGAAAATACCAAGGAGCTACAAAATATGGAGAAAATATTTACAAAATGGAATGTCAGTTTTGACACGTCGGGCGACGCAGTGGAGTTCCTGGAAAGGATAGACGAATTAATACATACTGTTTCAAAAAATAAAGATGAATTGCTACAGTTTGTACCGAAATTATTAAAAGGAAAAGCACTGTTGTGGCACAGGAATAACAGTCTTAATTGGAAAACATGGAGCGACTTCGAAGAAGACTTCAAGTTATTGTATTTCCCAAGAAATTATGAATCCAACCTCCTCAGCCGTATAGCCGCAAGAAAACAATGGTCAGATGAACGATTCACAGACTACCTGACACAAATGCAGACATTAATTAGGAGATACGGAAAAATGAGTGAGTTAGAGTCCACCGAAATAATTTACAACAATATGAACCCCAGTTATAAATATTATATAAGAAGAAGGGATTTCCGAAGTATAAGAGAGTTAATCGCCATGGCGGGCGATTTTGAAGAAATAAAGAGTGAGGAAATCAAAGGAAAAAAGTACCAAAAGAGTGAAAAATCCGAACCACAAACATCAAACAACCGACCGCAAAAAACGTCTGAAAGAAGTCGCTCAGGGAAGGAGAGACAAGCAGGCGGAAAAATACATCCCCAGTATGCTGAAAAAACTCACTGCTGGAATTGTGGAAAACCCAATCATGCCTCCAGAGAATGCACAGCACAGAAGCAGTTGTTCTGCAGTGGTTGTGGAAAAATGGGCGTTCTGAGCAGAAATTGCTGCAGAAGTTCGAAAATAGGAGCGTGTACATTAGGAAAAGAAATAGAGGGAGACAACAGAATGTTCATAACCGCAAAAATCAATACGAGAGAATACAAGGCATTAGTAGACACCGGTTCAACGAGCACCTACGTGAATAACAAGATATGGAAAAATTTCAAAAAAAAAAGGAGTCCGTCAAATAGTCAAGAAAAATCAAATGTAATTTTAGCAGATGGCTCCGAAGTTCCTGTAAGAAAAAGCAGAATAGTTGAAATGGAAATCAACGGAAATAAATTTCCACATAAAGTGTTCCTTTTACCGACCGCACCGTACGTGATTTTGGGAATTGATGTGCTACAACGTGGTGGTTTCAGTCTCAACTGGAAGAAAAAAGACACATGTGCACAAGTTCGTGAACCATTAGTGAATTATAGTGAAAAGTGTACCACAAAGAAAACCCCACAACCGCAGTCAAGTGCGACACACCTACGGTTAGCATCAATAACCTCGCAGCCGGTTTGCCAACGAGTGGCACACCACCGGCCATGCCACGACGACAACCAACAGCGGTCCCAACCGCCACCACCACGGCGTACACCGCCGCCCCAATCACCGCCCCCGAGACACCCGAGCTACATACCATGTAAGTCCCCACGGCATACAATGCCGTTGACAATACAATCTTCGCGGCTTAAATTGCCGCTCCGTGACTCATCTCTAAAATCCCCATTGCGACATAAATTGCCGCCCCGAATGCCATACCCACGGCAAAACCCACCGTCCGAATATTTTCCGTCGCGGCACATACCGCCGCTCCAACCGTCTACCCTGTGGCATACAACGCCACCCCAAACCCCGTGGCATTCAATGCCGCCCCGTCCGCCGTATCCGCGGCTCGTAACGCCGCTGATGCAACCAGGAACGCCACCGCCGTCGTCCCCGGATCCGCCGCCACCGCCGTCCCCGACGCGCTGCACTACTGCAGCCGCGCTCCCGCCGCCGCGTAGGAAACGTGGCAAGAGAAGGCAACGTAGCTCCAAACACAATTCCAGCAGTGAGTTTTTTCAGCATACTGGGGATGTATTTTTCCGCCTGCTTGTCTCTCCTTCCCTGAGCGACTTTTTTCAGACGTTTTTTGCGGTCGGTTGTTTGATGTTTGTGGTTCGGATTTTTCACTCTTTTGGTACTTTTTTCCTTTGATTTCATTACTCTTTATTTCTTCAAAATCGCCCGCCATGGCGATTAACTCTCTTATACTTCGGAAATCCCTTCTTCTTATATAATATTTATAACTGGGGTTCATATTGTTGTAAATTATTTCGGTGGACTCTAACTCACTCATTTTTCCGTATCTCCTAATTAATGTCTGCATTTGTGTCAGGTAGTCTGTGAATCGTTCATCTGACCATTGTTTTCTTGCGGCTATACGGCTGAGGAGGTTGGATTCATAATTTCTTGGGAAATACAATAACTTGAAGTCTTCTTCGAAGTCGCTCCATGTTTTCCAATTAAGACTGTTATTCCTGTGCCACAACAGTGCTTTTCCTTTTAATAATTTCGGTACAAACTGTAGCAATTCATCTTTATTTTTTGAAACAGTATGTATTAATTCGTCTATCCTTTCCAGGAACTCCACTGCGTCGCCCGACGTGTCAAAACTTACATTCCATTTTGTAAATATTTTCTCCATATTTTGTAGCTCCTTGGTATTTTCCATTTTTGAGGTTTCCGCTTCCTGGTAGTCTTCGTCTTCTAATTGAGAGTCTCCTTTCTTATTTTCTTCTTCGTCAGATTTTCTTCCGTCTTCGGTTTCGTCTTCCCTGATTATTTGTACAAGTTTCTTTCTCAACTCTTCTACGGTTCTTTCGGTTTGTGGTCTACCTCTCGATTCTAGTTCCTTGAGGAGATCTTCTTTCTTCAAATTGTACACCCAGGATGTAGGCATTACCGGTTTTATTTTTACTGTTTATAGCGCGGGACCGTCGTAACTTTACTTATTTACGCGAATCGCGGAAACACGGATTTTAATTTTAATTGATTTTAGGGTTTTTGTTTGGGATATTATTAATTGCACATCTAATAAATAATCACCCATCAATTTAATCTCATCATTTATATACTTTTTTACATCAAATAAATCAACAATCTTATCATAAGTACTGATTGCACAGCAAATAAATACTGACTGCACATCAAATTTATTAGGTTAGGGCAAACCTATAGGTTAGGTTATGTTAGAACTGCGACCAACACACGCACGAGCCGAGCGAGCGAAGCGAGCGTGCCGCGGCAGCGGCCGGCGAGTGCTAGGAAAGTTCTATCCATTTTACTGCGCCACAAATATAAATTGCAGTTTGTTTAGTAATATTTTCAGTTGAGTATTTTGCTGTGCAATCAGTAATTTTGATTTGCGTTTAAATACTACCCTTTTTGTTTTAGTTCGGTGAACGCGGAATTATTTATTTTTAATTTATTTATGGAAATACGGTGTTCTATTTTAGGGAAACGCGAAATTTATTTATATATTTTTATTTAATTTGCGGTGCCTACTGATTTAAATTTTATATTTAACGCGGTGTGGTATAGTGGTGATGGTTATTTTATTTGCGGAATCCCGGTGGACCTTTAGAATTCCCCGGCTTGGGGTTACGAACAAGAAGGCAATTTGGCTAAACCATTGGCCCCTTTCGTAGATCTCCCGAATGATCCTGTAACCCCGTGTGGGTTTTTTAGTTGGGCGCCAATGTGATGAAAATGTCTACCTAATTTAATGTGATGAAGCGTTTTCGAGGGGTCGAACCTCTGGACGCTATCATCAACATAAATTAGGTAGACACCTGTTACCACCTTGGTATGACAGGGTCTGAGGGTCCTAATGAGGTAACCTACCGGGAAGGGTGTATTTGAAACTCACTATACCAACAGTAACAATTATTTATTTACAGCACTATTTATCTCAGTCTAACCTAGGCTTAGTTAGCGCTATCTTAAAACTAGGTTTACAGGATACCTATGTACGGATACCTATGCAACCCCAGAGCGACAGAGGAATACGGTGCGTCATGAGTTGTCCACGGTCACACAGCTGTAGGCGATTTGGCGCGAAACGGAAACCACGGGACGCATGGTTGAAATACAGAACGGAAGAAGTACCTACTTCTACGGGTTGGTCCTACGGCTACGGATCACTGGATGCAGAGGGCTGCACCGGTGATGTCACCCTGAGGGGGTGCGGAACGGGATGCACACAGGGGTGCAATACAAAGGGGCGCGCGCGGGCGCGCTGTGTTTGCAAACGGGGGGCAGGGTACGGACGGACCTGCCGGGCGGAACGGTGACGCCGCACGTACACGGGTGCGTGGGCGTCGGGGTACCACCCCTATCGTGTGCTCACGATAGGGTAGTGGCAAGGCGCTCGAGGGCGCGGGGTGCGGGGTGCGAAATGCACACTCGCCTACGGTATCACTGAACGCGCGCGGGCACGTCAGCGTCGGGGCGCCAACCCCCAACGTTGAGGACGAGTAGGGGTTGGTGCGGCGCACGGGGTAGTGCGCCCACGGTGTATCTACCCTGAAGGGGTATGCGGGACGCGCAGGAGCACGTCGGCGTCGCGACGTTCCCTCACACGGGGGTGCGAGGGGGTGGCGCGGACGACCACGAAACGGACGGGACGGAGGGTGGTTGGGACGGATCCTCTACCGTACCGAGATATCTGATCCAGGCGGCCGAGGGGTGAGCGGGAAGGGGAGGTTCGGGAACCCTGACCGTACCGAGATATCTGATCCAGGCGGCCGAGGGGTGCGGGGGAAGGGGAGGTTCGGGAACCCTGACTGTACCGAGATATCTGATCCAGGCGGCCGAGGGGTGCGGGGAAAGGGGAGGTTCGGGAACCCTGACCGTACCGAGATATCTGATCCAGGCGGCCGAGGGGTGCGGGGGAAGGGAACCCTGACCGTACAGAGATGTCCGAATCAGGCGGCCGAGGGTGGTTGGGAGGAAGGGGGGAAGGGAAACCTGGTCGTACTAAGATATCTGATCCAAGCGACCGAGGCGGGCACCCGAGCGAGTGTCCGCGGCTACTGGGCTCGTATGGCCTTATATAGTCGGCGGCGGTGCGGTCGGCGGGGGAATCTAGTGGGGAAACCAGATCATACTGGTTTTGTATCGAAAGCAAGTTTGTATGCGGCGCGTAACGATTACAGCTGTATGAGTAGTGGAATATTCCCAAGGCGTATGTGTGCGGCGATGACGGCTTGCCGATCGCTGCATCACAATTTTATAATATGCTATATACATAAAAATATATATCATCATCATCAGGTCTTTTTTAGTCTCCACTGCAGAAGCACGACTCTCTCTGTACTGCCAGAGCCATTATATAGATAGATAGATAATTATTTATTGATATCAAAAAGACACACATAATTACACTCACATTACATAAATTCAAAAGTTCATAATACAATAATATTTAATAACAATAAAACATATATAACATACATATATATACTTGGCCAGAGCAGCCAGATGATTTGGCCTACACTCTCCACGCTGACCAGACGGGTTGGAGAGGTCTCACTGATGTTTATAAACTTTGGTTAGCTTGTGTTTCCTAAGTCGCCTTCTACGACATCCACGGGAAGACTCCTTGGAGTGATCCTATGCTACTCTGCCGGGGACCGCACGGCTATATATATATATAAGTACATTTGAATTGAGAAGCTCCTCCTTTTTGAAGGTAATAGTAGTTTATAATAATATAATGGTGTCCAGAATCGAAGCTGGAATTGTAAAGAAGTCTACATGTGTTGGTTTTGTTTGTCGCTTCAGACGAGAGCTCGCAGGGCGGCGGCGACAGCGCCGCGCGCGCGCCCTCCACGCGCACGCGCACCGTCGACGAAACTAACTCCTACATTCAGGTGCGCATTCAAAAATGCTCTATGCAGGTACGAACAGCTATAGACCTACATAAAACCTAAATTATAGTTTACTACCCGCGGCTTCGCCCGTGGTCGTCAATTAATACCTATGTATCATTTATACAACGTGTAAAGGACAAATGCGTAATAAATAGAACTACGGGCTATACTATACTCGTAAAATGAAATTTAAATTACAGCCAAAAAGAAAATATATAAATATGGCACTCAAACATGGTCACTGGCGGTGAAACAAAAGTCCCGAGCCAAGGTCTGCCAGCTAGCCACGGAACGCAATAGGCTTGCGTCGAACAGATACTCGTAAGGTGCGGACTGCGGGATACGGATCGCGCTCCAAAACTAAGGTCGTAGATGCATGCAGGTGCAAGCAGGTGGAACTGGCTGGACATGGTGCCGCGTGCAGCCAGCCAGATGAGCGTGTGGCGGAGACGTGGGGGTAGACAAAGAAAAGATGGCAAGATGACATCGAGCGTTTATTGAGCAAAATAAACCGGTCAAGTGCGTTTCTTTACTTCTCATACGTTTTACTGAATAGTAAAAAAACTATTTTCTGTATTTTTTGTCAAAATTTTAGAAAAAAAAAATTGTTCCATTACTACAACAGTATATACAACAGTATATACAACAGTATATGTATGTAAGTAATTGTGTATATGTAATAATAATAATAGTATGTTTTATAGTATGTGTTGTGATTGTTATCTTTTAAATTTAGTTTAGTTTAAGTTTTCTTTATATATTCACACCCACATAAAACTCTCCAATCGACCCAAAGGTTTGACTGTTAGAGAATGCTTTTAGCATTAAGTCCGCCTGTTGTACTTTAAACATGTATATGTGTGTACAATAAAGTATAAATAAATAAATAAATAAATAAATACAACAACCCCCTCTCATTTGACATGTACACGACATAGTCTACATTACTCGTAATCTAAATGAGCCTCAGAAAGTGCGGTGGTGTCTAACTGACTGTACGGAACTCTTAGTCAAACCTTTAAAATATGGGCTATTAACTGGACTAAACTGAAGTTTATTTTGTGTTCGGATGCACTCGCAACAATATCATCACCATTTAATTTTAAGAACCTAGACAGTTCATTGCAACGAAATTATCGCAAAATATAGTATTTAGGTTTCCCCTACGACACTGGTATGACTCTCCATTGATTCAGAGTAACATATATACCTACTACTACTACAAACGAAAAAAAATATCTGTACACACGTCGATGTGTGAGTTTTATACTTAGGGTCGCACCGCAGAATTATTTTAATACTTACCTACTAACGAGTTCGACATATTTACGATTATATTTTTCCATACCGGAAGATTTGCGAACACTATGACGTAAAAAATATTCTGTTTTATATGTATTAAATGTTACAGAAAAGTCGGAAACAGCTACGTAATATCACTTCACAAATATTTTTCATTATGTCCATTGTCCATTTCACCTATAGTTCACTTTACTGATTATTATTGAGTCATTTATAATGTAATGCACTAATTTCACTAATTCACTATTGTAATATAGTAATTTACATGTTCGGCGCAAAACTATACGGTAATTATATGAATAAATTCAATAAAAATAAACAAATGTTTATCACCCTTACACACAGCATGTCAAGTTGTCATTGTCAACAATGGCATTGAGCACTATAACCCGCGGAAATCTAGTTGGCATCTGCGTGTATGTGATTTCCTGTGAGCGAGGAGCCTATGTAACATTACCGGATTGCTTATTAGCAATCCGGTAATGTTACAATCTCGCTCTTGTGTATCTCCCGCCAATGCGAGAGAGCGAGAAGGGTAAATATATCAAGATGGTTGCTGGGTAATAACGTGAAATTATATTGTTGCTTTGCTTACCTGTTTTCATCATTTGGAAATGTATGAAATATACGTTCTTAAGAGTATTGAGTGGATAATACAATACAATTATTATACGCGCACCTTCTCACCATGATGGTTTCTATTGGTTGACAGTTCTCAAGACAACACACGTCACGTATTGCGTGCGGCTAGTAATTAAACCCTGGTTTGGAGCCGTCAAAGCTCACAAAGTGCGGGGGAGAGGTGCGGGGACGCCAATTTGCGGGAGACGCTGTGAGATACCATTCTGTTTGACTCTTATGTATTCTGTGCCTACGAGCAACAAACCTATGAAGGGCAGGTGACAAGTTCAATGTGGAACGCTCGTGTAGCCAAGCATACGACAGTGAATATATATGCCTTTTTTTTTGCATCCTCTACCTTTTCTATCCGCTATCAAGATTGGTTCTGCGTAATCTACGTAAGTATAGCAATCGTGTGCACTGTTCCTCGTGAGTTTTTGACATTAATTTTCCAATAGCTACGACGAAGTGTCGCTAGCAGTAGTTGTGGGCCTGCATGTAATAAAATCAAATGATAGTGTTTTACCAAAAAACGTGTAATATGATGGAATGCGTGTAAAAGTATCGGATGTTTTGTATTGTAATCAAAGTTTGAGTAGATTACGACAATTATGAATAAATCTATTAATATATGCGGTTAGGTATACGCTGTAGTTTATTATACCTTGAATGTTATTCAGAAAACTCTTCAAAGGTAGCTTCGTCAGAAATGTGACACAAAACCTTTGTTTCAGTTAAGTTATTAGTTACATTCTGAGGTTGTATATTATTTAACGATTTGCCAGAACTTGACACAGCTGATGCGTCAAAAACTGTTCTGAGTTTAGATGTTAGACTATTTTCTCGTATGACGCCGTGATGCGGCAAAAAATACTCAGTATTGCTATGCTGAGTGTCTGACATATTGTCTAAAGTAATGTTTTCTTTCATGAATTGTATGTATTTCTCTTTAAAAGATTGATTTTGTTTAAATTTACTTTCTAATGCTTGAAATCTCAGCAATGCCTGGTCTTTATACTCGTAGTTACCTAAGCATTGGAGATCTTCCTTGAATGGAATTGTTTCAAAAAATATACCATCAGACTGACGAAGTGTTGTTTGATTAAAAATAGCCTCACATGTACTCTCAGCCTGACTTGGCTTGTTGAGTAGGAGGAATTAGCTCTAACTGAGAATACTTCGATAATTGTTGATTTAACTGAATGTTGTCTGAGTGATGACAGTGGACTGTATGATGTGTGTTTTGTTTATGTTTAAGTTTGTTAGAAACTTGTATAGGTTTAAAGAACTTTATTCTCATAAGAAATTTACATTTCACTTAAAATGAGATACTACATTACATTACATACTACACTGAGTAATATTTACAAAACAAACATTAAGTGCTGGTCGCGACGTATGATTTTAGTTTCTTCTTAATTATATTTATGCTCTTACACGTTCTTAGTTCATTTGGCAATTTGTTATACAGCTGTGCTCCCTCAAAAAGAATTTTATTTTTCCCGTAATTAGTCCGTGGTGTAATTAGGTCAAGTTTATTTTTGGTTCGAAAATTGTATTTGATTTGTCTTGTATTTAGCTGTTTGCTGGATTTTGTAGTATTTGTAGTAATTTTTTTAATCAAAACACATATATTGTATCTGTAAAGTTGTGTTATATTAAATATTTTAGTTTTATCATATAGTTGTTTTGTTGGTGTAAGGAAACTATAATGGAACAGCGCTTTGGTAATTTTGTTTTGACACCTCTGTAACGCTTTCAAATTAGTTGGTGCAGCAGAACCCCATATTTCTATTAATTAATCGAGATGCGACTTAACTAAACAGTTATATATAATTGGTTTAACTTTTTTTGGTATGCAATGCGCCATTTTTCGAATTGATCCTAATACAGATGTTAATTTGTTTTTGACATGTTCAATGTGTGGCTTCCAAGTTAGTTTGTCGTCGATAATTAGACCTAAATATTTTTCTTGGTTTGACCTTTGGATATTTGTACCATTTATATTGAGCGGTTCGATCTCAGGAATATTTTTATTTTTGGCTGACAAAATCATATAGGACGTTTTTGATGTGTTAATTGTTAATAAGCTATGAAGTTACCACTCGTTAAGGATGTTTAAGTCCTGTTGTGCAGCAGTAACTATGTCGTCAATGGATTTATCAAAGTAGAACAAACATGTGTCGTCAGCGTACAGTGTGAGATGACCTTTAAGTCCTATCTGATTTATACTATTTACATATATTAGAAATAGTAGCGGGCCGATTATAGAACCTTGGGGTATACCGTATGAAATAATCTGAGGAGAACTTGTATAACTTTCGATCTTTACAACTTGACGCCTATTCTGTAGATAACATTTGAAAATATTTAAAGCTGCACCATTGATGCCAATGTCTTTTAGCTTTGCAAGTAGTTTCTGGTGACTTGCGGTGTCGAATGCTTTTTTAAAGTCAATAAATATACCTAAACCAATGTTCTTTTTATTAATATTAATTTTTATTTTAGTTATTAAGTCAATAGCAGCTGTAAGAGTACTAGATTTTGGGCGAAACCCATATTGTTCCTCGATTAGAAAATTTTTTTGAGTTAAGTAGTCATTAAGGCGATCATACAGAATTTTCTCAAATATTTTCGATATCATAGGTAACACCGATATTGGCCTATAATTACTAGGGTCAGTTTTAGGTCCTGATTTGTGTATAGGGCTAACTCTAGCAATCTTAAGTGAATCCGTCTTCGTCTACACTACAGGGTCTAAGTTCACTTAGTGCTATATCGTGCGAATAATATGTGCGTCCATAGGTTAGAATTTTACTGTTATCTTTATGATATTTCTGAGGTATTTTGTTTGCCAAGTCTGCATAGACCCAGAGACTAACCACCCTAATGTTTTTTTAATTAGAATTGGCTTGTTATGTTGTTTTTTAGTACTTGCCAAAAAATTTCGGCTCCCAGTAGCATCTGTACCTCTGATGGAACATTGAAAATGGGATCAGCCAGGTTGTAGCAGTTGACCCTAACGTATCAGAGACTCGCTGCTACGTGAAATGTTTATTTGGTGTAAGATGGAGCAGGAATAAAATGGTTTTAGAATGGTTAAAACTTAATGGTTTATTTAAAATGGTAAGGAATGGTAGGTACACGCCGAACGGCTGGTTATTGCGTACTAAAATACTTATTGCCTAACTATCGTCATAATGTAAAATGCTGACATGCTGACTGGATAAAATCGCTGTTCGATTACCTCGAACATGCTCCCGAGCAGGAGATGAGTACATCTCATAAAATATTTAAACAAACAAAAAAACTGAGACTTATGAAGCAACCACTGAAAAGCTACAATAAATAAAAAGTAAAATATTATGCTATTCCGAAAAATGATAAAAAATGGTAAAATATAATTTTAAATGTAAAAAGATCAAAATTAACTAAGTTCATGCAAAGATAACTCAAATATTGAACTATAAAATTTTTAAACTACAGTATCCTCTACAGTAAATATTGCATTATTGGTAGTAATCTTAGCATAAGAGTTCATTTCACTTGGTCCATTATTTGCACCGCGCCTATAACTAGGCCACCGGCTGGCCAGACTCTCGATGTACGAATTCGAAGTGTTACGCTCAGGCTGGCTCGGGCCAGCTGCACTGGATACTTGGTAATTCCTGGTTGGCCTCGGAGGCGGCGCTGGTCGCGCCGGCCCTGCTGCTGGTGGAGCTCCGCGGCTGGCGGCATCGCTACTCGAACATCGGCGGCATCGTCCGGTCTTCCACAGCCAGGCGAAAACCGCGCATAAGGCTACCGCAACAATGACATAACTGATGACGTAGTGGTGAACGTCATGTGAAGATAACTCATCTGGTATATCGGCATCTCTCAAGTTGTGTATTTGGTTACCGAGTTTGGTGAAAGAAGAACTCAGTGTCTTATCTTGTGGAAGATTGTCATCAGTCGGTATCTTGACATTGATTATATGGTTTATCTGATCAATTTTTGGTATGAAAACATCCGCAGTAAAATTCATTTCATTCGATTGGTGTTGTAGTGAATACAATACGAAGTCTTTTCCTTTGACTATGCATTTTTGCGGCATGCTAATGACCCCTGAGTTAGTCAGCTGGCGGACGGAAACTTGATCGTCGCATACAATTTTAATAAAATAAACGTCACAACAGAAGTATAGGTATTGTGATGTCTGGTGTAATTCTATCCATCGGTTGGTGCAAGTTGTTGTTTCAGTTTTGCATTTATCATCTGGTTGACTCTTGGTGCAGAAACTTTCATCATTTTCGATCGAGAGGATTGGTTTGAGAAGTTGACACATGTATGATTCTCCGTGGAGTAGACATGTATTCAAATCATAGGTGATGATGATAAAATAAGAATCTTTCTTCAAATTAACGGCGACGTACTCCGATATTGGTACTATACTGATCATCTTATTGTTTATTTGATGAGGAAGCGGTAATATTTTATATAACTGAAAGCTCTCTCTGCTGATGAGTGGAAATGTTACTTCAAAGATAACAAAGTTTTGGGTGACTCTCGCCTTTACTTTCAATAGTTTGTAAATATATGGTAGATCTGTATCGAAATTGTGTATAGGTAAGGTGAGATCGTTCAATAGTTGACTGTAGATGGTTTGAAGCTCTTTCTTGAGAAGTTGAGGTGGTAACAAATGTAAGTTAATCTGACCATGAGATATGTCGGTGATGGTGTCAAGCATTATGCTCTGTAGTCTCTTCAGGCTCTGCAATAAACTGTTTGCAGCCATGGCAGATAGCGTGAAATCTTGAACATAAGACATGTTTTGAATTTCTCCTTTAAAGGTTTTCGCATTTTCCTCTAAACTAATAACTTTTTTGGTAATTAATCTGTGGTGTTTGTCGATGGTAGCTTCCATTTGTTTCATCAAATTAAATTCGGACTCGATAACTGACGTTTGGTTCTTCATTAGTTTGGCGAGATGGTTTTGGTTGCCTCTAATAGTTTCGATATCTTTGGTATACTGCTCTGCGAATTGAGAATCGAGTACCCCAAACAGATCATTCGCCAGGTAGCCGACACCGTTGATAAGGCCCCGGCGCCGGCGCTGTCTAGCGTGAACGTTAAAATGCTGCGTCAGTAAAAGTTCATTATAGTATTTGAATTCCTGGTAGTCGTGACGTAACTGGGATATGATCATGTTGCATGGTGACTGTCTATCAATGGTAGTGCAAAGTTTTTCTAAATAATCACTTATTCTTGTGTATGCAGCTGTGCCTCCCCAGTATGGTACCATGTCGTAAAAAACTACTAAAATCCATTTATCTCTTATCAACTGTATTTTGGAGATAGGATCAAAATACAGAGTTTGGTTACTAGGCAGCTCGTGAAGGTCATACGACGCACTGGTTGGTGGTATCAATAACGTCATAAAGAATAGTAATGCAGTAGCAATGGTGGCAAAAGTTGTTCTATTTCTTCTTCGTCTTGTCTCTTCAAGTTTTGGTTTATCTCGTTCTTGGTTAATTGGTTCCTCTCTTGTCTCTGGTTTTAGGATAGGTTCTGGTGTTTGGTTGGTGTGAGGTATTGGTAGCACAGATAGTTTAACTATTGGTCGTTTGAGAAATCCATTTTTGGTTTTTAGCGTGACAACTCGGATTAGGCCGTCGTCGCCCGGGTGCGTATCTACAACGCGCCCCATCGCCCACTTTCCTGCTGGTAAGTTGTCGTCATGAAGAAGTACTAAATCTCCGATGGTCATATTTTTCTGTTTATTCATCCACTTGGTTCTTGCGGATAGTTGGGACAATTATTCAGTTTTCCATCTGACCCATAGGTCTTGAAATAATTTACTAGTAAGATGCCATCTGGTTCTAGCATCTGCTTCCGTTTCTATCACTGTCAATCCGGGCCGAGCTGATAAGAAATGGGCTGGTGTTAAAAACTCTAAATCTTCTGGGTCCTCTGATAATGCACACAGAGGGCGAGAGTTTAGGCAGGCTTCAAGTTTGGTAAGCAGCGTCGCGTATTCTTCAAAGGTGAGTTTTTGGTAACCGACGACTCTCTTGAGGTGGTGTTTTAGACTTCGTACTGCCCGTTCCCAAAGACCTCCAGCACTTGCATGGAGAGGTGGATTAAAATGAAACTCGATACCCATTTCTGTCACTTCGGCAAGGAAACTATTGTTAAAAACTTGTCTAAGATGTTCGTATTCTTCTTTTAAAACTCTATTTGCGCCCACAAAGTTAGTTCCATTGTCACAATATATGTGACGTGGTGCTCCACGCCTGGCTGCCATTCTGGTTAAAGCGGCCAGAAACGCTGAGCTGCTGAGGGCAGACACTAGCTCGATGTGAACAGCTTTGGTCGCCATGCACACGAAGATTGCTATGTAGCCCTTGGTAGTTTTTATTCCACGACCTTTGTTGGCCTTCACTTGAACAAATCCTGTAAAATCAACACCACAGTGGAAAAAAGCCTTCTCTGGGTTAACTCTACATGCTGGTAGATCCCCCATAAGCTGGTATTGTTTTATGGGGTCCTGTTTCTTGCATATAACGCACTGTCTACAGAACTTTTTGGTAGCCATGTAACCACTGATGATCCAATATTTCTGTCGGATATTGGCTAAGGTAAGACGCACTCCTCCGTGAAAAGTCAATTCATGTGCTTCTTGAATTACAAGAGTGGTAAGACGATGGTTATGTGGTAAAATAATAGGATGTTTCATATCCATGCTTATTTCAGCCTTGCGCAGCCTTCCTCCCACACGCAGAATCCTGACTTCATCTAAGAACGGATTCAAATTTAAAATATTACTTTTTGAGTGCACTTTCCCGTGTTTACGTAAATAATCTAGGTCGCGTTCAAATTCAATGTGTTGAATGGTTTTGATGATCAGCAGTTTTGCACGCCGCAGCTCATGCAACGTGAGATAGGGTGATTGAACTTGTTTTATGCATGTAGGCACTCTTAGTATTCAAGCAATAATACGTATTATTTTATTTAATGAACTAAATTTATTTAATAAGTTTTCGATTATCTTGGTTTCGGATAAACTTGTATGGTCAACAATAGCATTCGATTTCTTCAGGATTTCAGGTTTAATTTCTAGATTGGTTTCGTATATGGTTTTATTTTTCTTTTCTGGTTTTTCATATGTTAACAGCCACTTAGGGCCCTGCCACCAAAGTTCGTGATCTTTTAATTGCCTGGTAGTTAATCCGCGACTTGCACAGTCCGCCGGGTTCTCACTGGTGTTTACGTATCCCCAACATTCTGATGGTGTAATTTGGGTAATTAATTTTACTCTGTTAGAAACGAAGAGTTTCCAGCGTGCTGGGTCTCCTTGTATCCAACCTAAAACAGCTGTAGAGTCTGTCCAACAATATAACTCTATTTCGCTATTTTCTGGTAAACAACCTTGCACTTTCTTTACGAGCTGAGATAAGAGTTGAGCGGCCATCAGTTCTAATTTTGGGGTTGAAAATGTCTTATTGAGTGGAGAAAGACGAGCTTTTCCAGTGACTAGTGTAATGGTAGATTGACCTTCGTTAGTGACCTTGCAATAAATTACACAGGCGTATGCTTTGTTCGACGCATCACAGAATCTGTGTAATTCTACTTTTTGGTTATTTTCTCTCAACCCTAACCATCTTTTCACTTCAATGGTTTTTATGTCTTCTAATTCCTCTCGTAAACTTGTCCAATTTTTGATTATTTCGTCTGGTAATTCTTCATCCCAATCTAGCTTAGACAGCCAAACTTTCTGGAACAACAATTTCATGGTAGTGCTAAGTGGTGTAAGCCATCCTAGTGGGTCGAACAGTTTCGATATGCCCGAAAGTAATGTTCGTTTGGTTTGTTTGGACTTAGAGTTTGGTCCTATTTTGGTATCAAAAATAAATATATCTTTTTGTGGGTTCCATCCTAGGCCTAATGTTTTGGTAGATTCCGATTGCTTAAATTCATATGTTTTTTGGTTGCATTGGTCGTTTTTTAAACCTTCTAAAAGTTTTGGTTCATACGCCGTCCATTTTCTCAAATTAAATCCAGCTGATTGCAATAGTTTGATAAGATCATCCCTTAACTTTAAGCTGGTTGAGATTGAGTGACCCCCACCGCAGTAGTCGTCCATATAAAATGATTCCTCTAAACATTTCGCAGCTTCTGGGTAGGTATGTTTTTCGTCTTTAGCTAGTTGTCTTAAGCACATCATGGCTAAAAATGGTGCTGGTTTCGTGCCATATGTCACTGTGGTTAGATTAAATGATTGGAGTGGTTGTTGAGGGGTGTCTCTCCATAGTACTTTCTGGTAATTTTGATCTTCGGGATGTACAAATATCGCTCTAAACATTTTTTCGATGTCACTGACGTAAACGTACTGATATTGTCTCCATTTAAGGATGAGCCCTTGAAGGTCTTGCTGGAGGTTACAGCCTTTGTGTAAAATAGAGTTCAAACTGACACCTGTCGATGAATTCGCCGAAGCATTGAAGACAACCCTTAGCTTAGTGGTAGTTGATTCAGCTCTAATTACGGCATGGTGCGGTAGGTAACATTCGGGTATACTGTTGGTGTTTGATGGTTTCATGTGGTTTAAGTTTTGGTATTCATTCATAAATTGTTGGTACTCTGTTTTTAACGCAATATTATTTTCCAATTTTTTCTCTAAACTCCGGAACTGAGCGAGCGCTAATGGTTTTGTTAATCCTAATTTTTCTTTCTGCTCGGACTTAAAAGGCAGTCTCACTTGGTATCTCCCGTCTTCAAGTCTTCTCGTGGTTGATAAAAAATAATTTAAACACTCTTCATCTTCCACAGACATCTCGCTGGTTTGGTTGGTAATTTCTTCAGTTTCCCAAAATCTTTTTAGTTCATCTATATTTTGCAATACGACGTTACAATGGTACGACATACTTATTGAGCCACATAGCAGCCATCCTAACTGCGTCTGCTGGGCAATTGGTTGATCTTCATTATCTCCTCTGAGAATCCCTCCTAACATAATCTTACTGTAAACTTCGGCTCCAAGAAGAATGTCAATGGGACGACTGACGTTGAATTCTGGGTCTGCTAAATTTATATTTTGTATGTAAGACCATTCTGGTTGCATGAATGTCTTATTTGGTAAGTTTTTAATCAGACTATTCATTATTAAACAATCTACATCGAGGCCAAAGTGGTTGTAATTTGACCATAGCTGGATATTCATAGCCCCTTTACAATGATTTTCCTTTTCTCCGATTCCAAATATTCTCCCCTTGCATTGATTTCTTTTGATTCCTAATCTCTGCGCAGCATTCTCACTGATCAGCGAAAGCTGAGAACCCTGGTCGATCAATGCCCGCATGGTGTGTTTGGTACCGTCAGCTCCAGTCACCTTGACCATAGCCGTGGCTAGTAAAATCTCAGTGATGTTGTTTGAAGAAACATGGGATGACGTTGGGACATTTTCTTTGGGTACATTAGGGGTTGGTTTGAAGTTATTTTTTGTTTTCGTAAGTGCCTCGTGTAATAACGTGTTATGACTTCCGTTACACTTACGACATCGCTTGGTTGAAAAACATTGTTTATTAAAATGACAAATCATGCAGTTTGTACAATAATTAAATTGGTTAATCATTTTTAATTTCTGCTCGTCCGATAATTGCAAGAATTTGCCGCATGCCCAAAGTCCGTGCTCAGCATTACACATTGCACAATTTATTGACCTAGATACATGCATCGACTTTATGTATGGTTTCGTATTATAATTTTTGTTATAATTATGATTTGAATTGGTATTAAAATTCCTTCTTTGGTTTGAAAAATTGTTCTGGTTAAGATGAGATGATTGAGACTGTAAGGTTGCTTTTTGGTTTACAGGGTCTTGTTTACGTCTTGCAGCTTCTAAAGTGGTAAATTTACTCTCCAGGAATTCCAAAAACTCTTGAAGTATTGGTAGTTCTCGAGGATTTTTGACTGACTCCATATATTCCGTGAACGATTCGCTATCCAGCTTCTGGGCTAGTAAGTGCACTAGCAGTGGATCCCAGGTGGTTATATCTACCCCTAGATTTTTAATCGCATGGAGGGTCTCCGTGGTGACGTCATGCAATTTTTTAATCATAATTAATGACTGGTGTTGTATGTTGGGAAGACTAAGTAGGGTGTTAACGTGGGATGTAAATATTAATTTTTTATTGTCAAATCGATGGTTTAGAATTTCCCAACAAACATCGTAATTATCTGAACTTATTAGAAGATGATGAATAAGACGCTCGGCTTCTCCGGTGACTTTTCCCTTCAAAAACTGCATTTTCTGGGCTTTGGATAGCGACGGATTCTTGTGGATCGTCTCGGTAAATAAATCTTTGAAAGACGTCCAATGGTAATAGCTGCCATTGAAAACTGGAATGGAAACCTCTGGAGTGGACTTCAAACGGTGTGTCATGGACCACATCTTGGTGTTAATTGTCTTCTTCAAATCATTAAACATTTTCTCATGCTTGCTAAACTCTGACTGGTACCACAAGTTTTCTTCTACTTTTTCACCTTCTATCTCCCAATGATAATTATCTATGATGGTCCAACGCGACTGAAGATTTTTCAGGGCATCCTCGAACTCCCACTTATCCTGCATCTGGTCTATATCTACGGTAGTCACGGTGCGCATGAACGCTTTAAAGTTGATGTTCTGTTTCTTTAACATTTCGTTCATCTTACTGGTTCCAGATGACGACGAGGAGTTTGTCTGCTGCCGAGGAACTGCTGCAGGATCCGATGTTGACGTGTCAGTTTCAGCCTCTGTCTGACACGATGGAGGAATAAATTTTGATGTCCCTGGTTCATCTACTGTTCTATTTCCCGGACTCACACTTTGTTGTCTCTGGCGCTCTGGTACGCTTGGCTTTAACGACGGAGATAACTTTTCTATGGTGTCTTCAATCATTTTCTTAATTGATAAATATAATTCTTCTGTGGTTTCGCTGCAACTTTTCTTGAAATATATATGATCAAACTCCGCTAATCCACGCATTTTAATGTGATTAGCCTGGTAATCTTCCCAATATTTTTCCAATATCTGTAGCTTGCACTTACAGTAATCTATGGTTTTCCTGTCCGCCCCATCTTTCTTGAAGTTGGTTGAAATTCTTTTAAATTCCTCATATATTTCAGTTTGGTTAAGAAAATAGTTTTCCATTTTGCTTGACATGGTAAAATATTAAGCAAAAAATAGACACAGAAAGATAGAGAGAAAATGGTTTGGTCTGACCTTATGTCCTTAGGTACAGCTCACTCTGGTTCAGCAACTCACTGCAATCCAATTGGTAGGCACTGGTTTTCACGAACTCCGAATTACGAATTTGTAATCACTCGCGAGACGAAGTCCTTTTCTCGAAGGACCACATGTAGCAGTTGACCCTAACGTATCAGAGACTCGCTGCTACGTGAAATGTTTATTTGGTGTAAGATGGAGCAGTAATAAAATGGTTTTAGAATGGTTAAAACTTAATGGTTTATTTAAAATGGTAAGGAATGGTAGGTACACGCCGAACGGCTGGTTATTGCGTACTAAAATACTTATTGCCTAACTATCGTCATAATGTAAAATGCTGACATGCTGACTGGATAAAATCGCTGTTCGATTACCTCGAACAGAGGTACACGTCTTGAGGAATCTCGGAAATATTTTTGTAATTTATTGAGTGTGATGGAATGTATTGAGTTATTTGTGGTACGACATAACAATCTACCTTAGCTGTATAATTATTGTTTAAGAGTGATGAAATTGATATGTCACATCTTTTTGTGATACTAGAAAGCTGCTGGTTTAGGCCTTGTACTGTAACAGAAACAGAAGAGTGTGGCAGCTGTAAAAGATTTAATAGGGATTCTGTTACGAAACTAGATGTACTGCCATTGTCAAGGAGTACACGGATTTTATGCAATTTTCCATTTATATCCGAGACATTTATTATAGCAGTTGACAAAAGCACATGATCTTGAGTGTGAAATTTTTTAGTACTGTCTGTGTGTGAGATGTAGGTAAGACAATACACTCACTAGATTTATTTTCATTGGCATTTGATTGTGGCGTTTCCAATTTGTTTTCTAAATGTAACATAGTATTATGGCGCTGAGTGCACATTTTGCATGGACCTAATTTACATTTATTCTCATTTTGGCCCTGACGCAAACAGTTTTTACATAAATTCAATTTCTGGACTAGCTCAATGCGAGATTGAGACATAGATTTAAATTTAAAGCATTGGTAAATTGCATGATTATTTTTGCAAACTGGGCATTGAAAATTAGGTGTGTGATTTACCACAAATGATTTAGATCGTATAGGCGTAATATCACTATGTCTACGTGGGTGCTTCTGATGTGCATCCTCAATGGTTACAAGTAAATGTGCCTTATTTTTTAGAAAATTATTAAATTCTTCAAATGTATGATAGTCGTTAATAGTATTACGCTGGGTTTCCTTTTCCCAGTCGCGAAGCGTGTCAATATCTAGTTTACTTGCAACTATGTGGATTATCAACATGTCCCAGTGCTCAGTGGGTAACTTAAGTGATTTTAGAGCTCTAAGATTTTTGTTGACAGTATCGGCAATGTTTCGTATGGCTGTTGATGATTCTTTAACAATAGGCTCAATATTAAACAATGCATGAATGTGGTTATTAACTAGAATTTTACGATTATTGTACCTATCACAAAGCAGGCTCCACGCAATGTCATAATTCTCTGAGGAAAATTCCAATGACTGTACAATTAAAGCTGCAGTATCCTTTAAAGACGCGCGCAAATAATGAAACTTGTGTATTTTTGGTATCGAGGTAATGGTGTGAATTAATGACATGTAAGTGTCACGATACTCTAACCAATCTTGACAACGACCAGAAAATGTAGGCAAGTGAATAATAGGTAATTTAATATTTGGCAAACCTGATTTCCCGGCATTACCACTAGAACCTGTCACCGAGCCGTCGCTGTGCATCGTCGCATCAGCGACCCTTGGACTCGACTAAGCAGCTCTTGCGCAGCCGCCATGGCCTTGAAATAATCGCCTTCGAAAGTTTCTCGCTCGTCAAGCTCGTCACCTGGAATTTCACATATGTTTTCGATATCAGTTTGAGTTCAGTCAAACTCACTATACATTTCTTGAATCTTGTCGAATCTTAACTGTGATTCATGTATTTGCAACTTATTTAGCTCTTTGTTAGGCAACAATGGCTCAATGTACCTTATAAAAATAGTAAGCTTAATGATGCTCGTGTTTTCTTTAATGTTTTTATGTCCATGGTGGAAGAGGCTTTAAGGTAAAATTGTGCAAAAATAAACTGCGAATGGAAACAAACACAAAATAAAAAATATTTCCAGCAAAAATGAAAAAGTAGCCCAAAGTTATAGAAAGTGAACCTGAGAAGAAGGAAAATGGTGAGAGTAGAAGCAGCAAAGCAAATTTTCCAGAACGTTCCGCACGGCGACACGAACACCACCTTAAGCAACGAACGCATGGCCGTTGAGTGACGTCACCGATAGTGCCTAAGTGACTCAACGCTAACTCACTGAATTCACTTTGTAAGCGACTTGATGAATATGGATAAAATGTATACCTATTGGACGAGCTCACTACACACAAATAACACTGCAAACCACTTTTCCTGGTTTTAAATCGCCGGCGTCCTTTGTTGTACACCGCACAATCTTGCGCTTATTTCAGCAAATCGCGACGTTGATCAGATTGTTTCAGCTACTCGCCACTTTCTCCAGCTTGTTTCAGCCACTAGCCACTTTCTCCAGCTTGTTTCAGCCCTTTGTGACTCCAACTCGTCGATAAATAGTCCAGCCGACCTTGCTTGACCTCCCCGCTTCAACCTCTGGTGACGCTGGCACGCCCTTTTTTTCTGCTAAGGCACACCGTTTCTGGTCTTGAGATCGAATCCGGCTCGAAATCTTGATGAAGATTCGTTCTACAGGTGGCTGAATGAAAGATCTTGATGTGCATATGTGCATGAACTCGTAATTATTGAGATAAAAAAATATAGGTACAATGAATGTATGGATGCGCTTGCGTCGTTGTCTGTGTCGTTGTGCTTATTCGAGACGACTCCCGATCGGCCGGCAGCGGTTGCGTCCCCCGCGCCTCACACCCTCGCCGCGGGTCCCGCGCCAGCTGATTTAATGCGTCAACCGTGTAGTACGCATTTTCTAACAAAACATTTTTAACTTCTTTTTTTAATTTTTGCATGGGTAGGTTTTTAACTGTTTCAGGGAGTTTGTTGAATAATTTTATGCCTAGACCCAGCACTGATCGCCTGACTCTAGTAAGTCGAAATTTAGGCATATGAAGCTTTTGTTAAGAGTGTTAAATCTGTGAATATCACTATTTTTGTTTTGCGAAAGTGTCAGCGATGTACAAGATATAAATATGAAATAAGGATGATTTTAGTTAGGAAAAATTGTATAGATAGGTTTTTATAAGATAAATTTTTCCGTAGTTAAAATCCTTTAAGATAGTTGTAAGTTATGGTATATAGTTTGTTAAGTTTTATGGAAATAAATACTTTTTTATTAGATAGGGCATTAATTAAGCTGAAATGTATAATGATCTAGGTTGTTTCATTCCCCTAATTTCTAAGTTACGTTATGGTATGTATTGTAAGAAAGAGATAGCAATATTGATTGCAAACTAAAAAGCAATACCATAACGAGAACCGCTAGATGGTTTTTTGTGAATAACTTGATAATTACTGATAATATTTTGAAAATCAGAATTATAAAGTATGTATAAACATGAAACACATGACTGAGAATTAAGAAATTGTAAATAATTGACTGCCTTCATAGTACAAACCGATGAGAACTGTAGATTTCACTAGAAAGAGATAGAAGAGAGAGCACTCATAAGACAGACAAGGAAATAGAGAAAACAGAACCGTGTGCAAAAATTTAATGGTGAGCGCAGTAAGTTTTTAATGTGTGAAATAATTCGAATATTATTATTGGATTGATTTTTGCTGAATTTTACAAACTAGACAGCCTAAAACTGTATAAATCAAGTCACGGTTTGTATGGAGGCATTCAGTTTACCTCAAGCAGTCCAGTGATAACAAGTGGTGAATAGTAGTAGTGAATAGTAATAGTGAACAGTTATAACAAGTAGTCATAGTGAACAGTCATAGTGATAATAAGTAGTTATAGTGATGTAATAAAGTGGTGAAATAAGTGAAAAGTTTAGTGATTTTATTTAAAGTAAGGAAAATCTCTGAAGGTTTATGTTTTTGTTTTCTTTTACTTTTTTGACATCATTTTTTCTATTGACTTCAAAATATGTGATTACTTGTGTGATTTTTAATGTAAATGTGCAATAAGTATAATCCACTCTGGATTATATAGACTCTTGAACACCTGAGCTAGGCCTTCTGCCTCCCTCACAAGCCTGCTGGCCCGACCCCACATATACAGTCCACTTAAGTCGTCGCTGCACGGACGACCCTGGCAGGGCTCTGAGCGCCGCCACGCTGCCGCAGCATACAGCTACGCCGCCGCTGCACTCGCTGCCGCCGCACGCTGCCACGCTTCTGCTGCACCCGCCGCCGCAGCACAAAGCTACGCTGCCGCTGCACTCGCTGCCGCCGCACGCTACCACGCTGCCGCTGCGTACACCGCCGCCTCACGCCGCCACACAACGTCACTGCCGCACGCCGCCAAGCCGTTGCCGCGCCGCCACGCAGCAGCGTCGCCGCTAGCTCGCCGCGCCGCCGCCCCGGCCGCCGTCGCACCCCGCGTCCTACCCCCTGGGTCAACTACAACACGTGCAAGCACAGAAAGTCTTTATTTATTTATTTAACTTCATTACAATAAATGTAAATGGCGGACTTAAGGCCAGGGGCCTTTTCTACTAGTCAACCAACAGGTGATGCTGAGAGAGTAATCTTTTAGGGTTAGTACCTACAACATAAACTAAAAAAAACAGAACGGGTTAACTTATTATTCAATATATCAAGTATATATGTCGCAGTTGAATGGTATAATCCGCTAATTCACTAAACCTCTAGCTGTTTGGTTATATATATATATATATATATATATATCTCTCTCTCTCTCTCTCTCTCGGATAAATCTACACAAAAATATACATAAATGTCTTTGTGTCACAGACTATTGTGTACCAAATTTTAATTTAATCGGTCCAGTGGTGGAATCCAAGATATGGCGTCTGGATTTTAGAATTTTAACTTAATTCGTTCATAACGTCCTACTGGAACATTGAAGGGGTCTGGAATTTTATATGCAGGGGTGAAGCACCCCGCGGAACTCAACACTGCAAGCAAATTTTCTTTTTCAAGCAAAAATTCTTCAGTTTACATCAACAGCTGCACGAAAAACGCCCAAAAAGCTAGTTATTCTTTTTTTTATTAATATTTAGTAGTTACTTACCTTAAAAACATACACTGAAAAGTTACAGATAATGAAAAGTAAAAGTATTAGAAATTTATACGTCTTTTTTTTATTTCATATGTTTTTTATTATTTTTATATATCCGATCAAAGACGAAATATATGTTCTGCGATTTTGGGGGAACTTTCAGCGCTACTACTGTTAAGCTCTGTGACACCTCGCTGCCAGTTTTTACGGACTTCAAGGACCTAAGATCAGACTTGCAGAGCGACGGAGACGTCGATCGAGATGTCACCAAAAGGATTAATACCGGGTGGCCTAAGTGGAAACACTTGCGATAAGCGGCTCCCATTGAAACTAAAGGGAAAGATATATAAGACAGTAATAAGACCTGCTTTGCTGTATGGAGGGGAATGTTGGGCTACGAAGAAGAAAGAAGAACATAAGTTACATGTAGCAGAAATGCGGATGGTGGATGTGTGGGGTGACGAAGAGGGATAAGATCAGGAATGAATATAATATACGATAGGAGGGAGTTAGGTGGCACCAAGGACGATTCAGCTTAGGTGGCACCGATTGTAAAGAAGTTAATAAGCCACCGTTTAACATGGTACGGTCATATCCAGAGAAGTGGGATGCCGAACATCTGGCTAACATAATGGTTAACTTAAAGGTGGATGACCACAGAGATAGAGGATGACGTAGAAAGACGTGGGGTAATGTGTTAAGCGGGACATGATGGACAGGGGGGTTAGTACAGATATAATAAATGATAGAAAACGATGGAGGGAGTTGACATTCAGAGCCGACCCCAAATAGGGAGAAGGCGAGGGAGATGATGATGATGATGATGTTTTTTGTTATTATGTTTTTTGTTAAAAAATAAGTTTCATAAAAAATGGAAATGTTACCGAAATTTAAAAGATTATCAGACTTTCTCATTATTACGACATAGATTTAAAAAAATGGAAGACGAGTGTCATAAAAAATTTATTGATTTAGCCGAAAAAAATATAAAAAAGGACCCAAAATTTTTCTGGTCTTTTGTAAAATCGAAGAACAAGAGTAACGATATTCCGGAAAAAATGATCTATAACGGTAAAATTATTTCCAATGGCAGTGAGATCTGTGATGCTCGTATTTTCATTCAGTTTTTGTGACTCCTGTGACTGACCAATCTCCTCATCAAATTACTAGTATACACGACAAAGACAGTTCAATTGTTGACATAAATTCCATTAACATTCTTAGGGAATTGCAGCAAGTAAACGTACACAAAGGTGCTGGGTCCGACGGAGTTCATCCTATATTTATCTCTAAATGTGCCTCGGAACTGGCCATACCACTTACAATGATTTACTGTGCCTCTATAAACTCTGGTATTTTTCCAAGTGTATGGAAAAAGTGTTTGGTAACACCTATCCCTAAGAACAAGAACACTGATCTGATTACTGAGTTCAGACCAATTTCTAAGTCGTGTATATTAGGGAAGATTTTAGATAAAATAGTAACAGCTAATATTTGGGATTGTGTTCGGAACCACATATCCGAGCAACAGCATGGTTTTTTTAAACGTCGTAGTGTGGATACTAACATGGTTTTATTCACAGACTTTCTGGCACAGTGTATGGAGGAAAACCTGCAGGTGGATGTCATGTGCGCCGACTTCTCAAAAGCATTTGATAAACTCAATCATAATTTGCTCATCCAGAGGTTAGAGGCGGTCGGCGTTCATGGCAGCCTTCTCAGGTGGGTGCAGTCTTATATCACAAACCGGAGTCAAGCTGTTTGCATTAAAGGTTACACTTCTAACTTCTTACCGGTACCATCTGAAGTGCCACAAGGTTCGCATATTGGGCCATTGCTCTTCTCCCTTTATATTAATGATATGGGACAGGTATTTAAGCACAGTCATCATTTACAATATGCTGATGATACAAAGATATTTAGAGTAATAAGAAATACTGACGACTGTGAAAAATTACAAGAAGATTTGCATGCATTGTGTGAATATTGTTCTAATAATCAATTATTTTTAAATAGTGATAAATGTTATACTGGGTGGCGCAAAAGTAAAGACCCTATTTGGTTCAGCTATAACATTTTTTCTAAATTAGAAAACTAGATTTAGGTTTTTTTAAATGTATATTTGTGCCATTAAATTTCGTACCATTAGGATTTAAAGATGATGTCTTTTAAATGGTGACCTCCAGAGTTGATACACATTTGAGCCCTATTTATGACATTTTGCATAACTTGCCGTAACACTTCCTGCGATATGTTCGTTATTTCTTGACGAATGTTTTCTTTTAGAGCTGCGAGAGTCTGTGGCTTGTTCACATACACCCGAGATTTCAAAAAACCCCAAAGAAAGAAGTCTGGACTGGTCAGATCGGGTGATCTTGCAGGCCAAGGCAAATCGCCAAAACGAGAGATAACTCGGCCTGGAAAAGCGTCCCTCACTAAGTCCATAGTGTCGCGCGCTGTGTGTGCCGTAGCGCCGTCTTGTTGAAACCAGATGTGCTCCAGCCCCAATTCGTCTAAACTGGGTATCAAAAACTCTCGTAACATGGTTCTGTAGCGTTCTCCAGTGACAGTTATCGCATTGCCTCCAGCGTCTTCGAAAAAATAGGGTCCGATCACTCTGTCAACACAGATGCCACACCATACAGTAACTTTTAGTGGGTGTAGAGGTGTTTCTTGAATAATGCGCGGATTATCAGTGCCCCAGAACCGAGTATTCTGCTTATTGACATGCCCTGAGAGATGGAAATGCGCTTCGTCACTCATAACCAATTTTGAAGGAAAATCATCCTCTTCAAGGTTGAGGTTTATGACGCGCTGGCAGTAATCTAGACGAGCTCGGTGGTCAGCAGGCAGCAGCTGATGAGTCATTTGAGTTTTATACGGGAACATCTTTAAGTCTTTCACCAAAATACGCTGCAGGGTCCGTCTGGAAATGCCCAATTGCGTGGCACGTCGCCTCGTTGATGTTTCTGGACACTCTTCCACATCTTCGCGCACAGCATCGATATTTTCAGCTGAACGGCCTGTTCTTGGTCTCCCAGACTTAGGTCTATCCAATGTTGAGCCAGTTGCTTCAAGGCGTGTGGCAAAGCGTCGAATTGTGCGACCAATCGGTGCCGGACGGTGGTGAAATCGTCGACGAAATTCACGTTGTGTTCTTATCACTGATGAATTATTCCGTAAGAACATTGACACAATTATTCCACGTTCTTGGGGAGTAAAACGGTCCATGTTTATTTTCAGTGTATTTTACATTTGTTCACTACACAATTTTCAACAACAGAATGACAGAAAATGTCATATAAAAAAAATAAAAGTATTTTCTTTAGTGCCAGTACTTTTGCGCCACCCAGTATAATGACTTATACACGAAAAAAAAAGGTTATAAATTTTGACTATAATGTAAATGGCAAAAATGTACAAAGAGTAACCAGCGTTAGAGATCTAGGCATAATGATGGATTCTCAGTTGTCTTTTAAACTACACTATGAACACATACTAAATACAGCATTTCGTCGACTTGGGTTTATACTAATAATTAGTAAAGAATTTAATAACACTACTACACTTAAAATTTTATATTTTTCATTTGTAAGATCTATTTTAGATTACTGTTCTATGGTTTGGAACCCTTGTTTTCAGGTGGATGTAGATAGAATAGAAAGAGTTCAAAAGAAATTTATAAAAAATCTTAATTACAGAAACAACTGTCCATCTGAATCATACGATGAGTCATTAAACAGGTACGGACTGTTGTCGCTCTGCAATAGACGTAAAATGATTGATATATCATTCCTCTACAAAATCGTTAACAACTTAATAGACTCCTCCACACTGCTTAGAAAGATTAACTTCGTAGCTCATGTTCGTCTGCCGGTACGCCCCTCACGTCTACATACACTTTCAGTTTTCGTTCCTCCGAATCTAAGTAAAATATATACAGCCAATTCCTTCATATATCGTTCCACCAATGAATACAACAAAAATTTTAATGAATTAGATATTTTTAATTTGTCTTTAAATGCTTTGAAAAATAAATTAAAACTAAAACTTGGCCCCTAGGCTAAAATTAAGTACTTATAGTCTTTGTAGAAATATTTCAATAAGTTTTGATTGTACAGGGTGTCTCAGAACGATCCAACTATTACAATGCTATATAGTTAAAATAAAAACTTTTTGTAACTAATATTTATTAATACCATCAAACAGAAAAATAATGAAATTTTACTTTTTAAAAATGACATTGTTCAAATGGCGTCCGTTTAGTTGTCGGCATTCCTCGAATCTTTCACGAACATTACGGAAGATTTTTCTTAGAAGTTGTCGAGAAATCAAGCTTATCTTTTCTTCGATATTTCTTTTTAAATGTGCCAAATTTCGTGGATTGTCCTCGTAGACAACGCTCTTAAGATAACCCCATAAAAAAAATCTGGTGGGGTCAGATCGGGGCTTCGAGGCGGCCACTCAATGTCACCCCTCCGTGAAATGACCTTTTCAGGGAAGATTTCGTGTAATGCTGCTAGTGAATTGTTAGTGGTATGTGCCGTCGCTCCATCTTGCTGGAAACATGTCAACTGATTGTAATGTTCACATTCTTGCAGTCGAGGAGCAAGAAAATTGCGTATCATGTCGATATAGCGTGGTGAATTTACTGTGACTGCTCTGCCTCTGTAGTCCTCAAAAAAATAAGGCCCAATGATGCAGTTTGCTGACATAGCGACCCACACGGTTACTTTGGGGCTATGCAACGGGCGTTGATGCAACATCATTGGGTTAGATTCTCCCCAAAAGCGACAATTCTGGCGGTTTACATAACCATCCAGGTGGAAATGCGCTTCGTCACTAAAGAAAATGTTGTCAAAATTGTTAAATCTCTCCAACATTACATTCACATAATTGAGTCTTGTAACGAAATCGTTTTCATTCAGAGCTTGCACAATTTGAATTTTGTATGCCTTAAGATGCAAATCAGATCGCATGATGCGGTGAATCGTTGCTCTAGATAGTCCTAATTGTGACTCGCGCTTCCTGACGCTGACCCGAGGCTGTTGCCTTACTGAATTTGCAACTAACTCTATGTTTTCCGGTGTTCTTGCAGTTCGTGGACGGCCATGGTGGGTGTCGCCAATAGTGTTTCCGGTAGTGTTAAAAGTCTGGATCCAAGCGAGTATTGTTGCATTGCTTGGTGCTTCCCCAATATTCCGCAATCCATAATGAAGTCGGAATAACCGTCGAACACGAATCAGAGATCGATTGTTTTCATAATAAGCACGAACACAAAACGAACGATGTTCTCCCGCGTAAATCATGGCGGCAATTAAAAATTTAAGAACGGATCAGGCACAGGACACTCACTACATACAGCCAATTCGCTTAATTTGCGTTTCGTTCACTCTCGAAATAGTCGGATCGTTCTGAGACACCCTGTATATTTACTAATTTACTTGCTTTCTTCTTTTTTCCTCTCTTTTACGGAAGAGAACATATTTTTTTTTCTCCTCTCACCTGAGTAACTTACCCACAAATTGTACCAGAGTTTATTATTGTTACAAACTGTACTTATCCAAATAATTATTAGCTCAATAATTGTTTTTTTGTTATGTTTTCTATTTTGTGAGTAAATCGCATCTGTTCATTCGCGTCTGTTACAGTAGATTATTTTTAAAGTATGTTATTGTTAAAATATTTACTTTACTGGCACTGTTTAGGTCTATAATATAAACTTTTCTTATACATAATGTTATATATCTGTACATGACTGTTTGTTGCTATGAATAAATTAAAAAAAAAAAAAAAAAAATATTATTGTTGGTACGCTTTTCAGCCACGGGCTCATCGGGACCCGGGCCTTGGAACTGCCAAGCCAACATGAAGAGGTTTTGGTATCAGGGCCGTAGAATTGTACATGTCAGTGCCCCGGCCGCAGCACTAGTATAGATTGAGCTCTGACCTACGCCTGATCTTGCAGGTGGTGGTGCAGAAGCAGCGGCGCGGGCGCGGCGCGCGCCTGCCCGCCGCCTCCAGTCCCGCAGGCGCGCCACGCACGCATACGCCTGGGCACGTAAGTTATCCATATGTCTTGGCATTTTCATGATGTGTCCGTCCGTCCATTTCATGATATGGTTGTATTGTATATATGGAAAATATCCTCTGGCCACATCATGATGTGGGTCTGCCCAGATCAATGAATAATCAGCGTTCGACATATGAAAATCTAAACGCACGCTAAAACACTAAACGCTACTTCACAATATAGTCAAACATTAGGTTAGTGTCTATCGTAAAATAGTTACATTATCCACCGTCAGAGGCACTGAATATATGGTTTTATTTTTGTGATGCATCAGGTACTCGTAAGTACAAAAAGATGTGCAGGCTTAAAAAAATAAATTACTTTGTATTTTTTTATTTAATTTATTGCACTTAAAAAGTATAATGTACAATAGGTATAACGCTTGTCTACCAGAAAAAACTTTTGGGACTATTATGAGAAGGCGATAAATGGGGTGCAAGCGTATACAAAACGGAAAAAAAATACATGCGTATATTTTACTCACTACTAAGATACTTAGGTACATAAACTACGCCTTCATAAAAAAATAAAAAACAATAAGTCATAAAATGAATTAAATATAGGTATAAAATACTTTATACCTCCAAATAGGTATATACTTACATTAATATTCTAAAATAAATAAACATATGTCGCAGTTGAATGGTATAATCCGCTAATTCACTAAACCTCTAGCTGTTTGGCATTACAGCTCGGTTTTGTAAAACAGCGAACCCTAATACGCGGAATGGAATTAACGACTTGTATTCATCCATGCGGCTAGAGAAGTTGTTGAACATTCTATCTAAAGAAATTATATACAATTTAGAATGCCTAAGAAGTGTCAATGGCGAGCGAGCGTAGCGAGCGTGCCGCGGCAGCGGTTAGCGAGTGCTAGAAAAGTTCTATCTATTTTACTAGGTTAGGGCAAACCTATAGCAATAAAAATCGTGAATAGTTTTCTGGGAAATGAAATTCGATGTCATATAAATCTTATCATACATGTGTCGCAGTTGGATTGTTTAACGGTTTCGTCAAACAGCGGATTACCGCGACTATTTCACAAAACTGTTAGCCGTTTGGAAACATGATTAGCGGTTTCAATGAACGTAACACGTTGCGCAATCTTAGACAATCCAGCTGAACGATATTCGGCTCTTTAACAAAACCGAGCTGTAATGCCAAACAACTAGAGGTTTCGTGTATTAGCGGTTTATACCATCCAACTGCGACACATACATAGGGTTACCTACCTATCTTAAACACGAACTTTATAAATACAAATTTCATTTGTGCGAAATCGTTCCGAAATTTTTTTATTTTCCATAGTTTTATTACACCAAAATTTCAATCGATAACTTATCGAAATACCGATATTCGATTGTAATTTTTTTCAAAATCTATGTTTTGAAATCGGGTGTACTTTCTTATACAGACAAAAGTTTAACAGATTTTCGTTATTTAGACATTTTTTTCATGATTATCATGTCATAGAATAATCAATATGTAGGTTACTCAATATAAAGAATTTTTAATAATAGATTTTCGTTGCACAGAAAATCAATAATTAGAATGTTTGTTATGAATAATATGAAATCATAGAATTTTATTACAAATAACATTTACTTTTGCGATGTTTCTAATATCAGAATATCAAATTAAATATTATTATTTTTAATAAGTTTAGTTAATATAATATTTGTAACCTATAAGTTTGCCCTATTCTAGTAAAATGGATAAAAATTTCCCAGCACGTTGTTTGTCACAGTTGGTCACAGTTCTAACCTAACCTAACCTAACCTATAAGTTTGCCCTATTCTAGTAAAATGGGTAAAACTTGCCCAGCACTCGCCGGCCGCTGCCGCGGCACTTTATTTCTAATATAACCTAACTTATAAGTTTGCCCTATTCTAGTAACATGGATAAAACTTGCACAGCAAGTCGCAGTTCTAACCTAACCTAACCTATAAGTTTGCCCTATTCTAGTAAAATGGATAAAACTTGCCCAGCAAGTCGCAGTTCTAACCTAACCTATAAGTTTGCCCTAACCTATATTGTGGTAGCCATTTATAATGTATTCTAACTTATTATATGGTATTTAATTTGATTGAACAATGTTTTCACTTAATACTTCGTTAAATAAAAATTTTCTGAAAAATAAAATTCCATGAAAGATTATACCGAACAAACAATATTCTTTAAAGAAATATTCTACTGTTTGATTAGTTTGTTAAATGAAAATATGAGATTCTAAAATTCATTGAACTGTGTTTCTATAAATTGTGTTTCATTCAAGTAAATAGTCTTTGAAACAATAATATTTGAAATAAAAATATAAGAATTAAATATTCTATGAAAAAATTTCTGTGAATCGAAATTCTTTGAAATTTCAGTCTGTGAAACAAGGGGCATCCTTTGAAATCCTACTCAACTTTTGACCGAAGCTATTTATGATATATATGTATATCATATCACATATGATTTTGTTTTTAGAAATATGTTTCTAATATTGTCAAAAGATAACATTTTAATTGACATCTTATTGAAATCTATCAACTTTATTCTACCATATAATAAAATAAGTTATAGCAATTATCTTTTTTTTTACAAAGCTACTACTATAATCCCAATAACCAACCCAATAATGTATTAACAATTCAAAGCTAGCATTATACAAACTTGCAGCATTTAAGCAAGCATGCAGCATGCAAGCAAGCAAACAGCGTGCAGGCAAGCATGCAAGCTAGCATGCAGCATGTAAGCAAGCATGCAGCAAGCAAGCAAGCAAGCAATGCAAGCACACAAGCAGCATGCAGGCAAGCAAGCAACATGATGGGAATCAAGCAGCATGCAGGCAAGCATGCAGCATGCAAGCAAGCAAGCAACATGATGGGAATCAAGCAGCATGCAGGCAAGCATGCAGCATGTGAGCAAGCAAGCAACATGATGGGAATCAAGCAGCATGCAGGCAGGCATGCAGCATGCAAACAAGCAAGCAACATGGGGTGGGGCAGACAAGACTATGTGGAGTCGGTTTTGCAGCGATTCGATTCTGTCACTGAATTTTGTACCACAACATATTGACTTTTTAAGACAAAATTTAATTCAATTTACGGTTAAAATGCTATTTTTATAAAAATAACTTTAACAACATGTTCTCTTTTTTTTTTGGCTACCTATAACATTCATTATGAAAAGAAATATTTATGGAATACGAAATAGTAGCTAAGTACGATCGATTCGATCTTTAGTACCTACTTCTAGAAATTAAAATTATTTTAAACAAAACATCTGTCAAAAGAAAAAAAATGCTTTAGATATTCGGCTAACTGTTTTTCTGGAAAATTAAACATAAAAAAGTTTATGGACAAACAAAATGATGTAAAAAAATCTATCTAGAATTTAAAACTGCGACATACCGTTTTCGAACATCTAAAATTCGAACAGAACAATTTCGAAAGTATGATAGGTTACCGGTGTGAAGGAATCGAAAGAGTTGCAATACAATACAATACAAATACTCTTTATGGCACCATAAACAAAGGAAATACAATACAAAAGGCGACAAGTGATTTTACCTTTGACGTGAATGCTCTAAATAAGCACTTCTGTACTTCCCAACCCAATCTAACTCCTGGTATGAAACAAGCAATGTTAGCTGACCTCTTATTTAAACCGGTTTCTGAGTCCCCTTTGTTTAATATCCCTAACATTTCAAGTGATGAAGTAGTCAATATCATTAAGTCAATTAAATCTAAAGCGGTAGGCAATGATAATATCTCTTTGGATATGATCAAGCCAATAGCTAGTCTTTTATCCCCTACCATTGCAAACATATTAAACTGCTCACTTTCTTCTGGTATCTTCCCTTCTGCCTGGAAATACGGCCATATTATTCCTCTGCCCAAAAAACCTAATCCTTCTGATCCTTCCCATTTTCGTCCTATATCTATCCTATCTATTCTTTCCAAGATTCTCGAGCATCATGCCCAAAGACATCTTTCAGCGCATTTAAACCGCTTTAACTTACTTAATCGTTTTCAGTCTGCATTCAGAACAGGTACTTCTCAGCACTTCTCAAAATTACCGATGACATCCGCGCCAACATAGAAAATAAAATGCTAACAGTACTTGTTTTGTTGGACTTCTCAAATGCGTTTAATACGGTAGATTTTGATATTTTGATGGGAATAATGCGATCCCTCAATTTCTCGCCCATTACTCTTTCATGGTTTTATTCATACCTTACGGGACGTTTTCAACTGGTCAAAATCGACGATCGCCGTTCTGACTGGTGCGAAGTTAAGTTCGGTGTTCCGCAGGGTAAAATATTATCCCCAATTCTCTTCTCTTTGTTCATAGATAGTATTACTGCGTCTCTCTCCTCGTCCTTTCATCTTTATGCTGATGATTTGCAGATATATGCGGCTGCCCCTCTCCAAAATTTATCTCATGCTATTAGTGCAATAAATTCCGACCTCGCTAGTATAGCTGGTCCCGTCAGTTTGGGCTTACAGTCAATGCTGCGAAATTCCAAGCCATTGTGATAGGTAGTTCCCATTTTATTTCAAAATTAATTGAAGTTGATATTCCAGATTTGGTGCTTGAAAATAGTATTATTCCTTTCTCATCTAAAGTCACTAATTTGGGTATCATCTTCAATCAGACATTATCTTGGACTCCTCAAGTGAATGAAGTCAGTCGTAAAGTGTTTGTCTCCCTACATTCCTTGAGACGTAGGTATGCAATACTTCCTTCCATCTAGAACAAAAGTACTCTTGGCCCAATCCCTTCTTGTCCCTCTACTTGATTATGCAGATGTTGCTTATTTAGATGTCAACCAGTGTTTACTTGACAGACTTGAACGGTTGCAAAATCAGTGCATTAGATTTATTTTCGGATTGCGTAAATTTGATCATGTGTCTGAATTTCGCTCTCAGTTTAAATGGCTCCCTATAAGACTTCGTAGGAACACCCATATTCTTTCTCTACTTTTTAATGTCCTTTTTAAACCCCAATCCCCAAGTTACCTTTCCGAGAAATTTGCATTCAGAGAGATTGACAGTCGCTTGCGTTCTAGTGGTATCCCTCAGCTGCTAATTCCTGCTCATGTCTCGCAGTCATACGGAAACTCATTTTCAGTTCTGGCTGCCCGGTTATGGAATGCGCTTCCTGTGGACTTAAAAAATGCACCCTCTCTCGATTCCTTCAAAGCCAGACTCAGAAGATATTACGAAGGTTCCTCAGACATTTTGAGCTAATAATATTGTAGTGTATGTATTTTATTTATTTAAGTTGGTAATATTTATAGATACTTTATCTTCTTATGTATTCGTAGATATATATTATATTATTTATTTCAGATTTAAAACTTTAAATGTATTTTATTGCGATTGTACGTTGACTTTTGCCCGTTCTGTCCATTGATTGTATTCTTTCGCTGATACTTGGTTGACTGGAAGAGATCCCACTATGGGATAAGTCCACCATTGTACAAAATATTTTGGTCTATTATTACTTAACTATTTAACTGTAACTATTTCTTGTACAATAAAGATATAAAACAACAACAACAACAACAGTAAAAAAAAATAGTACAAAGGCGGACTTATCGCATAGGTAGCAATCTCTTTCAGTCAACCTTTGGGTAAAGAGAGAAGTGAATTTCGAGAGAGGCGATGCAGTAAGTTAATTTATCAAAAGAGCACAGAACCTTATCATGAGTAGAGCATAATAGCTCTGTTGGGACGTTAAGTAGTTCGGAGTAAACAGATTATAAAATAAACCATGTAGCTGACACAATATGTTAAGGTTTCTGCGCTGCGGATAGTTAGCCAATTAAGCTCCGAACGATAAGCAGAAATAACGTCATATTTGCGTAGACAAAAAAATAACCTCATACAATGATTAACAAGACGGTCTAATTTATTAATATGGGCTTCAGTTATGTCCAGATAACACACATCAGCCTAATCGATGATTGACAGACAAATTCTCCTTCCGGCAGATTGACCCAAGATTGCGTGCTAGTGATGTACCGACTTTGCAGATACCATGTCATTCTTCTGAAAAGTATTCCAAGTCGTTTTCGGTTCTTGCCGCTCGGCTGTGGAATGCTCTTCCTGTTGACATAAAAATGGCTTCCTCTTTTGGGTCTTTTAAAAACCGACTGAGAAAATACTATAAGCATTCAGTTGATTCATTAAGCGAATAAGTGTTTATATTTAGTATATTATATATTTATTTTATACATATGCTTATATATATGTATGTACGTGGGCGCACTATAAGTTTCCGGAATGAATATGAAAAAATACTATTAAAGGTACAAAATTAATTTATTGTTTTTCAAAATATCTCCCTTGGCGTCTATGCACTTTTTCATTCGATGAAACCAGTTTTGAAAACTTTTGTGCCACTCCTCGGTGGTGACCTCTGAAACGTGTTTTTCATACTCCTCGACAGCCTCTTCTGGTGATGAAAATCGTTGACCGCGTAATTGGTTCTTAATTTTTGGGAACAGATAAAAGTCACAAGGTGCCAGGTCGGGACTGTATGCAGGATGACTCATGAGTTCTACATTTTTCGCCTTCAAAAAGTCGTTTGTCTGTCTGGCCGTGTGAGAACTAGCATTGTCGTGGTGCAGGATGATACGGCGTTTACGGTTATTTTTACGGAGTTCGTCAATAACTTCCGGCAAACAAATGGTCGTGTACCAGTCACTATTCACTGTACGACGATTCTCTAAAGCAACAGTAGCCACGTGTCCAGTTTTATTAAAAAAAGAAGCAAGCATCCGCTTAAATGCACTTTTCACGCGCGCCACTTTGGTTGGTTTCGGCTCATCTTGAAAGACCCATACGCTCGATTGCTGCTTTGTTTTGGGATCGTAGCAATAAATCCATGTTTCGTCACCTGTTACTATGTCCCACACCAAATTTGACGCACCTTCGTTGAATCTGGTAAGCATGGCACTGCACCAAGTGACGCGGTCCGTTTTTTGAGCCTCGGTCAAGTTGTGTGGGATCCACCGCGAGCACAGCTTTCTCATACCCAAATGTTTGTGTAGGATTAATTGTATTTGACTCATGCCTATTTCTAAGGATGCGCGAATTTCATGGTAGGTCACATGCCTGTCTGTTTCAATCATACGGCGCACAGCATTGATGTTTTTGTTGGTAACAGCGGTGGACGGCCGACCATCGCGAGATTCGTCACTGAGATTGATACGACCACGCTTGAATTCTGCAAACCAGCTATAAACAGTTGTCTTGCATGGTGCTTCATTGCCAAAAGCTGTTTCAAGCCGAGCGATGCTCTGTTGAGCTGTCAAATTACACTTAAAATCGTAGAAAATCATACTACGAAAATTTTCCCGAGTTAAATCCATGTTGATGCAGACACACAATTTTTTAAATGGCGCCATAAGGTAAAAACAGAAGACAGTCAGATGAAACAAACTGCATTCTACAGCCAAAGAGTTCTATTTTCAAATGTTGCAATAAATTTTTAAATATTGTTTATGTAAGTGGCCAGTTCCGGAAACTTACAGTGCGCCCTATGTATATGTATTATATAAAAATATTTATTTATTTATAAATATGTCATATCTTTTTTATTTGTTTTTATGTATTTTTAGTATTTTAGATTTTATGATTTTAAGTTAGTATTAGGATTTTCAAAATTTCTTTGTATTTATATTGACACTCCACCCATTCGAAAAATATGTAACCTTTGAAGACTGGGTTGACTGGAAGAGATTCTTGGAATAAGTCCGCCTTTGTACAAGTTATTTCTTTTTCCCTTTGTATTAAATAATGTATATTTAAATGTAATTTTTGTGCAATAAAGAAATTAAACAAACAAACAGAATTAGAAATTGGACCAGCATTAATTTGGTTTTGAAGGGGACATTTTTAAGGAGATTTAAGTAATGCAGGCAAAAACTTTTCGACTTACCTGTATATGTGAATTCCAATTAGGTTTGTCATCTATAAAGAGACCTTACACTGAGTTTAAAAAGAGTACACATTCACCATTATATATTATGTGCGTCATAGAGTTGAAGTCTATCTCAGGTATCTGTCTAGAACACTTTACATCTGACCAATCTTTTATGTGGTTAAGATTTTTATTTAGAAAAGCCATGGTATCGTTTATGTGCTCAACATCAGATTGTACGTAAAGCTGCAAGTCATCAGCATATAAATGGTAGGAACAGCTAAGAAGACTGAAAAGAGTGTTAATAAATATTGAAAATAAAATAGGAGAAAGAATGCCGCCTTGTGGGACACCTTAATTGAATCAAACTTTGTCGTTTAAGCACTGGTATGATACTCCATTGATTCAGAGTAACATATATACCTACTACTACTACAAACGAAACAATTTATCTGTACACACGTCGATGTGTGAGTTTTATACTTAGGGTCGCACCGCAGAATTATTTTAATACTTACCTACTAACGAGTTCGACATATTTACGATTATATTTTTCCATACCGGAAGATTTGCGAACACTATGACGTAAAAAATATTTTGTTTTATATGTATTAAATGTTACAGAAAAGTCGGAAACAGCTACGTAATATCACTTCACAAATATTTTTCATTATGTCCATTGTCCATTTCACCTATAGTTCACTTTAGTTAGTTAGTTAGTTAGTTAAGATCTTTATTGCACCAAAACATAATGATACAGAATAATAGATTAAAGAAAACAGATGTCAAAAGGCGGCCTTATCGCAGCTGCAATCTCTTCCAGGCAACCGAGGTACTTGGGAGATGTTTAACGAAAACAGGTGAGGTGCGAAGTTATATGCAAGAAGAAAAAAGTGTAATTAATAAAGATACATACAATGCATACATACAAATATAAAATATATACATAAATACATACATACCTATATCAATATGTACACAAAAAAGAAAATCCGAACAAGGTAAGTGTGGAAATAAAGAAAGTCATATTATAATAAGGATAGAAAGTGCGACTTCACTTGAGATTTAAAGCTGGCTAGCGTTTCAGCACGCCGGATGGACGGTGGTAGTGCATTCCAGAGTCGAACTGCCTTGACCGTGAATGATTTTCCATAAAATTCAGTGGAGTGTGTAGGCATTTTTAAAAGTAGATTTTCAGCACTACGTAAGTTGTGACCTTGCGACACTGCATCACGGAAAAAAACGAAGCGTTCTCTTAAATACCTAGGAGATTTGGGATTAAAGAGTATGGTATATAACTGGGAAAGGGTATGCCAATCTCGGCGAAGTCTGATAGGTAACCACTTGAGTTCAGAGCGGAATTGAGACACATGGTCGTACTTACGAATTCCGTAGATGAACTTAATGCACATATTTTGGAGACGCTCAAGTTTGTCAAGTTGCTCCTCTGTGATATTAAGGTAACATGTATCGGCATAATCAAGGAAAGGAAGAAGAAGGGAGTTTACAAGCATAGTTTTGGTGCGCATTGGCAGAAATTTTCTAAGCCTCTTAAATGAACTAATAGCACAGAAAAATTTTCTACTGACTTCAGCTAATTGCGGTGCCCAATTTAGTTTATTATCCATCATAAGTCCCAAATTTTTAACTTTCTTACTCAGGCTTATAACCACACCATTAAAAACTTTACTGATTATTATTGAGTCATTTATAACGTAACGCACTAATTTCACTAATTCACTATTGTAATATAGTAATTTGCATATTCAGCGCAAAAATATACGGTAATAATATGAATAAATTCAATAAAAATAAACAAATGTTTATCACGCTTACACACAGCATGTCAAGTTGTCATTGTCAACAATGGCATTTAGCACTATAACCCGCAGAAATCTAGTTGGCATCTGCGTGTATGTGATTACCTGTGAGCGAGGAGCCTATGTAACATTACCGGATTGCTTATTAGCAATCCGGTAATGTTACAATCTCGCTCTTGTGTATCTCCCGCCAATGCGAGAGAGCGAGAAAGGTATATATATCAAGATGGTTGCTGGGTTATAACGTGAAATTATATTGTTGCTTTGCTTACCTGTTTTCATCATTTGGAAATGTATGAAATATACGTTCTTTAGAGTATTGGGTAGATAAACAATTATTATACGCGCACCTTCTCACCATGATGGTTACTATTGGTTGACAGTTCTCAAGACAACACACGTCGCGTATTGCGTGCGGCTAGTAATTAAACCCTGGTTTGGAGCTGTCAAAGCTCACAAAGTGCGGGGGAGAGGTGCGGGGACGCCAATTTGCGGGAGACGCTGTGAGATACCATTCTGTTTGACTCTTATGTATTCTGTGTCAATGGAGAGTCATACCAGTGCTTTGGGGCTAGCTTAATCAGTGTGATTTGTCCCTATATATTTTTTGAATACTTTCCGTTTTAGTATACTTACTTCTGAGGTGATTTAGAGGCAACATCGCAATTTTTTTGTATAAAAAAAATTTTAAGCAATCTTGTTTTCGAAACATATTTTTGCTTAGATATTATGTATAGAGTTAGTCCTGAACTTTGCTGTTTTTTTTATTTCAAAGTAAGTATTTCGTTAATATTGATAATATTTAAGATCTTTCTAAGAACTTTAGGGTAGTACGGGCTCTTAAACGATATAGGTAGTCAGTTTAAATAAATAAAAATCATTTATTTCAACCATCAAAAGGGTCACATAATATTATTACATTTTAAGTATTAGTAACAGAGATACAGACCTTAAGACAAGTGTTAGTATACTATACCTAAAGGGATTCATAGTTCCTTGTTTTTCAGTATTCTTGGAAATAAGACCAGAAGTGATTTTTTTTAAAAAGATTTAATTACAACTGCCTTAAGAAATATTAACTCAAAAATAGAATTTTTACACAACCATTTAATTCACATCATTCAGCACAAAAATATCACAAACTAACTAATTAATCACAAAATGAACATAACAACACTATGATCTAACAAATACGACAAACACTAAAACAGTTAACCAAACCGGCAGAGTAACGACCTAGTCACACGAAAGATGAAGCGAGAATGTGTCGGCACTGGAGCGGCATCGCCTTTTTATAGGCTTTCCCCTCCACCATTACTCTTCTCGCCAACAATATATGAATCATTGAGCAGTGATTCACATACTGAAAATCAAGCCTATTTGCAAACGTTTTTAGGATGCTGTTGGCACTGGATCGGAGCCTGCCAGCCAGGGATGTGCACCGCTTGCGCATGGTTGCATAGAAGCAGTCCACACGCGCCACGGCAAACATCCCTGACGCGCTGCAACGTCGAGACAGCCCCATCAGCACCCTAAAAGCGTCATTGTACTGTACCCGCAGAGCACTAAACTGCTTTTGTGTGTAGTGTATCCATAGGCTGCTTGTATAGAAGGATGTACAGTAGGCACGGAACAAGGTTATCTTAACTTGTCTTGTGCAGTGAGCAAACCTACGAGCTATTATGTTAGCACGCACAGATAGTGCCCTGCGTTCTCTTTCGATGTCTACATTGTCTCTCAGGTCAGAAGTTACCCAATGCCCCAGATATTTAAATTTATATACTCTTCGCAATGGTATACCATTTAATTTTATGGGTGGAACTGTATCAGGACATTTTGTTCCCGACTGAAAGACCATGTATTCATTTTTTTACACATTATATTTAAGGTGAAGGGATAAGCAAATGGCCTTGAAGTGTGAAATAAATTGTTAACTTGTAAATATGGTGATATATATATATACATATTTCCATATTGCTCTTCGTCATGCACTAGATAGCCCTTTAAATTATTTTATGAACCACCGTTGAAAGTATTTACATTAGTCCGTCTAGCTTTAAAACTTGCCTCCGCTAAAAGTGGCCACGGCAAGTTTTAAAGCTAGACGGATCACCAATAATAGTTTCAACGGCAGTTCATAAAATAATTTAAAAGGATATCTAGTGCATGACGAAGAGCAATATGGAAATTATCACCATATTTACGAGTTAACAATTTATTTCACACTTCAAGGCCATTTGCTTACCCCTTCACCTTAAGGCCACGTTTGACAGCATATCTCTCACATATATCCAACAATCTTTCGAGGCCACAGACAGAGGCGCCCAGAAGTACCATATCGTCTGCGAAGCTTATGTTATTAAGACACACATCATCAATGTGACATCCAACATGAGTACTACTAAGTTCCCCTATCAGTGTGTTAACATATAGGTTGAATAGTCTAGGTGAAGACACCCCTCCCTGCCTTACACCACACTCCAGCCTATATGGTTCAGAACAGGCGTTTGACCACTTACCAACATTGACCTGGTTAAGGTACCAGTATTTAAGGATGTTAACTAGTTCAGGAGGAGCCTTGATATTCTCCAGTTCCTGCCACAAGATGTCATAACCCACCAGGTCAAATGCGCTAGTTAGATCTAAAAAGCAGCCATATACAGGGGTATTGCGGTATGTGTAGTACTTGACAGTCTGCTTTAGACACAAAATTGCTGTCTCAGTGGATAACCCGGGTCTAAACCCAAATTGATTATCAAACAACTTTATATAGCTATCCAGTTGTATGTTAAGCAAACTGTCAAGCACTTTTGACACCACTGTAGCGAGAGAGATAGGTCTGTAATTCTTTTTATTACTTATATCGCCTGTTTTGTTTTTCACAATTGGCACCACCACAGTTTTCATCATTTCAGGAGGCATGTAAGAATGTTCCATACACAAGGTGAAAAGCAAAGCAAGAACCCTTAAGCTGACCATATCATAAAATACAACCGATAATTTTTGAGATCCCACGGCAGATACACAGGATGAAACAAATTGAATATTGACAATAAATTGCCAATTTTGAAAAAAATATTTATGAAATGTGTTCAGGGCAGGGTACGTGGATCTATGTATGTATGTAAATTTCTTTATTTCGCCATTAACTTCGAAATGCCGAACAAATTTGGATATATAAGTATCGATAAATTAATCCTTACATCATCCATATGTTATACCCTAAATATAGGAGTATGCTAACAATTTAATTTATTTGAGGCGTAAATAGTAAAATTCATCTGCTCAGCTTCGTAGAAGGGAGGCGGAGGAGGACGAGGAGGGCGCGGGCGAGCGCGGCGGCTTGCTACTGCTGCGCGCGCGGCCGCCGCTACTGCTGCTGCCGCAGCTCGTCGCCGCGCCGCCGCTGCCCGCGACCCACAATCACGACGCGCACGAGTTAGTATCACGGTTTATTCTTATTCCGGTATTTATTGTAAACTGACACAACGATCTGAGTAGTTTAAAGGCACAGTCTTTGAATCATCTTTGAATCGTGCTTTCGGCCACCGTTTTACTGTTACTTACTTGATAAAAACGATGCTTCGTTACTTTTTTGTATTAGACATATTCGAAATGAGTTCCAGCGCAGTGAAGAGCGTCCTAGCGGCGCGGGCGGTGGCGATGCCCTGAGCCCTCGCACTGGACTGCGGGACCAAAAACAGTGCAAACCATCGTGGAGAATATTCAACCTCAATGGAGAACATTTAGACACGTCGGACTGCGGTAAGCTGCCATTTAGGTACTCGTACATAGGTCATTAACTAATCAACTATTTTTCCCATTCTGCTAACTGGTTTGGTATAACGTACAGGTGAAAAGAAAAATCTTGTTAATTTTCCATAATAAGTACCTGCATCTGCAGCCGGGCACCTTAAGGCCGTACCTGAATTTTCCGGGGTCCAGTGCTGCCCCCATTTAAAATAAATCATTTCAAAGAAAACGGAGACATTATTTAAAATTTTGCAACTACTAAGTCCTAGATAACCCTTCAAAGTATTTTATGAACTACTGTTTACAGTTTAAAGTGAGAACGTTAAGCTTTACTACGCACAATTGCGAAAAACGGCCACTTTTGGCTAATGTGCGTAGTAAAGCTTAACGTTCTCATAATAAACTGTTAACATTAATAAAAAAACAAAAACATTAATAAATAAAAAATGATTTATTTTAAATGGGGGCAGCACTGGACCCCGGAAAATTCAAGTACGGCCTTAAGGCGACGTGGGTTCACAATTTGCAATACTGTGCGTGTTTTTGAAAAATCACTGTTATTAAACTACTACAGTTGATTCCTCAAAAAATTTACATAAATATCTTTAGGATTTTCTACAGACTCCCACAATAGCCAAAACACGATTGTGCATTTTTGGCTTGATAGAAAAATATCACAAACATACCTCTAAATTTGCCTAAATTTGCCTTTATAATACGTATTACTATTTTTACAATCACCTTTTTATATGAAAATTATACCAAAAATGTATTATCTAAATATCTAGCCGTTTTGGCTACAGAAAAAAAATATAAATATAATACAAAAAAAATAATAAATAAAACACAGTGAAATATTCGTCGAGAGCGAAGAAAGGGTCGGAGCCGTGCTCGTAATAGTAATATGTATTATAAAGGCAAATTTAGAAGTATGTTTGTGATTTTTTTCTATCGAGCCAAAAATGTTTAATCGTGTTATGGCTATTGTGGGTGTCTGTAGAACATCCTTAAGATTTTTATGTAAATTTTTTGAGGAATAAACTGTAGTATTTTAATAAAAGTGATTTTTCAAAAACTCGCACAGTTTTGCAAATTGTGAACCCATCTTACCTTAAGGAAAGCCACGCTTATAAAGCTAAATGTATCAATTACACAAGGGAACAAAATTAAACTTTTTTTTTGCATGGGATTTAATCTAATTTGAGGTTGCTGATTTCAAATCTACTCTCATTTTTTCTTTAGCAGCTCTAATTTTTGAGATACAGCTGTCAGACATATTTTTGTACTAGTCACATTTAAACTTCAAATCAACCGAACTGTATCTTTTTTTTATTTTGTTTAACAATGTCCACGTCGAGAAATATCTGTAAAAACGCCATCTATTCCAACTATTTTTACCACACTGCGGCAAAGCCGAAAAGGATGGTTATGTGTTTGACCTGTACCTATGTATGTCCGTATAATTCTATGTTCCCTCATAACTACTAAACGGCCAAACCGATTTTAATAAATTATACATGGTTAGATTCGTCTTAACCACTAGAGTGACATAGGCTTGTATCACGTCGGGGTCACCACTGTAGCTTATGGATGCTAACGATGGTGTGTGTAGTAGGGTACGTGTACCTTGCTGGAGGTAAATAATAATGCGTGTTCTATGCTCCTGAGTCGATAGTCGAATGAATCATTTATTTACAAAATTCGGGTTTATATACAGTGGTTAGGGACAAACAGATAGCCAAATAAGGTAATGTTCTCGTTCCTGTGTTTTGATTGGCTGGCGCGGTGCGACACTGCTCCCGTGTCCCGATATATTTCCTAATTTGGAGTTGTCGACGAATAGCGCGTGCGATGCAAGTTGATGACCAAATATGGTGATGAATTTTCAGCGCGACGTATTCTGTAGTGGCTACAGGACTCCCTCCTTAGCGAAAGCGTACCGGTAACTTGATGTTCCTTCCGGAGCGAGTTTGTCTTGTGGCGGGAAGTAGCGCTGTATCAGGCGCGGCCGGGATGCGTAAACTGGATCGCGCGGGCGGCGTGTGCGATGCGGGCGGCTCGCTGCTGGCACGCGGCGGCGGGTCATTGACGTTATTTAACGCGCGGGCGATTGCGGTTGGAATGGGATTGCAGTGCTGTGTGATGATGATTTGTGATGACGAATCCGGGAGTAAAGTGTCTTGATGTGAACTATCTTGAAAATCTTCTATAATGTAGGCGGGCTTCAGTCGGTCGATCGAAATAGTAGATTGTCGGTTCGGTAATTGAAGTTTGAATAGCTTGTCGGTTCGTGAAAGTATTTTGTATGGGCCTTCATATGGAGTTTGGAGTGGTTTTCGAACTGCATCAGTCCTGATGAAGGCGTGACTACATGTTTTCAAATCCTTGTGAACGAAAATACGCCTGCTGTTTCGATGTGACGTCGTTGCGTTTCGTGGCTTGTTGTCGTCTATTATTTTTCGTAGTTTTTCGACGAAGTTGTAGTCCAGGGTGTTTTCTGGTGATGGCGAGGTGATGAAGAAGTCTCCAGGAAGTCGTAGGTTGCAGCCATAGGTCAGTTGCGCGGGCGTAACTCCATTTTCGCGTAGGGCGGTTCTAAGTCCCAGTAGTACTGTTCCGAGTTCGTTGACCCAATTGGTACTTGCGCTGGTGAGCTTGGCACGGAGTGCAGCTTTCAGACAACGGTGGAAACGTTCCAGGATCCCGTTCGATTGAGCATGATAGGACGAAGTTCGATTCCGTTGACAGCCCATGAGGTTCATAAGTTTGGTGAAAAGTTCACTTTCGAACTGGCGGCCTTGATCGGTAGTTACGGTGATCGGACATCCAAATCTTGTGATCCAGTGGTCGTACACTGCTTTTGCGACGTTTTCGGCTGTTATATGGTCTGTTGGTACACATTCTATCCATTTCGTAGTTCGGTCGATCATGGTGATGAGATAGCGATGTCCTTGAGCGGTGGTTTCGAGAGGTCCGACTATGTCGACGTGCAAATGCTCGAATCTGTCCGTAGGCGGGAATTCGGCTAGTTTGCTTTGAGTATGTCGATGTATCTTGCTTTTCTGGCAGGGAATACAAGTTTTCGCCCATAATCCAATGTCCGTGTTCATTGACGGCCAAAAGTACTTCTGTGCTATTATTTTTCTCGTACTGCGAATTCCGGGATGGCTTACGTTGTGAATTGCGTCGAAGACTTTTCGGCGAAAGTTCGCTGGTACATAAGGGCGAATTTGCGATGTCGACGTTTCGCAGTAGGTAGCGATGTTTGTACCGGGAATCGTGAGTTTCTTGATCGCGAGATTTGGCTGTTGTAGTAATGATGGAAAAGTGCTATCTTGATCTTGTGCGCGTGACAGTTCTTCAAAGTTGATGGTAGACGGATAGGTAATTGTTTCAATTCGGCTAAGTGCGTCGGCAACGGTATTTTCTTCTCCATGGATGTGTCGTATGTCTGAAGTGAATTCGCTAATGAAGGCTAATTGTCGCGTTCGCCGTGGTGTCTCGGTCGCGGATTGTACCTTGCTCATTGCGTATGTCAGTGGCTTGTGATCAGTGAAAATAATAAGTTGTCGTCCTTCGAATGTTTTTCGGAAATGTTTCATAGACATGTAGATTGCGAGTAGTTCTCGGTCGTACGTCGAATATTTCTTCTGTGCGTCGCTGAATTTTTTTGAAAAGTAGCCAAGTGGTTGCCATGTGTTGTTTATGTTTTGTTGAAGTACTGCGCCGGCGGCGGTGTTCGACGCGTCGGTGAAAATAGCGAGAGTGGCTTCGTGCGATGGGTGGGCGAGCAGAGTAGCGTTGGTGATGCTTGCTTTGCATGCCTCGAATGCTTTCGTAGCTTCGCCGTTCCAAGTGATTGGTGTTTTGTCTCGTTTCTTCGAATTGTGTAGAAATGAATTAAGCGGTGCTTGTATGACGGCGGCGTTCGGTATGTGCTCACGGTAGAAGTTGACCATACCGAGAAATCTTCTAAGTTCTTCTATTGTTTTTGGACATGGATATTCTGTGATGACCTTGACCTTTTCTTCGGGTGGTTTGATGCCGTTTTGTGAAACTGTGTAGCCAAGGAATTTAACTTCTGTCTTGCCGAGGTTGCATTTGGCGGGATTTATAGTGAGGCCATTTTCTTCAAGTCGTCGGAGAACTTGTCGTAGATGGTCGCGATGTTGAGTTTCTGACGAGGAAGCTACCAGTAGGTCGTCGAGGAATGGGAAGACGAAATCGAGTCCTCTGAGTACTTCGTGGATGTACCGTTGAAAAGTTTGACCGGCATTCTTCAAACCTGGAACCATTTTTGGGAATTCCCATAATCCCATCGGTGTTATTATCGCAGTTTTCTGAACATCTTCTTCACGAACTGATAGTTGGTGGTAGGCACGATTTAGGTCGATGGTAGAGAATATTTTCTTGCCGGAGAGTTGGTATGTGAAATCTTTAACACGTGGTACGGGATATCGGTCTGGTTTCGTGATGGCGTTTAGTCGTCAGTAGTCGCCACAGATACGGATGTCACCATTCTTCTTAGGTACGATGTGGAGTGGTGATGACCAAGGGCTTTTGCTTGGGCGGCATATTCCTTGTTGCATCATATCTTCGAATAGTTTTCGTACTTGTTCATAGCGATGAGGCGCGATCGGGCGAGCGCGGCAGAAGACTGGTGGGCCTTGAGTTTCGATGTAGTGTTCAACAGCTGTTTTCGGGTTAACTTTTGTCGGTGTTAGGCGAGTGATGCCGGGAAATTCAGCTAGTATGTCGTGGTATGACTGTTGAACGTCGATACTTCGTATAGTCGGAGTGCTTGAGGCGCAGACTGGAGCGTGAATTTGGAGATTCGTGATTCCATCAACAAGTCTTCGATTTGTGAGGTCTACGACGAGCTGGTGGTGATTGAGGAAGTCGGCTCCGATGATAGGCTTCGAGACGTCGGCGACTATGAATTTCCATTTGTATGGACGGCGTAGGCTGAGGTCGAGTTCGAGCGTTTTTTCTCCGTAGGTATTTATCGTAGTGTTGTTCGCGGCGTACAGCTTGAAAGGTAGAGGCGTCGATTGCTGGCCTGCTCTGCGTGGTAGTACGGAAATATTTGCACCGGTATCGACGAGGAATGATAAGCCTGTCTTCTTATCAGTGACGAATAGGCGGTATGTTCCGGCGGCGTCGCTGGTGTCTGTCGATGCGAGAGTTCTAGCTTCCTTGTGGCAGGTCGTCGTAGAACGGGCAGGTGACGTGGGACGCGGTAGTGGGATTCGTGAGCGGTGATGAAAATGTGCCGGACGGTGATGACTCGACTGACGATGTTGATGGCTGTACCCGGTGTTTGACAAAGTGGCGGATCTGACTTTCTTGAGGTGCGCGATTTCTTGTGATAGTTTTCGAAGACTCTGGACGAGCTCTTGATATTCTTGAACGGTCGTGGACATCGTAGTGCTTGGTACATACAGTGCCAGTGAAATGAAGTGCACGATAAAAGTAACGCTGGTTGCGTAGAGATGAGCTGGAGTTCCTAGTGCACGGCGCGCAGCCGGGCAGAATTTTCTTCCGGTGGCAGCTGGACGTGGGTGCGGAGGATGTGGGCTCGATGAGTGCTTCTACATCACTTGCTTAGGACGTCGCGTTGGTTGACGCTGGAGCTGGTGGTCCGCGTGTCGCGTGACACGCGGAGTCGTCGGCGGTCACCACTGTATCACGTCGGGGTCACCACTGTAGCTTATGGATGCTAACGATGGTGTGTGTAGTAGGGTACGTGTACCTAGCTGGAGGTAAATAATAATGCGTGTTCTATGCTCCTGAGTCGATAGTCGAATGAATCATTTATTTACAAAATTCGGGTTTATATACAGTGGTTAGGGACAAACAGATAGCCAAATAAGGTAATGTTCTCGTTCCTGTGTTTTGATTGGCTGGCGCGGTGCGACACTGCTCCCGTGTCCCGATATATTTCCTAATTTGGAGTTGTCGACGAATAGCGCGTGCGATGCAAGTTGATGACCAAATATGGTGATGAATTTTCAGCGCGACGTATTCTGTAGTGGCTACAGGCTATATTAAAATTATTGGAACTCAAAATGGCGGATTCTTGGCGCCCAATTGCGCGGCATAAAAAATCTTTTCTTCTGAAAAACTATTGAGTGAGGTATAACATTAAAGGCATCGAAACATAATTCTCTGGATACCTAACACTCCTACATTCACCGCTTCGATTCTGATTCCATTTACGCAAACAAACGAACAGTAATTACAACGAAACACTCGAACGCACACATAGACAAAGATGCATGCGATTGGTCGCGACAAAGTCACGTACGTGTCATGTCGGTCAAGCAGCTAGCTCCTCGAAGCCGGCGCTCAACCGACACAGCCGCGGTTAATGCCACGAGCGGTGAGGTACAATATTAAAATGTTTATTTACTTACATATGAAAGGTGAGTCCTGTGTTTTTCATGTCTGTATAGCTTTTACACCACTTTACGGCACATGACCGCATTTTTAATGAATCGATTATCGCAATCACACAGCAATATTCTCAAAATAAACTTCTTGCGACGCAACCGCACGACCCGAGTGTCACGGCGAACTTTCGCGCCACGCTGTTCATATTTTAAGCCCCGCCCGCCGCGGTACATATCGCGTGGAATGATTTTTCGGGATTAGTTACGCTTCTAGGGATTATTGTTCGTAGTACATTCCATAATATTTAAAATATTTAATTTTGTTTTCCATAATTATCATGTGTCTGAATGATGACTTGCCCTAAGTTAATGTCAAATATAATATAATGTGCCCAGTGCCCAAAAGTGGGAATGCAAGTAAGCATGCAGCATGCAAGCTGGTGTCTATTAGAATAGAGATTATTTTGACATCAAAATTCATTTCCCAGAAAACTATTTCACGATTTTTAAAATATTATTTTCTTAAGAAATCGAATAGTACCTATATCATCGCAGTTTCATATTGTCTAATAAAATTTCATAAAAAAAATGATTTTGTTACTAGAAAAACGTTATATCGAACTAACATTTCATATAAAGAATTAAGTTATCGATAAAACTGTTCATAAAAACATGTTTCAATACTTATGTAACCTAGTAAAATGGATAGAACTATCCTAGCCTCAGAGCAATAATGTATAGACGAAAATTTAAAAAAATGAACGGAAAACACTATAGCCTTTTCTTTTTTACAAATAAGAAATGTTATAAGAGTAACAGAGTTCGATATACTGCAACACTTACTACTTAAAACCCTCATGTCGCCATTTGTGCTATACAAATTTGTTTATATTAATGTATACTATTAGTGATGGGCAGAGCAGGGATGATAGGATTTGCAATTTATCGATAATGACAATTAATGGCAGACAACTCTCGTTGGTTGTTGGACTCGGAACCAACTTAACTTCTTACTTCCCCACTAGAAAAAAAAATAACTATAAAAACATACCCTTACAATTTACGTTACAATACTTTCACAATTTTTGTAATAAAGTTGAATAAATAAATAAAAATAAATACCTTCATTATAGAGATTCTGATTAAACTGATCTTGTCTATTTCCCTTTTATCGCGGCAAACTTCTCGAACACCGATCATTGATATACCCTTCTCACTCTCTCGCATTGGCGGGAGAATACACAAGAGCGAGAAAAGTATATCAATCAGTGTTCAAGATGTTTGCCGGGAACTATATCGGCATTTACTGTTGCAAGAATTCCTACTTCGTCAAACGTCAAAAGAAAATAAAGTCCATTGTTTGCCTTCGACAAAATTTTAATGACATTGACTTCTGTTTAAGTTTATATTAGTACTTATTCTGTGGTTTAGATGACTTTTCTATTTCGTAGTGTCATACTCATACATGTCCACGCACGCGTATTGCATACAAAAAATACGCCACGCTACGTCACATTTCTACTTTATCGCGGAATCTCCAATATCTCTCCAGATTAAGTTGACATTTACAGATGATATAGACATAGTATCATTTTACTAGAAGTCAACTTGTTTAGGGTGGTTATTGGTTGAACTAAGAAGGTGACAAAGTTAGCACGTCTTTTTTAGTAAGACAGTATCCATTTTACTACAAGAAAGGTAAACATCTGTTGAGCAAAAATGATACCAAAAATAATACACTCGTTTTAGCAAGAAAAGTGCTAAAATGAGTGTATATATTTTTGGTATTATTTTTGGTAAACAGTATTTTATCTTTTTGTAGTAAGTAAGACGGATATAAGTTTAAAGATCAGCTGTTTATTCGTACATAATTAAATCTTATTATTTTAATAATCATATGGTTGGGGCTCTAGCTCAAAAATAGAACTGTTGGTTAGTATTTGAAATGTCATCGGAATTTCATGCAAACTTACCGTTGCAAAAAAGTAAGTGGTAGGTAATTTTATCTACACTAATATTATAAAGAGGAAAGATTTGTACCTATTTTTGTATGTTTGTAATGAATAGGCTCAAAAAGTACTGGGCCGATTTAAAAAATTCTTTCACCGTTGGAAAGTTACACTATTCCCGAGTGACATAGGCTATGTGTGTACCACGGGCGAAGCCGGGGTGGACTGCTAGTTATATATATATTTATATAGTCATTTAAAAAAAATATATGAGCAAAATCTACAAACTTCTACAACTATCGATACGTTGATACGTTTCAGATGAAGATCGGTACGTGCGTGTATTAAGGCCCATTTACACAGTGTAAGTTTCTTGCCTGTTGCATACAATTTTATTGAAGCAATAAATGATTTGTATGGCTGACGTTCTGTTTAGACCATGCAAGTTTTCTATTGCTTCAATTTAATTGTATGCAACAGGCAAGAAACTTGCACCGTGTAAATGGGCCTTTATTCTTATATCCAATGACTAGAAGCTTAAATGACATGGATTTTCTGCTAATCCGATGATTTGGTAGACGAAGATATGTTGGGGTTCCTCTTCGTCAGATTAGTCGAACCAAAAGAAAAAGTGTTAAATGATAGGGTCGAATCGGCGTTGATGGAAAAAACTATCAGTTGTTTGTTTCACACGTTTGAGTGTGAAGTACTTTTTAATGTATAAAACAATGAATGATTTTCTTTTCACAATTTCACGGAAGAGTATACTTACTTTCCGACTAACGTCGTGAAGTCGTGAAACCAGGCAGTAGAAGTAAAAATACAAATTTTGTGCCAAATAATGTTCTATGTAATTAATAATTTACATGAATATTACAATACTTAATATTAATAAATAGCTCACTCTTCTGTCTTACTTAAACCAGTTATACAATTAGTCAAAAATCTTATATTTCGTACTAATGTTGAATAAAGTTTAACAAAATACGCAAAGCTGTACGAGTATCATAATATGATAAAAAAGCTATCCGAAGCTAAGCTTTCCGAAGAAAGCAAATCTGGGGGTTACTCCATAAAATAATACGGTAGTCGTACGATAGTGACGTCCTATTTCTTTTTCAAACCAAATTAGACTTTATCTGAAATGCGGATACGCAGTAATGTACGTCTTACGTACCGCTTTTAGAGGAGTCACTAACCCTACAGCTCATCTGTATGGCTAAGTTGGTTGGTTGGTTGGATTTGTCGACTCTTCGTATACACTGTATACGTAGAGTCGATACATTAACAACATTACAATTAAAAAGAAAATACTCTTCTCTCACTCGCGAAGTTGGTGTTTGTTATGGGAAACCCAAAGGAAATGGGTCCTAGTTGTCAAAACATCTGGAATTTCTCATACTTGTATTTATTGCCAAAAATGATTTTTACAAACACCAACTTCGCGAGTGAGAGAAGAGTATTTATTAAAACTATTACACGCTACTATTTTCTAATACTTACTAAATGCACTTTGAATCAAAATTAAAGTTTCGTAAGTAGTTATGATCTGAAAAAAATAGTCAGAATCTTAATTAAATACGGCGATGAAGATTAATATGTTACCACAGCAGTGTTATCTTACATCCGACGTTTTTATCTGTCACATATAAGACGAAAACAATATATAAAACAGAATATAACAAAAAGACGTTCATAAAAGTATAAAAACACGTAGAAGTAATTATGTAAATATGTATATCACTGTAAACTTTGAATTGCGATTAAATTTGAACAGTAACGCAGTAGTCGGGTTCCTTATGAATCATCGGGTAAGTCGGTTGTCATTGTACATATCGTCAGCATGAACTCCAATCGACTCACAAAGCAGCTGTCACGTGACTTCGTTCACAATTTAATCTAATCCAAATAACAAAGGAATGTTCAAATAATGCCTGCCTATGAAAAAGATCTAAATGTGCGACATATGCATATGAATGTAACAGTTTTTGATCTGATCCTTCATGATAGCAAGTGAGTTCAAAATGCAGTGAACACAATCTTGAATATTTAGAAGGAGTCCATTCTCCACGTCTGATATTCCTGACCCATTTTTCTTTCAAAATTTTATTCCTTTGGGAATCTGCAATAAAAACAAAATACAATATACCTAATGTGGTACACCTAAAATAGAATACTTATGTATTATAAAATAGTTATATCGTTCATTAAATTAGTCACAGAATTGGGAAATAAGTACCTATAAACTTATATAGCGATAGCAACCTATTTAGGTGCAGCACTACGATTAAATTTCAAGGGTATTTCAGTTGTCAAAAATGGTACAGTCAATGAATACAAACATAAAAATGAGTTCATTTTACTAATAAAGAATTCGAAACTTTGTTACGCCAATTACCAACGAATACAACTACAAGTCAACATGCTGTTTTACTCGAATTAAGCCTTAATATCATTTTCTTCCTCGAATGTATTTAATACGACTTACCGATGGAAGGATATTTTTTGTCCTGTTCCGCTCAAAATACCTTGTTGGCTGAAACAACCGGGAACAGAACACGGGATAGGCATCTTAGCACTTGTTTCCACACAAACAGTAACGATAAAACAACTTGATTTATAAATTTTTGTTAAAAACAATTGACTCGCATACGTCCAACCGGCACCGTGAGTACTTCAACCGGTCGGCTGACGGCGCGCGGCATTTCAAGATAGCAATGCACTCTAGCGCTATCTCGCAGTAAGTATTTTTACGTCATTTTGTAGGAAAAAATCCTTAGATTACAAAAAGATTTTTTATTTTATTTTATGGACGTTTGTACACTATATAAAAAAGTATTTTACTTTTTCTACATTGGGAAATAGCAGTGACGCTATCTGGCAACAATGGCAACACGATGGGTAATTAATGCATCTTTGACGGAGCGTTTTGTTCACTACAGTTGTTCATTAAAATATTTTTTTTTACAATACGATAAAAAGTGTATGGTATAAAATCTCATGAAAATATAATAAAAACAAATCAACAACTTCATATCTTGCATCATGCATTTATTTAAAGTGATTTGCTGTCAAGAGGTTTGGTGACAGACAGTAAAACAAAACGCGATTGACAAATGAAATGAACGAACATGAATGATTCATATTGTATAAGAAACTGTAGCTTTAACATAAGTTCAAACCAGTGGCGCCATCTGGTAGCAAGGTTTCGCAACACTAAAGGAATAAAAGGACTTGGACATGAACTCGCGATCTCGGTTCAAATACGACCACGTTCTAAACAACTGAGCTATTATGTGATTAGCCTCGCATGTCGAATTTATCCACCATTTGATATTCCTATTCTATAACACGCATTAAAAGTTAGGTCAGAACTTGTTGACTAGATGGCGTTTTATTGAATTTTTTTATCAAAATTCTGCAATGTTCTAAGTTTCATAGGCATGGAATGATAAATGACATCTCGTTCGTTCAGTAAGTATGGCGGTATAAAAAATAGATTAACATATGGAATTAAAAAAAAACCCAAGTATAGGAAAAGTAAGGTTTTTGTAGTTTTTTAATCGTAAAATATGTTTTTATTAAATGTTAATAACAATGCTTGTTTAAATTAATTTTAGGCCGCTGTACACATTTTGCGACATGACACTGCAACAAAGAGGGCCCAAATGAGAACAGATTATTTATAGCAAATATCTTATGGATAATGAAATTCTGACAAAAAAATTTAGGAAAAGAAATAGAGTACCATACCGATTATGTATTACTGTAACAAACACTAAAAATAAGATAGTTAAAAATTAAAAAGAGTTGTCACACAAAAAACGTGTCTTTTCAGCGTTTTAAACCCTTCATGTAAGAGTCCGATTCGCACTTGACCGGTTTATTTAATATTCTATTCGGTAATTTGAATAATTGTTTTTGTTTCAGAGTACAGTAATTTTTGTGTTAGTAAAATTCTGCCTGCTTCAATTAGACACTAAGTAGAAACTTAAAATTCAGTCTGGTCTCAGATTTTGCACGACGTAGTGAAGGCAGAGTCTAAAGCTTTGTGTAGGTCCGGAGCGCTTCGAGGTGTATTACTTCGAGAGCGCGGAAGCGTCGCACCTTGCGACGCGGGGCGGCGCGCGGCGCACACGCGTGGAGGAGTTGGCGCGCGCGCCGCGCCGCCGCGCCAGCGCGCTGCTGGCCGAGCTGCTGGCGGCGGCGCGCTGCCCGCTCGCCGCGCCGCTGGCCGTGCTGCTCGCCGTGCTGAGGTAAACATATCAATCGCACAGTGCAAAATTTCAAGTTGCCTCGAATACCTTTTTTATTTTTTCAAAAAATACTTTTGCACGCGCCTGGCAATGTCAAAGCCTCGACTAAATTGTCTGGCTTATTTATTTTTTTATTCTTTAAACATTCAACTACAACATATAAAAAAATCATATTGCCTCATACATTTTTTTTTTAAATACTTTTAAAAATTTTGGGGTTGCTTTAGCCCCGCTACTCACCAGCCAGGTCTGCAGTTCCATGTTGGGGTATAATAGGAAAGGTATGTGACAAGTTTTCAGCTTGCCTCAAACACCTACTCAAATATTGGTGCCAGCTCTCGGACCATACTTTCCATAAAAACCATTTAAAAGAAAAACGAAAAAAAAATTCGTCTTCCCATACGAAATTCATTTGGCCGAGTGCTGATATATATGCTGCCGCGCAATTTAAGAACGCAGTAAGTACCACTTTCTGCGTTTATGGTTGTTTTAGATATATGAGATGCTGACATTGCGATCTACAAGAATCAAAGACCCGTTTTTTCTATCTCGCTTAGAAAGGGAAAATCTTTAATAAGTTTTTCCCTTTCTAAGCGAGATAGAGGGATGCAAATGAAACTAAAATCTGCTTTTTACTGCATTTATGATAATTCATAAATGCAGTAAAGAGCAGATTTTAGTTTCATTTGCATATCATAACTGCAGTAAGAGGACTTACTTATTTAATATTATGTATAAACATATAGTAGTGGTAATAGTAACACAACAATAGTGCCGTATTTACCAATAACGTTATTTTTGATATGTTTATACAATTATTAAATATATCTTGCGCATAGCTTATGCGCAATAGGATCATTATATCACTTAGTAGTATATAGTAAAATTAAATGACTGTCACATAATATTAATGCGGCAACTACAATTAAACTGCGTTCATTAAAAAGCTCGTCGGAGATTTGCTTAGGTTTAACATGTCATGAACGCAGGAACTGACAACTACGGCGTTTATTGTACGTTCACGTATTTGTTTATCACAAGAACGATAATTACTTTAATGTCATAAAATCATTTACTGCATACATGCTCCAGCAATATACGTATGGAAATCAACCTGCGCCAGAAATTTTGACATAGTGAAGTATTTCACTGCATTTATAAAAATCAACGAGGGGCGGGTAGTGGGTGGTCACCAGCCAGGACAGCGGCGCGGCGCACAGGCAAGAGCCGACGCGATAGCGGTAAGAATTTTATAACCTTTTATTTGTCATATTTATCAATGACATAAACACCTCCATGAAACATTCGCAAATGTTACTATATGCTGATGATGCCAAAATTTATAAAGCCATTGATACTCCCCAGGACTGCCATTTATTGCAGGAGGACCTGGACAGTTTTGCTAAGTACTGTATCGATAATAAACTGGACCTAAATATTTCGAAATGTTCCGTTATCTCGTTCACTCGTAAACCAAAACCAATATTATTCAGTTACACGATAAACGGACAGGCACTTGAGAAAGTAGATATAGTAAAAGACCTTGGTTTGTATCCGGATTCTAAGTTACTATACGATCACCATATAGACCACATCGTTATCATCATCCATATAGATCTACTGCTAATTTTAAACAAATCAAGGCGATAAAAGTGTTATACTGCTCCTACGTGCGTAGTCAAAATTCAAAATTCAAATTCAAAATTCAAAATATCTTTATTATCATAGGATATTTATAATATCTCTTAATAATAGTCACTTTGTTTTGTTTTGCACAAATGTTGACGTCAAATCGTTACTTAAAGCTAAGTTTACGCCGCTTCCTAGGCGCAAGTGCAGAAGAAGCGGCAACAAACTGCACTGCAAACACTGCACTGCAAACAGTCTACTTGAATATGCTTCCCTTGTGTGGAATCCCTGCTATGATGTCTATGTCTCGTGTGGAATCTGTTCAGAGAAGATTTCTACGTTACCTTCAATATAGATGCAAAATCAAAGATCCTACTTACGAAAGTAGGTGTCAGAGATATCATTTTCTACCATTGCAAGTCAGAAGAAGTATAACTGATATGACCTATGTCGTCAAAATTTTAACCGGCGTTGTCGATTGTCCTGAACTTTTAAACAAAATTAATGTTAAAATTCCAATTACGTCACTGAGGAATAACAAAATTTTTATGTTACCACCAGCTTGTACAAATTATAGACAAAATTCATTTTTTTATCGGGCATTAAGATCATGCAATCAATTTTGTTCAGAAAATGAGTGCGTAGATATATTCAATGCAAAACCTTTTCACATCAGGCGTGTAATTGAACAAAAGTTTTTTAGTTCCCAACCCCCCTTCGTCATTTAATGTCATTGTAAGATTTTAAGTCTTAAGACAATTTATTTAGATTAGTTTCTTTTTATCAACCTTGGTTTTTTCAAAACACCATATTGTATAGTTTTGCCTTCATTTTCATTGAACTATTGTGTCCTTGAACTTAAAATAGTGTCATCCAATTGGTTTAAGTACTATACTTTTTCTATAAGTGGAAACTTATTATTGGCTAAGTTTTGTAACTATTTGCTGTTATGTTTACATAGATAATGAAATAGCTGTAAGTTTTCCGAAATAAAATAAAATAAAATAATACATAAGATTAAGTTCTTACCGCTATCGCGTATAAGCGTAAGTATGTCAGTATGTTTTGTAAAATGCAAATCGTATTACCTAAGTCGAAATAGAAAATGCTCTAATTTTTGGACATTTTTGACCGAGTTCGAAAAAGGAAATGTGTTCCTAACTTGAAAAATAATAAGCATTTCTGTATGAATTAAAACTGTTTCTAACCCTGTCTCTTCTTTTTCAGAACGAACTTATTATCCTTAAAAAAAATAGATATCTTGTTAGTTGTTTTTTCCTATTTGTGTTTTTTTTTGGTTTGTACAAAATGGCTCACAGAAGATATAAAATAATGTCTGCATGAAAGCCAAATGAAAAAAAGAATGTGTAGGTGACCGAATCTGATGTATCGCGTGAATACGTTGATTATAAAGATTTTCCATCTGTTTTTGATTATCGAAATGAATATAACAATTCATTTAGATTCATTGATTTATTAGATACGAATATTTTAAATGACAATTTAACTTCATTTCAAAAACCTAATGAAAAAGATATGTGTGAACGCAATGCTACGAAATGATGCCAACAAATTGAAATGAAATTTAAAAATATATCCAAAAGATATATACCAGAACCAACGCGAAAATCAGAAATGAGGGGAATATCAGAAGCCGGAAAAAATGCGATCGTTAAAACTTTAGTTCCTTTAATGCCTGACAATAGAAGACGGTTTTGGTATAATTTGCCGGTTAATGTGATAACTTAGATGTACTTAGATGTAGAAAATATAATCTATGTAACGAAAACTATTTCCATGTTCAATAAAGTGATTTTACAGATAGAAATTTACATAATAAGAATGACTTATTTAGCCCGTATTACAGCCTGAAAACAGTCAGTAAGTCCTTAAAGGAAAGTGTATATGTTTTTATAATAAATTTCCAGAATCGGTCCTTGATATGCCAGACAGAAAATTCAAAGCTTATGTAAATAAAGTAGGTACTTTGTGAGAAGGCTTATCATAGGATCGATGACTATCTTAAAGACAAAAAGTAAAGCTTGAGCTTGGCGCGGGTTCCTCTTAAAGGTTTTATACTTAGACATGTCATAATTTAGGTATATTGGTACATTCTAAATTAATAAATTGACATTATTTTAAATTTCGTAATTCTTATACGAGTAATTCAATTGAATTATGACATAACAAACAATGTAATCTCAGTCCATCCATATAACTAATTTAAAGTTTGTTAGTTGACGTCTTTGGAGAAAACGTGCAGTGCAGTTTGATGCCGCTTCTTCTGCACTTGTGCCTAGGAAGCGGCATAAACTTAGTTGAAAGTAACGATGTGATTTTAAAATTTGTGCAAAACAAAACAAACTGACTATTATTAAGAGATATTATAAATATCCTATGATAATAAAGATATGTATTTTAAATTTTGAGTAATTTTTAAAAAGAACTTATAATTAAGCGTACTAATTTACAATTTTATTCGTACCTTTGAACCTCAGAAGGGGACCATTTCGTACCTATTGAATTATTAATTTTATTTTGTTAAACAAATGGATATGTTTTGTTGATGACCAGGTAGGTATTTAGTTTATTTTATAGGTTTTTGAACTGATTGTTACCTAATTAACCTCAAAATGGGTGCCATTTTTTACTCAATTATAATAATTTTATTCTGTTAAGCAAGCGGAGATGTTTTATGATGACCAGAAAGGTCTTTAATTTATTTTGAACTAATCGTTCTGTGATTTATAAAATAAAGGGATCTCAAAAGTAATTTGTAACTCTTGTTTCATTTTCATTAGGTACAGTTCAACATGAAAGCGTTATTGACTTAAGATAAACGCAGAGTAATTGTAATATTAGGTCCTTACATATGAAATTCCCGATTTTCAATACTAGCAACTTTAAAATCAAATATCTTGCGTTTCATTAGGAATTCCAAATTCAAATTTATTTAGAAATAAAGCCAGAAAAATATTGTTTTAAAATTCGTATTTCATTTGTTTTAACATCATTTTGAGTTTCAACATTGCTATAACAACAACTATGGACAAATTGAAAATTCGCGGTATTTACGAATACGAGTTCCACCGTGGCACCAGTGCTGCAGAAACGACTCGAAGAATTAACGACGTGTATGGACCAGGCACCGCTAACGAACGAACGGTGCGTTTTTAGTTTCAACGTTTCCGTTCTGGAAATTTCGATTTACACAATGAGCCTCGTGGACGACCTGATACTCAAGTGAATAACGAAGAATTAAAGGCGATAGTGGAAGCGGATCCATCTCAAACCACTTCTGAATTAGCAGCAGCCTTCGGCGTAAGTGACAAAACGATACTTATCCACTTGCGCCAAATCGGAAAAATTAAAAAACTCGAAAAGTGGGTACCGCACGAATTGACTGAAGCAAACCAACAAACACGCGTTGCATGCTGCGTTTCTTTTCTTAATCGCCACAATAATGAGAGGATTTTGAACCGTATCGTGACTTGTGATGAGAAATGGATCCTGTACGACAATCGGAAGCGATCATCACAATGGCTTGACCCTGGAGAACCAGCAAAACCTTGCCCTAAGCGAAAACTGACCAAAAAAAAGATTCTGGTTAGTGTTTGGTGGACCAGTGCTGGTGTTATCCACTACAGCTTCTTGAGATCAGGCCAGACGATTACTGCAGACTTGTATTGCCAACAATTGCAAACAATGATGGAAAAGCTCGCCATTAAACAACCGAGACTGATGAATTGCTCTAGCCCACTGCTCCTTCAGGATAACGCTAGACCACACACTGCACATCAAACGATCGCCAAGTTAGAGGAGCTGCGACTGGAACCTCTGCGTCACCCACCATACTCTCCAGATCTTGCCCCAACCGATTACCACTTTTTTCAAAATTTGGATAACTTTTTACAAGGAAAAAATTTCAAATCTGATGAGGCAGTCAAAACCGCCTTCAAACAGTTCATAGACTCTCGCTCCCAGGATTTATTTTCCAAAGGTATCAATGATCTGCCTATAAAATGGCGGAAGTGTATCGATAACAACGGCGCATACTTCGATTGATTAAATAACAATTTCATTTAAAAAAACTTGTTTCACTTTTTTGATACTGAACGGCAATTTCATATGTAAGGACCTAATATTACTGCGCAATATGATCTGCAATAAGTCATTTCTATTCATGCTACCTATCATAAATACAGTGTATTATACAAATACGGCGCATATATTGTGTTGGAACATCTAAAATGACATTAATTCACGTAACATATGTGCTGTAAATACAGGGAACTTATCATAAATGCCGTAAGGAATAATTTTACTGCATTCATGAGAATAATGTCTTATGAAAAAACGAATTATTCCATAATATTAACAGTGTTTATTAAATTTTATTCACTAAATATTAATTAAAAACCAAAATGCCTACATCAAGATGATCTTCGAGTTTTGCTCTTTAAGCCTGTATAGTTTTATTTTTTACTAGCTGTGCCCGCGACTTCGTTCGCGTGGTTGTCGGAACGTAATGTTATATAGTCTAAAGCCTTCCTCTATAAATGGACTACCCAACAAAAAAATAATTTTTCAAATCGGACCATTAGTTCCTGAGATTAGCGCGTTTAAACAAACAAACAAACAAACTCTTCCGCTTTATAATATTAGTATAGATTTTTTGCGTAACTAATTGTAGGTAGCCTAAAATAAGTTTAAAACTTTGACCGCGTTTTTCTCGAAACTGCTCACATGTTCTTTACTGCGTTCTTAAATTGTGCGGCAGTATGGGAGCCGAAATGTTTTTTCGTTATTCGATATTTGTTTTTATGGAAAGTAGTTCAGTATCATGGACTGAACTTGCACAAAAAAGGTATGCGTTAGATACCAGTAACCCTGTATAAATCATGTGTTCAAAGCGCGATAGTTAGGAATTTAAATTTGCATTTTAGGTATTCCGGATTCATTTGATTGAAAAAAGACGCATTTGTCTGCGTTCAAGTACACCTATAGTTTAACCTATGTTTTGTTTCGTTCTTACTTCCTATATTAAATATTGAAAAGATCAATGACAAAACGTAAAAATAGTTTTAGAAAATTTATACGAGCAAGAGGGTTAGACGCTGTTAACTATACATATAAACACATACATGCTCAATGCACATACATACAAACGCTAGATAATCCAAGTAGACTTGGAGAAAATCTTAAGTAGTAACAAGATAGTGAAGGGCAAAATCGATGGGCGGACTTGTTGGCAGGTGCGGGCTGCAGCTGGCGCGCGGCGCGGCGGGCGGCGCGCTGCAGGCCGCGGCCGACGAGCTGCTGAAGCCGGCGCTGGCGCTGCTGCACAACGCGCTGCTGCAGCCGCCGCTCGTGTTCGCGGCCAGCGCGGCGCGCGGCCTGCGCGCCGCGCTGCGCCCGCTGTTCGCGACGCTCGGCGACGCACTCGAGCCGCTCGCGCGCGTGCTCGCGGCCGTGCGGCTCGTGCACGTTCACGTCGAACGCGCGCCCGCCCCCTGCACGTGCCAAACACAAGATTCGAATGCGTAATGACTCTTTCGGCACGCGAGGGGCTGGCGGGAGACACGACAACGCGACGATCTTTTTCAACTATATAGTTCTCACAATAAACGCGAGTAGTTCACTGATGTGTTTAAAAGTGGGATGAATATAGAAATAAAACGAGTGCGATAGTATCATTGTTGTTTATTGTCTGGGCTCGGGCGGGCGCGGCGCGGGCGCGAGCTGCGTCAGGAGCACGGCGGAGTGGCCGGCGCGCGCCGCCAGCAGGCGCGGCGCGGCGCCGGCGGCGGACACGGCCACGCCAGGCACGGCCTGCACGCCGGCCACGCTAGTCCCGGCTGCGGGCGCGGCGCGGCGCAGCTGCAGCGCGCGCAGCCCGGCGGGGGGCTCGCCCGCCGCCTGCAACACAGCGATACCGCAACATGAAAAAAAATGCCAATCCTCTAAACTCTCAAATTTCAATTTTAGACAACATAAGACATTTTTGACATTTTGAAAATTAATTATTATGATAATACATCTTAATAAAATAATGGTTGATATCCACGAGTGTACCCATAACATAAAGAAATTTGCTAATAAGGATTTATATATATTAAATAAATAAATATATCGACCTGGCTGTGTTGCGCTCCGGCGTGTAAGATCTTTAACTGATGTCGTGCGGCGGCGTGTGCTTGCTGCTGGCGGTATAGCTGCAGCTGAGCCGGCATCACGCCAGTTGAGGCAACGCTCGACGCCACGCTCGATGCTACGCTCGCCGCAACGCTGTTTGCTCCACCGGCCGTGCCAGCCACCGCTACAGTCGGGGCTGCCCCCGCTCCCTTGGCCCGTCGTTCCGCAGCGGACTTAATAGCCTGCGCGGCGTGCGCGGCGTGCGCGGCGTGCGTGGCGTGCGTGGCCACCACGATGCGCTGCGGCGGCGCGGCAGGCGGGGGCGCGCTGGGTGTCGGCGCGCCCGCTTTCAATTTCTCTTTAGCTATGCGTTCGGCGCGACGCGACGCCACCTCCATGGGTGTCGGCGGAGCGTCGTACTCGACGCCGTGGTCGGCGAGCAGCGCCGCGTGCTTGGGGTTGGGATGCTGCGGGTCGTCGAGGCGGCGCTTGGGCGCCGCACGACGGCGCTCGGCCGCCTCGCGCATGGCCTCGAAGCGCGACAGCGGCGGTCGCGGCGCATCGTCGTCCTGGCGGCGGCGCGCAGCCGCGGCGCGGCGATGCTTGCGGCGCGCTCGTTCGGGGTCGGCCAGCGCGTCGTGGCGGTCGCGGCAGGCGCGCGCCGAGCGGTAGGCGCGCGCCGCGTCGCCCACGGCGTCACTGACCCAGTCCCAGTTGGGCGCCAGCGCGGCGGGCGGCTCGGCGGGCAGGCGCTGCAGTCGGAGCGCGCGGCGCAGCGCGGCGTCCTCGCTGCCGCTCCAGTCAAGCACGGGCGGTGCGGCGTGCGCGTGGTGCGCGTGAGGCGCGGCGGGAAGGCGTGCGCGCGCTCGGGGGCGCGGTCCGGCGCGCTCGAACAGCGAGGGCGGCGCTCCCGGGGCACGCGGGGCGGGGCGCGCCCGACGCGGCTCCCGGGGCGCGCGCCCGTCGCGCGCTCTGGCTGGCGGCAGCAGCGCGTCGGGCGCGGCGCCGCGGCGGTAGAGCGCGCGCGCCCAGCCGTCGCAGTACACGTCGCCGTCTCCGGAAGGCGGCGTAGGAGGACTCCACATCTGCACGAAGAGAGGGAGCGTCACGATTTGGATTTGGACAACTTTTATGAAATCGAAAAAAAACCTGGTCAAGTGTGTGTCGGTTAAGGGTTCCGTACCTCCTTACGTTTTAAAACGCTGAAAAAACACGTTTCTTATATGACGACCGTCTTTGGTTGTAACAGCGGCCACAGTAATAAAATTTCATGTGTCTCGCTATTACGGTTTAAGAGATAGAAGCCTTGTGATAGACGGACGGACAGCGGAGTCTCAGTACTTAGGTACTGAGACTCCGCTGTCCGTCCGTCCCTATTAGTAGGGTCTTGTTTGGTCCAAACCTCGCATTTTTCTTATTTGTCAAATCAGAAAATCTTCGCGCCGCGTATTCCATCAATTTAGTTCACGTTTTACGCCACATCATCGCGGACCGTTCTCATACAATTTGTAACATCTATCAATTGAGAATGGCAACGAGGTTCACGCCGTATATACCGACTTTTCTAGAGCGTTCGATGTGGTTGGTCATGACGTTCTTGTGCAGAGACTAGCTCATGCCGGTATATGCGGATCTTTGCTAAGGTGGTGTGAGTCATATTTAAGAAGAGTCATATTTAAGAAGTCGTTCGCAACTAGTCATCGTTCGTGGCTTTAAATCTCCAGCTACTGAGGTACCGTCAGGCGTTCCTCAAGGTTCTCATCTTGGCCCTCTCTTCTTCTAATTTGTAAATGATCTTTGTTCTGATTTAGCCTCTGGTCACAGGATGTTCGCTGATCGGGATCGAGAAATCAGCTCGCGGTGCCAAACGTGGAATGGAATAATCTTAAACCCCACAAAATGTTCTTTTATAAATTTTTTTCGGAAAATAGAAACATCTGAAATAAATACCTATAAAATTACCGGTACTCCGCTTCAAGAAACTGATAGCCTTCGCGATCTGGGAGTTATAATGGATAAAAACTAGATTTCAGAGAACCATTAAAAAAAAGCTAATCAAGCTCAAAATTAGCCGGCTCGTCATGCGCCAAACAAAATTAGCCGGCTTGTCATGCGCCAAACAAAATTAGCCGGCTTGTCATGCGCCAAACAAAATTAGCCGGCTTGTCATGCGCCAAACAAAATTAGCCGGCTTGTCATGCGCCAAACAAAATTAGCCGGCTTGTCATGCGCCAAACAAAATTAGCCGGCTTGTCATGCGCCAAACAAAATTAGCCGGCTTGTCATGCGCCAAACAAAATTAGCCGGCTTGTCATGCGCCAAACAAAATTAGCCGGCTTGTCATGCGCCAAACAAAATTAGCCGGCTTGTCATGCGCCAAACAAAATTAGCCGGCTTGTCATGCGCCAAACAAAATTAGCCGGCTTGTCATGCGCCAAACAAAATTAGCCGGCTTGTCATGCGCCAAACAAAAATTTTCAAAGAACCTGAAATCTCCATTATGCTCTTCAATTGTTATGTTGAATATTGCAGTCCCGTTTGAAATCCATCCTATGCCATTCACGTCAAGAAGATTGAAGGCATACAAAATTTCTTTTAATAACTGTCGGAACCTAGCATCCTACGAATCTAGACTTCAGCACTTCAAAATTGTCCCTCTGGAACGTATGCGATAAGCTGCTGATATAATATTCTTGTTTAAAATTATTCAAGGCAAAATTGACAGCCCTGATCTGCTCTGAAGATTCACCTCATCTGTTCCGAGATCAAGCAGTCGCTTACATAACAGAGTCACTTTTAATTTGCAACATCTGTCGAACAAATTACCGCCAGCATTCTTCTTGAATTGAATGAGTACAAACTATAATAATATATGTAATGAAATTGATATCTTCAGTGCATCGGCTAATATGATTAAAAAATTATTTTATGATTAATTTTTTTTTACACAAGCATGTAATTCCCAATATAAAGTTTAATTATTTATGTAACTTTTTATTTAATATAATTTAAAACTTTATTAAATTTTGCGACTTAATTTCAATTTAAAACGACTGATAGCAGTTTAATAAATGTGCATGTTGTGCTCGCTCCAAGTGGGTTACAAACTGATATGCTCTAATTTGTATATGTTTAAATGTACGTGTTGTTCAGCCAGCAGCCAGTTAACGAACCAAATAAATAAAAATAAAAAAATAGTACAATAATTCCAGTCGCTAAACTAATCAATATCCTAACTTCTTTTGACCAACTATCATTAAAAGGTGTCCCATACAGGTCTCGTTGGCACCCTTTGGGTACGGAACCCTAAAAATTTACAATTTATCAAGTGATACAAATATCCAAATATAAATTCAAAACAAACGAACTTTTAAAATAAACAACGCACTCACCGGCATCATCTCGGCGGCTCCGTTCACGCTTATCCACACCTGTGAACACATCGCACAGATAAAGTTTGACGCACCTTTGCATTAACTTATATATTACTAGCGTAAGGACTAGGCCAACCGCGCGAAGAAATGGCACCAACTCGTTGACCCGATAAAGTCGGTTTGCGGACGAACGCGACTTAGTCGTCTTCGGTCCGCGGAAGAGTTCATTCATTTTTGTTTCATACTTGTAAATGCCATAAAAATGCCTGGTTGCACATTTAAAGGCTGCAAAAACTACGATATAGGTTAAAAAAGTACATGGAATATAAGTTACATAACTGTATGTTATAATTAAAATACTAAGGAATTTTACCGCGCCACTTTTACAACCCACTAGCGGGCATAATCCGCGGCGTCGCGCGCGGAGTGACAACAGCGCATGCGCTGTGGTCGCTCCGGGTGTGACGTTGAATGTATGAAGTTATTTTATGCAAAATGTTCCGATGGACTCATCCTTAGTTGAAATCATTGCACCTTTGATATGTTCTGTGTGTAATACTTATATTTAGTCTATGAACCTTTTATTGACTCTTCCATATCCATTCAAATTTTTGTTTTGTATTTGTCGCGACGGTAGTTAACACGTGGCGTGAGGCGTCACGAGGGCAGTTTAAATAATAAAACTCGTTAAACCCCACTATTGCCTTTATAAAACGTTGCCGTTGTGTACGGCTTATAAAAGCATCGCACGGTCGATTTGACTTGACGTCAGTCTGGCTCGGGCGGCCGCACGGTGCACAACTCGTGAATATTCGTAGTTGTGTAGCTGCGACTAGGCGTAGCCATGACTCCAGATACGATTATTATAAGGAATGCGGATCACCGATAAAGAACATTAATAATCCAATAGATGAAAAAAACTCAAATCAGACACTTTTTACCAAACGTCAGAACAAAATTTTCTATGGGATTTGTATGAAAATCAGAATCGTGACGTCATAATTATTTCGAGTCAAATAGCGCTCTTAATATCAGTTTTTCTGCATTAATAAATCTAACTAGTGACACTATTTTGTGGCTTTTTATTCTCTTAAAAGTACCAAAAAAAATATTTTTGACCCAGTCATTTTACCAAAACAGAAAAATCCAATTTTGACTAGTATTTCGCATGCCTCGTGATTTTCTAAGTACGAAACTTCTTGAATTTTTAAAATCCGTTTAGAAATGCAGAAGTTATTCAACATTTCATTGACCGCGATTTTAAAACACGCGTCTGCCGACCGAAAGTAGCGATGACGTCACTATCTCCAAGCGACACGCCGTCCGCGCGCCATCGCATTCGTTTAGTACAGATATTCGTGGTTAGTGGTGGACACTGTTGGTTTTTTGCATTGTTTCTGGGACTGTAATAATGAGCAACAAATTGAAAGATGGGTTTGAAAAATGATTTGCCATAAATTGGTATTTTATATAATTTTACACCTATAAAATAGTTTACATTATGTTGATTGATACTAGAGCTACATAACTAAAATTTTATAATATTATCTAATCTTTTTAGCAAAGTTCTGACTCAATGCGTAGATTAGGATACGGAATACGTGTAAAATAAAACCGGTCAAGTGTGAGTCGGAATGTACATAAAGGGTTACGTAGGTACCTACGTACAATGTTTTAAACCCCTGAAAAATAGACGTCTCTTGTATGTAAATGTAAAATAAAACAAAGTTAAAAATAAAAGGAGGTCACCCTTTTATTTTTAACTTTGATTTATTTTTACCCGACTGCGGCAAAGCCCAAAGGAGGGTTATGTGTTTGACCTGTATGTATGTCCGACTCTATGTTCCTCCGTTACTACTTACTAAACGGCTGAACCGATTTGAATTAATTATACGTGGTAAGATTCGTCTTAACAACTAGTTTCATATTAGAAACCTCAATATCATTTTTAAAGACTTATCCATAGATACCACACACGTATGGGTTTAATGAATTTTTTTTTTGTTTCATTTCTAAGTATGGGTAACCCCCAAAATTTATTGTTTTTTTATTTCTATTTTTGTGTAAAAATCTTAATGCGGTTGACAGAATACATCTACTTACCAAGTTTCAATAGTATAGTTCTTTAGTTTCGGAAAAAAGTGGCTGTGACATACGGACAGACAGATAGACATGACGAATCTATAAGGGTTCCGTTTTTTGCCATTTGGCTACGGAACCCTAAAAAGTACCTACTCTTGCTTGCTAGCGGATGTCTCTTCATAACACTGATCCAGTTTTTTATAGTTTTTTGGTCCTTCGCAACACGCAAAAAATAGTTTGGAGTACCTACTATTAGCTGTAGGTATACTCTTGCTGTTGCACTATGGCACGATCACGATACAATATTTATTGGAAATATTTTACGCTATTGTTGACACCACAACTCAATAATAAATCCACAACAAAACAAAAGAGGCCAAACACGACTCAAAAATGTGGGTAAGTACGGAATATTACCCACAAAAAAGGTGAGCGCGCGCGGCGGGCAGTACGGGATGGGTTTAATGACGTCACAGCGATCGACTCATACTCTCGGGCGTTTTTGACGTGACAACGTCTTATATATTAATATACGTCTTATATAATAATAAATTGGTTAGCCGGGTGACACTTCAAGAAACTGCGTTACGCTCCGCTCACGTTATGCGCTCACAATGAGAGCGAGTGAGAGGCACGCGTGCCTTTCACTTTTTATGTCTGTCTCTCTCGCTCTTAGGCGGGCTAACCATGCCCGAGTGGAAGTCAAGTTTGGAGTGAAGTGGAGTGAAGTCGTTGTCACGTAAAACTTTCGCCCGTATACCGACTTTACAGGCAACCAATTTTTTTTTGAACTGCTGCAGTATAATCGCTGTATCTTCTAATCTTCGTCATTTTTGGTCGGATTTGGATATTTTTTTCACTGTATGTTATGGTTTTCTTCATTTTATTAATCTACATACTTAACAAAAAACATGATTGATCCTCATTAAATATTTGAAATTATCATAAAAGGGCATTTTTAATTTTCAAGTGCGCAAGTTTCAAAAAATTCTTTTTATGTTTACTTTTGATTTTATGCCAAAAAAACTATGTATTATATAAAATAGTATTAAAAATTATGTGATTTATATAAAGGTTCTATATAAAAGTGCGTACTTCATAATTTAATTTAGTTTTTTCGAAGCGGATTGGAAGAAAGTTGTCTTGTTAGTAACAAAAATCAAATCGCGATGTGTATTAAAAATTAAATTAATCAATCGCTGCAAACGAGCTTCTAAATTAATAATTAATCAAATTAAATACTTAGCCATAATATATATATATTTTTTAAATTCAACAATTTTGTCAGTTTCGTAACATATTGTCCAAACACAAGGTTTATTATTCGAATAACTTTATCGATCAGTTAAAAAATTTATAATAAACATTATTTTATTTTTCTTTGTATATGAATATTAATAATAATATTTACCTTAAAGGATTCAAAATTCTTTAAAGAAAAGTAGTCAAAAATTTTGTGAGACAGTTACTAATTGAATTAGTGACGTTACGAAACAGAATTATTAGGAATAGTGTTCACTGCTCGTCAAAATTCTTACAATTTTTTGGGTGAATAGAGGTACTAAATACAGGGTCTAACAAAATATACTGAAACTATTTTAAGGGTAAATTCAGCCCATGATACTGAACAACTTTCCTCGTATATATAATCGTGGACTGAATTCACCCTTAAAATAGTTTCAGTATATTTTGTTACACGTTATATATGTTCATTAAATATAAATTTTTAATTTCTCATACCTATATAAAAATAAAAATACTCGTTAAAATATACGTTCCGTTACGTATATCCAAACGTTTACATCGTTTAAATAAATTCCGTTGAATATGTATGTACTAAGCTTTACATGTCTGTTTCGTAACATTTTTTGTCCATCCTATAGTAACGGTTGCTAACAGGACGTGACAAATGTATTTTGTTTTACAGTAAAATTAAAATACTTAATAAATATAGCAGAATCCTAATCCTTCTAAATTCCACTTATGTATGTTTTCAGCGGCGTTTCATTTATTCACAGATCAAGAAGAAATAACGACAAAATTGACTTTTACAATAATAAACGTTACTAACCTCGATAGATCTTTTTTGGCAACACTTTTTGTGAGGAGAGCGTGACGCACCAGCTGGATGTCTTTCGTTAAAACTTCAAAATGGCGATTTAAACTTAGACATATGAACATAAGGCTGCTATTAATAAAAAGAAATTCACCCATATTGTTTATTTTAACAGGAAAACTTGCGTGACTATTCAGACACGTCCGGTAGTCGCGAATTCGTGAGAAAAGTTTAATTTATTTATTTAACCCTAGATAACTAAACTATCCTGGGAGTTACTCAATAACTAAACATTCGTCTAGCGGACTACGCATTAAAAAATCTTATATTATCAACATAATTTAACGTGAGGAAGAAATTGTTACATGATTCGTATAAAGTGCTCGTTGTGAATAGAGATAGGTAGAAATAATTTTATACTAATGATGCCACATACCTTTTATACACATCTACATTATGGGTGTCACAAATTGCATTTTTTACATCTAAGGCATCAATTTTTGGTCTTCCTTAGCAATTTCGACGGGCAAACGTATAATTTTTTTGTAATATTTCATACATAAGGAAATGGAGCAGATTCTTCATATGATTTCACCAAGGATATCTCCTATCATGACCTTGATGTCACGTCTTAAAGTTACCGTCCGAGCAAGTTGCCGCAACCAAGGCTCCATGAGGTGGTTTGTCAGTTTCAAAACAAAATCTCGCCGTGTTATTTGTTAATTATTTTTGATGTTATTCGCGACGTATAATAACATAAGTAGGAGTAGTCTTAGTGCAGATGACCATTTATGATGAGTTTTACTGGATAAAAATCGAAGAGTTGCTAAAGCACATGTCGAATGCTACGTTGTAGCATCTGACGTAGTATGTAGTACGTTTCTTTCCATGTTTGACAATATAAAATCATCCGGTTTAATAATTTGGGTTCTGTTGTCTTTTACTTGATACTAAAAAATCATCTTCAGAACCCAAAGATTGGCACGAGACATCAGTATTAATGCTGATATTGTATTGACTTTCAACCTTCCAATGATTTGTCATCACCACAGAAGTTAAATTATCTTGTTTCTTTTATCAAAGTAATCAATCTTAATAAACGTGAATTTCTACTTTCAGCCTAGGACATATGTTTCCATTTATAAATCCATCAATAATATTAGGTATATGAGAAAAAGTTGAAAGCAATTAGTAGTATGAATGACATCTTACTAATAAACCCTAGTCATTAAAAAATAACCGTTTTTATGAAATTCATATTATTTGTATATTATCTAATTATAATACAAACATTTATTAATTTTTTTTATTTGAAAATACTAATATAAAATAAAATGCAATTTAGATACCTTTGAAAATCTGCACCTGTTATAACTAAACTTTCGTCATCTAGGCGACGCGGTGGTTATAAATCACAAGTAAAGACAATTGTTTGCGCAAACGCCGCATTTGTGCAACTTTTTACTCTAATTATGAAGGTATACAAAGGCGTGCAAGCAGGGGGTACGCGAAAGTATGTGAACTAGACTTATGCAAGGGGTCGCGTAGTCTGCCAGACGAATGTTTAGTTATCTAGGGTTAATAAATCTGTTTAATTACCGAAGTTAAATACTTAATTTAAATGCATACACAATTACCAACCAATGAAAGTAAATCACCGCAATGTTAGCAGTCATAGAAAAATCTACAAGTATACATATAATTAAACATTGAAAATCGCGTGTCTGTACATTTAATAAATTTATCAAAAAATGAGTGTGGGCTATTAGAAAAGAGTAACTGAATACAAAAAAGATTAAAAATAATATTTTGTCTGTCTGTCTGTATGTTCACGCTAATCTTCGAAATTACGGGACGAATTTTAACGCGGTTTTCAATAATAGATCAGGCTCATCTCGGAGCAGCTTTGTTTCATCAACATCGGGTGTCAGAGAAAAAAGTTATCATCATTTTAAGGTTAATTTTATTACGCCGCTCGCCTGTTGAAGAATGCATATAAAAATTATACTAGAAGGGTGGATTCGAAAGCTTAAGGGTCGGCACCATGTAAACTGGGTTTGCGCGGGCAACAAGTTTGTACAGAAAGCGTTTGATTTAAGTCAAATAATGTATACACATAGATAGAGGAAGAGTTGGGACAGTAGACGAAAAAAAGGATTTTTTGAAATATTTTGTAGTTTTCCTAAAAACAAGCATTGAATTTACCCAAAAACATGCAAAACGCACTTTGCGCGGGCAATAGTTATTGCTTAAGTAGATAAGACCACTAAGAAAATTACGTACCTAGTTATAGGTGAATAGACTAGCCAGTAGACGAAAACCGTATTTTTTAAATTTTCATTCAGAAAAAGTAAGATAATTGTAAAGAAACCTGAAAGAAATATTTTAGAAAATCTTGCTACAAACTGGCTTGTTTTTCTGCGTAAAGAAATATTCTAACAAGGGATTGCATATATTTTATAAAAATAAAGGCTATTTTAAAACATTATTCTTAATATTTGCTTACAATGCAATAAAGCAACAATAAAAAAAATAATTTTAAAAATTGGATGTTTTGCAACGTTTTTGACAGAATTCTCTGAAATGGCGGCCATGTTTCTTCCATACAAATTCAGTTGCCCGCCGGGCGTTCAAGAAGGCCGTCTCGAATTTTTCAAAAAAATCAATTTTCGAATTACGTAAAATTGCATTACAGTCTAAAATATTTCAATAAAAAACTATGTACAAACTGCCAAATTATGTCATACTCGTACTTTTCCTACACTATGGTCACAGGCCGGAATCTCCTAAAGTACGCGCAATATGCGTCCCCGTTCCCCGTCCCCGCACCTCTCCCCCGTTTTTGCCTCGATGACTCACGTTGGCCGTCAAGAACCGGGGGAGAGGTGCGGGTGCAGGGAACGGGGACACATATTGCGCGTACCTTGAGATTCCGTTCTGTTTACTCTTACTGTATTCTGTGCTATGGTACAGTTTTGACGTTTAAGCAAAGATTTAATGCTATCGCAGATACGGCATCGCACTTTTTTTTTTTTAATTTTATTGAAAATTAAGTCAATGAAAAAAATAATTTGGTTTGATTTATTACCTATATTTTTTAATTGGCGATTAGGGTGAAAATCGGATTGGAACTTTCTCGGGTCGCGAAATCATATTAACTGTTTTTTTAATAAAAGGTGCTGTTTAATTAGGGTTTTTGGTTTTATTTTGAGGGGTGATTCAGTCTGAAATTTTGAACAACTTTTCCCCATGAATGTATATCAAAATACGAATTGACATTATGCGTAATATATCGAACCACAGGCTATACTAGATCTATACTTGGCTAGGCAGGCAGGCTATAGTAGGCTATTTATCTTTACTAATATTATAAAGAGGAAAGATTTGGTTGTTTGTTTGTTTGCATTACATGGCTCCGAAACTACTGGACCGATTTAAAAAAAAACACTATCCCCGAGTGACATAGGCTGTGTGTGTACCAAGGGCGAAGCCGGGGTGGACTGCTAGTATAGTATAATGATATTAAAATAACAGTCAAAAAAAAAAAAAATCTGCATTTTCATACAAAAGTTTGCAGCCACCCGGGAAATTTGTATAGGAATCGATTTTTTGGTGTTTTTACTGTTTTTATAATAATAATAATTTCTTTATTAAAGGTGAAAACCCAATACTTATACACAATACAAAGTACAGTATAAGTAAAAATAAAATGAAATAAAATTTTAGGGTTTCGCTTGTCTGTCTGTCCGTAAGTCACAGCCAATTTGCTACGAAACTATTATAATGATTTAGTTGAGATTTAGTACCTACACTTATGTAACTTAGTGACCCAAAGATAGACGTATACGTGGGGCGCACTATAAGTTTCCGGAATTAATATGAAAAAATACTATTAAAGGTACAAAATTAATTTATTGTTTTTCAAAATAATCTCCCTTGGCGTCTATGCACTTTTTCATTCGATGAAACCAGTTTTGAAAACTTTTGTGCCACTCCTCTGTGGTGACCTCTGAAACGTGTTTTTCATACTCCTCGACAGCCTCTTCTGGTGATGAAAATCGTTGACCGCGTAATTGGTTCTTAATTTTTGGGAACAGAAAAAAGTCACAAGGTGCCAGGTCGGGACTGTATGCAGGATGACTCATGAGTTCTACATTTTTTGCCTTCAAAAAGTCGTTTGTCTGTCTGGCCGTGTGAGAACTAGCATTGTCGTGGTGCAGGATGATACGGCGTTTACGGTTATTTTTACGGAGTTCGTCAATAACTTCCGGCAAACAAATGGTCGTGTACCAGTCACTATTCACTGTACGACGATTCTCTAAAGCAACAGTAGCCACGTGTCCAGTTTTATTAAAAAAAGAAGCAATCATCCGCTTAGATGCACTTTTCACGCGCGCCACTATGGTTGGTTTCGGCTCATCTTGAAAGACCCATACGCTCGATTGCTGCTTTGTTTTGGGATCGTAGCAATAAATCCATGTTTCGTCACCTGTTACTATGTCCCACACCAAATTTGACGCACCTTCGTTGAATCTGGTAAGCATGGCACTGCAGCACTGCAAGTGACGCGGTCCGTTTTTTGAGCCTCGGTCAAGTTGTGTGGGATCCACCGCGAGCACAGCTTTCTCACACCCAAATGTTTGTGTAGGATTAATTGTATTTGACTCATGCCTATTTCTAAGGATGCGCGAATTTCATGGTAGGTCACATGCCTGTCTGTTTCAATCATACGGCGCACAGCATTGATGTTTTTGTTGGTCACTGCGGTGGACGGCCGACCATCGCGAGATTCGTCACTGAGATTAATACGACCACGCTTGAATTCTGCAAACCAGCCATAAACAGTTGTCTTGCATGGTGCTTCATTGCCAAAAGCTGTTTCAAGCCGAGCGATGCTCTGTTGAGCTGTCAAATTACACTTAAAATCGTAGAAAATCATACTACGAAAATTTTCCCGAGTTAAATCCATGTTGATGCAGACACACAATTTTTTAAATGGCGCCACAAGGTAAAAACAAGAGACAGTCAGATAAAACAAACTGCATTCTACAGCCAAAGAGTTCTATTTTCAAATGTTGCAATAAATTTTTAAATATTGTTTATGTAAGTGGCCAGTTCCGGAAACTTACAGTGCGCCCTATGTAACGTAAATAAATGATATTTAAAAAAGGGGGCCACTTATGGTGGGTAAATTAGACATTAAAAAAAAGTTTTGATAACAAAATCGTGTGACATATTAAATGAAAAAACTTTTTGACAATTTTAAATATATGTATTTTTTATTATTTCTTAGATTAGATTTTTAAGTTATTTAAGAAAATGGGCGAAAATTGACTCCCCCCTACTAAACTACTGGACCGATTCAGTTGAAATGTGGTGCACATAATGTAAATTTGTGACCCAAAGACGGAAGTAAAATGTAGGTAAATGAGACATTAAAAAAAGGGTTTTGTAAACTATATCGCGTAAAATTTCAAATGAAAGAGCATTTTATGACAATATTAAATATATCTTTCTATATTTTTTAAGTTGGTGTTTTTGAAGTTATTTTTGAAAATAAATAATAAAAATACCCTTATCTCCGAAACCACTGAACCCAAACTTTTGAAAAATATACAGTTAATAGTTCTTTACCTATAGATTACAGAAAAACCTATTAGAAGATAAAAAATAAAAGGGTGCAATAATGCTAATTACTGCTTCATTAATCAACCAATTTTTTTAGCTGTTTTCAGGAAAAGATTTCTTTTTAGTGCTCTTTGTTGATTCGTTAAAAATTGTACAAAATCAAACAGTCAAGTCATTAATTGAGCACATACAGCTGCTAAGCCAAGACTGTTGATCTGTTCAACGTGCAATCCTTTTTTATCCTCCGTACTTACATTATAAGGTGAATAGAAGTGAAAGGTGTTACGATTGCAGATGGTCGCTAAACGTATTATTTCACAAAGAAAATTCAAATGTGTACATTTTCTGTCAGTGGAACACAAAACGTGTAGTTTTCCAAGTCACCGCTCGCGTAAAATACTATTTGATTGTATTTTTGAGAACGTCCTGTCAGCGATAAGTAATATTGATTTACGCAGAAATATCATAAATTTGTCTATGGTTCCCTAAAATTTCAACTTAACCAAAATAAACCGGCCACGTGCCGTGACGGGCCACGTGCAGTGTAGGGTTCCGTAGTCAGTACCTACTTGTTTTATGTAACTAACAACTGCCTAACTTTAGGTCTGAATTCAGTCCATGATACTGAACCACTTTCACCAAGGAACAAACGAAATACAAAAATTATTTTTGATCTCTTACACACAAGATTTGGCAAAATGTAATATGTATGTAATATATGTATAAGAACAAATCACACTGATTAAGCTAGCCCCAAAGTAAGTTTTAAACTTGTATTATGGGATACTAACTCAATGATACTATATTTTATGATAAATAAATACATAGATAAACACCCAAGACCCAGGACAATTTGAAAAAGACCATTTTCTAACTTGCCCTGGCTGGGGCTCGAACCCAGAACCTCCGGATTAGCGGTCTAGCGTGTTAACAATTACGCCACGGAGGTCGAATGGAAAGCAAACATTTTCTTTTCATATTTAATTATGTGTTCCTTAGGAAAAGTTGTTCAGTATCATGAACTGAATCCACCTTAAATTAGTTTTAGTACAAGGAGACGTTATATACTACTGCCGTAAATTTTTTTAAGTGTCCATATACAACCGTTTAACTGACAGAGAGGGGAGACACATGATTCTAACAAAAATTTGCAATCAAAAACCAAATATTTCACAAACGGATTGCTAAAACGAAAAAGGGTGTTCATAATCTTACAATATTTTGAAAGACCTATTCAACGACGTCTCACACCACACATTTTTTTTTCAAGTTTTTATTACCACATATCCATGCCCATGCCCAATTACAGCTGTCTAGTACTAATAGTCTATGAGTAAAACTGGGGACAGACAGACAGACATGACGAAACTATAAGGGTTTCTTGTTTACTACGGAACCCTAAAAAGCTGCGTGAAATGAAACAGATTCTCTATTCTAAGGGTTCTTTGTCATTTGCGCTTTAACAAATTTCAAAATACGAGTAATAAAAACCACTTGTGCAAATATTTCGCTCCACTTCGCATACGATAAATTCAAAAATTGATGGATGAATGACCGTGCTTTTACAGGTTAAGCAACTTCTAGCTTGGTCACAGTTAGGATGGGTGACCGTGCTTTCAATCTTACTGTTGTCCAAGTCAAATGTTGAGATTCTTATGAATAAATTTCAGTTTTCTCTACCTACATAACTTGGCAGCTATTTAAATTTCAATTGTTTTGTCGGAATTTGAACTTGGCATTTCTACATTTGTTTTTGATGGGATAAAATAAACACCCAAGAACCAGGACAAATTAAAAAAGGCCATTTACCAACTTGCCCTGGCTGGGAATCGAACCCAGAACCTCCAAATGACGGACTAGCGTGTTAAGGAATCGCCACGGAGGTCGACTAATAAATTGAAAAAGTAACAAATTTTACGCAAGATTCGAATAACTTTAACTTGGATTTTTTAGAAAGTGCTATATAAATTTCACATATATTTAAACTCGCTTTTTAAATAAACGTCTTGCATTCACGCACACTACTGTATTTTCGACTTTACTTTTTCTACTGATAGCCTGTATACTAAAGTGTTAAGTACATTATAATGACGTCTGCCAAGGCCTTAAATTCAGAAATAATAATTCAAACAAAATAATTCTTTGATTTGATTGATTTGAAAATTTTAATAAGTATCGCGGACTGGAAGTCTTGACGAAAAGAAAAAAGTAAGCTGTATACTAATTCTACGTTACAATTTATGATTACCTACATCTATTGTCCCGTTTACACATTATTAACTCTATGCAACTTCATCTTGACATTTTTATCCCCCTAGCGGGAAAATTTTGCATATTTCAGAGCCAAATCCGACCACGTGGCTTTGTGCATACGGTTCTTAACTGCCCTACAAAATTAACACAAATACTATTTTATCAAGATATTTGTAACCAGCGACTTTTTTCGCGTGAAATTGAGTTTATTACGAAATTCTGTTTGTCAAAGTAAGTAGATGAGTTGATTCCTATTTTTGCTTTAAGAAATAATCCAAGGTAATATAACGGGCGCTACATAAGTTCTCTAATTTTATATGGCATGTTATTGGGATACCTTATAAATACCTACATGAACGTCATTTCACTGTCAAATCTAAAAGTACATTTGGGAAACCGGCGAGGTAGGTATACTTATATTTGTCTCTTAAATGAAATATGAAAGATCATGTCGTAAATCCACGATCAGACACACTCTTTGCTCTCTACCTATATCGACAAGATTTCGCCAAAACATTTCACCTTTGACAATTAAAATGACGATGGCGAAAAAAAGGCAATAATGATAACCTTTTTCAAAACAGTCGAGGCGGCCTGTGGCAGCTCAATCATTTGAGTTTTGAGTGATGTTGGGATTCTGTAGTACTTATTCCAGATCCTTTGCCGTGAAGGAAAAAATGATATATATAAAGACAATCGGCTGATTGTCGCAAAACCGTAAAATAGCTTCAGATATACTTATCTGAAGATATTTTACGGTTTTGCGACTCTGAGCAAGAAATTGATGTAACTATCGAAAGGGTAACCAATAGTCCTCTCAATTATATGCAAGATATCGTCTTTTTAACAGACCTTCTAGTCTTTTTTCAGACCAATTTCAATTTTGTCTTTTATATGCATGCTTTTCAAATCATTGGTACAGAAACATCATTTTTTGCACCTTGAATCGTTGTTCAGTGATCGTTTATTGGTGTCCAATCTTTTGGGTTTCGTGGACGATATACCAGGAGCATTGGAAGACAATAATTAGGTCCAATCTATACAACACTAACTATTCTAATAGTACAGGATCCGTCGAAGAACGACCTTCAACGATCGAGTAACCGAACCAAATGTATTTTTTACGGAATAAAATATGTTAACAAAAGTAGCGGTGATGGTAGGCAACTCTATGTTTGCGTATTCTATAGACATCATACTTTCAATTGGTGTTAATTTTTTTTGGTTACTCCATTGGTGAAAGTATCGAAAAAAAATTACCTGTTCAAATTTCAACGCCTAGCAACATTGATTTTTGACAGGTTTTTCACAGGCAACCCTATACCATCGTATTCGCAAAAAAATATCTCTATTTTGACAAATAAATTATTTGGTTACTTAATCGGTGAAGGTACCATTTTCAATTCACCTGTTTTAAACTAGGCAACCCAATAGCCTTGACAAGAAAAAAGTAGGCAACTCTATGCTTGCATATTCTATAAACATCATACTTTCAGTGTTCGGTTTTGGTTTTATTTTTTTTTAGTTACTCCATCAGTGAAAGTATAACAAAAATTACCTGTTCAAATTTTAACGCCTGGCCACCCTGATTTTTGACAGGTTTTTCACAGGCTACCCTATACCATCGTATTCGCAAAAAAATAATCTCTATTTTGACATATAAATTACTTGGTCACTTAATCGGTGAAGGTACCATTTTCAATTCACCTGTTTTAACACTTTTAACAAGGCTTTAAAAACACATTTGATTCGGTTACTCGATCGGTGAAGGTCGTTCTTCAACGTATCTTGACCATAAAGCGTTTGATGTAATTGACCATAACATAATTCTACAAAGGCTTGCCAATGCCGGAATAGCGGTATTCGTTGCTGAGATAGAGTGATTCATATTTAAGAAATCGCTCCCAACTGGTTGTAGTTCGAGGGTTCAAGTCCCAAGCCAAAGCCGTTTCGTCCAGTGTCCCACAGGGCTCACACCTTGGTCACAGAATACAGTAAGAGTATACAGATCGGAATCTCCTAAGGTACGCGCAACATGCGTCCCCGTTCCCCATCCCCGCACCTCTCCCCCGTTTCCGCCTCGTCGCCGGGCGCGAATACACACTGCATGGCGCACGCGGGCGCACAACAAAGACTAATATGCTGTGCCTTGGTACTCTCTTCATTTTAATATTTGTTAACGATCTTACTTCGAACTTGCATTTAAAATAGGCATGTATTTAAATCGATATCTGTTTTATCTATATATTCTCCTTTTTCGAACAAAATATTTTAAGGTTTACCAAAAATACTGAATTGCACACTAATTATGCACACTAAATAAATCAAATTTAGAATACAATTTAATGGTATTTGCAGAACTGTTACTGAACGAATAAGTGTAGTATTTAAACGCAAATCAAAATTACTGATTGCACAGCAAAATACTCAACTGACAATATTACTAAACAAACTGCAATTTATATTTGTGGCGTAGTAAAATGGATAGAACTTTCCTAGCACTCGCTGGCCGCTGCCGCGGCACGCTCGCTTCGCTCGCTCGGTTTGTGCGTGTGTTGGTCGCAGTTCTTACATAACCTAACTATAGATTTTCAACCTAGTAAATTTGATGTCCAGTCAGTATTTATTTATTTATTTAACTTTATTACAAAAAATGTAACAGGCGGACTTAAGGCCTAGGGCCTTTTCTACCAGTCAACAGGTGGTGCGGATAAAAGCAAATTTTGGACGATTAGTACAATTCAAACTAGCTATTTGATCATTATTAAACATTTACCTAAGACACATATTCATATATATACTTTCTTATACATTCATAGACCTACATATAAAAATACATAAATATTTTATAAATTCATAAACCCTACATAACACAGTATTTATGATGAGATTGTTAATTTATTTGATGTAAAAAAGTATATAAATGATGAGATTACATTGATGGTATGAATGATTATTTATTTGATGTGCAATTAATAATATCCTTTTAAAATATAGGATGTTTTCAGACGATCTCAAAATATATGTTGTGGTAATATTACAGAATATTTTGAGCGGAATCAGTCAATGGAGTTATGAAAATGGTATGATCATAATAAATCCGACTAAATGCTTTTTTATAAAATTCTCACGCAAAGATACGTTTGCGTGAGAATTTTATAAAAAAGCATTAGCAGAAGAAAAATTACTCAATAAGTGGTACATCTCTTCAGGAAGTCGCAAGTATTCGCGACCTCGGTGTCACCACGGATTGGAAACTAGATTTTACAGATCATATCGAGAATTAAGATAGTAAAAAAAGCTTTGCAGCGACAAACCAAAATCTTGAAAGAGCTACGTCCGTAGCGAGCTGGAATATTAGTCGTGTTTGGAATCCATCGTAAGCTACACACATCAATCGAGCTGGGGAGTCCAAAAGAGGTTCCTGTACCATTTGAATTATTCTCGGAATAAATGCTATCAGTTAGAATCTTACCAATCAGGACTCGGACACTTCCACATTGTCTCACTTGAACATCGTCTAGTGCTAGAATTGATAGCCTCGATCTTCTAAATATGATACCGTAAACATTCGCCAATCATTCGCTTGTATTCTCAATATAATAAAATTTGCCACGATATATAATATATACATATATATTCAGTGCATGGCCCAATATTATAAAAAAGGCGGACTTAGGGCACAGAATACATAAGAGTCAAACAGAATGAAATCTCACAGCGTCTTCCGCAAATTGGCGTCCCCGCACTTCTCTCCCGCACTTTCTGTACCTTTCTGTGCTCTAAACTAGGGTTAAGTTAGTAGCCGCACGCAATACACGACGTGTCTTGGTTTGAGAACTGTCAATCAATAGTAACCATCATGGTGAGATGCGCATATAATAATTGTTTATCCACCGATTACAACAAAGAACACAGGTACCTAGCAAAGCAACAATATAATTTCACGCTTTTACCCAGCAACTATCTTGATATATATACCCTGCTCGCTCTCTCGCATTGGCGGGAGATACACAAGAGCGAGAGGGGTATTATTAATCGGCAGCAGTAATACCGTAATGTTACAAGGGCTCCACGCTCACAGGTAATCACATACACGCAGATGCTAACTAGATTTCCGCGGGTTATAGTGCTATAATGCCATTGTTGACAATGACAACTTGACAACCCGTGCGTGGAAGCGTGATAAGATAAACATTTGTTTATTTTTATTGAATTTATTCAAATAATTACTGTATAGTTTTGCGCCGAATATCCAAATTACTATATTACAATAGTGAATTTAGTGCCTCACATTATTAATGACGCAATAATAATCAGTAAAGTGAACTAATGGTAAAAATGTACAATGGACATAATAAAAAATATTAGTGAAGGTATATTATGTAGCTGTTTCCGACTTTTCTGTAACATTTAATACATATAAAACAGAATATTTTTTACGTCAGTGTTCGCAAATCTCCCGGTATGGAAAGATATAATCGTAAATATGTCGAACTCGTTAGTAGGTAAGTATTAAATTTTCTGCGGTGCGACCTTAAGCATCAAACTCACACATCGACGTGTGTACAGATAAATTGTTTCATTCGTAGTAGTTGTAGTAGGTATATATGTTACTCTGAATCAATGAAGAGTCATACCAGTGCTTAAGGTGAAGTGGTACCTACCATAAGTGGCGCCCTCATTTGAAATAAATTGTTTAAAACTAAATATGGTGATATTTAAAAATTTTACTTGTATCTATCTAATTTTACTTTACTATTTTATGAATAACCTTTGAAAGTAATATTGGTAGTCCGTCTAGTTTTAAAACGGGTTTTTTTTTAACTAGATTAGTTGTATCCTTTATTTGGTGTACCAAATAAAGGTTAGTAACTGACTGTTAAACTCTGAAATGGTATACGTAGGAATTCTACTTTAGTTATAGGTATATATTTGCAAATTTTTCTCATAGATGGAGATGAAAAGAAGAATGTGCTACACGGTAATAGTTTTATCTCGGGCGATATACTTTAGAATCCCTCGTTACCCTCGTGATTCTACTGTGGAATCCTTAATTTCGCTCTGGATTCAAAGTAGCGCCCTCACCTTAAAACTATTACCTTTACGATCTACTATTGTATGCATGCTGTGTTCACTCCTAGAAGGTTGTACATTTTATATGTGATTTTGTATATTTATTTTATAACATTTGTTAATATTGTAACAACCAGTTTGCGAACCAATTATATGACGTCTCAAAATATACTGAAACTATTTTAAGGGTAGATTCAGTCCATGATACTTTACCCAAGCAACTTATTAGGCTTAAAACTACGTCGAGCGGATGCCCGGACGGGTTCAGTCCGCCTCTGTCACGATCCGTGCGATAGAGATAGCTGAACCCGTCGCGGGCACGAGTCCCTGTCGCACGCAGTTTGTGACAGAGACGGCCTGAGCCCGTCGCGGGTCCCGCTTAACGCAGCTTAAAGCCTTATATCGAAATAGGTATGAAAAAAAATTTGCTTTCCGTAGAAACTCGATCAGCTGATCGGTCAATTTGTATGAGTCCAAAAATTTTTTACATATTTCGATATATTATCTTTGGGGAAATCAGTTTATGGACTGAATTTAGAGTCTTAAAATAGTTTGTATATTTTGTAGTATATGTAATAATTTCCTTTATACGTAAACTTATTCTTGAATTATAATGCACATTTTTCTCTCCCTTTATATATTACTGTGTTAATGCAAGTGCACCGTTATGGATACTCCTGACCACTCAACAGATGCAGCACATGTACAATATTCATAATATTATTACCAACTTTACGAAGTGCCTTTATGACGTCTAACGAAATTCAAGGACGCACACCTATCTACATTCAGCCCATGATACTGAACAATGAGGCTGGTTTCCGAGCGGCGCCGGCGCGGGTCGCGCGCGCCCGGCGCCCACATTATTTACTCAAATTATATGTACTAGTAGTTCGCCGCGAACTTAGACCTCGCGATTTTTTATTAATATTTCAAAAACTACTGAACCGATTTTGATGCCTGTTGTGGGTACCCCTGCTACAATGCCCAACGAACTTGAAAATTCTATTGATATTTCCTACATGCCTACAAAATTTCATCAAAATCGGACCATCGGTTCGGCAGTTATCGCGGAACAAACATACATACATATACAGTACACTAGTGTATGTATAAAATAAAATATGATGAATGTTACATAAAAACACGGTTGGTCTCAAAAATTTTTTTTGCTTCGATAACGAGTGGGATATCAAATAAAAGGTCTGAATATATATTTCAAGAATATAAACATTGTTGCCCGTAAATAGCTGAAGAGTTTGCATTAATTTGATAATTTAAACATTTCAGTAAGAATTTTCTCGTAGTCTGGTATTAGTTTTTTCAACGTATATCTTGTTTTAACTATACTCGACTGTACGCAACAGCGCGTCCACCCGGCGCCACTCTGACCGCGAGCTGCCAGCGGGAGGCCGGGGCGCGAATGGACGGCGCGTTTGAACGGCGTGACTATAAAACGCGGCTATCTAGTGTAATTTCAAGCGTGCGCGTCTGGACGGCGCTATTCAAACGCGTGACTCTGAAACCAGGCTTAACATTCCCCAAGGAATTTACCATATCAAAAGACGAAAAAATAATTTTAGCCCTTACCGATTAGCGATCAGCTGATCAGTTTCTATAGAAAGCTTTTTTTTCACATATTACTGTATTTTCTTTGTATTATTTTCATTGTATGTTCTTTATGAAATGTTGTTCAGTATCATTTACTACAGTTTACATATTTTGAATTTCAATTTTGAAATTCATTGAATGAACCCATAAAATAGTTTCAGTTTATTTTGTTAGTATAATGTATCTGTCGCAGTTGGATAATAGAATCCGCTAATTGCCAAAACCTCTAGCTGTTTGGCATTACAACTCGGTTTCGTAAAACAGCGGATGATGTGTAGTGTTTTGGTTAAATAACTAACACTTCATACGCAGAATGTCATGAATGATTATATTTATCAATGCCGCGGCGCAAGACGTAAGATTGTAGATTTTAGTTCAGAATTCGTCATAACAACAAATATGGCCGCTTATAAGGTAAATTCTTCACTGCGTTCTAAGAGTAAAACGGTTTCATAGAGAGATATCAGAGACATCGTTTATGATTTTGGATCGTTTCCCATATATTTATTTCGACGCCCGCCTTCCGGCAAGATAAAGGATTTACGTGGATCAAATGAAGGCCGAGAGAAGTCGCATTAACAAACTTTACGGTATCCACTTGCATCGAGCTGGGTATCATTCATTGATGTGTTGGTGTTCTATGATGTTGGGGACTAGATTACCTAGTAAGAAGTTGAATTGTGGTTTTATTTCAATGCCATGCGTGATTTAAAAAAAAAACAACGAATTGCCCCGTCATAAAACTGAATAATAATAATAACAGGCCTGAAAATACCTATTCTGCAGGCTATACGTGGTTAGCTGTTTTGTTAAACGTGACACATTAACAATCCAGCTGAACGATATTCAGCTGTTTAACAAACCCGAGCTGTAATGCCGAACGGAACTGTGTGTCATGTGGTTCCCGGCAGAGTAGAAAAGGACCACTCCAAGTCTTCCCGTGGACGTCATAGAAGGCGACTTAGAAAACACACGCTAAACAAAGCTTGCGAGATTTTGCTTATAAACATCAATAAGACCTCTCTAACCCGTCTGGCCAGCGTGGAGAGTGAAGGCCAAGTCCTCTGACTGATCTGGCTAAGTATGGCTCTGGTAGTACAGAGGGTCGTGCTCCTGCAGTGGATATTAAAAAAAGACCTGATGATAAATGCCGAACAGCTAGAGAATGTCAATTAGCGGATTACATATACCATTCAATTGCGACATATCCAATAACACGCCTTTATACCTGACGGAGGAGGCAGCCAGGACTGCAAGACTTACCACAATTAGAATTACGACTCTCTTTCATTATAGGCGTGTAGCCAGGACTGCAAGACTTACCACATTTAGAATTACGATTCTCTTTCATTGTAGGCGTGTAAGTGAGAAGTAATGAGGCGCATGTGTGATACTCTTACTATTAAAAACCAGGCTAACGGCTTGGTTCTTGAACAATTTCGTATTTTAATACCTTATATGCATAAACTTCTAATATCGTACCAGTTTGGTCAGGCAGATTGATGTAAGACCATATCGAAACAATCATGCTACGATCGCGGGCGCGGATTGCTGTCACGTATGCAACCAAGACTCTGTATTCAATAGACGATAGCGTTTCAGACAGATCGAATCGACGCCCGCGGCCGTGCGGAGTGGGGGGAGGGGGAGCGGCGGCCCGAGTTCGTCCGTAAATGCTTGCGAGTTACATCCCTGACGTTCGGATCGGGCGCGCGCGGGACGTCAAGCATTTACGGGCGAGAATCGAGCGTCACCGAAACGTCGAACGTCAGGAATATAAAACGCAGAGATACGGTCGCAATCATTTATTATCGGGTCGGGGGCGCGCGTCCCCCTTCGTCAGCCACGAGTCCAGCGTGCCGTTGCGCACGGGGCGGCGCCGCGCGCCCGCCGCTGCCCCCGCTCCCCCCGCACCAGCCGCGCCCCCCGCACCGCCCGCGCCCCCCTCCGCGCCGTCCAGCCGCCACAGGTCGATGTGCACGGTGCCGCGCGAGCGCGTGCGCACCGCGCCCGGCCCGGGGGGGGCGGGGGGCGGCGCGGGCGGCGGGGAGGGCGGCGGCGAGGGCGGCGGCGGCGGCGCGCGGCGTCTCCGGACACGCACCTTGGCGCTGTTGTCTCTGCGCGGGTAGGTCAGCTCGGGTTCGGGCTCGGGCTCGGGGCTGCGCTCCCGCAGCTGCTGCCGCGCCAGCTCCCACTCCCGCAGCTGGCGCTGCATCTCTCCGAGCGCGGCGCGCTCCGCCTCGGAAGCCGCCTCGCTGCTCTCCACGAGCCGCATCGCGTACTTCTCGATCGGCGTCAGCTGCGGAACGAACGTTCGTGGAATTAATACATTAGTTGGCTCTGAGGTCGAGTCGGTCCAAAGAAGGGTGCGGTCCCGACACAGACCTCGTATCTCGAGAGCCGCCAATAAACAGATACAAATAAAAGTAAAGTAAAAAAAATATTCAATGTAGGATACATTTATCTCTTATTGAAGGTCATTTTCTATAGGTATTTTATATTATGGGCCACAACAAATATACAAAACGAGGATAAGAACTTGCTAGGCGGTCGCGCGATCGAATAGTACGGTCTGTACGGGTTATGTACATATAAGAAGTCAATGGTAGAAGTGTAGGGGAACTGGTAAATATAAAAGATTTCATCTACACCCATGCTATAAACCTCTATAAAAGTTTCTGAAACAGTGAGCTTATTGCCAACATTATAACAGCCGGTCCATAGTAACCAGACCACCATCCAAACGCGTGATATAATTTTGTACTTAATTTCATTATGCAACGCTAACTCGATCCCTCTATCTTTATGAATTTAAATAAAGAACCATTTTTGAAACGCGGATTCACGTAAACGAATGATTTTTCCTTACAAAAAAAACCTTTGATTAGTGACTCCGCGTTTGAAAAATGGCAACATTGTCTTGCAGGCGCGTTTCACTAACACAGATTCAAAATTTAAAAAAAAATATGTTATTTGAATTTACGTCGTATCCTGCCATTTTTGTTTGTTAAAAGCATTTCAAAAAAATATTACTTTGTTGTTTACAAAAATTAGGGATACAAGCTTTAATAATACCTACACCAACAGATATTTCTAATGCAGCAAAAAACATTTTTAACCAATTATTACCAGAAAAGTCGAGAAAACAATATGAAAAGGCGTACCAAGATTTCATTAATTGGAAAATACCAAAGAAGTAGTACATCATTTTCTGAAGATGTGTTATTAGTATATTTTCAAGAATTATCCGAAAAATTCAAATCTTCATCCCTATGGACCTTCTATTCAGTGCTCAAAAGTATGCTGAGTATAAATCACAACGTGAATATCTCGAAATATTCAAAATTAATCGCCTTGCTAAAACGTAAAGCAGAAGGCTGTACCTTTTATAGAGGATTCATATCATGGGTGTAGATAAAGTATTGTATGCAACTGTTCATAATTAGTTATTAAAACACTCATGTGATACTATTATCACACTCGGTTTCGCCTCGTGTGATACACCCACATGTGTGTGTTTTAATACCCCTTATTATACCACAGTTGCATAAATAACTATTATCTAATCTCATGTCGTGAAATTCTAATTAAAATCTTTAGAACGATTGTATATTGACGTACTTTATAAACACAATACCGACATTTCAAAATAGAATTTATCAGCACCACCTGTAGGTTGACTGGTAGAAAAGGCCCTAGGCCTTAAGTCCGCCTGTAAAATTTTTTGTAATAAAGTAAAATAAATAAAAATCATTTGTAGGCAACACTCTTTCTCGAACAACTGCGTCGAACAACTGTTTTGTTTAGGGGGATGTTTGGTCACTACAATTTGTCTGACTGATAAAATATAACTTTGTAATAGTTAGATTAATAACATATTTAAAGTCAGACATGTAAAACTAAGTCAATCAGTGAGTCAAGCAGTAAGGTATAGTACTCGTATTATAATTATAATTACATCATATTGCTCTCGCGCTCGTACTCCCGGCTGAATAATTTTTGTGTTTAGAGGAGGTTTGGTCTGTACAATTTGTCTGACTGATAAAATATCACTTTCTTATAGTTAGACTACGAACAATAATTCTCTAGAATCCTAACTAATCCCGAAAAATCATTCCACGCGATATGTACCGCGGCGGGCGGGGCTTAAAATATGAACAGCGCGGCGCGACAGTTCGCCGTGACACTCGAGTCGTGCGGTTGCGTCGCAAGAAGTTTCCTTTGAGAATATTGCTGTTTTTGCGATAATCGATTCATTAAAAATGCCGTCATGTGCCGTGAAGTGGTGTAAAAGCCATACAGACATGAAAAACACAGGACTCACCTTTCATATGTTTATAAACATTTTAATATTGTACATCACCGCTCGTGGCGTTGACCGCGGCCGTGTCGGTCGAGCAGCCGGCTGCGGGGAGCCCGCTCGGGGGGCTGTTCGACCGACACGACGCGTATGTGACCTTGTCGCGACCAATCGCATGCATCTTTGCCTATGTGTGTGTTTGATTGTTTCGTTGTAATTACTGTTAGTTTGTTTGCGTAAATGGAATCAGAATCGAAGCGGTGAATGTAAGAGCATTAGATTTCTAGAGATTATATTTCGATGTAGTTATTTATTTATTTATTTAATAATTACATTGCATTGCACATGAATAATTCAATACAAAATATAGTTACATATTTAGTGATACATCACATGCACCTTGTCAGGCATTGCAATGGTACGAGAGGGAGATAGACATATTTTATTTTTTATCTTGTAGGTATCCGGCGACTGAATAATATGATTTTTTTATCAGATGGTTTTTTTATAATTTTAAAAAGGTTTTGTAGCTTTTTTCGTATTTTATGTTATTGGGCAATTTATTATATAATTTAACAGACATAGGGTAAGGTCCAGAGACTTATGTAGTTCAAACCTTGATGGTATTTGTAATATGTCATTTGGTGTGCGCGATTCGTATCGACGCGGAAAGTCAGTGATTTTTTTATAAAAATTAGAATTCTTCCTAACAAATTTACACAACTCTAATATGTAAATACTTGGCAAGGTAAGTATCCTGAGATTTGTGAAGTGTTCCTTACAAGTTTCACGCTGCCTCAGATTGGTGAGTATTCAAACACACTTTTTCTGGAGCAACAATAAGTCATGGACATCCGTACTATCTCCCCACATTATCACTCCATAACTTAACCACGCGTGCGCGTATGCATAGTACGAGGTGAGAGCGGTCTTTGTGTCAGTAGACTTTTTAAGTTCGCGTAATGCATAAATAAATTGTGACATTTTTGTTTTTATTTTTTCAATATGTTCTTTCCAATTTATGTGCGAACCCAGCACAACACCTAGCAAAGGAAACGTTTGAACACATCCTATTTTGTTATTTCTATATTTAAATGATATTTTTAATTCTGATTTTTGGTAAGGCCAAAACTGCACGATTTTCGTTTTATTAAAATTATTTTCTAAATTGTGATCGTTCGTCCATTGTGTAATTTGTCTATAAAAATTGTCAATTTTCTATTTAAATTTACATTGTCATTACATGATAAAATAATTGAAAAATTACCCGCGAACATAATGCAGGATTCGTTTATAATTCTCGGTAAATCATTGATATGAACAACAAACACCCAAGCACGCTGCCCTGTGGTATAGAATCGGTTATTGCCTGTTTTTCGGACCTGACTTTACGAGAGCTGTTTAATAAGTACCCGTTTATGGAAAAAAAAACATTTTTTTTTGTATATATGCATTTATTTTTCTACGTAGTCACCTTTTAACTCTATACATTTGTTCCACCTATACTCAAGCTTCAATAAACCATCCAAAAAGTATGATTTTGGAAAGTCATTAAAATAGGCCTCTGTGGCGGCAATGACTTCGTCATTTGATCCAAATCGCTTGCCACCGAGCCATTTTTTTAGGTTGGGAAACAAAAAGAAATCGCATGGGGCCAAATCTGGAGAATACGGGAGGTGAGACAATAGTTCGTAGCGTAACTGTGCTAATTTAGCCGTCACAACTCTGGACGAATGAGCCGGGGCGTTGTCGTGATGAAACAGTACTTTTTTCTTTTTTAAATGGGGTCGTTTGTCCTTCAACACGGCGTCAAATTCATCTAATAAACTGGCATAGTACTGCCCTGTTATTGTTTTTCCCTTTTCTAAATAGTCAATATGTATAATACCCTGCGAATCCCAAAAAACGGTCGCCATGACCTTTCCAGCCGATGGGACGGTTTTTGCTTTCTTTGGAGCAGGTTCACCCGGTAAAATCCACTGCTTCGACTGCTCTTTCATTTCCGGGGTGTAGTGGTGAACCCACGTTTCGTCCACGGTCACGAAACGACGCAGAAACTCCTTCGGGTTACGTTTGAACACGGCCAAACACTGCTCCGAAGTAGTCAGTCGGTTCCGTTTTTGCTCCTCCGTGAGTAAACGCGGCACCCACCTCGCCGATACTTTCTTCATGCCCAATTTTTCTTCTAATATGTGTTGTACCCTCTCGATTGAAACATTTACAGCATCAACGATTTCTCGAAGTTAAATTCGGCGGTCGGCTAAAACGATATTTTCAATTTTCTTAACCATATCGTCTGTAGTCACCTCAACTGGCCGGCCTGGGCGATCCTCATCAAAGACGGTTGTTCTCCCCCGCTTAAACTCGTTATACCAATATCTGACGGTTATGACAACCGACAAGAAGGAGCACATTCATGGTAAAGCGCTTGCATTCTTACTTTTATTTCATCACATGTTTTTCCTTCCAAAAATAAGAATCTAATTACAGACCGATACTGTTCTTTCTCCATTTTAACAATTTTAAGTTCACGCCTTCACTGAATCGTTGTCAAATGAGAAAAAAAAACAAAAGTTGTCAAATGAGAAAAAAAACAAAAGAATGCCATTTTTTTTTTAATTTTCCCGCCTCTGAAAATTGGTTTAAAAAGGTGGTATACTTATTTGCGGCCAGAGATATTAATATTTTTAGAAAACGGGTACTTATCAAACAGCCCGCGTAGAAGGTAATTCGTCAATACCGAAACTACTTTTATTCTTAAGCGAAATTATTATGCGTTTTACCTCGCGCGTATTCACCGGTCGAAGGTACATTGAATTCCCCGTCGGGTTTAACACGGGGCCTGTGACGGGGCGTCCGCGCGCGCACGGCGATGACGCGTGCGCAGGTACGCTCCCCGCACCGCCCGCGCCAGCCCGGCTACTCCCGGCCGATGCGAATAATGAGTTGAACATATTTGCAATATCTTGCGGATTAGACGTTATCTTATTATGGATTTTTAATTTATATTTTGTTTTAACTTTTTATTGTTTCTCTTGGTTTTATCTTTTATGATATTTCACATGCATTTTACTTTATTGGTAGCTTTATTCATTTTATTTATGTATTGAAGTTTTTTTGATTTTATTATACGAGGGCCACACCGAAAAGATCGGGAATAGAAAAAAGTACAAAGATAATATAATAATGTTTACTTTTATTATTTTTCGGAGTATTCTCCGTGACAGTCAATGAACTTTTGCATTTGATCAAACCAATTATTAAAACAGTAATTTCAGTCTGAAGTGGATACAGTCAAAACAGCTGATTTGTAAGCTTCGACCGCCTCTTCTGGGCCGTGAAACCGTTGACCACATAGCATTCTTGGGAATGTAAAATATTCATTGGGGCTCAGGTCAGGGCTATACGGAGGATGGTCTATCAACTTCACGTTTTCCAGATTTAAAAACGCGCTTGTTTTGCGTGCGGTATGTGAGCTTGCATTATCGTCGTGGAGGATTATACGACGATTCGGATTAACTTTACGAAGTTCTCTTATGACTTCCGGCAAACAAACTGTTGTGTACCAATCAGCAGTAACCGTCCTTTGTTCTTGTAAAGGAATCGTAGCCACATGACCAGTTTTCGATACAAACTAAGCGAGCATTTTTTTCGACACGCTGCGTGAGCGAATAACTTTTGTTGGCTAGACCTCACCCTCACCCACCCAAACTGCCGATTGATGTTTTCTTTTGGGCTCATATGAATAAATCCACGATTCATCCCCAGAGACGATATTGTAAATTGCATTTGAGCTCCCTCTATTGAACCGTTGCAGAGCAGACCGACACCAATTAACACGAGCAGACTTTTGTTCCTCGGTCAAACGGTGGGGCACCCAGCGTGAAATTAACTTCTTGACACCCAGTTCATCATGTAAAATTGTCTGAATGGCTGTCATACCAATGCTGAGAGAAACCCGAATCTGCTCGTATGTCACATGTCTATCTTCTTTTATTAATTGACGTACAGCATCGATGTTATCTTGTGTTACCGCTGTTTTTGGCCGACCAGTAGAAGGGACTGTGGTAAGAGAGGAACGTCCACGACGAAACTCAGAATACCAACGATATATAGTCGTTTTACTAGGTGCTTCAAGTTCATAAATAGAAACAAGCTCGGCGAGACATTGTTCTTGAGATACACCTCGACGATAGTTATGAAAAATTATTGCATGAAAATGTTCCCATTGTAAGCTCCATTTTTCTCACGGCCGATTCACTTGCCTTTTAAAAAATTAAGATATAGCAAAAAAAAAGAAATTAATTCTTAGTGGCGAGGCCTTGAATGACCTGCCAACTCGCGCACCGCACCTCACCGCGGTCGCCCATCACTTACTTACCCAAAAAGGTTGGCATTACTGCACAACAATATCCCCGAACTCTTTGTTTGGTTTCGAAATAATTTGAATTCTATATTTTCATCTTGGCGCCATTTTGTGAAAATTATGTCAACTATTGAAAAAATTAAAACAAGTAATTATAATTTTGTTTTCTAAGATAAACAAGCGACAGTTCATCTTATTTGGTGCTGATGTTATGAAGATTGGAGTTTTCGCTCGTCATGGAATGAGGAACATTGAAAGAAGTAGGTAGGTATTTGGTAAGTAGGTACCGATTAGGTACCTCTATATATTTAAGTAGGTACTAAAATGGTTTATTCTAGTGTAGGTAGTAGGTACATATATTTTATAATTTGTATTTTATTGTTTTAGCGCAAATAAATTCAAGCAGACAACCATGGAAAGAACAAATCGATTCACCCCATTGTAAAAGTTTAAACATTCAATACCTTCCATATAAAAGGTACCTACCCTAAGAAAATCCGAAGTGAAGTCCAATTGTAAGTACATATAATACCTAAGTTATTATCGTAATTGTCATACTATTGTAATCTTCCATGCCATTTTTGGAAAAAAGAACCCACGCCAGTCGTAAAAGCAGAGTCAGAACTCACTTCATTCCAAAAGCGCACATATTAGGTCCTTACATATGAAATTGCCGATTTTCAATACTGGCAACTTTAAAATCAAATATCTTGCGTTTCATTAGGAATTCCAAATTCAAATTTATTTCGAAATAAAGCCAGAAAAATATTGTTTTAAAATTCGTATTTCATTTGTTTTAACATCATTTGTTTGAGTTTCAACATTGCTATAACAACAACTATGGACAAATTGAAAATTCGCGGTATTTACGAATACGAGTTCCACCGTGGCACCAGTGCTGCAGAAACGACTCGAAGAATTAACGACGTGTATGGACCAGGCACCGCTAACGAACGAACGGTGCGTTTTTGGTTTCAACGTTTCCGTTCTGGAAATTTCGATTTACACAATGAGCCTCGTGGACGACCTGATACTCAAGTGAATAACGAAGAATTGAAGGCGATTGTGGAAGCGGATCCATCTCAAACCACTTCTGAATTAGCAGCAGCCTTCGGCGTAAGTGACAGAACGATACTTATCCACTTGCGCCAAATCGGAAAAATTAAAAAACTCGAAAAGTGGGTACCGCACGAATTGACTGAAGCAAACCAACAAACACGCGTTGCTTGCTGCGTTTCTTTGCTTAATCGCCACAATAATGAGGGGATTTTGAACCGTATCGTGATTTGTGATGAGAAATGGATCCTGTACGACAATCGGAAGCGATCATCACAATGGCTTGACCCTGGAGAACCGGCAAAACCTTGCCCTAAGCGAAAACTGACCAAAAAGAAGATTCTGGTTAGTGTTTGGTGGACCAGTGCTGGTGTTATCCACTACAGCTTCTTGAAATCAGGCCAGACGATTACTGCAGACTTGTATTGCCAACAATTGCAAACAATGATGGAAAAGCTCGCCATTAAACAACCGAGACTGATGAATTGCTCTAGCCCACTGCTCCTTCAGGATAACGCTAGACCACACACTGCACATCAAACGATCGCCAAGTTAGAGGAGCTGCGACTGGAACCTCTGCGTCACCCACCATACTCTCCAGATCTTGCCCTAACCGATTACCACTTTTTTCAAAATTTGGATAACTTTTTACAAGGAAAAAATTTCAAATCTGATGAGGCAGTCAAAACCGCCTTCAAACAGTTCATAGACTCTCGCTCCCAGGATATTTTTTCCAAAGGTATCAATGATCTGCCTATAAAATGGCGGAAGTGTATCGATAACAACATACTTCGATTGATTAAATAATAATTTCATTAAAAAAAACTTGTTTCACTTTTTTGATACTGAACGGCAATTTCATATGTAAGGACCTAATATTAAAAATAATTTTGGATGTGAGGTTTGTTGAAAGAGTTAATACCTATGTATGATGAGTACGAATGTGTAACTGGCAAGTAAGAAAAGAAGTAAAAAGAAATTTGAATAAAGAATGTTGTGATTTTGTTTGTTTTATTAAATATGAAAGACGAATAAATGTAAAAGAAGCGATAAGTTAGTTAATATTTTATTTTATTTGCATTAACTAATTGAGAATGAAAAGAACAATCAGTGGTAACACTTTTCTTGACATTCGTGACGTAGTCTTGTGTCTTTTTCTTGTTTTTGCTTAGTTTTTTTGAGATTTCTCAAAATCTACCGGTCCGAATCGGTTTAAATTCACAGGAAATCTGAGTTGTATAGAACTCTTTGGAAAGCTACTTGTTTGGTTCCGATCGGTTTAGTTGTTCAAGAGTTATAAGCGGGTCACATACACACCCACACACACATACGGATAGGGTGCATGACACTTGCTCGTGAGTGGTCAGGGAAGATTCCTGAGACCTTTAAACGTCGAGATCTGATGAAAACTCGACTTTTCAAAAACGGGGTGAAACTAATAACGTCTCGAATTTTGAAAATTTTCAATTTTCTCAGCGGGAAGTTAAAAATAAAATAAAAGTTAAAAATAATCTCCAGTCGTGCGTTAAAGCCGACACATACTTTTCTTCGTTTTAAGTTAGCAATAAAACAATCAAAATCAATTTAATTGTGAAAAATGAGATTATGAGGCGTGCACTTTTAGATTTTCCAAAATATTTGTAATAATTAGTGAGAATTTGATTTTTAGAGTAATTTACATGTATTTTTAGTAATCGCTTATTTCTACAAGATTGTTTTATGCCGCGGGTCAGCCATGAGTTTTTTTTCCGATTACATATTTTTAACTTTTTATTTATTTATTTATTAAAATCTTTATTGACCAAAATGGTACAAAAGGTGAACTTAACGCTAATGCATTCTCTACCAGTCAACCTTTAGGAAAAACAGAAATTATTTAATTGCGATAGGCGCTTTAAAGATGTACTTAATAATTTACTATTTACAAGTATACTTAAATACATTTATATAATACACTTAATACATATAAATACTCATATAAATATATATATATATATATATATATATATATATATATATATACTACAAATGCTTTAAGATAAGAACTAATTCTGCTGCGTAAATTTAATTTTTAATCGGTATACAATTATTTAATATTTCGTTTAATTTACTATTTAATTTTTTATAGTTTTCATTTACTGTTTTATTATCGAAAAGGCAGTCTTTCCAATTGATATGTTTCAATTGTTCTTCAAACATTTGTATATTTTTATTATTAAATATTCGTTTTTTCGCAATCAAAAAAGGCTTTTTCTCGCGCTCTGCTGATGTTTTAGCATTTTTTAAGTGCAAAAGAGTGCCACTATGATCTGAAAAACCAAATTTCTCAACAGATGTATGCATGTTTTCTGTAAAATTTGTAAAAATGTGATCGATCCCGGTGGCAGATGTTTTTGTTATCCTTGTAGGTTCGTTTTTATTATATTGTTTGAAATTGTATTGTAACATAAAATTTAAGAGTTCTTTTGATTCACTGCGGACTAATATATCTATGTTAAAATCACCTCCAATAACTATACGTCTATTGTTAAATTTAGATAAATATTCCAGTAATATTGTTAATTATTTATAAAAGATGTCTTTCCCTCTCTCGTTCCAATACAAAGCTACCATTATAATGTCAAGTTTACAAATTTCTATTGCACAAAATTCAATAACAAATTCTACCGACATACTTGAAATACATTTTAACTCGCGATATTCAACGTTATTCTTAACGAAAATCGCAAAGCCGCCACAGTCATGATTTTTGCGATGAAAGGATGCTGCCATATGGTATTCGTCAAATGTAGTCACGATTGCTTTTGCTTCTGTCAAACACGTTTCTGATATGCCAATAGCTAAAAATTGATTTTCTTGTTCTAGAAGAAAAGCTGCTAATGCGTCGCGTTTATTAAAAAGACTCTGCATGAATTGGAACATAATTTTAGACTCTTTGGAAGCGGTATGGGCGAAAGGAATGATTTCTGTTGTTGTTCCTAGGATGCTGACCGATAAGACGGTCGTGGCTGCTTTGGGAGTTTTGAGCCATTTGTTGAGAATTTGGTATTGTTGTCTCCGATCGTAATGCAGCAAGGTCAATCTGATCAACCTTATTTATTTATTTTATTTATTTAATCTTTATTGTCCATCAAATACAAATTGTACAGAACAATAGGCGAACTTAACGCTAAAAGCGTTGTCTACCAGTCAACCTTTGGGTAATACAGAAAGTCTAAATGTGGGTTGCAAGATAAAGTGTAGTATACATAAAATACACAATGTACATTGTTACATAAATATATATATATATATATATATATTTACCCTATACTTATATACTATATATATACATATATATATATGTATATATATAGGTATATATATATACCCTATACATATACCTACATACATACATATATATACGCTACATATACTATACATATAAATAAATAGATAAATGCAGCAATTCTTAACGTCGGGGGTTAAATCAACTTTTATAACTTGGCCAAAAAGTGTTTAAATACCTGTGTCTTAAAGCTAGCGCGACTAGGAGCAGTTCGAATGGATTCAGGAAGCGCGTTCCAGAGTCTTATTGCCGTAATGGCGAAAGAGTTAGAAAGAAAACCAGTACGGTGAGAAGGAATAGAAAGGGTCAAAGTATTAGAAGAACGCAGGATTCTTTCATGAGTGGAAGATAAAAGTTGAAAACTTGATTTGAGGTATTTAGGAACAAGGGGATTATTAAGTATATTATAAAGTTGACATAAAATATGAAGATTCCTGCGTTGGCGGATGGGGAGCCATTTAAGCTCAGAACGGTGTTCGGAAACATGGTCATATTTTCGGAGGCAAAAAATAAACCTTATACAATTATTAAGAAGTCTATCTAGTTTATTCAGACTATCTTCAGTTATATCCAGATAGCACACATCACCATAATCAATCAAGGGCAAGACGAGAGCTTGAACCAGCATGATCTTAGTTTTGATTGGCAAGAAATGTTTCAAGCGTTGGAGATAGTGTAAAGTGGCATGTACCTTTCGACAAACTTCGACTATATGTGAGTTCCAATTTAGGTTAATGTCTATAAAGAGACCCAAATCTTTAACTACGGGGCTAAATGGAATCACAGTATTGTCATATTTACCAGGCTGTACAGTATCTAAATCAAGTAAGTTAATTTGATAAGAGCTTCCTACTATAATGGCCTGACACTTTTTTGCATTTACTTGTACACCGAATTTTTTAGACCACTCCAGTATATTATTTAAATTCTCATTTACTAAAGAAACCGCCTGATTTAGCTGCAAGTCATCTGCATAAAAGTGATAAGTACACGTAATATGATGTGAAAGAATATTTATGAAAATTGAAAACAATATGGGAGATAAAATACCGCCTTGCGGAACGCCAGCCTCCAACTCGCACCAATCAGACTCTACCTGACCACTACGAATCTGCTGCCGACGACCACGAAGATAGCTTGAGAACCAGTCAATCGCAGAGTTTGAGACGTTACAGTAGGAGAGGATAGCAATAAGGATATCGATATCGACTGTATTAAAAGCGTTGCTAAAGTCTACCAGGCCTAAAACCGTCACATGCTTGTGTTCCATCCCGGCTCTAATATCTTCAGTGACTTTAAGCATCGCTGTTGTTGTGCTATGACCAGGTCTAAACCCAGATTGAAAAGAATTAAGGAGGTTATGGTCATGTAGATGTTTGGAGAACTGACTGAAAACCGAAGCTTCTAGTATCTTAGATAAAAAGGGAAGGATCGAAATTGGGCGCATGTCACTAAGACGAAGGGGATCAGGGATTTTAGGAAGCGGACGGACATTGGTACTGAGCCATGAGGTTGGAAAACAATGTTCAGAAAGACTGGAACTAATAATATGCGTGATAACAGGGACTACAAAAGGGAGTATAGGAATTAACATCATGCGGCTAATCTGATCAGGCCCAGCAGCATTAGAAGTAATAGATTGGATGGTTTTATAAACGTCTTCCTCAGTGACTGTGGTAAACTCGAACAAACTACCGCCAGGAGCAGGTAAGCTAAGGATAGAAGATATAGTAGAACTTTTTATGTTTTTATCCAAGAGAGGAACCGAAGAAAAATGATGATTAAGTTCGTTCAAAGTGAACGGAAATTTAGATGAGTGATTTCGATTTTTACCTATGCCCTGAGAATTAAGAAACTTCCAAATATTGGTTGAAGACACATTTTCAATATTGTCTGTGAAGTATTACAGCCGGCGTTTACAGCCTTATACAAAGCCCAGGTCTCCTCTGAACGCTCCAACTTATACATCCGAAGAGCTCTATTCCGTCGTCTCATCGCCATGCGTACTCCATTTGTAATCCATGGTGCTGGTGGACGGCGTACTTTGATGGCTCTGACTGGTGCGTGGGTGTCGTAAAGAGATAAAACCAGATTATTAAAGAGAGATACTTTCTCATTTACTGTACCCAACGCAAACACAGGAGCCCAATCAATTTTAGATGCATCCGATATTAAAGCATTCCTATCAATTTTGGAGAAGCAACGGAGATTAACAATTGTAGGTTCAGGTTTTGGAACTTTAAGGCGGAGGTATAGGCAAATGGCCTTGAAGTGGCGCCCTCATTTGAAATAAATTGTTAACTCGTAAATATGGAGATAATTTCCATATTACTCTTCGTTATTCCCTAGATAGTCCTTTAAATTATTTTATGAACCACCGTTAAAAGTATTTACATTAGTCCGTCTAGCTTTAAAACTTGCCTCCGCCAAAAGTGACCACGGCAAGTTTTAAAGCTAGACGGATCACCAATAATAGTTTCTTCGATTAAATCTTTATTGATCCACAATTTGTGTGTTGTTCAGCCAGTTAGCAAACCAAATAAAAAAAAAAAAAAAAAAAATTTGTTTACAATTGGTGGACTTAACGCTAATAGCGTTCTCTCCCAGTCAACCATAGGGATAAACAGATAAACTCAGTTGCGGCGCAAAAATAAATATTATAAAGTATTACAGTTAATTTATGAATATACTTATACTATATAAGATGAATAATATACCTACAATCACTACATATCTAATATAAACTTAAGAAACAATATAATATACCCGTAACCCTAAACATACATACTTACATACACATACATAATATAAAATACTAAATAATACACATACATACATACACTTATATACAAAGATGATGATGGAGGAAGAACCTATTAGAGAAAAAGAACAACTATTTAAGGAGATGAGAGTGTATTTTTCTCTTGAAGTAAAATTTAGTTGAAATTTCTTTAATGTCAACGGGCAAAGTATTCCAGAGCCGTGAAGCTTGTAAGGTATAAGAGTTTTTCATAAAATTAGTGCAATGTAGAGGAATAGCGAGAAGATGAATATCGGCAGAACGAAGTTGCCGATCATGAGTGTCGGAAAGAAATTTATGTTGATGTTCTACAGCAACAGCTACAAAATGTCGGACGCTCGCTACTCGCTAGCGATTACTCTTCGATAGGTAATTTACTGTTACTCATACTACCGATCATTAGTTCTATGAGTGACCGCCAGGGGCGCTGTACTATTCTCCATACAAATGTTTACGCAGTCGCTAGCGAGTACGGTCACTGTAGACTTACGGTAATACTACTGAGGTTTCATCCGTGTGAAAATAAGTTATGTCTGATCGCTTTGAGATCCTACTCTATAAAGTTCATCACGTATTTATGAATCTAGCTTTCAGCTGGCGTCTTATCATCATGCGACATTATTACTACGTTACTCTTTTAGACATGTTATTTTCGTCTTTTAGAGTCATGGTCATGGTATAGGAAAATTTTCAAAAATATTGGACAGAGTGGAAGATCACAAGCTCGCCCACCTGGCTCATGAGCGCGGCCGTGCCGTCGGCGGGCGGCTCGTCGGGCTCGTCGGCCAGCGGCAGCGTCTCGTCGAACTCGGCCAGCTCGCCCTGCGCCTCGGCGCGCGCCGCGCGCGCCGCCGCCGCGTCCGCCTCGTCCTCCGCCGCCGCCAGCGCGCTCTCCAGCTCCGCGCCGCCCGCGCCCCCGCCGCCCCCGCCGCCCCCGCCGCCCCCGGCACCGCCGGCACTACCGGCCGCCTCAGCGCCGAATAGCTCCTTGATATTGCTCTGCGAAATATTAGATAAATAAAAAAATTTAATAGTGGAGTTCGAAAGTAAAAAAGAGTAGATCGATATTATATGTCCTTGTACGTTCATTAATGAAATATTATGGAGTGGATCTGCTTTAAAAATGAAGTAGGTCATACCGCTCTGAGGTAGGAGGTGGTAAAGTTGCCGTGCTCGATGGCGAGGTGCCCGAGCGCGCGCTTCTGCTCGGCCTTGCGCAGGATGTTCTCCTCCACGGTGGCGGAGGTGACGAGCCGAAACACGTGCACGTCCCGCGTCTGCCCGATGCGGTGGCAGCGGTCCTGTGCCTGCGCGTCCATGGTGGGGTTCCAGTCCGAGTCGTAGAACACCACCGAGTCGGCGCCCGTCAGGTTGAGTCCCACGCCGCCCGAGCGCGTCGACAGGATGAACGCGAACACGCGCGCGTCCGCGTTGAAGCGCTCCACCAGCGCCTGGCGCTGCTCCACGCGCGTCGAGCCATCCAGGCGCAAGTACGCGTGCCCGTGCAGGGACAAGAACGCCTCCAGCACGTCCAGCACGCGCGTCATCTGCGTGAAGATCAGCACGCGGTGCCCGCCCACCTGAAGTCACACCGATTCATGTCATTAATATCCTATCACACCCAATAATAGCCATATTTGAGCCGTACGGGCCGAGCGCATACCTTGAGCCTGCGCAGCAGCGCGTCCAGCGTCTGCAGCTTGCCGCAGTCATACTGCAGTAGCTCGGGGTGCGGGAACGCCACAGCTTGCCGCGAGGCGGGCGCGTGCAGCAGCGCGAGCAGCGCTCGCGCAGCCGGGCTCGCAGCCGCGTGTAGCGCGCGAGCCGCGCGCCGCCAGTCCCGCGCGCCCTCGCCCGCGCCCGCCACCAGCTGCGCACTCGGCGCGCGCGCCGAGCTCCAGCACACGCTGAACCTGCACCGCAATACCGTATACGTTAGCGACGCTCCGTTGCCCCGCTAGCTCAGCTGTCGCTCCTGTCGCACGCGGTACCTGTCGATGACGGAGTGCATGCGCTGCAGCAGCGCGGCGAGGTCCGCGGGCGGCACGGGCGGCGCGGCCGCGCGCACGGCGGCGCGCAGGTCGCAGCCGTACAGCGGCAGCCGCCAGCAGCGCCGCTCGTTGCAGACGGCCAGTCTCCGCAGCGCCAGCCGCCGCCGCACCTCGAGGCGCGCGCGCGCCGCGCTGCTCGTCGATGCGGCGCTCCCGCCGGCGGCTCCTACGTACATATTATATAATACCATCGACATATAATTCTCTAGATACCTAACGCTCCTACATTCACCGTTTCGATTCTGATTCCATTTACCAAAACAAACGAACAGTAATTACAACGAAACACTCGAACGTACACATAGTCAAAGATGCATGCGATTGGTCGCGACAAGATCACGCGTCATCGTCGGTCGGGTGGGGCAGACAACGCAATGAGCGGTGAGATACAACGCGTGGATGGTACTATTATGCAGTACGCTACGCTAATATAACCTTGTTTATGTGTTACTTTTTTTTTAATAACTAATTTTCATGTCTGTATGGCTTCTACACCCATCCCTGTTAAAAACGAAATCGACTTCATCCTAACGACTGAGAGACGAATAATTAACGATGTTTCAGTGATCAATCGGATTAAAACCGGGAGCGATCACCGAATGTTAAGAGGCATCGTGAATATTTGTCTCTAAGTCGAAAGGTCGCGACTGATGAAGTCGACGCTCCGACCGTCACAGGTCCAAATCGAAAACTCCGAAAGCTTCCGGCTTTAACTATCCAATCGCTTTGAAGGCCTTCAGGATTGCGTTACAGTGGACGAGATAAACCCAGGGTTTGTAGAAGCTGTCCAAGCGGTGGGATCGAAGGTGTTTAAGTCCCACCCCAAACGCAAACCTCAAAAAATCTCTGCACAGACCCTAGACTTGATGGCAGAGCGACAATCCAGGCCGCTGCAGACCTCCGAAGACGCTGAATCATATCGGCAGCTCGACAGACGTATAAAAAAGTCCTTGCGACACGACATCCGCTCCTTTAATACCAAATGTATTAAGGAGACGATAAAGCAGAACAAGAGCTATGTCGGTTGGGCAAAGCCGATTGATGAAGGTGAAGACGGAGGCCGGTGGCGTGGTGTCGACAAAGGAAGGGGTTCTGGCAGAGATCGAGAGGTTTTATGGACAGTTATACACCTCAGTTGCACAACCCAGCAAACAATTGGCTTAAGACCCAAGAGCCAAGCTGACCCGACACTATACTGAAGATATCCCGGACATCAGCCCGTACGAGATTAGGATGGCCCTCAAACAGCTCAAAAAAAACAAGGCGCCGGGCGAGGATGGAATCACAGCAGAGCTTCTGAAAGCGGGCGGAACGCCGGTACTGAAAGTCCTTCAGAGGTTCTTTAATTCCGTTCCGCTCGAGGGCGTAACGCCAGAAGCGTGGCACAGGGGCGTGGTGGTCCTGTTCTTCAAAAAGGGAGATGTTTTGAATTAAAGTGCTTTGTTAGGAGACTAGCGCCATCTGCGTGTGATCTCCACAAACACGGGCAAGATTATCGATTCATCGATATCCCGTGCGCGGATCGTCTTTGCCCGACCAGAAAAATAATCATTGTCTTTACGTCAAAGTCTCAACTGACATTTGGGAATGACAAGTTGCGAGCGAGGCTTTTGATAAAATGTAAAAATTGTAAAAGAGACTTGATTTTTGGGTGTGGTCCTGTCGCGTGCCATGGCCGGCTAATTTTGTAATTTTTGATATATATAGCGAATGTTTCGTGGAGAATTGTCGTTAATTGTTTTGTGCCCAATTTGTTTGGAACGGCGTGGAGCCGAAATTGTTTGTATTACGTAAAGAACAGTGATTTGTGTCAAATGTAAAACGCGTGCCATGCGGCCGTGTAAATTGTTAGTTTATCTATTTCCCGTGTGATACGGAAGCATTTGTAAATTGACTATAAAAAGATCTAATTGTGGTGGCGTGAATGCCCATAAATATATAAACAGTGATAAACTTTTGAATCGGAGCGAGGGACATTCCATGTTACGTTCCGCTGTTAGATTATGTGAATAATCTTGAAGTGTCCAAAGAAGAACAAGAAACTTATTGTGCGGTTTTGAAGTGGTGTTATAAATACGACGTATTCGCTTGGGGCGACATACATGAGCTCATGGGGAGGTTAGTGTAGGGACCCAATTCTCCTCACCACTGACCTTGGGACCCATAGTGGGACCTAAGGCCGTCGCCAGCCCTGAGGAGGACCTCAGGATCGACGCGAAGGCCAGGCGAGGCTGCCTGAAGACTGCGTGGACGCGGTAAGTTTTATAATTAGTGTAATTACTCTTAATTAGAATTCAGTTCAACTCATAATTAGGTTAAGTTAGGTTAATAGGTCCCTGTACCTTATAATACAGGGTGGTAGCAGACTGCGTAGGTTGTTTGGGTGTTTGTTTGTTGCCGGTGGGATTGCCGGACTCGTACCAAGAGCGTAGTTAGTAAAATATCTTGGTATAATTAAGAGAAGTTAGAGAAGTAAGAGAGACTTTTTACTGTTGCGAAGATCATTTTGACATATTATAGTACTTATTTAGTATTAATTAAGTATGTACCTACCTACCTAAACGATCAATAGAAATAGGTTATATATCTATCTCTTTTTCTCATTATTGCTAGATTTACCTAATTCAACCTGGTACAGCCTTTTAATAACCCATCGGCCATTGCTTAAAATCTAAAAGTAAACGTTTGGGTTATCTGAACGCCTATCTACCTACGTAGGTACATGCATAGTTCAGGAGACAACTGTATTTTAACCTGCAATAAACGTTACGATTAACTAATTTTCAGGGTTCCGTACCCATAAATATATAAAATACTGATTTATGGATAGTCCTTTTTCAAATCCATCTTTCAATTTGTTACTTATTATTACAGTTACCGAAACAATGCCAAAAACCAACAGTGTTGACCACTAACCACGATATTTGCGGGCGGACGGCGCGCGGCGGTGGCGTGGCAGACGCGTGTTTTTAAATCGGGTCCAATAAAATATTGAATATCTTCTGCATTTATGAACGTATTTCAAAAATTCAAAAAGTACCGTACTAAAAAAATCATGATGCATGCGAAACACTAGTCAAAATCTGTTTTCTGTTAATTTATTGATTCTCATTGATAAAGATATAAAATGCTGAAAAAATCTGACCACGAAAGTCACACCAGTAAAAAAAACAACCATTTTTGTTACTTTTCGCTACAATTAAATAGTCTTGTGCATTAAATATCAATCAATTAAGACCAGTACATGGTTTGCACAAGCGTTGAGTATTTACATGTTGCAAAAGTACTCACTTTGTTTCATTTTACATCAACTATCTTTATAAAAATACAATAGGGATGACCCCTATTGTATTTTTATAAATAATTAATACAGGGTATGTTGATAGTTGATGTAAAATGAAACACAGTAAATACTTTTCGAAACAATTTTTCAAATTAGAAATTAAAACATAACTCAACTTTTCTCTTACTATCTAAAGAATTTGTACGAAACAAAATAGATAAAAAATGGTTTCACATAAACATTATTATCTTATACGACGTATAAGGCTTTCTATGATGGTAATAATTTTACAATTCATTTAAAAACCTTTATTGTACATCAGCGATAGTTACACATAATAAAATAATTGATATTACAAATGGTTGACTTATCCCAGAAGGGATCTCTTCCAGTCGACCAGTAGGTAGGGCAGAGGATAGTTACAAATTTAGTAGGAAGGCAGAAGTACGTACAGAGCAATGAAAAAAAAACAAGTATAATGATAAAGCTTAAACGCTACAAATACACTACATACATACCTAATGAATATGCTACATATAATATATAAATAAATATTTTATATTACTCAAGTCTAGATTTAAAGGAGCCTAATAATTGAGACATTTTATCTCCACTGGTAAAGCGTTCCATAAACGCGCAGTGAGCACAGCGAAGGACTTCGCGTAGGTCTGTGAGGAATGTGATCTGGGATCTGTAGAAGTGGTTCACTACGAACGACGACGGCTATCAAAAACTTTAAAGGAGAATTTTTCATGAAGATATACGTGTGAGCGAGGATTAAATAGAATGTTAAAGAGAAAGAAAAGAACGTGAGTGTGACAGTGTTGTCTGATAGATAAGCCGAAAGAGGCTATTGCACTCATACAAATTAACTTTAGTATTTACATAACATTAAATCTGTAAATTTCCATAATTGAACCAAAGTTAAAAATGTAAGTAGTAAAGAGGAGTAAACTTGTCTAGTTTTATTTACCCTATAATGGTATAGGGTAAATAAAACTAGACAAGTTTACTCCTCTTTACTTTATATATGGATATATCATATAGGCTTAACTTTTCCTATGAAATTAGGAAAGGTTTTAGATCTTACAATGCTTCATATTTTATCTCCAACACATACCAATACTTATCAACACATACCAATAACTACTAATACATACCAACACAAACCGTTCTCACATTAAAATTAAAATGATATCTCCGTTTACTTTGAAATGATTTATTTTAAATGGGGGCAGCACTGGACCCCCGAAAAATTAGGTACGGCCTTCAGAAATTTTGAAAAACTTGGATGCATATACACGTGTATTTAATATACACGCGTATTTTTTTTCCATGGATATCATCATCATGCCGAGGGAACAGATGAACACGTACCATACATGCATAGCGGCGAAACACATGCATGAACCTCTTTTTTCGTTCGACGTAGTCGGGTAAAAACAAAACGAATTTAATTATTTGGATTATTTGTTGTAACAACTTCAGTAGGTATAATTTAAACAATGACGTCTCTGAATCGATATAACTCTATACATTCACGCAATGTAGGTACTGAGTCAAATCCTTTGGTTGTGTGCCGCGCGGTTAAAATCATAGAAAATCTAAAACATTGCAATTCAGATGAATGCATATCAGATTACTACTTACAAAATGAACATAAGTACCTACCTATTATACTTATTCTATTTGTTCAACTTTCCAGTGTGGTTCCGGGTTAGAATAGGACTACTCCATGTCTCTTCCGTGGATGTCGTAAGAGGCAACTAAAGGACATCTCGTGCTACAATTGTATTCCTAAGCAGGGTTAACGTCGAGCAGCGGCCGGTTGTAAAACTTTTGGAACAAATACATTCTCAAAGAGGTTTGACGTCAGGCGGCCGCCCGGCCGGTCGGAAAATAAAGTCAAATAATTTAAACTGTTCCGCCTATTTCTTCTCTTAACAGTGCCGGTTTTAGCTCTACCAGCGCCCCGGGCGAGTTCCCCCCCCCCCCCCCCTCAAACTGCAATTTAGACTCTGAGTTAGGCTTCAATCTTATAGGATTTATTTCTGCCGACGGGGGGGAGGGGTGCAAGTACGATATAGAATTCTTAAAATTTGCCACCCCATTGTGAACGAAGGGATAAAGGACCCACCCCCTTCCTCCCTTCGTTTTCAATATGCATACAAATAAGAGTTTAGGAGTTGCCGCCATTAACCAGCCGCTATTTATATATTTATTATTACCCCCCTTGCCCAAAAACGCCCCCTGTCACCCCTTTGTATCTGGCGCCCTGGGCGGTCGCCCAACCGCGCCCTACCCTAACGCCGCTACTGCAAGTTAAGCAACCCCGGGTGTGGTCCGTACTTGGATGGGTGACTCCAAGTGATACAAAAATTTCTCGAGCTCCTCCGTGCTTCGGAAAGCACCTAAAAGCCGTTGGTCTCGGTTGTCATTGTATGGCAGTCGTCAAGCTATGTCTGATGCCTTAAGGCAGCTTGAAAAATCTGACACCAGTGTTGGCCACTTACATACACAAAAAATAAACATTACCCATTTTTTTTAAATCAAATATACAACAGCTCTAAATTATCACATTGTGACTTTTTCCATCAAATATATCACAATACTCGTAGGTTAGGTAGCGAAACGTGCACGAGCTGGCAACAACGTCGCGTTTACAAACGCTGCACAGATCGGCAACGCCGCGCCGCCGTATGCTTTTGCGCCTGATAGTTTTTGCAAGCAAATATAGTTCTGACATTTTCATGTTTGCAGTAGGCGCAAATATTTTTTTCTAAATTATTCAATTGTTTGATTACTTTTTCCAACTATTAGAATCTGAGGAAATATACACAAACTAAAGTCACAAATATATCTAGTATAGGTTTAAAATGGATTTGTAATAATGATAAAAATTTTTCCCAAAAAATAACAGATCGACGCTTTTCAAATTATTTCTGGATGTGAATAGAAACTAAAAGCAAGCATTTTCAATCGTAAAGCAACACTTTAGGATATCCTATACAGTATATAAATATTTCAAAACTTCACGTTCTATATTTAAGCCAAAATATTTGATCAAAATCACTTCGTTTACACGGTTTCTCTTATGTCTTCACCTTAAATAGTAATTTTATTATGGAACTATAAGGTTATTTTTACAACTATTTTAAATGTGACAAATTTTTTGATGAGGCCGATAGTAAATATGAAATTTACGTATAATATACATATTTTAAATATATAAAGAATTAACACACAAGGAAAATAATGAAACGATTCTAATGACTGGAAAATGTATAAGATGTGGTGGTCCTAGAAAAATATTTTCATAGTACTTCTTCAGTGAAAACGCCACCAAATAAAGGTTAGCAACTGTCATATATTTGCAAATTTTCCTCATAGATGGAGATAAAAAGAAGAATGTGCTACACGGTGTACGGTAATAGTTTTATCTCGGGGGATATACTTGAATCCCTCGCTTCACTCAGGATTCCACCATAGAATCCCTCGCTACGCTCGTGATTCTATTGTGGCATCCTTCGTTTCGCTCTGGATTCAAAGTAGCGCCCTCGCGTTAAAACTATTACCTTTACGCCTTGTAGCACAATCAACTATTCATATTTCGATACATGTTCCTTGGGGAAAGTTGTTCAGTACGATGGACTGAATCCACGCTTAAAATAGTTTGAGTATATTTAGTTAGACCCTGTATATAAGTTGTGTTGGAGGGTCACCACGAGTCGTCTCGCAAGCAGGTTGCATGCCTCCCAGCCTCCCAGCTCCCGAACAAGCCGGTTTCCGTAAAGGCTTTAGTACCATGGACCACATCCACCGCTACGGCAGGTTATAGAGAAGATGAGGGAGTATAACCGGCCGTTATGCTTGGGGTTTGTGGACTATGAAAAAGCCTTCGATTCGATCGAAACATGGGCCGTGCTTCAGTCTCTCCAGCGATGCCGTATTGACTATCGGTATATCGAAGTGTTGAAGTGTTTGTACAGTAACGCCACTATGTCAGTCCGAGTACAGGAGCAGTGCACGAGGGCTATTCCACTGCAAAGAGGTGTGAGACAGGGAGACGTGATATCTCCGAAACTGTTCACCGCTGCACTGGAAGATGCATTCAAGCTTCTGGAATAGGAAGGACTTGGCATCAACATCAATGGCGACTCACCTTCGATTTGCAGACGATATCGTTGTCATGGCAGAATCTATGGAAGACTTAAGTACCATGCTCGGAGACCTTAATCGAGTTTCCCAACAGGTGGGCTTCAAATTGAACATGTCCATGTCGCGCCCCAACCTGTTTGTGTTGGGAGCTCCACCCTCGAAGTTGTAGACCAATATATCTACCTGGGTCAATTGATCCAGGCAGGAAGTTCCAGCTTCGAGGAAGAGGTCTTTCGACGAATCCGACTCGGTTGGGCAACGTTTGGGAAGCTACGCAGAATCTTCTCGTCCAAAATACCTCAGTGCCTCAAGGCTAAAGTATATAATCAATGTGTGTTACCAGTGATGACTTATGGCTCTGAAACGTGGTCCCTTATTATGGGTCTCATAAGAAGGCTCAAGGTCGCTCAACGCGCTATGGCAAGGGCTATGCTCGGTGTTTCTCTACGTGATCGAATCAGAAATGAAGAAATTCGTAGGAGAACAAAAGCCACTGATATAGCCCAGCGGATTAGCTCGTTGAAGTAGCAGTGGCCGGGGCACATAGCGCGACGAACCGATGGCCGATGGGGCAGAAAGGTTCTCGAATGGCGACCACGTACTGGCAAGCGAAGCGTTGGACACCCACCCACAAGGTGGTCAGACGATCTGACTAAGGTCGCTGGAAAGCGCTGGACACAAGTCGCTCTAGATCGGTCATTTTGGAAATCCCTGGGAGAGGCCTATGTCCAGCAGTGGACGTTATGCGGCTGAAATGATGATGGCTTCTACACCACTTCACGGCACATGACGGCATTTTTAATGAATCGATTATCGCAAAAACAGCAATATTCTCTAAGGAAACTTCTTGCGACGCAACCGCACGACTCGAGTGTCACGGCGAACTGTTACGCCGCGCTGTTCATATTTTAAGCCCCGCCCGCCGCGGTACATATCGCGTGGAATGATTTTTCGGGATTACTTACGATTCTAGAGAATTATTGTTCGTAGTATAATACATATTATTAATTTAGAAGCTCGTTTGCAGCGATTGAATAATTTCATTTTTAATACATAAATTTTTATCGCGATTTGATTTTTGTTACTAACAAGACAACTTTCTTCCCATCCGCTTCGAAAAAACTAAATGATAAAATACTCATTTTTATATAGAACCTTTATATAAATCACATAATTTATAATACTATTTTATATAATACCTACATAGTTTTTCTTGGCATAAAATCAAAAGTGAACCTAAAAAGAATTTTATGAAACTTGCGCCATTTAAAATGAAAATGCCCTATTACGACTACAAAGAATCTTTTTCATGGTGTTAAAAGCACTGCGAGCGACTTCTTTCTATACGAGACTTTATCTCTACCTCGCTATTCCACTCTTCTGTTAGCCATGTGACCTTTCTTTGAAGGTGGTTTATTCAATTTCTCTCAGCACTTTGTGCTTACTTATCTATATACATATATAAAAGCGAAAATCACTCACTCATCATGAAATCTCGAAAACTACTAAGCCAATGAAGACGAAATTTGGCAGGAAGGTTGGATTGTGACTAGGTGACATCCGCTAAGAAAGGATTTTTGGAAATTCCATTCCTAAGGGTGTGAAATAGGGGTTGGCAGTTTGTATGAAACTTCGTTATTTTTAAAGTGAGACATGAAATTTTTAATTAATGTATTTTAGTAGTTAGCAGAAAATAATAACGCATTTTTTAGATTTTGAAAATTACATTACTGTAGGGGTGTAATAGGGGTTGCAAGTTTGTATGAATCTTCGTCATTTTTGAGTTAGTGGTTAGTAAAATATAATAATCCATTAATTAGATTTTAATAAATTGCAACCCGTTTAAAAAAAAAACAATCTAATTTGTGTAGTCTACGCGGGCGAAGCCGCGGGCAAAAGCTAGTTATATATATTTCTCTTATCCCGAAATTTATTTCAATTGACTATATGTAAATCTTAAAGTAGGATTGAACTAAGCGCTTTTTTGGCGTTCCCGTAAATTTATAAATGCATTGTGTTTCAATCTGTTATTATGACCTGTTATTGGCTTTTTGTCTGCTACTTCGAAATATATTATATACCTAATTATAGCTGTTGGTCATCCGAATGTGTAATAGTTATTTATGCAACTGTGATATAATAAGGGGTACAGATCGCGTCAAACTTCTAGATCGCTCTGAAGTTCAGACGATTCGCGTAGTAAAATACAGATGCCCATAGCAGATAGAACTTGCTTTATTTTTGTTTATTGTGTATATGTCGTAGTTGGATGGTATAAACCGCTAATTCACGAAACCTCTAGTAGTTTGGCATTACAGCTCGGTTTTGTAAAACAGCCGAATATCGTTCAGCTGGATTGTCTAAGATTGCGCAACGTGTTACTTTCATTCAAACCGCTAACCACGTTTCCAAACGGCTAGCGGTTTTGTGAAACAATAGCGGTAATCCGCTGTTTGAAGAAACCGTTAAACAATCCACCTGCGACACATGCATGATAAGATTTGGTGTAGGGTTACCATAATGAAATATAACTGGGTGTCTATTAGAATACAGATTTTTTCGACATCGAATTTCAGACCTATTCCACGATTTTTATTGCTATACGAGGGCTGTTTGATAAGTACCCGTTTATGGAAAAAAAAAAAAAAAAATTTTGTATATATGCATTTATTTTTCTACGTAGTCACCTTTTAACTCTATACATTTGTTCCACCTATACTCAAGCTTCAATAAACCATCCAAAAAGTATGATTTTGGAAAGTCATTAAAATAGGCCTCTGTGGCGGCAATGACTTCGTCATTTGATCCAAATCACTTGCCACCGAGCCATTTTTTTAGGTTGGGAAACAAAAAGAAATCGCATGGGGCCAAATCTGGAGAATACGGGAGGTGAGATAATAGTTCGTAGCGTAACTGTGCTAATTTAGCCGTCACAACTCTGGACGAATGAGCCGAGGCGTTGTCGTGATGAAACAGTATTTTTTTCTTTTTTAAATGGGGTCGTTTGTCCTTCAACACGGCGTCAAATTCATCCAATAAATTGGCATAGTACTGCCCTGTTATTGTTTTTCCCTTTTCTAAATAGTCAATATGTATAATACCCTGCGAATCCCAAAAAAACGGTCGCCATGACCTTTCCAGTCGATGGGACGGTTTTTGCTTTCTTTGGAGCAGGTTCACCCGGTAAAATCCACTGCTTCGACTGCTCTTTCATTTCCGGGGTGTAGTGGTGAACCCACGTTTCGTCCACGGTCACGAAACGACGCAGAAACTCCTTCGGGTTACGTTTGAACACGGCCAAACACTGCTCCGAAGTAGTCAGTCGGTTCCGTTTTTGCTCCTCCGTGAGTAAACGCGGCACCCACCTCGCCGATACTTTCTTCATGCCCAATTTTTCTTCTAATATGTGTTGTACCCTCTCGATTGAAACATTTACAGCATCAACGATTTCTCGAAGTTTAATTCGGCGGTCGGCTAAAACGATATTTTCAATTTTCTTAACCATATCGTCTGTAGTCACCTCAACTGGCCGGCCTGGGCGATCCTCATCAAAGACGGTTGTTCTCCCCCGCTTAAACTCGTTATACCAATATCTGACGGTTGTCATAGAAGGAGCACATTCATGGTAAACCGCTTGCATTCTTACTTTTATTTCATCACATGTTTTTCCTTCCAAAAATAAGAATCTAATTACAGATCGATACTGTTCTTTCTCCATTTTAACAATTTTAAGTTCACGCCTTCACTGAATCGTTGTCAAATGAGAAAAATAACAAAAGAATGCCATTTTTTTTTAATTTTCCCGCGTCTGATAAATGGCTTAAAAAGGTGGTATACTTATTTGCAGCCAGTGATATTAATATATTTAGAAAACGGGTACTTATCAAACAGCCCTCGTAGGTTTGCCCTAACCTAGTAAAATGGATAGAACTTTTCCAGCACTCGCCGGCCGCTGCCGCGGAATACTCGATTCGCTCGCTCGCCATCGCCACTTTGTAGGCATTCTACATTGTATATGTCGTAGTTGGATGGTATAATCCGCTAATTCACGAAACCTCTAGTTGTTTGGCATTACAGCTCGGTTTTGTGAAACAGCGAACCCTAATACGCGGGATGGAATGATCGACTTGTGATCCATGCAGCTAGAGAAGTTGTTGAACCATTATATCTAAAGAAATTATATACAATGTAGAATGCCTACGAAATGGCAATGGCGAGCGAGCGAATCGAGCATTCCGCGGCAGCGGCCGGCGAGTGCTAGAAAAGTTCTATCCATTTTACTAGGTTAGGACAAACCTATAGCAATAAAAATCATGGAATAGTTGTCTGGGAAATGAAACTCGATGTCGAAAAAATCTGTATTCTAATATACACCCAGTTAAATTACATTATGGTAACCCTACACCAAATCCTTATCATGCATGTGTCGCAGTTGGATTGTTTAACGGTTTCAGTGCAGTGGAATACCGCTACTGTTTCACAGAACCGCTAGCCGTTTGGAAACGTGGATAGCGGTTTGAATGAACGTAACACGTTGCGCAATCTTAGACAATCCAGCTGAACGATATTCGGCTGTTTAAAAAAACCGAGCTGTAATGCCAAACAACTAGAGGTTTCGTGAATTAGCGGTTTATACCATCCAACTACGACATATATATCATATCTACATTTCTACAATAATTCTGATAAAAATTTGTAGTAAATATTCTGTCCCTGTTTGTAACCTGAGTGAGGCAACTTCAGAGCGATCTAGAAGTTTGGCGCGACGTGTATTAAAACTCGAATGTGGGTGTATCACACGAGGCGTAGCAGAGTGTAATAATAGTATCACATGAGTGTTTTAATACCTAATTATGAACAGTTGCATACAATACTTTATCTACACCCATGATATGAATCCTCTATAAAAGGTACAGCCTTCTGCTTTACGTTTTAGCAAGGCGATTAATTTTGAATATTTTGAGATATCCACGTTGTGATTTATACTCACCGTACTTTTGAGCATTGAATAGAAGGTCCATAGGGATGAAGATTTGAATTTTTCGGATAATTCTTGAAAATATACTATTATCACATCTTTAGAAAATGATGTAAGTACTTCTTCTTTGGTATTGTCCAATTAATGAAATCTTGGTACGCCTTTTCATATTGTTTTCTCTACTTTTTTGGTAATAATTGGTTAGAAATGTCCTTTGCTGCATTAGAAATATCTGGTGGTGTAGGTATTATCAAAGCTTGTATCACTCATTTTTGTAAACAACAAAGTAAAAATTTTTTGAAATGCTTTTAACGAACAAAAATGGCAGGATGCGACGTAAATTCAAATAATATTGTTTTTTTTTATTTCGAATCTGTGGTAGTGAAACTGGCGTGCGAGACAATTGTGCCATTTTTCAAACGCGGAGTCACTAATCGAACGTTTTTTTGTAAGGAAAAAATCATTCGTTTACGTGAATCCGCGTTTCAAAAATGGCGCTTATGGTTCTTTTTTTTTTAATTCATAAAAATAGAGGCTGGATCCCTCTATCTGTATGAATTAAAAAAAAAAAGATTTGCGTTGCATAATGAAATTTAGTACATTATATCACGCGTTTGGATGATAATCTGGTTACTATGACACTGGTTGTTATAATGTTGGCAATAAGCTAACTGTTTCAGAAACTTTTATAGAGGTTTATAGCATGGGTGTAGATGAAATAAAATAAAAACTACTCAGCAACGATGGCGTAATGAACTCACCGGCGGCGGGCGGCGGGAGGGGACGGGCGGGCGCGGGGCGCGCGCGCGGGGGCGGCGCCGGCGCGGCTGCGGCGGTGGGCGGGGCGCGCGCCACGAGCCGCAGGTGCAGGCGCAGCGCGGCGGGCGGGGGGCGCGGGGCGGCGTGGCGCGCCGGCGCCTCCCCGAGCTCCTCCACAAGGCGGCGCGGCGGCGCGAGGTGGCGCGCGCGGTGCGCGGCGAAGGCCCCGGCGCCCTCGGCCTCGAGCGTGGCGAGGTCGCCGCCGAGGCGGGCGGCGAGACGGACGCGCTGCGCCACGCCCGCGGCCAGCGCGAGCGCGGGAACGAGCAGCCGCAGCGCGGGTAGCGCGAGCGGCGAGCTCACGGGCCGCGGCTCGAACAAGTCGGGATGGTTGCACACCTTGCGCAGCTGCATGAGCACGTTGATTACGCTGAGCAGGTTGCCGGAAGCGAGGCTCTCCTTGGTTCGCGCGCGCGCCATGAAGTCGTCGTAGAGGCAGCGCTGGCGCTTGGCGAGCCGGCAGAGCAGCACGTGCTCGTACTTGCGCGGCATCTGGCGCTCCACGTCCGCCTTGAGCCGGCGCAGCAGGAAGGGCCGCAGCACCTCGTGCAGGCGCCGCACCAGCGCGTCGTTGCGGTCGTGCTCGGCGCCCAGCTCGCCGAACCACTCGCGGAACTCCGAGTGCGAGGCGAACACGTCCGGCATGAGGAAGTGCATGAGCGACCACAGCTCCAGCAGGCTGTTCTGCAGCGGCGTGCCCGTCAGCAGCAGCCGCCGCTCCGTTTGGAAGTTCAGCAACATCTGCCACCTTTGAGATTTAAAGTTTTTTATATTCTGAGCTTCGTCGAGTATGAGATATTTCCACCGCTTTCTTCTAAAACTTTGATGGTCTTGCACTACGAGTTTATAAGAAGTTATGCACACGTGAAAAGAATTCGCTTTAGTCCATCCGACGCGCTTCAGCTTGCGCTCCTTAATAGTGCCGTAATAGGTGAGGATCTTAAACGCCGGGCACCACTTCTTAAACTCCATTTCCCAGTTGAGCACGACGGAGGTGGGCGCGACCACGAGGTGCGGGCCCCAGCAGCCGCGCTCGGCCAGGTGCGCCAGCAGCGCGATGGTCTGGATGGTCTTGCCGAGCCCCATCTCGTCGGCGAGGATGCCGTTGAGCGCGCGCGCATGCATGGTGGCCAGCCAGTGCAGCCCCACGTGCTGGTACTCGCGCAGCGCGTGCTTCAGCAGGCGCGGCACCGGCGTGCCCACGGCCGTCTCCGACAGCGTGGTGCCGGTGGGCTGCAGCGAGGCCGCCAGCGACGCCCAGGCCTGCACGCGCTCCGTGCCGCCCGCCGCGCCCGCACCCGCGCCGTCCGCCGCCGCCCCGCCGTCCTCCACTAGCGCCTCCAGCGCGTCGGATGCGCGCGACGCGTCCGACGAATCCGACGATGACGAAGCGTCAGTATCGTCGTCCGAGTCCCTGTCGCCGGGGTCGGGCGGCGCGGGCGGCGCGTCGGCGTACTTGCGCACGAGCTCGTCCACCGACAGCTGGGCGTCGTCGCGCAGCGCAGCCAGCTCGTCGTGAGCGGCGCGCGGAGTCTCGGCGCGCTCCTGCTCGGCGATGGTGCTCTCGTCGTCGGCGGAGTCGTCGTCGGCCGCGTAGTCGGAGGGCGGCGGCGAGTGGTAGGGCTGCGCCAGGTAGCCGGGCGGCAGCAGGTCGGCGAGCGCGAGGCGCGACTCGCGGCGCAGCGCGTCGATCTCGTCGCGGTGGTCGGGCGGCGCGTCGCGCTCGGCCGCCGCGATGGTCTCCTCGTCATCCGAGGAGTCGCCGCGCGGCTGGAACTCGTCGTCGGAGGCGGGCGGCGCGTGCAGGTTGGCGGCCAGCTGGCGCGAGTAGCGCTCCGTGCGGTCCACGATGTAGCTCAGCTGCTCGTCCAGCGCCTCCTTGCGCGCGCGCTCCACGCGCTTTACGCGCTTCCACTCCACGAGCTGCAATCACCACATAACTGTGATACTATACGATATCTTACACTTATAATGAATACATTTTCGAGAATTGACCAAAATTTGTCCATACTTAGGCTTGACGCTACGTTACGCGGACGCCCGTGCGGTTCCATTCAAAAGAGCCCCCGCGCGGGCGTCCGTCGGGTGCCCCGCGCGTGAGCCCGGCGCGTGGAGGCGAGCCCCGCGTCCGCGGGACGGGGCCCGCTTCCCCGCGACCGACGCACACGCGGAGCACGCGCGTGTCGGGCTTGTTCAGCATACACTATAGAGCAGATAATTATGATCAGACGAATAACTGCCATACATATTTCTACATAGTAATACAGGGTGTTAGTGTAAACAGTTTTGTTCTTGAAACCAGTGGTTCAGTATCATAAGTTAGAGTCGAAAACCAGTTTTTTTACTAATTAAAAAAAAATCCTACAAAATCATTAGCGCAATACACCCTACTACGCTCATACGTAAATCGGAGGCGTCAAGGTGTAAAGGGTGCGGGGCGGGGCGGGGCGCCCGCGCAATGCCGCCGGTCGCTCGATATACTTTTGTGCTTTCGCAAGTGAGTAATAACCTCAGAAAACGCGCATAAGCTTGCGTGGCTTTTTAAAAGTGATCAACCTCTCCAGCCTAGGTCAATGACCTTGCCCAGGATCCGAAAATATTGTGTCAATGTAATGAAGTTAAGATTTGTAGTGTTTTCGAGCGGCCCTATCGAGCTCCGCTCGAGCCTGAGAGGTAGGTACCTAAATAATTTGTAAACAATTTTTTATCGAACTGTACATAAGCTTAATTGATGATGAACATTTTAAAAGTACGCCAAAATACCTACTCAACACAACATCGATACTTACTTTTTTAATGTGTTTAGGTAGTTTCAACAATTTTACTTGTCTCGCAAATCGAAAAGCACTAGATAGGTAGAGTAAGTAGCTATTTTTGCCTATCCTAAGTAAGCCAGGAAAAGTATGAAGGTATTCCTTCACTCCATAATATGTGATGACATTATTATGTCATCACATATTATGTTTATGTGTTTTGTTTGATACTTAGTGCGACAGCCGCGCGCCGGCGGCGACAGTAGGTGCCTAGTTCACTAGGGTGTCCATGAAACCACGTACGAAATCGGAAACTTTAATCATGAAAATGCATTAAAACTATAAGCGTATTATTTTGAGTACTTGCTCGAGTCCTTTTATTTTAGCGTTCAGCATCCGTGGTTTGAATGACAAGAGTGTTTATACTAACACCCTGTATATTAAAGTCTCCATCAACACGACTGTGAATGTAAGCCGTAAAAAATTGAACTAACTGACCCTGACGTCGGGTAGCCACGGTCGTCCGTCGCGGGCATCCGTGTAACCCACCGTCAAACCTTAGGTGCAAGCCAGATAGGAGGGTTGTGGCGCGCCAACGGGCGTGACGTATGACGTCATCGGTCACGACGGATGGCGCGCTATAGGCACGAGTGGCACAACCGATGGCGTGATGCAAAGAGTAAAGTAATATAGAGGGAATAGAATGACCCCTTGCATACTTTTCAAACTAACACTTGATGTGGCGGCCTCTGAACTTTATGAAATGTTTAGCAACCTACTTACATACGTAAGTAAATGTAGCGTACCATGTTTGGTGAAAAGATAAACCTACATAAGTACCTATTTAACGTCAAACTAAATATACTGAAACTATTTTAATGGTGAATTCTGTCCATGATATTGGACAACTTTCACCAAGAAACGTATATCGAAATATGAAAAATAATTTTTGGTTTTTCATACAAATTCAGATCAGCTGATAGTTCAACTTGTATGTAAGGCCAAAAATTATTTTTCATCTTTAGGGTTCCGTACCCAAAGGGTGCAAACGGGACCCTATTACTGAGACTCCGCTGTCTGTCCGTCTGTCTGTCTGTCCGTCTGTCACAGGGCTCTATCTCTTGAACCGTAATAGCTAGACACTTGAAATTTCCACCGATTATGTATTACTATGACCACTATAACAACAAATACTAAAAATAAGATAAAGTTAAAAATTAAAGGAGGTCGTCATACAAGAAACGCGTTTCTTCAGCGCTTTAAAACATTGCACGGAGGTACGGAACCCTTCAGGTACGAGTCCGACTCGCACTTGCCCGTTTATTCGATATACCTACCTATGTTCCTTGGGGAAAGTTGTTCAATATCATAGACTAAATAAATCCTTAAAAGAGTTTTGGTATATTTTAAAGACGTATCATGTTTTCAGTTTTTATGTGAAGTCGAAAGTCCAGACTCAAGGTATGCCAGCAAGCCATGGAACGCAGCATTCTAGGAGTACAAAGAGTAGATAAGAGTACGCAATGATGATCTGCGTTCTTGGACTGGAGTTGTCGATGTCGTCGTCAAAACAGCCAAATTAAGTGGGACTGGGCGCCGCGTGTGTGCCGCGTGCATCATCAACACCCCGCACCAAATATCTCGCCATAAACCAGGCTCTAACAGGTTTTATCAATGTTCAGACAAACAAACTTCTGCTCATATAGATTACATGCTCTTGTATTCGCGATACTAGAACCTGTAGTTTAAAAGTAATCAAAGCTCTTAAAATGAAACTATAGGGATCACGACAGGGTCAGAACAGTATTATTGTAATTAGTTCGTCTTGTAGATTATCCAAAAGTAATGGACCCATATTTTTTAGTTTCTCAAAAAAGTTAAAATTCACAAAGATACAGAGCATCTAAGTTCCAGAGTGGGGGGTTGTGACGTCACGTGACGTCATGCAAAATTTTAATGCGCTGTATCTTTGTAAATTTTTGTTTCTAAGAGAAAAAAAATACGTGTACAATATTTTTTAATAATATAAGAAGTACCCGTAACCGAAGGGCAGTATGAAGAGGTTGATGAGTGTAGGTGAAGCGAAAGAGGTCTGTCAGGATCGTAGCAGGTGGAGGTCCATAGTCTCTGCCTACCCCTGTGGGACACAGGCGTGATAGTATGTATGTATGTATAAACGATGGACCAAAAATATTCTTCCAGTCGTCATGTCTATTCTAGTACTGACATATTTTTACACTGATCGGATTGGACCCATCGATTGCGACTGATCACACCACAGACCTACCACTACTAGACTTGCAACGATATTGCTAAAAAGAGACTGTCAAATACAGTACAACGTGAGTGTGAAAGAAACGCTGATATGTTTTTTGTCTTTATCGGCGTGGCTGCTATAAGCTGGCCTACTGTCAAATCTGGGCCAAACAAACCACAAAACGATCGAAGAAAGTTATTAATTTTAGCAATTTTATCATTTAAAAGGTGATTTAGGGTTTTATTTGAGCTTATTATAAGTTAGTAACCATAGTGTGTTCTGTGACGTGTGCAAAATATGGGTGGAGGCAACAATCAAAGATAGAAAGAGATGCACTAAAGTGGCCACTCACTATGCAGGTCTAGTAGTGGTAAGTCTGTGGATCACACGATGATTATAATGTTTAGAGCTAGAAGGTAATTGTTAAAAAAACAGTGGCACTCCGAGACTGACGACAAAAGTGAAAACTTACAAGGTGGTGTCGGTTTCGGTAACAGTGTCGCGAATTCAATGGTAATAATAATGTCGCGAAATCACAAAAAATGCCCAACGCGCCTAAAGAAGTTTTCACTTCAATAAAATATACAAAAAGGCGTTTAGAAATCGAAGAATCTGAGTTTAAATATGAAACGAAGTTTTTATCAGTAACCCCCCCCCCCCATTCTACAGTACCTATTTTATTTATAACTTCGTTGTTTTCTTTGTAATAAATATGAGGATTTAATAAAACTTAACTGATAAAAATTAACTGGTATTTAAAAAATATACGGGCAAGTGCGAGTCGGACTCGTACATGAAGGGTTCCGTACCACCGTACAATGTTTTAAAACGCTAAAGAAACACGTTTCTTGTATGAAGACCCACTTTAATTTTTAACTTTTTTTTTATTTTTAAAATTTGCTGTAATTTTTGTCATAGTAATACATAATTGGTGAAAATTTCAAGTATCTAGTTAATGCCATTATGAAGATCAAGTTAAAAACGCTGAAAAAACACGTTTCTTGTATGACGACCTCCTTTAATTTTTAACTATTTTTTATTTTTAGTATTTGTTGTTATATCCGCCACAGCAATACATAATCGGTGAAAATTTCAAGTGTCTAGCTATTACGGTTCAAGTGATAGAGCCCTGTGACTGACGGACAGACAGACAGACGGACAGACAGCGGAGTCTCAGTAATAGGGTCCCGTTTGCACCCTTCGGGTACGGAACCCTAAAAAGCAAGCAAGCCATATTTTGGATTGGATATGTAATCTGACAGAAAAAAAACCTAATGTCAGATTCAAGTGATACCCCGCTACAGATTACTTATAATTTCTCTAACCATACAAAAATATTATATAGCAGACGGTCGTCTGTACTAGTATTGCATTTGCTTCGTAATCTGTGCGCGTCTCGCCACTAGGTACGCCGTACGACGCGCCCCTTGCAACCAGTGGTGCGCCACCTCGACGCCTTACCGATGATTTTTCATACGAAATGTATGAAAACGGAGGGGTGAAAAACAGATAGAAGCGATGCGCCGTACGGCGCGCCACGACCGCGCCTTTTCTATCTGGCTTACGCCTTAGAGCCAAATGCTCGAACGAATTTAAAGTACCTAATGAAATTGCTGGTCTTCTCTTATTTCATGTTATTCATTACTAAAACTGGTTTGAGTATTTGGTCAATATACCAACTTTTGTCATAAATGCATTCCCAAAAAGGACGGCCAGATGTAAAATCACAGCCCTAACGTTAAAACACCATTAAAATATAAATAGATAAGGACAAATCACACGATACTATATTTCATAAATTATATGTATAATACTCCTATGAGATAAATCATCTAAACTACTTTGTTATACAGATGATATGAAAGTATTTAGTTCTGTGTCATCTACTCTGACGTCGAGCTTTTACAACAAGACTTAGATAGACTTGCTGACTACTATACTCGCAATCGTTTAGATCTGAATCCGGGGAACTGTGCAGTCGTTACATTTACTCGGAAGACCAAACCCAAGGACGATTCAGCCTTTGGACAGCGCAAAGACACATTTCTGAAAAAAACTGACCGCACGAGATTTGGTGCGGGGGGGAAGCATTTATTTTCACCGCTGTCATTGGTTGATACAATTCGTGGTGTATAGCGATGATTTGCATAGGGTAGTAGAAAACCTACGAACAATAATTGTCTAGAATTCTAACGCTCCTACATTTACCGCTTCGATTCTGATTCCATTTACGCAAACAAACGAACAGTAATTACAACGAAACACTCGAACGCACACATAGACAAAGATGCATGCGATTGGTCGCGACAAGGTCACGCGTCGTCGTCGGTCGGGTGGGGCAGTCAACGCAACGAGCGGTGAGGTACGCTGCGCTAAAATAAATAACCTTGTTTACGTGTTACTTTTTTTTTAATAACTAATTTTCATGTCTGTATGACTTCTACACCACTTCACGGCACATGACGGCATTCTTAATGAATCGATTATCGCAAAAACACAGCAATATTCTCAAAGGAAACTTCTTGCGACGCAACCGCACGACTCGAGTATCACGGCGAACTGTCGCGCTGCGCTGTTGATATTTTAAGCCCCGCATGCCGCGGTATATATCGCGTGGAATGTTTTTTCGGGATTATTTGCGATTCTAGATAATTATATTTATATTTATAAAAAATATCGATATCGATATTTTTTTCATGACGTAACTCTTATAATTAGATTTATTTTAGTCATTTTGAAATTCATATTAATAGGCGATGCGGATAGCGCGACGAACCGATGGCCGATGGGGCAAAAAGGTTCTCGAATGGCGACCACGTACTGGCAAGCGAAGCGTAGGACACCCACCTACAAGGTGGTCAGACGACCTGACCAAGGTCGCTGGAAAGCGCTGGATGCAGGCCGCTCTAGATCGGTCATTTTGGAAAACCTTGGGAGAGGCCTATGTCCAGCAGTGGACGTTATGCGGCTGAAATGATGAGGCGATGCGGATAGCAACCCATCACTATTTTGTATTAATTTTTCAGCCGCTTTTCTTTTCGTGCAGATCGTAAAAGCCAATCGAGGGAATGGGGAAAATACAAATTATGTTAATTGGACGATACGGCTAGCAACCTATCACTATTTTGTTTTCCTGTTTCAGCTGCTTTTCTTCCCGTGCAGATCGTAAAAGCCAATCGAGGGAATTGGTGAAAATGCAAATTATGTTAATTGGGCGATGCGCCTAGCAACCTATCACTATTTTGTGTTCCTTATTCCAGCTACTTTTCTCCCCGTGCAGACCGTAACAGTTGATCGAGGTGAAGCGTGAAAATGCAAATCATGTTAATAGGCGATGCGGCTAGCAACCCATTACTATGAACTATCGCTTTTTTGTGTTTTGTCATTAATCCAAGATAGCCGCCAATTCTCAACTGCATGAAAGTCGGTATCCAGGGGTTTTTGGGTTGGGGAATCCGAATCTAAACTTTTTTGGGATTCTAAAATATTTAAAATGTTTGTAGACGAGCCAAGTCGAAAAGTATTAGCAAAAAAATAAATAATGCTCCTAATAAAATTAAAGAAACATGGAGTGTCATAAATAAGGATACAGGTAAAAATAAAACCAAAGAAAATATTTGCCGAATCAAATGTAGTGGTAAAAATACTTCAAAAACTGAAGAAATAGTAAATATATTTGATGATTATTTTACTAACATTCCTTTGGAACTCACTTCTAATGTGAGTTCTAGCGCCCAGCGTGCTGAGGCTTTGCTTAAGAGTAATGTTAGCCCTTGTGATTCTAAATTTAATTTTAAGCATGTTAGCCCTAGCGATATAATAGATGCTTTTAAACAGTTAAATTTAAAAAAATCAGAAGATCACTGGGGCATGTCAGTAGCCGTAGTAAGTCATATTATACACATAATTGCTGGCGATTTAGCTTTTATATTTAACGAATGTATTGATGAAGGCATATTTCCTAACTTAATGAAATGTAGTAAACTAATCCCCTTATTCAAAAAAGGAGAAAAAACAGACCCTGGCAACTACAGACCTATCTCTATTCTGCCAGTTTTGAGTAAGGTGTTCGAAAAGATAATGCTCAATCAAATGCTACTTCACTTTAAGACCAATAATCTTTTCCATAGCCAACAATACGGCTTTACTGCTGGAAAATCGACCACCGATGCAGGAGTAGCACATATTACTAATATCTACGACGCACATACGTAGATTTCAACTAATTAGGCGGCCAAAACTCACTATCCGAAAAAAAACTAATGATAAGATAACCATTTACTCAGGTAGTAAACAGTTCCGGGAATACAATGGGCACCCCCTCCCACCCTTCGTAGATGCGCAAGAGCTTCCCTCAGGTAGTCGGAATTCGATAGTCGCTTAACGTGTACGTGTCTGTTCTCGGCGCTCCTAAACTTACAACTTTTGTAAAATTCATATTTGTTTTTTAACTACTTATTTTCGAGTGTCAGTGATGGATTGCAGTAATTCAGGTAAGAACCTATGTTTTTTAATAGTAACTTTTTTAGTTTCTACTGCCTTTGATAAACTTTTAATTTTTCAAAGATAGCTCTATCAATAAGTCAGTTTTTTTGTGTTTCTTACAATTAAATATGTCTTTTAACTAACTTAAGGGTCCGTCCGAGCAATGTTTTCTTTATTTTTCTATACTTTACTTATTTTTCTATCATACCAGTAAAAAATTAGCCGCGGAAACCCGCGCGTTTCCCAAATAAGAGCATTTGAATCTTAGGGGTCGAAATTGAGAAAAATACCACGTTAGTGCTAAATTGTATTGAATCTAATTATTTTTTGTTTTAGGTCCATCTGGTACCTCGGGTACTAAAATAGTGACTCGGAAGTACCTGTTTCAACAGGTACAAAGACAAAATTTACCAAGTTTAAGGGAAAAACTCGATTCGTATGAAGATTTTCTTTTGATACGTTATGGAGACACCGAAAATGCTAAAAAGTGTTTGATGCAAAGGTATTCTTATATCAAGACCGAATTCATGAAAAGATGGATGAAACCCAGTAAACACGAAGAATTTTTCCTAAAAAACAACCGAGATTGGTTAGAAGGAACTTTCGAGATTCCGATAGAATCGGCCTCTCGTCAAGGTAGGCCAGCAAAATCTTTCGAAGATTTAAGTGAGCGAAGCAAAAGAAGAAAAACGGAAGAAGTCCGCGCGACTTTGAAGCATGACGTCATCATCCATGCCGCACAATCTGTTTTACAAAACACTGGGCATAGGAATGCTTCAAAAGTTCTCAAAGAAATTACTAATTCGCCGACACGAGCCAGCAAATATAGATCTGCCTATTCTAAAGTGAATAACGACGACGACATGTTACCTCCACTGACGCCTCTGCAAGCACTTCAGATGTTCGTGGAAGCTGATCTTTCAAGACGGCAATATGACATAATAAGAGCAACAAACCCAAAACATTTCCCTTGCTACGACTTGTTGCTAAAGGCGAAACAAGAATGTTATCCACCAGAAGAATCCATGAATGTCACAGATACTTCGGCAGAGAGCAACTTACAATGCTTAATGGACCTTACTGTGACACGCCTATCAATATTCCTAGAAGAGGTGCTAATTACGCTGAATGAAGAAGAAAGGAAGTCGTTAACGATTATCTATAAATGGGGTTGTGACGGCTCTCAGCAATCCAAGTTTAAACAAAAATTTGAGAATGACACTGACTCAGATGGAAACATTTTCTTGAGTTCTTTTGTGCTGTTACGCATTGTTTGTGGAGAGGAAAACAAAAAAGTAATATGGCAAAACCCAACGCCATCCTCTTCACGATTTTGCCGTCCTATCCGATTTCGGTATGCAAAAGAGTCTACAGATGTGACAAAGGACGAGATAAATTATGTGCAAGAGTCAGTTAAGCTGCTCAATAATACGAAAGTCATTTTAAAAAACCAGGAGTATCAGTTTGGTCATATGCTAAAAATGACAATGGTAGACGGAAAGGTGTGTAACGCGGCCACGGACACGAAATCAACTTCTAAGTGCTACATCTGTGGAGCTACTTCGAAAAGTTTCAACGATTTAAACAAGAGGAATGATGTGAGCTCCGAAGCTCTAGAATTTGGATTATCAGTATTACCTGCTAGAATTCGGTTTTTAGAAAGCATACTCCATTTGGCATATAAGTTACCTGTGCAGAAATACAGACAGAGGAAAACCACAGAAGAAAAGGCATTGGAAGCACAACGAAAGTCCGAAATCCAAGTCAGATTTCACAATGAAACTGGACTTCACATAGATATGCCGAAGGCTAACTTTGGCAATACTAATGATGGCAACACAAGCAGGAGATTCTTCGAAAACCCTGAACTGGCATCTGAGGTCACAGGAATTAGCTTTGAGCTTATCTACAGACTCAAAGTTATAAGTGGTCATGAAATTAATGTCTCGTCGGCGAGACGTCTCGCCGTGACTTTGTGCGAGAAGCGAGAATGTGTCTACACTCAGCGACCTTCTCACTTCGTTCTCGACCATATACCGGAATGGAAGACAATGCAGCAGCTTTATTATTGTGTGCATTAGCACATTTTAGTCTTGTAAATATTAAAATTTCGATTCAATGCATCCTGATTAAGGCTTTTATCTTTATAATTACGATTTTCGGCATCCCACAATATGGGTTTTGCCTGGAAAAGTGCAATAAAAGTTAATTCTAATTCGTTATTCCACATAGTAATGAAATAAACTGCAAAATTAAAAAAAAACTGCACTGCACTGATCGTAAGAACTACACACGACACGACCTTGCATTGCACTGGGTCTGAACGAGAATGTGATATCCTTCTCTTTTCTCACCCGAGACACCCTTTGACTCGGGCCAAAATACCGCCACCGATCGGAGAACAGGCGAGCGCGAGAGCGAGACGGGCGAGCAACAGATCACATTCACGCTGCTCGGGTGCTCACGGGGGTTCTCGCCGTGAATCTGGATGAGGCTTAAGAGTATCCTTACCCTAGAGCAAATCCGAGTTTCCCATACAAACGTAGTCTACGTTTTATTTTGAAACGACATGTCAGATTTCGATAAAAAATTGTAACTTTAAAGAAATTGCATATATCTAGGGTTATAATTTGTTTTCAAAGTCAAAATATGAACTTGAAAGAAAATATAGTGCATTATATCATTTTTGACCATCAGTATGGAAAAGTTTTACACCCTTATATTTTCTTTCAAGTTCATATTCTGACTGAAAACCAATTATAACCCTAGATATATGCAATTTCTTTAAACTTACAGATTTTTACCGAAATCTGACATGTCGTTTTAAAATAAAACGTAAACTACGTTTGTATGGGAAAGTTTAGGGTAAGGGGGTTCTTAAGGGTTCTACCTAAAAAATCTACCTAATTTTTTGTAGAATTTTATCGCTAAACTCTCCAAAGATACAATAAGCCCAGAAGGCACATTTGATACAAATATTTAAATTTAATAAAATAAAAAGGCATATCTTAAATGGCCTAAATTTTACAGTTAGAGAAAAAAAATGCTTTAGATACTCTACTCTAAATTAAAAAGGCACATTTGGGTCCTGTTAGAAGAATAGGAATAATTGACAAAACAAATGTCTCTTGATTTAATTTTCAGTCACTTCATTTATTCAAAATTTTAAAAGAAAAGTCATAACTATCCAGTTAAGCCTTTTTATTAAAACACATTTTTAAAGATTTCTTATGATTTTAGAACAAAAAGGCACATAGAGTTAAAAATATCTTTTCATTGTAAAACTCCATATTTTGTTCTTTAAATAATACAAAGAAAAGGCATAACTGGTTATTTATGCCTTTCCTGTGTATTTTATTGTTTTTACTACATTTATATTACTAAGTTAAAACAAAAATTATTTATTAATTTAAAAAAACTTCGAAATAAATATACATACTTCCCTACCGTACATTAGATGGAGTATTTGTCGATATTTTTGACAACATAAAATTTTTTTATTAGCATACGCCAACTGTGTTTTTTTTTAAATAAATGTAAAAATACCTTAATCCTCAATTTACTTGACTTTTAGAAAATGTTAGATGTGCCTTTTTTTGTTACGACGGCAGAATTCCGTTTTTTGTGAACCTTGAATGAGTAGAATTCTTCCCAGACAATTTAATTGAACAAGTAGGCATTGTTTATAATTATTTGTAATTATTACAATAAGCGACATTTGACATGTAACATGAGAGATCATGAGCCTGCTTCGGCAAGAAGGCTGTTTCCGCGCGCGGCTTTCTTCCCCCGCTCGCGCCCTCTCCATAGGCTAAATACTCCATGACCAAACCTATTGTCGCTAAATAGACAGTCTGATATTCGGGATCTGGGTGTATTCCATGACTCTAAATTGATTGATGATATCCAAAATATTTTTTATTCTTAAATTGTAATTTGGGAAGATTGGGATATCAAAATAAGGGGTTTTATAAAAGGATTACAAAAATGTATACAACTTATGTTTATGTAATTTGAAACTAAAAAACAAACATAATCTCGCTCATCCACGCATGTTCTTAGCAGCATCCTAGGCATACTGCTATTGTACCACAGTCGGGTTTTTGTTTTTTTAACAATATCTAGTATCAATCATGCCTAATTTAATATCAATAAAGACAACCATTTACATGAAGACTGAGCTCACCTTCTCTACATTAGACCAAAACGTCCGTATCTCCTTCGCTGCAAATGCTGCTATTTTTCTTAATTGTAACTCCTGTGCCTTCTCAGCTTTCTGAGCCGCCATAGCTTTGTCTTGGAAATATTTCTGCACCGCCCGAGCGCACTGTAACACGAATAAACGTTATAACAGTCATTATGTTTGATGGTATTATTAAAGTAGTGAAACTGTCACATTATAGGGTAGTAACCAGGGTCAAAAATAAATTATTTTGTAATGATAAGAGAATATAACTACAATATAGAATAATGTCACTTGTCATTCGTCATATCAATTTTGAACGTGATTTTATATTTTTGAATGCCGTGTCATGCCGTGTGCTTTTCATAGAAATCCCATAAAAAATTTTAGTTTTGACGTTTAGACAAAAATCATATGTATTGATTTGTTGGCAACTAGCGGATTACCATGTATGTGCAGTTTAACATACTACTTTTAGTCTCATTATTTTTTTAGTTGTAATTAATTTATATATAGGAAGTATGTAATTAAATTTAAACTCAATAAAATCAATCAATAGTATAAAAATGCAGTCAACATACATAGTCAATCAAAACCTCCGCCTTGAATCGTACCTGCTGCAAAAGTGCCGATGACACTTGCAGCATTCCCCCGCTGTATTGCAAGTTATAGGGATGTACCGTAAGCGCCGATTCACACTGGAACGACGGCGAGTGGCAGTGGCACTTCACTGTTAAACCAGGCCTCCGTCACTCGCTCTCAAGGTCGCGCTATAAGCACCTACCGCTATAACCGCGCTATAAGCCGTGCGTCAGAACACACAAGTGGCAGGGCAGAGGGGCGTCGCACGCCCGCCTGTGTAGTCGCGTGTGTAGTGGAACCTTACTGCGTATTGTTTCTTTACAACATAAACAAGCGTTTTAACAATGACGAATTCCCGACATTTTTGTGCGGTATACGAATGTCAAAATCAAAGAACCAAAAACAATTGTAGTTTTTCACCTTGCCAAAAGACTGTTTCTTTTTCGATATAATTTTCACTAGAATTTACTGTTTTGTTATAAAAAGTAGTCGTATAGAATAGGGTTTTGTACTGTGTCGTCCAATCAGATTATTTTGTAGGTATGAGGTTTCTATGAAAATCACACTCTCTTCTTCAAATCACATCACTATCTTACGTCCTACGTCACAACTTTTCAAGCCAACCGTGTGGTTCCGGGTCAGAATAGGACCACTCATCTCTACCTGTGGATGTCGGTAAAAGGCGACTTAAGGAAAAATAGCACTTAAAGCTCGTGCTACAATAGCATTCCCAAGGAGGGTTGACGTCAGGCAGGCGGCCGGTCGTAAAACTATAGCCAAATCGTTGAATTTTTTCCGGCAATTTCTTCTCCAATTCGCCTGATTTTTGGCTACTTGGGTGACCATTGATATGCATATTAATATATTAGGAAAATAAAAAGCGGGAAGCGCACCCCGGTCTCCGAAGCAGCATAGCATAAAATTATAAATCTAAATATATATAACTCTAAGGACTGACTGACTGACTGACATAGTGATCTATCAACGCACAGCCCAAACCACTGGACGGATCGGGCTGAAATTTTGCATGCAGGTAGATGTTATGACGTAGGCATCCGCTAAGAAAGGACGCGAGCGAAGCCGCGGGCAAAAGCTAGTCATTATATAAAACTAAAACATATTTGATTGAATAATAAAAAATATGGTTGATTCGCAACATTCGTTTTATTACAATAATCATCATAGGTACCTGCAACCCTAGCACTTTCCTACGATGACGCGTTGGCACGTGACTCGCACGGCGGGCAACACAGTCTCGACTCTTTGTGCGCGTACTTAAGGTACATTTCTTTTCCTTCTGAGCAGCAGGTATTATTATTTAAGATTTTGTAGGCATTGTCGCGAACGAGACGGAATCTTCCCGAACAATATTCACGAACTACGAACTACTGCGATAGAATGGTGCAAGCTAAATTGACCCATATGTCGATTTGGTTCGCGAAAACGGGTTGCAGGCAAGCGAAAACATGAAAACTAGATATGACCGAAGAGCAAACACAAGTGGTTTTGAAGAAGTAGCATTAGTTTGGCTTCATAACCCGATTCGCCGGAAAGGAAAGTCACCGAAATTACAAACGAGATAGGAAGGTCCATATAAGATCATCACGCGAATGAACGACGTGACCTATCGGATCCAACGGTAACCAAGAGGAGCACTTAAAGTGGTGCACATAGACCGTCTAGCACGATATCATGGCAGCAATAGTGACGCTCGGGACGAGCGCCTCTAAGAAGGGGGCAGTGTCGCGAACGAGATAGAATCTTCCCGAACAATATTCGCGAACTACGAACTACTGCGATAGAATGGTGCAAGCTAAATTGACCCATATGTCTTGTGTCATAAAGTCTAGAGTTACTTGACCATGTTACACTCATACACATACCCGGCGCCTGGATGCTTAGAAACACGTTCGTTGACTATGTAGAATATTCGAGATTAATGTGGACATTTTCGATGGCGCATATAAATAGCGTATCGTGGGTGCGCCAGGCAGTTCAATACGAGCTATCAAAGCGATCACTTCGAAGCGAAGGAAACCTACCTTAGTGCGACAAGTGAAAGTACCTGCGACTACCTTGGCGAGATACCCGGACCTCAGCTGCTACGCGACTTGGACCTTGGACGTTTAGAAGACCATCTTCACGTGTCAGCCTATGGTTACGTAGTGAATAAAAACCCTCATACGAAGTTTGGCGTTTCTCTCCAAATACCGAACCCCAGTTTCGTAACACTATTATAGCGTAGGTATTTTAGCTTTTGTATGGGAGTGATGTATCTGTTACGTAGTAACTATTTATTAATCTGTGGTTAAACCAAATTCACCTTTTTTTCTATCTAAGAAAAGCATAAAATAATTTGAGAAAGACTTGTGTGGCCGCTTGTGGACGCGAGACCTGTTTTTCCAAAGTATGCTTTGCATATCGTAGATAAAAAATAAAGGTGACTATGATTTGACAATAAAAGTGCGCTGCCGGCCGCTGCTGTTCCAATCTGAAGTAGCACTAAAGTGAGAGCAGAAGTGTTTGAGTATAGTCGTGTTTCTCGATTCCTCACCTTCTTGGCGGCCTGCTTCTTCCACTTGCGCTCGTGCGCGAAGTCCTGCGCGAGCCACGCCATCTCCTCCAGCAGGTAGTCCCAGTGCGTCTTGGCGCGCGGCGGCTCCAGAACGCGCGGCAGGCGGCGCTCGGCCCACAGGCCGGCGCGCGCCAGCTCGGCCACGCGGCGCGCCACCACGGCCTCCTGCTTGGCCTTCTCCAGCACCTCGTCGGCGGGCACGGGCGCGGGCGGCGGCGCGCACGCCACGCGCGCCGGCCGCCGCGCCTCCAGGAAGGCTTGCAGCGCGGGCGCCGCGGGCCGCTTGCGCCACGCCGCGTAGTCCATCATGTTGCCGCCCGCTTGCAGGAAGTACAGCTCGCTCAGCTGCTCTGTGATCCTGCCGGGCACCCCGTACCGCGTTAGTGAAGCTTCTATAGTAAATCTGAACTGTATTTTATTCGCTAGGAGGCTACTCGACTCGATTGAGAGCGTACCTGTCGCGAAGATTTTTTTGTCGCTGAGCCTCGCAGTCGAGGATGCGCGTGCGCAGCGCGTGTAGGTCGTCGGGCGACATCTTGGTCTTCTTACGCGGCGGCTCGTCACGGCGATCTGGCGGCGCGCCGTTGAGGGCGCTAGCCGCCGCGACCCCGCAGCCGCCCGACACTGTGCGTTCCACCCCCTGCGTTAAACATTATTTTATTTTATTTTTATTATACATAAACCTACAATACCACTCACTGACTGACTCAGTTTGCAGGGACCGGAATACCGATATTTTATTTCAGTATACACTAAAAAAATACACTCCAACTAAGTCATATTTTCTCTTAGTTGGCACTATAATAAATTAGAATAACGCTTTTATTGTTAACTAAAGACAAGAGTGGGTAATTACAGCAACACGCTGAATTTGCATGCAGCAACGCACAGGTAATTGTTTAATATAATTAAAGTTCTTTATAAAAACTACTAGTTCTTCTTTGATTTTATAAAGGCTCATTATTATTTTAATTATTTATTTTTGTTTAGATCTACAAGAACGTTGTGCTTGCATTTACAATTTATATTTAATAGATCAACAAGATGCAAAGTTGAAATAAACAAACAAGTGACGGAAGTGGTAGAATTCGGATTATCAGATCATTCTTTGATATTGATTAAATTACTAGTTAAAAAAACAGTAAAAATAAAATCTCGGCGTAAAACAGTGCGAGATTACAGCGCAGAAAATATAATAAAGTTCAAAAATTGTATAAAAAACCTAAGTTTCACAGAAATATATGATACGAAAGACCCGAACATTGCACATAGAAGTTTTATAGACACTTTTAAAATGTTTTATGATCTGTGCTTCCCACTAAAACAAATCACTATACATACTAATCGTAAAGTAAAATGGATATCTAAAGGATTAAAAAAATGCAGTCAAAAGAAAAGAAACCTTTAATGGAATTTTAGATTAAGACCCACTAAAGTTAATAAAATAAATTATAAACGCTATGCAAAGTTATTCAAAAGAATTATTAAATTAACAAAACTGAGTCAAAATAATTACAAAATAAGCACATCTAAAAATAAATCAAAAACGGCATGGCAAATAATCAATGATTCGAAATTTAGCTTACCAAATGAACCAGTAACGCTACTGAAGATTGATGATAAGCTTATTTCAGACCCCGATGAAATAGCAAATGCTTTTAATAACTATTTCATTGATAAAATTAAACCTGTAAAGAGTTGTGGGTTTAATGTTAAGTCGGGTATTAGACATCCATTAAATTCTATGTTCATGGCGCCAAGCTCACAACAAGATATCTATGAAATTATTAAAAATCTTAAAAATACAGTCAAGTAACAGAAGTATCCAAATTTGATTTTAAATCTAAAGAAGAAAAACATTACACATCAATCATGAACGACGTGTATCATATGGAGTTCCACAGGGTAGTGTTCTTGGGCCTCTCCTTTTCATTATCTATATTAACGATCTTCCTAATAACATTAAACATAACATTATTTGCTGATGATAGTACAGTAACAATTAAATGCATGGACAAAGAAACATATAAATTCGACGTTAATTCAACATTAACCTCAATAATTACATGGCTTGACAATAATAATTTAAAAATAAATCTTGATAAAACCAATATAATGCATTTTAATCAAAGACCGAAAAAGACGGACAATTTTAATTTAGAGTATCAGGGCAACATTGTAGGTAATGTTCCTTCTACTAGATTTCTTGGATTAATAATAGATTCTAAGTTAAAATGGAAAGAACGAATTGAAAGTCTTTGTATAAGAATTACTAGTTCATCGTATGCACTGTACATACTATCAAATGAAGTAAATACCGAGGTACTAATAACGGCATACTATGGTCTAGTTGAATCAGTACTTAGATTCGGTATAATTTTTTGGGGAAATTCTACCAATAAAGATTTAGCATTCAAAATGCAAAAGCGCTGTATTCGAGCAATGTTTGGACTACAAAGTACAGATAGTTGTGTGCCACTATTTAAAAAACATAATATTCTAACACTCCCGTCACTATATATACTGGTAGTAGCAAGCAAAAGTAGCAATATTTGTGCAAACTAATCCTCATTTGTTTCCTAGTTTATCCGATGTAGTAATAAGAAACCGACGTAAGATATATTGTGATAACTTGTGTCTGCATTCATCTAAAACTGCTTTATTGCATGACAGTGTAGTATGTATGGCACCGAAGATATATAATAAAATACCAAAAGAATATAAAGATTTAAATTTGACTTTGTTTAAGAAAAAGTTTAAGCTCTTTTTGACAGGTAAGTGTTATTTATTATAGTATTAGGGATTTTTTATTTGATAAATTGTAAAATTTTAGGAGAAAATAGATAACTATGTATGTAAAAATTTTGCTATACCCGAAAGGGTTAATAAGAAGGACTATATTTTAATTATAAGACAACACTGTACTCTTATTAAACAAATAAAGAATTTGATTTGATTTGAGTTGCAATAAAAAAGCTTCAAAGTAGAATCAAATAGAATAAGAAATAAAATCGTCAATATTTCATAATAGCATCAACGATTTAAATAAGTTAAAACGATAAATTTATAACATTAAATAATGCGGCAATTAAATAATACGTTATATCTATACTAATATTATAAAGCTGAAGAGTTTGTTTGTTTGTTTGTTTGTTTGTTTGTTTGTTTGTTTGTTTGTTTGTTTGTTTGTTTGAACGCGCTAATCTCCGAAACTACTGGTTCGAATTGAATAATTCTTTTTGTGTTGGATAGTCCAGTTATCGAGGAAGGCTATAGGCTATATAACATCACTCTACGACCAATAGGAGCAAAGATATAGTGGTAAATGTGTAAAAAACGGGAGAAATTATTTCATCTTTGAAGCCTTCCGTTGTGTGCGCCGTGAAAACGGTTCAAGATACACAAAAAATATGTATTAAAGAATAATAGCTCTTTTAATGATCTAAAAAACAGTCCGCGATAGTATATGTCTATCTTTTAAGATTAACTCACAAAAACCGTTTTTATGGTACCTAATTTGGTCGAAATAATTTGTTTAAGTTGTATCAACATAATAATATTAATCTTTATTCAAATAAATATGTTGTTGGTTAAGAGTACTTCATCTATACTAATATTATAAAACGGAAGTTTGTTTGTTTGTTTGTTTAAACGCGCTAATCTCAGGAACTAATGGTCCGATTTGAAAAATTCTTTTTTTGTTGGGTAGTCCATTTATAGAGGAAGGCTTTAGGCTATATAACATTACGTTCCGACAACCACGCGAACGAAGTCGCGGGCACAGCTAGTTAAACAATATAGTTTGTAGAATCCAACGTTTTAAGTTGTTACTTCTATTATCTTATTTATAGCATCTACGAACGAAAACGTTGTTTTGATTCACATAAATTACAGTTGTAATCAACTAGTATGTTGTACAAAACAAGCATCTATCTATGATGTTTTGATCAAAGCAAACGAGCGCGACACCGCGCGCGTCCCCCGCCCCGCATTCCCCGCCTGTTCCCAGCTCGGTCACGACACGACCAGTCAGGTAACAGCATTGAATGGTAACAGTCACATTTCAGCGGCGGCGCGGAGGCGCGTACCTAATTATGTGATTATATGTGTGTAGTGATTGTATAAGTACTCTGGTTATTTCTGAGTTTTTAAATTAGCCTCAAATGTTTAATTTAATAAAAGAAATATTACTCTGACTTTAACGACCAAACATCAACTACAGTTTAATGAAATGTGTTTTAAAGGAAAATTTTCTGATACTCTTAGAACAGGTCCTGCTCCTGCTACTTGTGTTTTTATAAAGAATCTGCCAATAAACAATTCATACAGTCTAGTTTAAAATTAGATCAAAATAAGTCTCTCGTACAAGTTACTTGGGCCACTGTTTCTAATACGCGTTATGTTAAAGTTAGTTTTAATTTATAATACAAGTTCTAACGATTCAATGCCTGTGTGCCTTCAACGTGCAAAACGTGTGCTAGTTGGACTCGTACATTCTGTACCACCGTCACTGGTATGACTCTCCATTGATTCAGAGTAACATATATACCTACTACTACTACAAACGAAACAATTTATCTGTACACACGTCGATGTGTGAGTTTTATATTTAGGGTCGCACCGCAGAATTATTTTAATACTTACCTACTAACGAGTTCGACATATTTACGATTATATTTTTCCATACCGGAAGATTTGCGAACACTATGACGTAAAAAATATTCTGTTTTATATGTATTAAATGTTACAGAAAAGTCGGAAACAGCTACATAATATCACTTCACAAATATTTTTCATTATGTCCATTGTCCATTTCACCATTAGTTCACTTTACTGATTATTATTGAATCATTTATAATGTAACGCACTAATTTCACTAATTCACTATTGTAATATAGTAATTTGCATATTCGGCGCAAAACTATACGGTAATTATATGAATAAATTCAATAAAAATAAACAAATGTTTATCACGCTTACACTCAGCATGTCAAGTTGTCATTGTCAACAATGGCATTTAGCACTATAACCCGCGGAAATCTAGTAGGTATTTGCGTGTATGTGATTACCTGTGAGCGAGATTGTAACATTACCGGATTGCTTATTAGCAATCCGGTAATGTTACAATCTCGCTCTTGTGTATCTCCCGCCAATGCGAGAGAGCGAGAAGGGTATATATATCAAGATGGTTGCTGGGTAATAACGTGAAATTATATTGTTGCTTTGCTTACCTGTTTTCATTATTTGGAAATGTATGAAATATACGTTCTTTAGAGTATTGGGTGGATAAACAATTATTATACGCGCACCTTCTCGCCATGATGGTTACTATTGGTTGACAGTTCTCAAGACAACACACGTCGCGTATTGCGTGCGGCTAGTAATTAAACCCTGGTTTGGAGCTGTCAAAGCTCACAAAGTGCGGGGGAGAGGTGCGGGGACGCCAATTTCCGGGAGACGCTGTGAGATACCATCCTGTTTGACTCTTATGTATTCTGTGCCACCGTACAATATTTTAAAACGCTGAAGAAACACGTTTCTTGTATGACAACCCCCTTTAATTTTAACTTTATCTTATTCTTAGTATTTGTTGTTATAGTGGTCATAGTAATACATAACATAATTTAAATGAAATTTTCAAGTATCTAGTTAATGCCATTATAAAGATCGAGTTAAAAACGCTGAAAATAACACATTTCTTGTATGACTACCCCATCGAAATATAATTCTCTAGAAAGCTAACGCTCCTACATTCACCGCTTCGATTCTGATACCATTTACGCAAACAAACGGTAATTACAACGAAACACTCGAACGCACGCATAGACAAAGATGCATGCGATTGATCGCGACAAGGTCACGCGTCGTCATCGGTCGGGTGGGGCAGTCAACGCAATGAGCGGTGAGATACAACGCGGGGATGGTACCTATTATGCAGTACGCTACGCTAAAATAAATAACCTTGTTTACGTGTTACTTTTTTTTTATAACTAATTTTCATGTCTGTATGGCTTCTACACCACATGACGGCATTTTTAATGAATCGATTATCGCAAAAACACAGCAATATTCTCAAAGGAAACTTCTTCCGACGCAACCGCACGACTCGAGTGTCACGGTGAACTGTTGCGCTGCGCTGTTCATATTTTAAGCCCCGCCCGCCGCGGTACATATCGCGTGGAATGATTTTTCGGGATTACAATACAATACAATACAAAAATCTTTATTGCACCAAATAAAAACAATAAAAAATTACAAAGTTTACGGAACTTATAAATAAATAAGGTACAAGAGGCGGCCTTATCGCCGAAGCAATCTCTTACAGGCAACCATAAAGAGAAGGAGTGCGAAGTATATAGGTAAGATAACAGGTGGCGCAGTTAAATTTAAAATATAAATTATAAATAACCAATAAATATTAAAATACTTATACAAAATATATAACATTATACAAAAAAAGATATATTTATATAAATAAATTAATATATATATATACATATTTATACCTATATATACATAGCATAATAATAAATTATTTATTACATACATACAAATAAATAAATATCACAATGATGTAAACAGAAATAGTAGGGGAAAGAGATGAGGAACTAAACAGAAGTAAAAAAGTGATTTTTAGTTAGGGTTTTAAATTTATTCAAAGTTTTGGCGAATCGAATGGAAAGGGGTAGAGTGTTCCAGAGATGAATAGCATAGACAGTAAAAGAATATTTGTAGAAATTGGTCGAGTGGACTTGAATATTATTATTATTAGGATTACTTACGATTCTAGAGAATTATTGTTCGTAGGACTACCCTCTTTAATTTTTTATTTTATTTTTAATATTTGTTGTTATAGCGGCCATAGTAATACATAATCAGTGAAAGTTTCAAGTATCTAGTTAATGCCAATATAGATCTAGTTAAAAACTCTGAAAAACACGTTTTTTGTATGACGACTCCCTTTAATTTTTAACTTTTTTTTATTTTTAGTATTTGTTGTTATAGCGGCCATAATAATACCAGGCCTGTGTCACTCCCCGTATAGGTATCAAAAATATACCTACGCGCGGCGGCCTCCGCGGGTGGCTAATTTAGTCGGGGCTCACGTGCGAGCAGTGACGCACGCGCGAGCTTTTTTCGTCGCCTAGGTACTTCACCGTTTTAAAAATGGACAAACATAAAAAGAAGGCTAAAAAATACTGCGCAGTTTTTAACTGTTTAAACAAGGATTGCGATCCAATTTAACTTTTTTTTAGACTTTCTAAGGACGCTGAAAGGTAAGATCTACTTTAAAGTGGTTATTATTATTATGTTGTCATTCATGATAGATACACTAAGTAGGTTTAATACCTAGGACCTAGGTACCTACTTAGGTTACGAAAATAAGTAGGAACGTAGGTATAAGTATATGTCGCCGGGTTAAGTTTTATGACGTTTTAAATTAGTCATTTAAAACAGTTTTGTTTAAAATATTCAATCCGCAAATTAAATCATAAAATAAATAGTTGTTTTATGATTTAATTCGATGTTATTACTTTAAATGTTATTTATAAGAAAGTATGTTTTGTTGTCGACCAGCAATCGCTGGGAGATTTACAAGTAGGTTTATCCAACCTTACGAGGGCTGTTTGATAAGTACCCGTTTTCTAAATATATTAATATCACTGGCCGCAAATAAGTATACCACCTTTTTAAGCCATTTTTCAGAGGCGGGAAAATTAAAAAAAAATGGCATTCTTTTGTTATTTTTCTCATTTGACAACGATTCAGAGAAGGCGTGAACTTAAAATTGTTAAAATGGAGAAAGAACAGTATCGATCTGTAATTAGATTCTTATTTTTGGAAGGAAAAACATGTGATGAAATAAAAGTAAGAATGCAAGCGGTTTACCATGAATGTGCTCCTTCTATGACAACCGTCAGATATTGGTATAACGAGTTTAAGCGGGGGAGAACAACCGTCTTTGATGAGGATCGCCCAGGCCGGCCAGTTGAGGTGACTACAGACGATATGGTTAAGAAAATTGAAAATATCGTTTTAGCCGACCGCCGAATTAAACTTCGAGAAATCGTTGATGCTGTAAATGTTTCAATCGAGAGGGTACAACACATATTAGAAGAAAAATTGGGTATGAAGAAAGTATCGGCGAGGTGGGTGCCGCGTTTACTCACGGAGGAGCAAAAACGGAACCGACTGACTACTTCGGAGCAGTGTTTGGCCGTGTTCAAACGTAACCCGAAGGAGTTTCTGAGTCGTTTCGTGACCGTGGACGAAACGTGGGTTCACCACTACCCCGGAAATAAAAGAGCAGTCGAAGCAGTGGATTTTACCGGGTGAGCCTAATGTTGTCAGACAAACCCGGTCGCTAAGACTATGTAAGAAATCAAAAACGATCGAATCTGCTTAGTGCCTTTATTACACTAAAAATTAAACGCTATTTGGATTGTCACAATGTCATTGTACAAAAAGTAAGTCGCAGCTAAAGTCAGATTTTTTATTCCGTAGAATTTTGACAGCTGAAAATTTTGACATGTCAGAGATTACAAACCTTTTCGCCGGGCACATAAAGGAAAACACAAAGTCTGAACATCGAAGTCTGTTCATTTTATTTGTTAGTGAATGTAACCATTTCGCACGCTCCAAATCAAAAGGAGATTTACGGCGAGCGATATTTACGTCCCTTTTCATTACGACTATATTTATTTAATATTAGATTTTAAATAAATTTTACTAGCTTGCTACCGCAGCCAATAAAAAAAATACGAATTTAGTTTTATTTAAATTAGTAGTTAATTTTTTTACGAAAATAAAATTTTTTCAAATGCTTTGAAAAGGTTTATTATACATGAATTAGTAGGGAGTGATGCGGCTAAAGAAAAATAACCTGCTAACTTAAAATTATAACTTTGATAATTCAGTATTAAAAAATGTCAATACATTTTAAATATACCAGAAAGTTTAAAATTTATCTTTTTCAAGGTAAAACAAAAAAATTTATCCCGAATTTAATTTTTTATTGCCTTTAAATGGGTTCCCTTTTTAGCTAGAGTTTTTTTAGTTGCAACACTTCTACGGAATAAAAAATCAGACTTTAGGTGCTGCGTTTGTAAAATTTATTAACTATGAAAATGTTCGGCTTTGCCTGCCTTGAGAAGGGCAAGAAAGAAAACAATAAAAATGTAAAATGTCAAATAACTAAAATTAAAAATGTATACTGTGTACTCAATGTAAATGTAAAAAGTAAAATAGAATGTTAAAAGATGTGAATCTTAAAAAACAATATAACACTGAAAAATATAAAATTATGCATGTGAATGTAAAAATGTCAAATAAAAGTGTAAGAAAATTGCGATTAAAATTATGAATGTCATCAAGGTTTAGGGAGGTTCTCAAATGTCACTTTTCTGTTTATGGAAGGAGATGTTGCTGTGTCCACCACACTCATCACCGATACACTTTTTGCACGAGTTAACACTGGCGTAGCTGGCACGGTGTCGTAGACTACTTCCGCGTCACGCCCGCTCTGCAGTTTTGTCAGAGGTATTGGAAGCTCTCTGATCATGCTGCTTTTACGACGTGATCTCTTGCATCTGAAGACTGCGTACATAAGGATTCCAAGGACGATGATTGAAAGCACGGAATAAATGATTGTCAAATGAGTAGTGCTGTCATTCTGTATTTGCTGTAGATCTTGAACCTTGAGCTGAGCAATGCTCTCACTTATCTCGTCGAATAGCTTCTCATGAGTCTCTATTTTGTCAATTTCGCTATCAGATATTGGTGTGTGCATCAGCTCATTCAGTGATGATGTAAATTGAGGTACCTCCGACATGTCAATTTCTGGTTGTATGACTATCTCTGTTTTGTAATCATATGGTATGTGAATCATAAATGTGTCTCCTTTCAATATGCAACCCTGACATATATTAATAATGCTAATTGTAATTGTTTTGTTATTAGCGCACCTGGGCACAAAATGCGGACTGAGCATTCCTCGCAACACGAGAAGAGCCATGCGCCGGCGTCTGCAATTTAATCCATTTATCGCGCAAAGTTTGATTGTTATTGTTTGTAAATAATTTGATATTACATAAGGACTGCATGAAGTGGATGTTATAAATAGGATGATTTTCATTGGATAAAAACTGGTCACCATTGTATTTAATGCATTTCTCGATGTCAGTATCTGTCATTGGCACTATCAAATCCTTTTTGATGTTGAATGCTATGTGATTAGTTGCTGGGAAGTTATAAATAGTTTTTCTATTGCTTGTCACTGGTTCACCTCACCCGCGAATGATCCTGCTTAGACCACCACGCGTGTAAGGTCAAAGCTTTCGAAGGACCAAAATGTACGGGTCCCTGCTTAGGCTCCGTACATTTAATTGTTTGTCAAGATGGGATGTCAATGTTGTCAGACAAACCCGGTCCCTAAGACTATGTAAGAAATCAAAAACGATCGAATCTGCCGAGTGCCTTTATTACACTAAAAATTAAACGCTATTTGGATTGTCACAATGTCATTGTACAAAAAGTAGGTCGCAGCTAGGTGCTGCGTTTGTAAAATTTATTAACTATGAAAATGTTCGGCTTTGCCTGAACAACACCCTTTACAGGAATATTGTTTTTAGATCTGGAGCCTATACTTTCAAAAAGAAATTAAGTTACTGGAAAGTGTTCAAAGAAGAGTTACCAATATACCTCAAGGTCTCCATCGTAAGTCATATGAAGACAGACTTGAAGCCCTGCGCCTCACTACCCTCGAGGAGAGACGCCTTCGTGGTGACTTAATTGAGACATTTAAGATCCCGACTCTTAGCTATGACTAACCTGACGACTTGCATACTATCTACAACATGAGACAAGGCACAAAGCCATCACGAAAACTCTGCTACCAGTTAGCTTCTACAGCGACTAAAACCAAAGCTGCACATTTTCACTTTCTTAGTAACAGAGTGGTCAATAATTGGAATAGACTACCAGAAGAAGTAGTCACTGTGCCTTCCATAAATGCATTTAAAAATAGACTTGACAAGTGGTTAAGGACAAATAAAGTGTCGTTAATGAATATATGAACTGTGAAAAGACTTTATGGACTCTCAGCACTGTGTGAAATAGACATATCAGCTCTTAGCTGCTCGTCTATAATAAATAAAATAAAAATAATTAGGCTACCCTGAATTAGTCACAGAAGGCATGTTAGGTTATGGTAATACAGTGACTGTCATAAGAGCAAGCAAGCAAAGCGAGCAAGTGTCACAAGTGACCAGTGTGGCTACCCCAAATTGGTCACTAATTCAGGGTGGGTATCTCTTTTGTGACTAATTCGAGGTAGCCAAATTGGTCGCTGTCATTTATCCAAACAAAAAATTCGCAAAAAGCTTTCTATGGAGTACTATCTACAAAAAAAAATTACTTCCAAATGAACGAAATGAAAATGAAATTTTTAGCATCAGCCATTTCGTATTTAATTCATTTTGTTTATGTTTTGTTTGTATGCAATAAATTAGTTTGTATGTAAAATAATACATATTTCACTTACCATATGTTGTTGAGCAGAACTGACAGCGAGCAGCACTGCAGGCTCATCACGACCGCTCATCGTGTGACATCGCGAGTAATTACGTTAATTCTTACAAACTATAAACATTCACTACACTGTCCAACACATATGATAGAGGAGTAATACACTAAATAAGATCAATAAATTAATTTTTCAGAATTGAACTAAACAATGATTTTTCACACATATTATAATTTTTAATTCTCCGCACATTACCAGAATTATTATAGACACTTTTATTGAGCGAACAGTAAACAGAAACTGGATAACACAATCCGGCGGCCATATTGATCATTGGCATGTCATTAGTTTAACCGCTTTGACGCCTCCATACGTATCGCATAAAAATATTACAATCACGACATAAGGCAATAATTATAAGTTCAGTTATGATTGAATAATATCACAAGAAACTGTTCAAAATATTATTTTACATCTACAACAATCGATTTAAAAACGAAAACCTTTCTTCCAGACTGTGTTGCCCAGTGTTGCCACTGTTGCCAGGCACACAAATTAGATAGTATCACAGAGTACTTTGAATATTATTGTATGTCCAGCCAGGGTCCAGGCAAGCACAAATTAGATAGATAGTTGCCAGGTGAAATTAATAAATAAAATCGAAGAAATTCTATACAAATCTAGAATGCTTACGAAATGGCAAAGCCGTTCCCAAAAATTATATCTAAAGTTATAGTTCTATAGCTCTCCCCTTCTACTTAATTGCACTGACAGTTTGCGGGAAAGGGACGCCTATAACTTTAGGCACATTTTTTGGGAACGTTAGGTATTTAAATATAAGCATTATGATATAGCAGTGAAAGTATTTGGTATGCTGCTATGTATTTATTTATATATTAACAATGAGTTATTGCACTGTTTTGATATAAAATAATTAATAAAATATATGCAAGGGAATTTTCCGTGACGGCTGATTTGACAGGTTCGATATAAAGGGGGCCATCCATGCGCGCGCACTGTTAGACGTGCGCTCGACGATGCCGTCATCTCTATGAGATTATTTGCAAAGAAGGTTGGCGTATGGCAGGTCCGATGCTCCACATTACTCCCCCGCTGAGACCGGTTCACGGTCGATAGTGCTGAAGATGAGCGGGGAATCTGACTATACGTCCGCTCCTTGTCCGTGGAGGATCCTTTTCTTCAGGAGCTGAAGAAGGATGGACGGTTGTCCTGTTTGAAGTTTTATTATCATCTAAAGTAAGATACGCTGGCTTCAGTCTGTCTACAGTGACAGTAATTTCTTTGCCCTGGACTTCAATTTTGTAGGCTTTGGCTCCTCTGTGCAGTACCTTATATGGGCCGACGTATGGCGATTCAAGGGCTCGTCTTTCAGGGCCCCGGCGTAGAAATACGTAATCCGACGTATGTATGTCCTTTGGCACGTAGAAAGTTTTGTTGCCGTGATTTGATGTAGGCACAGGAGACAATCCAGCCATGTGTTTCCATAGGCGTGACACGTAGTCCACAGGATCCAGATGACTGGCTGAAGATGGAGTAAAGAATTGCCCAGGTAGTCTCAGAGGCTCGCCGTAGACCATCTCAGCAGCCGACGCGCCGAGGTCTTCCTTCCAAGCTGCTCGTATGCCCAACAGCACAAGAGGGAGGGTTTCTGTCCACTGCGGGTTGTTGTGGCACATGATGGCTGCCTTCAGCTGGCGATGGAGACGCTCCACCAGTCCATTGCACTGCATGGTAGGCAGTGGTGGGGCGATGTTCTGCACCAATCAGTCGCGAAATGGCTTGAAATAGGTGTGACTGGAACTGCTGTCCTCTGTCGGTAGTGATGGTGGAAGGACAACCATGGCGCGATATCCAGTTGGATAAAAAGGCACTGGCACAAGTTTCTGCAGTGATGTCCGCCAGGGGATAGGCGTCAGGCCAGCGGGAAAAACGGTCGACGACGGTGAGGCAATATTTATACCCTTTGGAAAAGGATAAAGGACCAATGAGATCAAGATGAACGTGGGAAAAACGTTCTGAAGGTACAGGAAAAGTTTGAAAAGGGGAAGAGAGATGACGGGAGATCTTGCTTCGTTGGCAATCTGTGCATTGCTGAGTCCAGCGGGTGCAGTCCTTGCGCAACCCAGGCTAAATGAAGCGTTCGGCGATGAGTTGAGCGGTTGCCTTGGTTCCGGGGTGGCTCAAACCGTGCATCTTCTCGAAGACTTTCCTGCGGTAGGAAGGGGTTAGGTATGGACGTGGGTAATTTAATGAGATGTCGCAGTATAAATTGTTCTCAGGCAGTTTCTTGAGGATGAGGGATGATTTCTGCCTTAACAGGTCTTGCAGTTCAGGGTCTTGCTCCTGATCTCTTGCAAGATCTGCGAAGTTGATGAAAGTTGAAATTTGTTCAATGCGGGACATAGCGTCAGCGACGACATTGTCAGAACCGGATATGAATTTGATGTCGTGAAATGTAATCGAGGTATCTGAACTGTCTGGGTGAGCATCCGTCTCTTTTGGTGGTGAAAGCGAATGTGATGGGTTTATGATCTGTGTAAACCGTGAACACTCTAGCTTCCAGCATGTACTTGAAGTATCGGATGCCTTCGTAAATAGCCAACAACTCTCGATCATATGGGCTATACTTCTTTTGTGATGACGAAAGTTTGCGGGAAAAGAAACCGAGAGGCTCCCAGCTGCCGTTGTTGTTCTGCTGCAAAACTGCACCAATGGCTCCGTCGGATGCATCAGTGAACAATGCCAGTTCTTTGTTGACATCTGGATGTGCAAGAAGTGCAGCTTGAGATAGGCAGTTTTTGCAAGCGTTGAAAGCTGATAACATTTCTTCCGTCATGTTAATGGGAGTAGCTCCTTTGATATTGCCAGTGAGGGCTTTGTCGAGCGGTGCTTGAAGTTCAGCAGCTTTTGGTACGAATCTGCGATAGTAATTGAACATGCCCAAGAAACGTCGAAGTTGTTTAGCTGTTGACGGAGGAGGATAGGCTTGTATACTTTCTACCTTTTCTGTTAAGGGCTTGATACCATCTGTGGAAACAGAATATCCTAGGAACTGTATTTCCTCAACGCCAAAAACGCACTTGGACACGTTAATCAGTAAGCCGTAGTCCTTGAAACGCTCGAACCAGATTTCCAGGTGTTGGAGGTGTTCCTCTTCAGACCTGCTAAAGATCAAGGTGTCGTTTAAATATCCGTACGCGAAATCCAAGCCTTGCAGTACTTCATCGATGAACCTTTGAAAGGTTTGAGCTGCGTTTCGTAGACCAAATGTCATGTACGGAAATTCGAAGAGCCCGAACGGTGTTGTGATGGCATTTTTCGAAATATCAGCTTCTTCGACTGGGATCTGATTATACGCCTTGATCATGTCAATTTTCGAGAAGATCTTGGCACCTGACAGCTGGTAAGTGAAGTCGTTGATGTGCCTAATTGGGTAGCGGTCTGCAATTGTTCTCGCATTGAGAGCACGGTAATCACCGCATGGGCGCCAGCCATCGTCTTTCTTACGAGCGAGATGGAGTGGGGACGACCATGAGCTTTCCAAACGTCGTGCTGTTCCATTCTGCAACAAAGCATCAAACTCCTGCTTTGCGATTTTTAGGCGATCAGGGGCCAATCTGCGAGGACGAGCTGCCACTGGAGGTCCTGGAGTCGTGCGGATGTGATGTTTAGTATTGTGCTTGGGTTCTGTGGGCCTACCTGCTGGCGTGGTGAGGGTTGGGTACTGCTTCAGCAAGTCCAGGTATTTGGAGTCACCGCTGATGGTCTTGACTGCTTCGGTCTCTGGCGAAGTGCTGTGACGACATGGGACTGTGATCCAAAACGTTGTGAGTCCGTCAACCAGTCGATGTTGTCGGCAGTCTACCAGAAGATTGTAGTGCTGTAAGAAGTCAACTCCTATGATGGGCCTGGATACCTCAGCCACGATGAAGCGCCAGCGGAAGTCTCTACGCAGGCCAAGATCAAGGCACAAATCCAGAAATCAGTACGTATTAATACGTGTGTTGTTCGCTGCATACAGCTCATACGTAGTACGAGGACGGAACCCTTTGGCCATCGATTTGGGGAATACGCAGAGGTCAGATCCTGTATCAATGAGGTACTCTACCCGGGTCTTCCTGTCGACGACGAAGAGGCGGCCGTTTCCTTGCGGGCAGTCATTTGCCGCCACTAGTGGCTACCGCTGGAGTTTTCCGGCTTTTTATATGCGCAGGGCGTTGTGCATTTGAAGGCCGCAGCACCAAACTTGCGGTGGTAAAAACATAGGCCATTACCACGTGACCGGGATCGCGAACTAGACCGATATTGTCTGAAGTTGGGCCGACTCTCTCGTGTGGCTAGCTGCTGTACTTGACTGCGCAGCTCCTCTATTTGCTTGGCCATACTCTCCATTATACCTAAATACGGGTCAGCTGAAGAAGTCGTTGGTCTGACGTCACATACCTGGGAAGCGGGCGAGGCGATAGCGATTACTTTATCAGCCAAATCAGCTAATTTCTCTAGTGGTGAGTCGGTCTGCGACGCAAAATTGGCTGTATTTGCGAAGGTAAGCCATTACACCATACCGTGCGTATAAATTCGTCTGAGATTTGAGGGCCCGCCAGATGTCTTAAGTGCCTTAAGAACTGCGAAGGTTTACGATGGCCCATTTCTTCTTTATTCAGGAACTGTAAGATTTTTTCCTCTCTCGGGGCTGACATACGCTTCACCAACTCTCTCTTGAGCGTTTCGTATTTATTCTCTTTGGGCGGGTTCTCAATGACATCTGCGACTTCAACGGCATACTGATGTTCTAAGTAACTACACGCAGTATAAAATTTGGTAGTATCGGCTGTTATACCGGCTAATATGAATTGACCTTCTAATTGTGCGAACCATAGGTTTGGGCGGTCAGGCCAGAATGGCGGAATTTTGACGCCGACTTTAAATGTTTGTTGAAATGTACCTTGAGTTGGTTCGGCCGTTGGGATTCCAAAATTTTCATCCTTTTCCATCTTCGCGAAGTACGGTTGCGGTATCACGTCGGGGTCACCAATATAGCAGTGAAAGTATTTGGTATGCTGCTATGTATTTATTTATATATTAACAATGAGTTATTGCACTGTTTTGATATAAAATAATTAATAAAATATATGCAAGGGAATTTTCCGTGACGGCCGATTTGACAGGTTCGATATGAAGGGGGGCCATCCATGCGCGCGCACTGTTAGACGTGCGCTCGACGATGCCGTCATCTCTATGAGATTATTTACAAAGAAGGTTGGCGTACGGCAGGTCCGATACTCCACAATGAAAATATAAGCTTTATGTGGTTCAATGTTGTTTCTGTAAGATTATTATTCGTAGTTATTCTAGATAGAATTATAAATTCCTTGATAGTGAGAAATAACCCTGCCCCAAAGTAAGTTTTAAACTTGTGTTATGGTATACTAACTCAACGATACTATATTTAGAGATGGGAAAATGCCCGGGCATTTTGGGCACATTGGGAATATTCCCAATAGATGCCCGATAAATTCCTTCCCTTGGGCATTTATCTGGGCATTTATTTTTTTATGTCGATACTATTTTTTTATTCTATTTTGACATTGAAAATAAACATTATTGTTAATAGAGCTAATAGTATAGTATAGTTTTTACGAAGTTAGGTAAGTTTAAGACCACTCATTTTTAAAAAACTGCAAATTATATGCATTACCCGTCAGTGTGGTAAAATTACCGTACAGATTTCATTATATTTAATGTCTGATTGCTTAATTTATCATATACATTTTCCAGTAAAAAATGTGAACATATACCTGTCAATTTGATTATTGCCATTGACGGACGTAAATACCCGGCATGCTATTTTAGGGGAAATGGTATAACAAGTTGATGGGGTATCGAAGAACTTGTCAATACGAATATCTCCTGTTCCGGGGCCAACTCCAAATACAGTACCTAGTTTAGGCTCTTGGATGAGCAGTCAAAGAAGACTTCTCTCGACTAATGTATGAGTGTGCTCATATGTTGACATCACATTTCATTTCTGTTTGCATATTTTAACATTTGCCAGTAAAAAAAATTACTAAGACCTGTCAATTCATATGTCCCCTTCCAACGACGGGTAAATTGGGGTAAATATTATGCCAGAGCATTACCTACCTATTTTTGGGAAATGTTATAACAAGTTGATAGGGAATCGAAGAACTCGTCAAAACGAATATATTTTGTTCCGTTGATATAATAGCGGTTTTGTTCGGTTTTATCTCTCAATCAGTCTAAATGATGCTTGTAGCGTCAAAATCTGTCTGTGTTAAGTCAAACAACATTAAAATGTATGAGACTGTCAAAAAAATTTACTACATATATCGAGGGTGCTTATTTGTTGATATCGTATTTGATGTCCGTTTGCTTATTTATACATATAATTACGTCTTTTTACACCTCCCAGCAAAGAAAAAAATAATAATTCAACGAAGCCTACTTTCAATGTATGATTAGTAGGTATGAGTGCAACGTTAAGTTTATGAAAACATCATTGATTTCATAAACTTTAACGTTTGTCTTGTCGTATACCAGCATTTTAAGCATATCATAGCGTTTGCACGTACTTTGTAACAAGTAATACCAAGTCATTATTCATATAATTTACGCAATATGTCGCACCACCTAAATTTATTTCTCTATGTACATAGATAACATCATCATCATCATCCAAGCGTATTCCTGGTTGCATTCTCAGTGGTAATGCTTCAAAGCCCAGGCTTCCGTCCGCTACCTACCTAGGAGATCTACAACCCAAATGGTATATCAATCCAAGGATAGGTTTAAACAAACACCAAATCAGATGGCGTCCAGGACCCGCAGCTTTACGTGCCTACCCAAGCACGGAATCATCATTCTTTTCGAATAATCAGGTGATTCAAGCCTGCAATATCCTAACCAGACTGGAAACAACTTTGAACAAAGTACCTATGCTTATTTTTTTATTTATAAAAACTTTATTGTTCGATTATAAAAAATTGGTACAATTGGCGGACTTAACGCTAAAAGCGTCTTCTCCCAGTCAACCATAAGGACAAACGGATACAAATCATGTTGCGGCGAAAAAAACTAGATACAAAATAAAGTATTGAAATATGTGCATAATATATATGCCTACTTAACACTATATAATACAATATATAATTGAATAAATTATACCTCATAGATATATATAGTACATAAGACTATCTTTAATACCCTAAATACATATAACAAATAAATATATACAAACATGCAATATATTTAAATAATAAATGATGATGGTGAAAAATAAAGAATATAATAACATCAATCAAAAGTAAGAGTGCACTGTTCTCTTAAAAGAAAAAAATGGTAGAAAGAGCCCTATAGCTTGTAAGGTAAAAGAGCTTGTCATAAAACTTGCGCGATGAGGAGGAACAGAAAGGAGAAGATTATCAGTAGAAAGAAGTTGCATGAGTGTCAAAAAAAAAATTAAAATTTACATTTAGGTACTCAAAAGAATTGAAAAGAGAGTGCAAAGAATTCGTATTTGTCTGCGTTCACGGATAGGTGCCATTTAAGCTCAGAACGAAAAGATGATATATGATCATATTTGCAAAAAAATTTAATGTTTACAATTATTAACGAGACAGTCAAGTTTCCCAGTGGGATTTGAACCCACGACCCCTGGATCACAAGGCAAACGCCTTTGAACCACTAAGGCAGTTAATTCTCTATAAGTATAGATAACCTTTCTACAAATTGTTTAATAAGATTTTATTTTTATTGTGTTCGATTCATTTTGAATCGAACAAATTTAATGCATCTGTATTTACAATTAAACCTATTGTCAAGCAACTGTAGCTGATATAATTAAATCAATTTCAACCAATTCAAAAGGTGCTGACGACATCACATTGAATATGGTGTTACTCACGATGCCCTATACGTTGTCTATTATTACAGCAATAGTTAATAAATCCATTGAAGACGGCGTCTTCCCTGATTCATGGAAAACAGCCATTTTTAAGCCTATTCCGAAATCTCAACATCCTAATGACTACAAAGACTTGCGTCCGATTAACATCTTACCTTTCCTTTCTAAAATTACTGAGAGAGCATCTGCATGCAAATGACAGATTATTTAGAAGAAAATAATATCTTGCCAGAGAAGCAGTCCGTATTTCGGAAATCGCGCAGTACCACTACGGCATTGATAGACGTTGGTGATAATATTCTTGCAAGCCAAGACATCTCTGAAGCTACTCTATTGGTTTTATTAGATTTTTCACGTGCATTTGATACCATTAATCATGCACTCTTAATTTCTAAACTGAAATACTATGGCTTTAGCAAAAAAACAATAGAACGGTTTACCAGTTACTTATCCGGACGCAAGCAATACGTTGAAACTTGTAACGATAATGGTATCGTATCAGTTTCCTGTGTCAAAGCAGTCAATAGGGGAGTACCTCAGGGGTCAATTTTAGGACCAATTCTGTTTATTCTTTACACAGCCGATATTACAAACACAATCAAAAATTGTGAGCATCACTTATACGCGGATGACCTACAGTTATATCTGTCATTTAAACCCAGCTTAATAAATAAAGCCGTTGATAAATTAAACATAAATTTAAATAATATTACTCAGTGGTGTGACCAAACCTTGAACTTGTCTTAAACCCCTCTAAGTCAAAAATTTTATTATTAGGTACAGAAACCTTATTACAGGATGTAACTTCTCGTGACCCGCATGTATTTATAGGGCAGGATCGGTTGGAAGTAGTAACGCAGGTCAGAAATTTAGGTCTGTTAATGGATGGAAGGTTGCAGTTTGAGGAATACGTTTCACAAATGATGCGCAATTGTTTTTACCGACTCAGTGTTCTCTATCGGATTCGTGAATGCTTAGCGATGATAAGCGCATCAGGCTATGTGAAACGCTAGTATTGTCTAAATTAAATTACGCAGACTCAATTTTTGGTCATTGTCTACTTTCACGCACAAAAAAAGTTGTTCAGCGCATTCAAAATGCACGTGCAAGATTTTGTTTCCCAATTCCTCGTCGTTCGCATATTACACCGTTTTTAAATCAGAATAAATTGTTAAATATGGCTAAAAGACGAACTCTACACTTTGCGACACAAATTTTTGGAATAATGCAGAGTGGCCAACCATATTATCTTCACAATAAATTAAAGTTTAAACATGGCAAAACTAGAATCGCACCTATTTTGTTAGTACCTCAGCACAGTAGGTACAGCTGCATTTCGTGGCAGTTTTCGTTATGCTGCCACGAAATGTTGGAACAACCTGACACCTCCAATTAGAAACTTAAAATCCGTTAACTCCTTTAAACGTAATCTCAAGAGGTATTTACTTAATGAGCAATGTAACACATAATAAGCTGTACTATGCTAACAACCACAACAACCATGCGTATTTATTAACCTAATACCTACGCAACTCTAGCTATAATTGATATTGCTTGAAAAGACTGGTCAACATAGCTATTTTTTTTTCATTCTTATTACTGTGCGTTATTATTAACAGTGCATTGTAAATTACTTATACTCGTAAGTACTTCAAGTTGTTAATGTAAGGCAGAGCCATTCCTACTCAACTAGTTCCTCTGAAAATCAGCGTCTTGGCCGCAAAAAGCGTCGAGTAACCATTTTAGTAGCATTATTTGTTTTTTCTTTCATGTTCAATGTCATTTGTTATTTTTATGATCCAAATAAAGATTTTCTATTTCTATAAGGAGAAAATAAATAAATACAATTGAAATTAAACTACATTACTACAAACTAAACCTAATCTGATCTAGTGCGGCATGGCGTCAAGAACGTTTCTAATACTTTAAAGCATAGATGCCCTTCAAAATACTAAAAAACGCCATTTAGCTTTTATTTTTTTCTGCCCTGTGATTGGGCATTTATTTGGACATTTATGGATTTATGCCCAAAATGCCAGGAATATTCCCAATATGCCCGTTTGGGCATAAACACTTTGCCCTCTACCCAGGTTCAAATTAAATCCAAAACGAGAAAAAATCGGACGGAAAATTCTTGAGTAGCGTATGTGCACTGCACCCGAATCCAAATCGAATTCGTGAATTTCGAGTCCACCGATTTCGTTAGTGCACTACCAGACTTTGATTAGAGAGGCCGCATTCACTTTGTGTCCTGCATTTAACCGCCGTCAGTTACTGGCACTATTATTATACTTATTATTTATTTACCCCAATACCCGTTGTATGCGAACATACGAATTGACACGTCTAAGTTTATGATTTTTTTGCTGGCAAATATTTGTAGACCTAATTATATGTTAAACTAAGCAATCAGACATCAAACGCGATGTCATCATATGGACACCCTTATACATATTATAAAGAGGATTCCTTTTGACTGCTCATTTTGTCAGCGACGTACAAGATATGAATATGAAATAAGGATGATTTTAGTTAGGAAAAATTGTATAGATAGGTTTTTATAAGATACATTTTTCCGTAGTAATAGTTGTAAGTTATGGTATATAGTTTGTTAAGTTTTATTGAAATAAATACTTTTTTATTAGATAGGGTATTAATTAAGCTGAAATGTATAATGATCTAAGTTGTTTCATTCCCCTAATTTCTAAGTTACGTTATGGTACCTATGTATTGTAAGAAAGAGATAGCAATATATATTGCAAACTAAAAAGCAATACCATAACGAGAGCCACTAGACATTTTCAGTAAATAACTGACTGCAAACTAAAAACAATACCACAACGAGAACCGCTAGATGATTTTTTGTAAATAACTTGATAATTACTGATTATATTTTGAAAATCAGAATTATAAAACATGTATAAACATGAAACACATGACTGAGAATTAAGAAATTGTAAATAATTGACTGCCCTTATAGTACAAACCGATGAGAACTGTAGACTTCACTAGAAAGAGATGCACTCATAAGACAGACAAGGAAATAAAGAAAACAGAACCGTGTGCAAAAATTTAATGAGCGCAGTAAGTTTTTAAAGTGTGAAATAATTCGAATATTATGATTGGCTTGATTTTTGCTGAATTTTGCAAACTAGACAGCCTAAAACTGTATAAATCAAGTCGCGGTTTGTATGGAGGCATTCAGTTTACCTCAAGCAGTCCAGTGATAACAAGTGGTGAATAGTAGTAGTGAATAGTAATAGTGAACAGTTATAACAAGTAGTCATAGTGAACAGTCATAGTGATAATAATTAGTTATAGTAATGTAATAAAGTGTTGAAATAAGTGAAAAGTATAGTGATTTTATTTCTACAGTAAGGAAAATCCCTGAAGGTCTATGTTTTTATTTTCTTTTATTTTTGACATTTTTATTTTTTCTATTGACTTTAAATCAGTGATTACTTGTGTGATTTTTAATGTGAATGTGCAATAAGTATAATCCACTCTGGATTATATAGACTCTTGAATACCTGAGCTAGGCCTTCTGCCTCCCTCACAAGCCTGCTGGCCTGACCCACATATACAGTCCACTTAAGTCGTCGCTGCACGGACGACCATGGCAGGGCTCTGAGCGCCGCCACGCTGCCGCAGCATAAAGCTACGCCGCCACTGCACTCGCTGCCGCCGTACGCTGCCACGCTGCTGCTGCACCCGCCGCCGCAGCACACAGCTACGCCGCTGCTGCACTCGCTGCCGCCGCACGTTGCCACCCTGCTGCTGCAGCAAAAAGCTACGCCGCCGCTGCACTCGCTGCCGCCGCACGCTGCCACGCTGCTGCTGCAGCTGCCACCGCAGCACACAGCTACGCCGCCGCTGCACTCGCTGCTACCGCACGCTGCCACGCTGCTGCTGCACCCACCGCCGCAGCACAAAGCTACGCCGCCGCTGCACTCGCTGCCGCCGCACGCTGCCACGCTGCTGCTGCACCTCGCGTCCTGCCCCCTGGGTCAACTACAACACGTGCAAGCACACATTTGAAGGCCAAAACTACTTATTTCGGGGTTCGTCCCCAAACAAAAGATATTTGTATTGACGAGTTCTTCGATCCCTTATCAACTTGTTATAACATTTTCCACTAATTAGCATACCGGGTATTTACTCCAATCTACCCGTTGTATGGAAACATACGAATTAACACGTCTCAGTTTACATTTTTTGCTGGCAAATGTTTGTAGACCTAATTATATGTTAAACTAAGCAATCAGACATCAAACGCGATGTCAACATATGGATACCCCTCATGCAAAACATAGAGAGCATTATTTTTGACTGCTTATTTGAAGGCCAAAACTACTGATTTTGGGATTCGTCCCAGAACAAAAGATATTCGTATTGACGAGTTCTTTAATCCTCCATCAACTTTTTTTAACATTTCCCACAAATAAGCATGCCGGGTATTTACCCCAATCTACTCCTTGTATGGGAACATACGAATTGACATGTCTAAGTTTACATTTTTTGCTGGCAAATATATTTTTAACCAGTTATATTTTAAAATAAGCAAATAAACATCAAATGAGATTATATCTGTATATTTAAATTGGCTAATTTAGTTATTTTAATGTTTTTCATTTATTATTTGAGATATGTTAATTTATTTATACATAAGACAACCTTTCTGTACATCTCTACAGATAATTAGAGGACTCGCACTCATTTATTAATAAATATTTTAATCTATCCACCAAACGGGTAGATACGGGTATTTACCCGGTGCATATCGGGTATATATCCAAGCGTGGGTAAATACCCGGGTATATGCCCATCTCTATTGACAACGTCCGGTGTTCGTAACCAATATTACCTACTTAAATAAAGGTCATTAATTATCTATAATATCAAACTATCAATAGTACACTATCACGTCTTTATCCCTAACGGGGTAAACAGAGCCTAGGGCGGTAAAGCCCAGGTCACTTTTAGCGTAATGGTGAGCATGAAGGTGGAAAAGGGAAATCATAATAGTGATGGGTTGCTAACCGCATCGCCTATTAATATGATTCAGATTCTCGCCCATTCCCTCGATCGGCTTTTACGATCTGCACGGGAACAGAAGCAGCTGGTACATTCTATGTTTTTTCTTTTCTCCCAGACCAGCAAAGAAGAACTATCAATAGTATCGATTGTTATTGCAATAGCAGAAACATTATCAATAATACTGTCCATTGACCCTCCATGTAATACAATAGTATTTTCTGACAGTATAGGTCGCAATATGGGTTGCATGTTAAACAAAATTCTAGATAAAACTTGTATAAATTACTGCTTCCCGGATGCAACCTATACTCAAATTTTAGATAAAATTAAATCAACCAAACTGAATTGTAAATCTACTGTTGTATTATTAATAGGCAATAGTAACAAAGTAGGAAAGAAAGAAATAATCAGCTGTATGGATTATTTATCTGAACTAGAAGTAAGCAAAATAATATTATGTGCGTTCCCATATCTACATTGCCAGTCTCCAAAAACTAACAAAATCATTCACTATCTCAATACTTTGATACATAATATGACATGTCGTTATAGTGATAAATTAGTGTTTTTTGACACTAACAATTTTATAAGTGAATGTCATGTGACAAAAGATAATATTTATCTTTCAAAATATTTTAGACATAAGATTGCTACATTGATAGCAAATAATATTAATTTTTGGACGAGTTTACATTGTAAACAAGATTCTAGTTTTAAGACACCTATAGACTTACCAAGTTTATGTAACGGTAATTCTGTAGACTTGACGACAGATTTAAACTGACCATTAAGACAACGGGAAGGCCTCATGAATTAAGAATACTTCATCAAAATTTAGAAGGTCTTTCCGGCAAAGAATTATTAGTAGAATGAGTTTTAAAAGAAATGGATGTGGACATTTTATGTTTGACTGAACATTGGCTGCATGAGAGTCAGATGATGTTCAGCCTAAACAACTATAATATTGTTAGCTGCTTTAACAGAAAGTCTGCTCAGCGAGGGGGTTCTATAATTTTTATAAAAGATTCTTTCCGTAGCAAAGAGCGGAAGGATATTGTCAGACATTCTGTTGAGCGCTGTTGTGAGGTGGCCTGTGCCGAGCTTGATCATCATATAATTGTTTGTGTATACAGTCCACCAGATAGTAATTTCAAAAGTTTTTTAAAAGCAATGGACCAGGTTCTTAAGTCCTGTTCAACTAGTAAAAAGAATTTAATTATTTGCGGTGATTTTAATGTTGATATTTTAGTACATAATCCAAAGAGCACACAATTCCTAAATCTTTTTAAGTGTTATGGATTAGAAAACTTATTTTTTGAGCCAACCAGAATTACAGCTACATCTGGCACATGTCTTGATAATATTTTTAGTAATATTCAATATTGTGATAAATCTGTTATTAATAAATTGCCTTCAGATCATTCTGGTGTATATGTAGCTTTTGTCAAAGAGTCCACTAGTAATTTGAGAAAAGATAAGATTTTGTGTAGACCGATTACTTCTAAAAACATAAAAAAACTTAAAAATAATTTAGATAACAAATTATTATCAGTGGTATATACAGGAAATAATCCTGACGACCATTATAATAAACTATTTAGTACTGTTTCCTCTGAGTATTCTAAAACATTGAAACAAAAAAGAGTAGTAGTTCATAGTAAATCACAGTTTAGTGAATGGGCTACTACCGGCATCTACATAAGTAGAAACAGGTTATATGATCTATATGCCCAAATACAATATAACTTTAATCCTTCTTTTATAGAATATGTTAGAAATTATTCTAAAATATTTAAAAAAGTTTGTAGACGAGCCAAGTCGAATAGTATTAGCAAAAAAATAAATAATGCTCCTAATAAAATTAAAGAAACATGGAGTGTCATAAATAAGAAAACAGCTAAAAATAAAACCAAAGAAAATATTTGCCGAATCAAATGTAGTGGTAAAAATACTTCAAAAACTGAAGAAATAGTAAATATATTTGATGATTATTTTACTAACATTCCTTTGGAACTCACTTCTAATGTGAGTTCTAGCGCCCAGCGTGCTGAGGCTTTGCTTAAGAGTAATGTTAGCCCTTGTGAATCTAAATTTAATTTTAAGCATGTTAGCCCTAGCGATATAATAGATGCTTTTAAACAGTTAAATTTAAAAAAATCAGAAGATCACTGGGGCATGTCAGTAGCCGTAGTAAGTCATATTATACACATAATTGCTGCCGATTTAGCTTTTATATTTAACGAATGTATCGATGAAGGCATATTCCCTAACTTAATGTAATGTAGTAAACTAATCCCCTTATTCAAAAAAGGAGAAAAAACAGACCCTGGCAACTACAGACCTATCTCTATTCTGCCAGTTTTGAGTAAGGTGTTCGAAAAGATAATGCTCAATCAAATGCTACTTCACTTTAAGACCAATAATCTTTTCCATAGCCAACAATACGGCTTTACTGCTGGAAAATCGACCACCGATGCAGGAGTAGCACTTATTACTAATATCTACGACGCGTGGGAAAACAGAAATGATGCAATTGGATCATTTTGCGATCTTTCTAAAGCATTTGATTGCGTTGATCAACCAACACTTTTGCTAAAATTTCGTCAATACGGTTTTGATGATAAGTCAATTAAATTAATAGAATCTTACTTAACAGATAGGCTTCAAACTGTTGATATAAACGGCGTAAAATCACACGGGTCTAATGTGAAAATGGGCGTACCCCAAGGTTCAATTCTAGGACCGTTCCTTTTCTTAGTTTATGTCAATGACTTGCCTTACATGGTTGAGAAAGAGGCTGACATGGTGCTGTTTGCTGATGACACCTCGCTAATATTTAAAATAGATCGACATAACAGTGATGCTAGCGCGGTGAACAGCACCTTATCTTTAATCTCTGATTGGTTTTCGGCCAATAACCTCATGTTAAATGCGAACAAGACCCAATGCATTCGATTCTCTCTTCCTAATGTGAATCATGCCTGCGTTGACATACTAATTAATGGTCAGAAACTCGATCTGGTTGAAAGTACTACCTTTTTAGGAATCACAATTGATTCGAAACTTCAATGGGGCGCTCATATAACTAAACTTTCTAATAGGCTTAGCTCTGCGGCTTACGCTGTTAGGAGAATAAGACAATTGACAGATGTAGCAACTGCTAGACAAGTGTACTTTAGTTACTTTCACAGTCTAATGTCTTACGGGATACTTCTATGGGGGAGTGCAGCCGACATTCAGACTATTTTTCTTTTACAAAAAAGAGCAATTCGTGCTATTTACGGTTTAGAATCGAGAGACTCACTGAGGGAATTATTCAAGGAAATAGGTATACTTACTTTTGCATCACAATTCATATTTGAAAATATAATGTATGTAAGGAAAAATATTTCAGATAGAAATTTACGTAATAAGAATGACTTAGTTAGCCCGTATTACAGGCTGAATACAGTTAGTAAGTCTTTTATGGGGAAGTGTATACTTTTTTATAATAAATTGTCAGAATCGGTCCTTGATATGCCAGACAGAAAATTCAAAGCTTATGTAAAGAAAGTACTTTGTGAGAAGGCTTATTATAGGACCGATGACTATCTTAAAGACAAAAAGGTCTGGCTTGAGCTTGGCGCGGGTCCCTCTTAAAGGTTTGTATACTTAGACATGTCATAATTTAGGTAAATTGGTACATACTAAATTTACAAATTGACATTATTTTAAATTTCGTAATTCTTATAATTCAATTTAATTATGACATAATAAACAATGTAATCTCTGTCCATCTATATAACTAATTTTAAGTTTTTAGTTTGTTAGTTGACGTCTTTGGAGAAAACGTGCAGTGCAGTTTGTTGCCGCTTCTTCTGCACTTGCGCCTAGGAAGCGGCGTAAACTTAGCTTTAAGTAACGATTTGACGTCAACATTTGTGCAAAACAAAACAAAGTGACTATTATTAAGAGATATTATAAATATCCTATGATAATAAAGATATTTTGAATTGAATTGAATTGAATTGTCGATATTATACATTAATTTCGATATTTTCCTCACTCTTCATCCTTGAAACCGAAATTCTAATACGAATTGAATTCGAGTGGGTGCACAACCGTACGTACAATTTCTACGGCGGGCGGCGGCCAATTCGAGTCGGTTTTGATCCGAAATAAAAACGACCTGAAGTGAGAATTCTTGGTTTGAAAACGAATCGAATTTGAACCGTTTACGACTGAGTGCACAAGCGTCCATACAATCACTAGGAAGGTCAATTTGAGTCAGAATCGGATTTGATTTGAATATGAATCGGATTCGGTGCAGTGCTCTAGCGTCGTCAGGATAATGTAATATCGGCCCAATGTATCGGCCCCGGCCATCCCCGGCCTTAGCAAGTGACAGTGACGTTATCTTGGATTGGACAGAAACCGATCTGAAGTGAGCTTTATGAGCTCAAGAAGCACCATTGGCTGGCCCAATGCTATGCAAATGCAATGCTGTCATGCCTGTCATTCATGTCATCAAATTCTGAGCTGAGCTGGAGCTAACTAATAGCTTTTGCAAACAAAATTGAAAAAGCACTAACTTTAACTAACGCAGTCCGTAAATTTTGATTATTATCCTGTAAATTGTTTTAGGTACCTAATTAAATCCAGTAACTTTGAATATCGTAGTGGTGAAAAATATTTCTTATTTTCTTGTCACACATAATTTACATTTATGCATCTCGTATGTACTGGTGTCACATTAAATGTTATTTCTTTCTCATAAAAAGTTCATTCGTCTTGAAATCGAGATGCGTTGGCAACGTGAATTATTAGCGTGAGGTTATTTTTCATGTAGGTAAGTAATTTAGTGAACTTAGATACCTAGTAATAATTTTATCATTAGTCATAGGTTTATGCATGTATCGTTTTCCCGCAGCTTCTGTTGCCATGAAAATATCCTCATTTAAATTTATATTTTATAGGTACCTACGAACATGTTTGTAATATTGTTCACATACAAGTATTATTAAATACCTACTTATTATTTGTGCCACGCAATTATTGCTATTGTTAAAGGTGATTGAGTGTGTAATGTTTTTATTCAGTACCTACTTGTTCAGTTCCTACTTAGTATGAATACAATGGGTTTGTTTTCATTTTTTATCTTTTTGAAATTACTGTTATTAATTTGGTAGGTGTCTACAGCAAATAATAACTTTTATGGCTGATTAATGTGTTTCAAAGTTGAACTATTAAATTGTTACAGGATCTGTTTTGTTCATAACAGGAACATCTAAAGTTATCGTAAGTTATTCCCTGCGTTTACTATACAACAAATATACAGCCTCCTTCGCAAAACAATCTTACATTCTTAGCTATGTACAGTGGTGGACTTATGCTTGCTGAACAGTACCTACTTATGACTAATATGTTCTTGTTGCATCTTACACCACTGCAATATTGTAGCGTCAATGAGTGTGTATGGTGCAGTGAGAGCTCTATCTGTGGGGGCAGAGGTTGTCGGCAATGAGAGCTGATATGCTCCGAGCTCACCTGCCCGAGTACAGGTCACACATATAAAGGACTTCTAGTTTGTTATTATCTCTGTACTGTACCCACCAACACCAGTGGTGCACTCATTTCAAATTAATATATTTTTTGATAACAGAGTAAGTTTACTTAGTCTAACAAAAGTACAATCTGTCTGTAAAAAGCTGCAGGTGGATGTTTTTGGTAGAACACCATTTATTTTAGAGTTGGTAAAGTAGTATTCTCTGAGCACACAAGAATAGCAGTGCTGTTTTTTGTGCAAAAGTAGATAAATTTTTGAGTAGTATAGTACCTAATATGAGTGGAACAAAAAGGCTTTGGCTGTGTCTCTATGTTTAACTAAAATTTTTTACATTTGTTGTATTTAAAATGTGTGTAATCACTAATCAAATCACTATAATAAAAGAGAAATTTTGCAGGTTTCTTTAATAGGTAGGTACTATGTGAAAAAATAAGACATAGTGGAGGGTTGATCAATAAATACCCGTGTTAGGAATGAAGATTTTTATTTTTCAACATAGTTCCCTTTTAGGCTTATACACTTATTCGTCCGGTACGAAACAATTGTATTCCACCAATTGACTGTGCCAAAAGAAAATTCTACTCGTATCTTAGAAAAGATTCAGCATTGAAATGACTTACATATGAATTAAATACCAAAAGGCGATTCTGACTGCGAACTGCGACATAATGGTTTTAATTAAATTTATGCTCTAAGATTATTCTGATTTTGAACATAATTGGTTTTGAATCTATGATCAATGAGTAGCTGCCAAATTATTTTCTATGAAATTCTTTCTGTAAACCGATGTTATGAATAATAATATTATAACATAAAAAGTTCTACTATAAAGGGGGGACCCCTAAAAAAACACTTCATCCTTTTCTTCTTTTACACTTTCGGAAAGTCGAGAAACTTGCGCACTGAACGATCCACATAAACGTAGAACACGAACAAACGTTAGCTGCACGCATTAAACTTTATCGACGAATTTTTGTTTCTTTGGCTTGTGGAAATCGGCAGATTAAGTATATAGTATAAGTATATTTTTCATTATCCTTGAATTATTTCCTTCAAAATAAAAAATAAAAATTGTATTGTGTATTTTTGGTACTGCCTTACAATTACAAATTTCATAGTATAGTTATGATTAATTAAATAGGTTTTATTTTAAATCAGGAGTGTCTAATCTGTTTGTCTGTATGGAATTGAAAAATTTTGTAAACAGTTTTTCACCATTTTTTTCACTTATTTATTTTGATAATAATGACAATTACCTAAATTGTACATCAGCTGAGTCATGAAATACAAATGATATGAGTTATGTATTCAATTTGTGGAGGGCCACCGAGGGTTAAACTGTCGTTGATAGATAAGTTATCAACTACAAAATGTAAACATATTTGATATTTTATAATAGCTGTTGCCCGCGACTTTGTCCATGTGGACTTTATGGCATTTTATTAAACAAGAGCTATTCTTTATAATTTTAATTGATAAAACCTTTTTATTTAGGTATGAACTGATTTAAATAAATCAAACAACATTCAAAGCGAAGTTTACCACAGTAAATCAGTAAAAACCGCACCCGAATCGGTTTAGCCGTTTCTTTTGTTAGTTAGTGCACATAACCGCACAGACAAATAGACAAATATTCCAACAATCATTGTTTTGGGTTTTATTGCGTTATAAAGGCTCCCAATAATATTTTTTCTTATAAATCTTTCATGTACAACAGCTATCTAAAATTTTTTTATGAATGTACGAATTAATGAGTGACTAATCTATTCGTTTAACTAAAAGCAAACTATGGAGTAGTACAATAACGTCGTCGGTATCGGCAGAGACGCGCGTGTGGGTGCGGCGGCATGGTGCGCGGCGTGCGCTGGCGGCTGCTGGCGGCGCTGGGCGCGCTGGCGCTGGTGCTGTGGGCGTGGCGCGGCGCGGGGCGTGGGGCGCCGGTGCCCGACGCGCCGGTGGCGGGCCGCGAGCTGCCGCTCATCTTCATCGGCGGCGTACCGCGCTCGGGCACCACGCTGATGCGCGCCATGCTGGACGCGCACCCAGACGTGCGCTGCGGGCAGGAGACGCGCGTGGTGCCGCGCATCCTGCAGATGCGCCAGCACTGGGCGCGCTCGCAGAAGGAGAGCGTGCGCCTGGAGCAGGCGGGCGTGTCCAAGGCGGTGCTCGACAACGCCATCGCCGCCTTCTGCCTCGAGGTCATCGTGCGCCACGGCGAGCCCGCGCCGCGCCTCTGCAACAAGGACCCGCTCGTGCTTAAGATGGGCACTTATGTGCTTGAGCTCTTTCCTAACGCCAAATTCTTGTTCATGGTCAGGGACGGCAGAGCCACGGTCCACTCCATTATAACGAGAAAGGTAAGCTTTATTCGCCTCTCATTTCGTGTCGGAACTACAGTCTGGCGCGTTCGCGTTTGACAGTCATGCCTGTCGTTGCAGGTGACGATCACGGGGTTCGACCTGAGCTCGTACCGGCAGTGCATGACGAAGTGGAACCACGCGGTGGAGCTGATGTACCAGCAGTGCCGCTCGCTGGGCGCGGCGCGCTGCCTGATGGTGCGCTACGAGGCGCTGGTGCTGGCGCCGGCCGCCACGCTGCGCCGCGTGCTGGCCTTCCTGGGGCTGCGCTGGCACGACGCGGTGCTGCACCACGAGCAGTACATCAACAAGCCCAACGGCGTCGCGCTCTCCAAGTGAGTGCGACCGACAATTCAAATTAATTATTTAATCGAGAACGAATGTCCCGTGTAGGTATATAGTTTCCGTGCTGAACGCAAATATCTCGTGCTGGCAGGCACCTTAAACTGTTCTGCCTATTTTTTATTCGCCTCGGCTGGTTGACACGCATATGAGTAAATAATACCTGTCGCGGACGACACCGAAATGCGTGCTGGGTCTAGACCAATCTTTTTAAATACTGCTCAAATAGATTTGTCTTAGTCTCTGTCGGTGTCGGGCGCCGCACTCGCTGACCGCGCCCTGTCTGTTGCAGCGTGGAGCGGTCGTCGGACCAGGTGGTGCGGCCGGTGAACCTGGACGCGCTGGACAAGTGGGTGGGGCAGCTGCCCAGCGACGTGCGCGCTGACATGGCGGAGCTGGCGCCCATGCTGTCGGTGCTGGGCTACGACCCGTGGGCCAACCCGCCGCAGTACGCGTCGCTGGCGCCGCCGTCTGCGCCGCCCGCTGCGCCGCCCGCCGCGCCGCCCGCCGCGCCGCACGTGCGCGCCGCGCCGCCCGCCGCGCCGCGCGCCAACAGCGACACGCCGCCCGACCAGCCGCAGCCGCCCTAGATACTAGTTAATTATATACTATGTTAATGCCGCTTTTTTCTTATTTTACACCTAGGACACGTTCCTCTAAAATAATAAACCGACTCGAGAACCGATCAACACTTAGTATGATACCCGGCATATATTTTTTTGCAAATCTAAAGTCGACTGAAATGACACGCCAAAATAGTCGAGCGAGCCGACTATTGACGCCGAAAGTAACTAGTCGTTCAAAATGTAAGCCACATACTACTTAGGTCATACTGAATGTTTCTGAATTCTGATAAATACAAGACTGATGTGTTATTATACCTACGTTTTTGCATTCCATGAAACCATTGTAAAAAGCAGTTGGATTGGATCCGTCATCCTACGGGTCCTCTTCAATGGCTTTGCCTCATGAATGGAGCGCATTCACCGCCGATTCAAAGCCCCTAGGGTTGGGATACATCTATCAGCACGGAACAGCACTTTCCTATGCTGCTATCCTTTTCTATCGCTCAGAACCGTCATTTGCTAGAGCGAGAGAGAGCGACGGCACGCTTCAGCACCGGCCGTGCTTCCGAGGCGGCGGAGTGCTATAGCGCGCTTCAGCTCGCTAATAGCATCCTTTCGCGTGAGATCGCGCGCGCGCGCGGTTGGTCGCCCGCCCGATTCGTAGACAAGACGGGAAACACCTTGTCACAATAAATACATACAGTGCCTATACGCCATGCGGCCCGCCTGGCAGCCCGCGTCGCACACTGCGCCGCGTGTCCGTGGACGCAGCCTCATACATACTTAAGGCCCTATCAGTTCAGAGCCAAGAATACTATGAGTGTTTCTGAAAAATCACTAAAGAAACTACTACAGTTTATGTCTCAAAAAATTTACATCGAAATCTTTATAGGCTTTTCTGCAGACATCCACAATATTCAAAATACGATTGAGCATTTTTGGCTCGCGTTCAAAATGTCCCTTTCCCAAAATCTCCCTTCCCCAAAATGCCCTTTCCCAAAATGTCCCTTCCCTAAAATGTCCATTCCCTAAAATGTCCCTTCTCCATAATGTCTCTTTTCCAAAATGACTACCATGCTCCGGCTTCATAAGACTAGAGGATAGCGGTAGCTGAATCGGCTTCTATCTGATATGTCAGGCATATCACCTAGATAGGTAAGGATCAATGCCTTAGATTGATGAGGGAGAGGGGTGTGATGACTGGAACCTGGGACCTACCGAATTATTGTCTAGCTTTTGGTAAATTATTTTCAATAAAAGTGTAAATTTTTTTTTTCATAATTTTTTATTTATTTATAATTTATTTTAAGTGCCAAAATTATTAAGTTTTTATTTTAAATGCGGATGCAAACTAAGATTTTGAAAAAAATTTACCCTAAAGGGGTGAATAAGTTTGTGGAAAATCTTTAAATCTGCTTGCTTTGATAAAAGTGAGATTCATACTCTTAAAAACATTTAAGGCGAAGATATAGGCAAATGGCCTTGAAGTTTGTAATAAATTGTTAACTCGTAAATATGGTGATAATTTCCATATTGCTCTACGTCATGCACTAGATAGCCCTTTAAATTATTTTATGAACTGCTGTTAAAACTATTATTGGTGATCCGTCTAGCTTTAAAACTTGCCGTGGCCACTTTTGGCGGAGGCAAGTTTTAAAGCTAGACGGACTAATGTAAATACTTTCAACGGTGGTTTATAAAATAATTTAAAGGGCTATCTAGTGCATGACGAAGAGCAATATGGAAATTATCTCCATATTTACGAGTTAACAATTTATTTCAAATGAGGGCGCCACTTCAAGGTCATTTGCCTATATCTTCACCTTAATTGAATAACTGTTTCATGGTTTTTTAAAATTCACTCCCTAAGGGTGCAAAATAGGGGTTAAAAGTTTGTACGAAAATTATTTAAAATCTGCTCCAATTTCCATGAAATTTATTTATTTACCAATTTATGTACACGGAAAATATACATATACAGAGAATACATAAATAAAAAGTTGTACAAAGGCACTACTTATATCAAAAGAGATCTCTTCCAGTAGGCAATTAGTAGAAATTTGTTACTTCTTCTTCTTATTTAAGAGCTTAGTGGCTCTTGTCGGTGGAGTATGCGCCAAACTTCTCGGTTCTCTGCCTTACTTTTTAGTGCTTGATACGACATGACCCCTGCTTTTTCTTTCAGTTGGTCTACATAGCTCTTTCTTGGTCGTCCTGGACCTCTTCTACCTTTTATCTTTCCTTCTAGTATGTTTTTAAATAAGGAGTCATGTCGTATTAAGTGACCAATCATTTTCCCTCTCCTATTTTCTATTTCGCCCAGCAGTCTTCTTTTCTCTCCTACTATTTCTAATACTTCCTCATTGGTTTTCCTTTCCATCCAACTGATCTTTTCCATTCTCCTCCAGCACCACATCCCGAAAGCTGCCAGCCTGTCACTATCTTTTTTATTCAGTATCCACGTTTCGCATCCATAAAGTGCTATGCTCCAGATATACGTTTTTATAAGGCGTTTGCGTATTTTTCTGGATATATTTGCTGTGAAAAGTTTCTTTTTACTATTGTATGCTCCTTTGGCCATGGCAATTCTGGTTTTAATTCTGCAGTACATCTAGAGTCTTCTGTCAATATGCTTCCTAAGTACTTAAATTTTTCTACTTGTTCTATTGTTGTTCCGTTAAGTTGCACTGAATCTCTTATTGGTGATGTTTTATATGTAATCATAGTTTTGGTTTTTGATTTATTTATTTTTAAGCCGAATTCTTTAAATGTTTTATCCATTATTTGAAGTAGTTGTTCTATGTCTTGTTTTGTGTCACCTAGGGCTGCTATGTCGTCTGCAAAACGAATAAAAAATATTTTTTCTGCGTTGACTTTTATACCACCTATATCTAAATTTGTTACTATAGCTCCTAAATACAAATAATCTTACACATATATTCGAAAATCCATTCCCTATCAAAAAGCTACTTTTGAAAATTATAATACCTACTCCACCTAGTAGCCGGTTTAGCTATCCGTGCGAAGTCTAAGCGGGTCATTAGTTCATTAATAATATTGTTAGGTAGGGATATTTTGGGAAGGGGACATTTTGGGAAAAGGACATTTTGAAACCAGGGGACATTTTGGGAAAGGGACATTATGGACCTGAACGGATAGAAAGAAATCACTAACACCTCTATAAATTTGCCTAAATTTACCCTTAAAAAAGATATTACTACTTTATACAATCACTTTTTTATATGAAAATTATACCAAAAAATTTATAATCTAAATTACTAGGTACATTCTTATTACGTTGGTATTGGTACGTACTTTCGCTAGGTACACAAAAAATTATAAATATTATACAAGTATAATAATAAATAAAACGCAGTGAAATATTCGTCGAGAGCGAACAAAGGCCCGGACCCGACGATATTTAACTGTGTTTTATTTACTACTAGTTGTTGCCCGCGACTTCGTCCGCGTGGAATTTTGTTTATAAATATCGTCATTTTGGTATTTTCGGAAACGATCACACACATTGATTACTCTCTGTGCGGTTTAAGTCGATCTGAATTTTAAACTATAAACTACATGTACATGTAAACACTCCTGAAATACGTGCGCTCGCTGCGAATAGCTGAATGCTGCAGCGCTGCTAGTAGTTCATTCATTCACCGTCACTTTTTGGCGGAAGTGGGGCTACAGCTAGCTCAGTGCTTTATAAATATATCAAACTAGCTGTAACCTACGCGTGTTGCTACGCCAATTTTTTTTCCTAACCATCCCTGAACTAAGTTACTATTAAGTATAACGAAAAAAACAAAAAAAAACTATCGAAATCGGTCAACCCGTTTACGATTTTATGAAGGACATACAGACAAACATTTATTTTTATATACATATATAGATGAAAGGGCTCGTTATATCTCAAATATATTATTGTTATAATTGTAAAATAAATAGTTTTGATTTTATCCATAAAAGAAGATGAAAATTGACCATTCCTCCCCTGATCTACGAAACTACTGAGCCTAAAATTTTGAAAAAAATAATATAGTTTTTGCTCATAGATTACAGGAAATCAATCAATTGTACTATATTGTAATTGTCTCCACGCAAGTTTAACTCGCACTTGGCCGGTTTTTCGTGTATGTAGCCAACACTGTTGACCCGGGTGGTTCCGGGTTAGAATAGGACCGCTCCATCTCTTACTGTGGATATCGTAAGAGGCGACTAAAGGACTAAGCACAAACATCTCGTGCTACAATTGCATTCCCAAGGAGGGTTAACGTCGGGCGGCGGCCGGTTGTAAAACCGGATTCCACCCATTTGTGGTCGATATTCCTCCTCATCGTACCTCTCGGTTCGCCTCCTCCTTCATTGTGCGAACCGCTAATGTGTGGAATTTCCTCCCTGCGTCGATGTTTCCCCATACATATGATTTAGGGATTTTCAAGGCACACCTTAGACCTCATCTTAGCTTCGCATCAGGCTAGATAGAGGTCAAACGCACTCAAATCTCTAATAAAAAAAATAAAAAAATACCTTTCGCACAAATACATTCCCAAAGAGGGTTGACGTCAGGCAGGCGGCCGGTTGTAAAACTATAGCCAAATCATTGAAAGTGTTCCGGCTATTTCTTTTTCATTTTACAAGGTTTTTGGCATCCTTGGGTGACCATTGACATGCATATTATATTTGGAGAAGAAAAAGCGAGAAAGCGCACCCCGGGCTCCGAAGCAGCACAGCTGAGGATGCAACCGGGAATGCGCTTAGACGAAGAAGAAGTAGCCAATACTGTTGACAGATTTCAAGCTGCCTTCAGTCGGGACCAACGGCTTTACGTGCCTCCCGAAATACGAAGGAGCTCGAGAAAAAAATTATGTCACTTGTGGTCACCCATCCGAGTACCGATCATGCCCAATGTCACTTAACTTTTAACAAAAGAGCTAAGAATGCGTACTCCTACCAGGGGTACCGCAAGTTATAGAATAAGAGTTTATTTCGACGCTGGTGGTCATGGCAGCCAGATCAGGCTTCACCAGTGCTGGGAATTTAGTTCAGGTGTCGCTTCTGAAACAGCACCTAGCTTGACTGGCGACCACAGATAACTATACTGTTGAAACTTGGTAAGTACAACAATAAATTTTGGGTGTTCCCCATACCACAGAGTACTATATACTAGCCCATACTTAGAATTGAAACTCAAAAAATTTGTTTTGATCAAACCTATACGTGTGGGGTAGGTATCTATGTACCTATAGGTCTTCAAAAATGATATTGAGGTTCCTAATATATTTTTTTTAAACTTAATAGTTTGCGCGTAACTTCTAAAATAAGAGAATGATAAAACCTAAAAAAATATATGATGTATATTACCTACTATGCAAACTTCCACCGAAAATAAGTTTTAACGAGATCTAGTAAGAAGTTTTTTTTAATACGTCTTATATCGTAAACCGCAATCCTTTAGAACTTTTATATTATGTTACTTGCTGCTACGGAACCCTTCATGGGCGACTCGCACTTGGCTGCTTTTTTGTAAAGAAGTAAATTAGTCGCGATTTGTGCGTGTCCGAAAATTAAAAAAAAATGCATTAATCGTATAGTCACGTTTCGTGCGTTCATAAAAACTATATAAAAATTAAATAGCCGCGTTTCGGGCGTCCAACAAAATTTATTTTGACGATCGCGTTTCGTGCGTCATTTATTAAACCCATAGGTTTATCAATTAGCCTAATTCAAATCCATTTCGATTCGTCCGCTCTATATATAAACCTGAGGTATAAACTATGATACAAAAAGTCATAGAGTTAAATAATTTTGGACATGACCGGGGCGTCTGGGTTTACTGCATGATTTCGAAAGCCGTGTGACCGATGGCTGGTTCACCGAAACCGTTGGCTCGAGCCTCCGGTTTGCCGATGTTCGTCATCGATGTACCACAGTTTCGACTGGCCATTGGTTCGAGCGTCCGTTTGACCGAAGAGCCATTGCGGCGATGGTCCTGTCCTTGCCTGCCTATTAGCTCGACGTGCCAGTATGTCAAGCAAGAGCTATTTTACATACATAAAATATTCAAGAAGAGTAAAAAAGGAATGGGAAAAAAGACAAACCAGCAGGGTTTAATCAACGTAACATTTATTATCGTTATAAGCGTTTTTATTATCGTTATATTACAAATGATTCGTTGCTGATTATGGCTGTTTGGGGTGGAAAGTCGGTTTCATCTATCTGCATGAACTTTCTTACTGTACGGCATGTGTTGAGGGTAGATTCCAGTAAGAACTTTTCATGCTGACATTTTCTCCAACAGGCCCTATCTGTCTTTAATTTAGATAAAAGATAGTATAGTTACGCATGATATGCGCATGATGAATTTATTAATATCTAACTCCAGCTCATGCGTACTCTAGCTTCCCAGCCTTAGTGGACGCGGGTAACAAGGGGTTTTATTATGATTATTTATCGTTTATTTTTCTCCTCTTATTGAGGGTTTACGCCAAATACGCGGGCCGAAGCCAAGCGTAAGAGGGAGCTACTGGAGGTTGTAAGTAGACGTTACTGTTGACGAACTAAGGAATTTACACGGGTGATGCGACACGTATTGAGAATGACGGCCTTTTGAATCAGGGTCAGTATATGAGCTGGTATATCTGTAGTATGTAGGCTGTGCAAAAGTGAATTTGGTACGACGCTGGTTGATGATATTACTATAGGGACTATGTGAACAGTATGTACTTTCCATTGTTATCATGAACTGTTATATCCGGTCTGTTGTAGTGAATAGTTTTATTGGTTATGATAGTCCTATCCCAGCATAGTTTTAGGTTATTGTTTTCTAGTACAGCATTAGGGGTGTATTTGTAATATGGAGTCATCTTGGCTATGAAATTATATATATGAGCAAGGTTTTGGTGAACTATTGATGCCACCTGGTCGTGCCAATGCTTGTAATCGGGCTGGGCGACTGACTTACAAGCAGTACGCCTTTTCTGAGCCATTCGTTCGACTTAATTTTAACGACGTGTGGTTGGCTCAGGTAGGTTCGATGTCTTCCGTGAAGTGACTTAGCGGTCCATGATGCTATTTTGTGTTGTATCTATTAGTAACTCATTAGGTTGTGTTTGTTTGTCCTGGAGATTTAACGGGGTGAGTTTGCTGTCTACTTCTGATACGGTTTGGTGAAGGGTTGAATGTGTACATTTTGCATGAAAGTAATTCCGGAGTGTAGCTCTATTTGTTTATTATGTAAGTTTTTAATATCTATTAGTCCTCTTCCACCTTCTTGGCGGGGTAAGATAAGTCTTTCAGTGCATGCTTTGGGATAGTGTTTTTTATATGATGTAAGATGTGTGTTGATGGTTCTCTGTAACTTTTTGACGTGACAACGTCTTATAAATTGGTTAGCCGGGTGACACTTCAAGAAACTGCGTTACGCTCCGCTCACGTTATGCGCTCACAATGAGAGCGAGTGAGAGGCACGCGTGCCTCTCACTCGCTCTCATTATTATTTTACCACTCAAAGTCGTTGTCACGTAAAACTTTCGCCCGTATACCGACTTTACAGGCAACCATTTTTTTAGATCCGTTTTAGACCAGTTGATAATTCCAAAAGAATATGTTAATATCGGTATTGCGTAAGTATTTATGGCTTTGATAATATTTTTAGAATTTAAGTTTGATTTCAGGATAAGGTGGAGGCGTTGTTTGAATTTATTTGACAATTGAGCTGTTGTTTGTTTCTGTTGAGTCTGTCTTGATTGATTGAATCCTAGATATTTGTAGGTACTATTGCCGTCCATAGGTTCTATTGCTTTATCTGTTTCTAAAACATAACTTGTTAATGACTGGAAAACTGGGAATCTGAATTTTGGCGATAAATTAAAAGCGGAGACGAAACTTGTATGACTCAGTGTATTTCGAACCAAGACAAAAGAGGCCTAATAATAAATGGGACACAACTTGAAAAATGGGAGATTGCGGTGATGAAACTGCTAGGCGCTTGAACATGCCCCCGGGCGTTGAAAGGCTTTCTTTCAACCAGACTCTGCTGAAACTGGTAACGGGCAAATCTTGTTGAACGCCCTCCTTATAACTCCAGTGGACGTCCTAATGTCAGCGACACGGGCAATACCATCTGTTCCAGGATACACGGCTTCAATTCTTCCTAATCTCCACTTTAATGGAGGAAGGTTATCTTCCTTAATCACGACTAGTGTATCCAACTTTAAGTCGTCCCTGCAGGAGCGCCATTTGACACGATGTTGCAACTCCGAAATATATTCCTTACTCCATCTTGACCAAAAATGTTGACGCAGTTGCTCGATGCGGTGAAATCGAGATAAATGACTTGCAGAAATGTTCTGATAGTCCTGATGCGGCAGCGAAGTAAGGGGTCGCCCAATTAAAAAATGTCCCGGCGTCAATGGAGTATAATCAGTTGGTTCCGAAGAAAGTGGTGTTAGTGGTCTAGAGTTCAACACTGCCTCTATTTGAATTAACGTGGTATTAAGCTCTTCGTACGTGAGATTACAATTTCCCAACACTCTCTTTAAATGGTATTTGGTAGATCGAACACCCGATTCCCAAAGACCGCCTTGATGTGGGGCAAATTTTGCAATAAAGTGAAAGTTAACATTTTCATTAGCAGCATCTGCCTCCAGGGAACCTCAATTGGACTTTAAAAATTTCGAAATGTCGTATGCGCCCACAAAGGAGGTGCCGTTATCAGAATAAATATGAACCGGTTTTCCTCTACGCGATATGAATCGGCGTAAGGCAAGCAAATAGTTGTTACTCGTCCGTAACACCAGCTCCAAATGGATGGCTTTAGTAGTAAAGCAAACGAAAACCGCGATGTACACCTTTACCAGCCTACACCCGCGACCTTGACGACTAGCACCATATATAGGTCCCGCATAATCAACACTTACACTTTCAAACGGATAACCACCTGGAAGAATACGGAGCTGAGGTAAATTACCCATTAATGGAGTTATAATTTTGCCCTTCATGCGGGTACACTTAACACAATCATGATAGCAGGACTGCTAGGTTACGTCCACCAATAGGCCAGTACTGTTCTCTTATTGACGCTAGTAATAATTGAGGACCTGCATGAAATAACCTCTTGTGTTCAAAATTAAACAATAATTTAGTAAAGATATGAGTGGACTGTATTATTTTATAGGATATTTTTTATCCTCAGGAAAATTTGAATTAGTAAGACGTCCTCCAATACGCATTACATTGTCTTTATCTAAAAATGGGTTGAATTTCAAAAGAGGACTTGTAAGGCAAAGGCTTTTTATTTTTGAGTAAATTATATTCGGAAAATGATTGCTGTTGGCAATGCTTAACAATGACACATAATGCATTACACATTTCTTCCGATGAAAGAAAAGTAGAAGCTACAAATTGACGTTTACAATGCCTAATAAACCTTAAAACATATGCTATTGATCGCACTAGACGCGAGTAGCTAGAAAAACGACTAAAATCGATAAAATGCTGCTGCACATTATCAACGATAACTGCCAGAGTAACATCAGGCTTGGTTTCAGGCAGTTTTTCGACAAACTGAGGCTGAGAAGGCCACTCAGCCTCAGAATCGTGACAGCTGTCACAGCGAAACGTCTAACTAAGTGTATATAATAGTAAATAAATAGTAAATTTCATTATTATTACCTATTAATCATCAAACTTAATATAATATAGTGTAATTATCAATAGATCGTGTTATCATCAACATTGCTCATAATCTAGTGACAAAAAACTGATGGTGTATACATGGTGCTTCAATCTCCTCTTCGCGAGTTCAAAAGTTTCATGACATTGTATAAATTCTACAGAATTGAACGTGAGTACGCTAATATAATGAAATTGCATATAACTTGGAAAGATCACATAATATTTACCTAAAAAGAATTTCATCACCGTTATAAGATTTAAAAGACACCTGATAATGTAAACAAAATAAACCAGCCAATAGACATTGAGTACATCAAACAGCTACCACAGACTAATTAAGTGCTCATCTCGCATTAATTGATACAATGAAAGCTTCTACCAGTAGCCGCAAGATGGCAGGACTTGGGCGTTGCAATACTTGTCAGAAAATATATCAAGATTCAAAACATGCAATTCCGTGTTCATTATGCAAAAATAATTACCACTTTGATTGTGTAGGTATGTCAGAAAAACTATACCTCTTAATGGATAAAGAGACTAGATTAAAGTGGAAATGTAAAATATGCATAAAGAAAAAAGCTTCTGTTACAATTACTGACAAAGTGATTGTCACGCGAAATCGAAAAAGAATGAACGAAAACCATTCACCTAGCATCGTAACTACCCCTACTTTGTCACTTACATCAGATAATTCAAAACAAAACACACCCAGTAAACAAACACCACCACCATGCATGATAAACTCACCAAACAATGAAGAGGTTATTTTCTTCGACTCCGACCCATTGACTGACAATGTAGAATGTGAGAAATCCTTCAGCACACCAAATAAATTGTCAAAAAGTGCAGACCACTTAGAAAACGAGTTGATCACAATATCAATGCAAGAAATGAAAGATAAAATAACACAACTTTCGTCTGAACTTTCCACTACACAAACAGAACTTGAAAACAATATCTTAGAAACCATAAACCTTAAAAAACAAATACAGAAATTAACAAAAGAAAATGAAACACTAAAAAAATTATGCCAATCATCACTCCCGGTAAACACACCGTCTAGCGTTAAAAAAGCAAAGGCTACTAAAAACAGGTCTCCAGCGCCCGAGATAACTACACAATCAGCGTCTACCCCACCAAATCATACAAATAGCAAGTGTTATGAATCGAGCGCAGCATTGATCGTCGATGTATCTTTAACTCAGAGACAATCTGATTACACTGCCGAAGAGATGCCGCACGTCTCCCCATCGACTATTTCGACTCCAGACTCCTATAGCGCGAATATTAAGCAATCAAAAAAGAAGGTATACATAATCGGCGATTGTCACTTATCAGGACTGTCTTCAGCGATCACACAAAGTAGACAAGGTTCATGGAATGACATTTATACAACTACTGCTTACATAATGACCGATGCCACTAGTTCAGAGAACATGAAATACTGTCAACAACTGGAAAATAGTTTAAATAAGGATGATGTAGTAATTTTAAGTCTAGGTAGTAATGACAATAACCTTCATATGTTGCACTATAACTTATGTATAACTTTGCATGCTTTAAGGAATGCCACTATTTATATTTTACCTATACAAAATAATCCTTATTTAAATGAAAATTTGTTAAACAAAAAAATAAAATTATGGACTTCTCATTTAGAAAACTGTTCGTTTATTGATATTAAATTGAATTATAATTATGTAAGTAAACGAGAATATTTGCACTATTTATGCAATAAGATTAATTTAAAGATAGACTATATAGAATATGACCGGCAATTTTTGACATTTTCGAATTTAAAAATGAGATTATTATCTACAGACGGAAAAGCAAATATAACTAAGCCTAACACTGAGTATGTATTGAGAAAGGGGACTATACCATATTATTTTGCTAAAAAGCATTCTCAGTCGCACAATTCCCAACTGGATAAGCCGGAAGTGACTAATACAAACACCTCCAGTAGCTTTTTTCGTCCCTAACTCAACATTTGGCAACTTAACAATATTTCATCAGAACATTGAAAGTATTAAAGAAAAACTAGATTTATTAGATATTGCTTTAAATGAATTAAATGACAATGGCAAGCAGGTAGATATAATTTGTTTAAGTGAAACTTTCATCAAACAAGGCTCGGAAGCAAATATAAAAATTGACGACTTTAAATTAGTTTCTTCTTGTTCACGTCCGAACAAAAGTCGAGGAGGAACATGTATTTTAATAAGAAAACACTTTGACGCCAGGCCTTTAAAGTTTGTCTCTGATTTAGCAGTCAAGTTTAACTTTGAATGTTGTGGGTTGGAAGTGCTGGGAATAGGCCTTATTGTGATTAATATCTATAGAACACCTGAACGTACAAAAGCATACATTAATATTTTTCTGGATAAACTAGATAGATTGTTGCAACATATTAATTTAAAACTTAAGAATAAAAAAGTTGTTATATGTGGCGATTGGAACATTGATTTATTAAAAAATAACTGGGCTTCTAAGGAATTACTACATAATTCAATTTCAAAATTCAAAATATCTTTATTATCATAGGATATTTATAATATCTCTTAATAATAGTCACTTTGTTTTGTTTTGCACAAATGTTGACGTCAAATCGTTACTTAAAGCTAAGTTTACGCCGCTTCCTAGGCGCAAGTGCAGAAGAAGCAGCAACAAACTGCACTGCACGTTTTCTCCAAAGACGTCAAATAACAAACTAAAAACTTAAAATTAGTTATATAGATGGACAGAGATTACATTGTTTATTATGTCATAATTAAATTGAATTATAAGAATTACGAAATTTAAAATAATGTCAATTTGTAAATTTAGTATGTACCAATGTACCTAAATTATGACATGTCTAAGTATACAAACCTTTAAGAGGGACCCGCGCCAAGCTCAAGCCAGACCTTTTTGTCTTTAAGATAGTCATCGGTCCTATAATAAGCCTTCTCACAAAGTACTTTCTTTACATAAGCTTTGAATTTTCTGTCTGGCATATCAAGGACCGATTCTGACAATTTATTATAAAAAAGTATACACTTCCCCATAAAAGACTTACTGACTGTATTCAGCCTGTAAATCGGGCTAACTAAGTCATTCTTATTACGTAAATTTCTATCTGAAATATTTTTCCTTACATACATTATATTTTCAAATATGAATTGTGATGCACAAGTAAGTATACCTATTTCCTTGAATAATTCCCTCAGTGAGTCTCTCGATCCTAAACCGTAAATAGCACGAATTGCTCTTTTTTGTAAAAGAAAAATAGTCTGAATGTCCGCTGCACTCCCCCATAGAAGTATCCCGTAAGACATTAGACTGTGAAAGTAACTAAAGTACACTTGTCTAGCAGTTGCTACATCTGTCAATTGTCTTATTCTCCTAACAGCGTAAGCCGCAGAGCTAAGCCTATTAGAAAGTTTAGTTAAATGAGCGCCCCATTGAAGTTTCGAATCAATTGTGATTCCTAAAAAGGTAGTACTTTTAACCAGATCGAGTTTCTGACCATTAATTAGTATGTCAACACAGGCTTGATTCACATTAGGAAGAGAGAATCGAATGCATTGGGTCTTGTTCGCATTTAACATGAGGTTATTGGCCGAAAACCAATCAGAAATTAAAGATAAGGTGCTGTTCACCGCGCTAGCATCACTGTTATGTCGATCTATTTTAAATATTAGCGAGGTGTCATCAGCAAACAGCACCATGTCAGCCTCTTTCTCAACCATGTAAGGCAAGTCATTGACATAAACTAAGAAAAGGAACGGTCCTAGAATTGAACCTTGGGGTACGCCCATTTTCACATTAGACCCGTGTGATTTTACGCCGTTTATATCAACAGTTTGAAGCCTATCAGTTAAGTAAGATTCTATTAATTTAATTGACTTATCATCAAAACCGTATTGACGAAATTTGAGCAAAAGTGTTGGATGATCAACGCAATCAAATGAAAGATCGCAAAATGATCCAATTGCATCATTTCTGTTTTCCCACGCGTCGTAGATATTAGTAATAAGTGCTACTCCTGCATCGGTGGTCGATTTTCCAGCAGTAAAGCCGTATTGTTGGCTATGGAAAAGATTATTGGTCTTAAAGTGAAGTAGCATTTGATTGAGCATTATTTTTTCGAACACCTTACTCAAAACTGGCAGAATAGAGATAGGTCTGTAGTTGCCAGGGTCTGTTTTTTCTCCTTTTTTGAATAAGGGGATTAGTTTACTACATTTCATTAAGTTAGGGAATATGCCTTCATCAATACATTCGTTAAATATAAAAGCTAAATCGGCAGCAATTATGTGTATTATATGACTTACTACGGCTACTGACATGCCCCAGTGATCTTCTGATTTTTTTAAATTTAACTGTTTAAAAGCATCTATTATATCGCTAGGGCTAACATGCTTAAAATTAAATTTAGAATCACAAGGGCTAACATTACTCTTAAGCAAAGCCTCAGCACGCTGGGCGCTAGAACTCACATTAGAAGTGAGTTCCAAAGGAATGTTAGTAAAATAATCATCATATATATTTACTATTTCTTCAGTTTTTGAAGTATTTTTACCATTACATTTGATTCGGCAAATATTTTCTTTGGTTTTATTTTTACCTGTTTCCTTATTTATGACACTCCATGTTTCTTTAATTTTATTAGGAGCATTATTTATTTTTTTGCTAATACTATTCGACTTGGCTCGTCTACAAACTTTTTTAAATATTTTAGAATAATTTCTAACATATTCTATAAAAGAAGGATTAAAGTTATATTGTTTTTGGGCATATAGATCATATAACCTGTTTCTACTTATGTAGATGCCGGTAGTAGCCCATTCACTAAACTGTGATTTACTATGAACTACTACTCTTTTTTGTTTTAATGTTTTAGAATACTCAGAGGAAACAGTACTAAATAGTTTATTATAATGGTCGTCAGGATTATTTCCTGTATATATATACATACCTTACATAATTATGGCTTTGCAGCACACATCACGGTTCCAACAAGGATTAATTCCTGTATTGATCAAATTGCAAGCAATATTAAATTAACAGTACCAGAAGTTCACTATTTTTACCTTTCAGACCACGAAACTGCGCAAACATTGACGTTTAAAGTTAAAAAACAAAGAAAAATTTCGACATGGTTTGAATATAAACGCGACAATAGTAATAGTAACATTCAAAAATTCCTGCATTGTTTGTCGGCCCTATCCTTTTCTGATGTTTATGAAACTTCGGATTTCATAGAAGCTTTTAAGCAATTTTATGATCTTTTGCGTCTATTCTACGATTTATGCTTTCCAAATATTAAAATAAAAGTAAATAATCGTGGTACTAAATTGAAATAGATCACAAAGGGAATTAAAATATCGTGTAGAGCAAAACGCTTATTACATCAAAAATATAGAAGAGAAGGGTCTATAAATAAGCAGGCAAACAAGAATAAAATCAGAGCATACAACAATATGTTAAAAAAGTGTGTAACAAAAGCTCGTAAAATAAGTAATCGCCATTATTTTGAAAATAGCAAGAATAAATGTAAGGCTGCTTGGAATGCTATTTCATCAACCATTTCAAATAATTCACTTGATAATAACGTAGGCAAAGTTAAGTTTGGAGATAAATTATACTCTAACCCTAATGATATATGTAATGTATTTAATAACTATTTTATAGATTTAAGAAATAATGAAAGACAAAATGAAAACAAAAAGAATGACATAAGATTAAGAACAAATTTGACAAATAGCAATCCTCAAACCATATTTTTAAGACCAGTTGATTACATGGAAATTTACAAAATAATTTTATCTTTAAAAAATAGTAAATGTACTGTACGACAACATTGACACTAGGATTATTAAACTAAGCGCTCCTTTTCTATGTCATGTACTTGCCTATTTGATAAACCTATCATTTAGCCAGGGTGTTTTCCCGGAGGAACTCAAAACTAGCATTGTTAAACCTCTGCATAAAAAAGGTGATAAAGAAGATCCTAATAATTTAAGGCCAATTAGTCTACCTTCTGTTCTATCTAAAGTCTTTGAAAAGCCATTCTATAATAGATTAATTGACTTTCTTGATAAATATTGCACCCAAATCAATATGGTTTTCGCAAGGGAAGTTCTACGACATTGGCATGCTTTGAATTTATAAAAACGATAACACAGAACATTAATGATAAGAATCCTATACCTGTAATGTCAATGTATCTTGACATGACAAAGGCGTTTGATCTTGTAGATCATAATAGACTATTAAAACAACTGGAACATTATGGCATCAGAGGCAAAGCACTTGACTGGATTGATAGTTATTTAAAAAATAGGCGGCAATGTACGGAAATTACGAAATTTGATGAATCAGGTAAACTACCCACTAAGAGAACGTATAGATCTTATTATAGAAATTGTGATACAGGTGTTCCCCAAGGTAGCATTTTAGGAACATTATTATTTTTACTGTTTATCAATGATCTCCCTAATGCTACTACACATAAATGTGTTCTATTTGCAGATGACACAACAGTTATTGTTAAGTGTGATGATGTAGATACATATGAAGCAAATATAAACAAAGCGCTTTAAGATATAGCTCAGTGGATGAATACAAATGGCTTGAAATTGAATTTAGAAAAAACCAAATTCATGCAATTTTCATCATATAATTCTAAACAGACTTCTCTATTAGTAAAATATAATGATTATGAAATTGAACAGGTCAATACTTTCAAATTTTTGGACAGTCGACAACCACTTGAACTGGAAGGCGCACGTTGAAGAAGTGTGTAGTAAATTAAACCGCTTCGTATTTGCTCTAAAGCGATTAAGACAAATAATCTCCTCAGAAGCATCAGTCATGGCTTATCATGGATACGTTGGATCTGTTCTTAGTTATGGACTCATCATTTGGGGAAACTCAGTAGATATTGATAAAGTATTTAAAGTCCAAAAAAAATGTATACGTGCCATCAGTACAGCCTGGATAGATGACAGTTGTAAGCCGCTTTTTAAGAAATTAAATATTTTACCACTGCCATGCCTATATATTAGAGATGTTTGTGTGTTTGTTAACACGCACCATGATTTCTTTCAAAAAAGAAGTGAGGTTATCATAAGACAAACAAGAGAAAACATTATGAACAGATTGTATCAACCTATGAGCCATAAAGACATTTATAAAAAAAATGTTTATAACATGTGCATCAAACTTTTCAATGTTCTGCTAAAAGATATCAAGCAGTTAAAAGGCAAAGCCTTTAAAACTAAATTGACAGAATGGCTTCTGGAACACTGTTTTTATTCCGTAAAAGAATATTTGACACATTGTGAGTAAAAAAAAAAATACTAGATAATTTCATTTAATTCCTATATAGTAATTTGTTTTAATTTATGCACTGTGACATTTAATTTATATAATTATGACATACTTACTTTAATCTTAATATGTATTAAAATTCAATTAACTTATTTCACTGTGTGCAACTATATGTAATGTAAACTGTATACATTTAAATTTATCTAATGAAGTAAATATAAATACCTAGATATTTTTTGATTGTAAAATATTTGCATGTCTGTTCTCAGACTAATACATGTACTAAACTATGATGACAACAACTTGTAACACTGTATTTTGGCAAATAAATGATTATTGATTATTGACTCTGCAAAGTCATGTTGAAGGAATTTTGGACCGTTCCACCAAAGATCCAAATGTTGCAGATGATTAATATCCACACCACGAGATATTAAGTCTGCAGGATTTTGGTCTGTTGGTACGTGACGCCATATACAGTTGCCTGTCTTTTCTAAGATTTCACCAACGCGGTTGCGTACAAACGGTTGAAGTCTTGAAGGCAGCATACGCAACCATCCCAACACGATGGTGGAGTCGGTCCAAAAATAAACCTGATTGAACTTCAGTCTGAGTGACGAAGCAGCCTTCTCATACAGTCGAGCTCCAACCAAGGCACCACACAATTCCAATCGGGGAATAGTGACTGGTTTGATTGGTGCTACTCTGCTTTTGGCTGTCAATAAATGAACTGAAATGACACCAGCATCATCAATGCTACGCACAAAAACGCATGCGCCATACGCACGCTCTGATGAGTCTGAAAAAACATGCAACTCAAGTAATTTATAGGAATCACATAGAACATGACGTGGAATGCGAATGTTATTTAGTAGATGTATCTAATGTTTTACAAATTTCATTCCATCGCTTGACCATATCATTTTTTAATGGCTCATCCCATGACAATTTCTCAATCCAAAGTGACTGAAAAAGCATTTTCATAGTGATGACATAAGGAGCCAATAATCCCAACGGATCGAATATTCGTGCAATCATCGAAAGAATATTACGTTTGGTAGTACCATAGGAATAGAGGAATCTATGGGAAAGCATAGTTCATCAGAATCCGTATGCCAACTGAGGCCTAATAATTTATTTGGTTCATTACTACCAATGTTCAAATTAACTGATGATGGCTGTGACTGTGGATCTGAAGGCACTAATTGAGGTTCATTTGATTTCCACTTTCTCAATGGCATCCAAGCTGAAGCAAGTGCGTCAGTTACTTCCTTACGAATGAATTGCGCCTCATTTAAATTATCACCACCCGTCAGAAGGTCATCAACGTACATATCGTGCATGATGATGGTACCAAATTTCTCATTTTTGCACTCAAGACCTACCTGTCTGACACATCGTGTCGCTAGGAATGGAGCACTAGAGGTGCCATAAGTCACGGTGTTTAACATAAATTTTCTAATTGGCTCAATTGTACTATCCCGCCAAAGTATTTGCTGCAGGTATCTATCAGATTGGTGTACGACAATCTGCCTATACATTTTCTCGACATCTGCCGATAGGACATATTTGTGTTGCCTAAAACGTAACAATATAGACAGCAGATCGTCCTGAACCGTAGGACCCACAATTTGAATTTCATTAGATGAAATACCTGACGTAGTGTTACTACTCGCATTGAAAACTACGCGAAATTTGGTAGTAGTACTGTTTATATTAAATACACCGTGATGTGGTATAAAATAACCAGAGGCATCCGTATTATCGTCGTATTCAGACATATGACCCAATACCTTATATTCAGTCATAAATTTATGATACATTGTGTTTAAATCGGGATTTTTCTTAAATCTACGTTCTAATGAATACAAACACTGAGAAGCTCGATCGAAAGAATAACCTAAACAAGAAGGGTCTTTCTTTACTGGGATGCGAACGCAAAAACGACCATCATCGAGACGAAACGTATTTTTGACAAAATGTTCCTCACACATCCGTTCTTCCGGTGAATAACTAATATTCGGTGATTTGGAACAAACTTCTTCTAATTGCCAAAAACGCGACAAGTCAGCCTGTATATCAATTAACTCCTGATTCAAACTAGGTTCAAGTTTCATGAAATTACATTTAATATCACATGAGTTTTGGCATACGACTTGGCCACTACAAATAGGACCTGAGATTATCCATCCTAACCTTGTTTCACATAACAGGGCTTATTTTTACCTAATGTAATTCTTTGAGATCCTACCAAATCCCAAAAAAGATCAGCGCCGATTAAAACATCAATTTCAGACGGCACATAGAATTTAGGATCCGCCAAACAAAGGTTAGTAGGAATTTTTAATTGGGAAATATTAATCTCTCGACTTGGCACATTACTAGTTATTAAGGTGAAGATATAGGCAAATGACCTTGAAGTGGCGCCCTCATTTGAAATAAATTGTTAACTCGTAAATATGGTGATAATTTCCATATTGCTCGACGTCATGCACTAGATAGCCCTTTAAATTATTTTATAAACCACCGTTGAGTAGAGCAATATGGAAATTATCACCATATTTACGAGTTAACAATTTATTTCACACTTCAAGGCCATTTGCCTATATCTTCGCCTTAATGGCAAGACATAACAATGAAGATGTGACGAAAAATTATCAATTAATGATGTCATGTGCACACGACATGTCTTGCCTACGCGAGACGCGGCATTATTTATGCCCAAGATCGATTGATCTATTTTACAAGTTGACAAATTTAATTTATTACATAATTTTTCTGTCATAAGACTCGAAGTACTACCGCTGTCGAGTACGGCGCGAACGACATGTTCTCGATTGTTAGCATCATATAATTTAATTAAAGCGGTAGACAACAATACGTCACATTGATTCTGAGTGACGTTGGAAATATTGACAGATAAGGCAACACCGTTTTCAGCGTTTGCGACAGAAGGCTGCGGAGCGTAAGATAACGGAACCTTTTCAGAGATGGGGGTAACCTTAGATTCATTTCGTACCAATTGGTCGTTACTTACGTGTATAAGACTATTATGTCGTCTTTTGCATACCTTACAGCCTGTTTTCCTACACATATTAGCGAAGTGGCCGGATCGGAAACAATTGAAACAAAGTTTATACTCAGGTAACAACTTCAACCGGGCCTCAGTGCTTAGTGCGAGAAACTGTGGACAAGCAGCTAAGTTATGGTTACCTGTACATTTTGGGCAAAGTGACTGCGATTTTATTTTTGAATTATTACTATTGACATTATTGCCTTGTACCGAAACCATTGTCTTCAATTTAGAAGATTTATTACTCAATTGGTGTGCATTAGTACGTGATAGTTCAACTGTTTCAATTAAATCCGCGCGATCGCGAATAAATTGTAAAAATATATCAAATGATATCGCACTATCCTTGTCTTGACGAATCTTAAATTCTTCCCACTCTCGGTACGTTTTATTATCTAATTTATGAGTGATGATATAAATCAACAATGTATCCCAATACTTGACAGGCTCACCTAATGACTCAAGTGCCCTAATATTTTTGTTCACCTGGTCAATTAAACGCTTCAAGGTTGCAGACGATTCCTTTGGGATTGTGTCAATGTTAAACAAAGCCGATACATGATTTTGTATTAACAAACGTTTATTGTCAAATCTGTCACACAAAAGTTTTCATGCCACTGCGTAATTACTGGCTGAAAATTCTATTGATTGAATTACCACAGCAGCTGAACCCTCCAAAGACGCACGTAAATAATGGAATTTGTTTATCTCATCTATGTCATTGTTATCGTGGATGATACTCGTAAAGGTATCACGAAACTCTAAATAATTATCATAAGAACCACTAAATTTTGGCAACTGGATTGTAGGCAACTTGACAAGCCTCGACTTACTCGCGCGACTGTTCTTGTCGCTACCCATACATTCCAGTGACTGCGAACCTACAGTTTGCAATCCCTGGGCCGTAGATAATGCCTTAAAATACAAAGATTCGAACTCAGACCGATCCTTAAATTGTTCGGTTACGGTTTCACTAATACATTCCAATTGTACCTGCACCTGATCGTACTGCTCATACAACGCCTCGATTTTACCCGTTTTCAACTGTAATTCCCTGGCCTTAGAACTGCTAATCCGCTCACTCCTGCCAGTATCAGTATCAGTCAATGAGTTTAAATAGTTGATAAATATGGTCAAACGTCCTTTAAAACTGGCTCGCTTCTTAATCAAATCTTTTTCATCCACCATTTTTTGGGACTCGGGTGTCGTCGACCTGGAATTTATATAAATAAAAGGTAAACAAAGGAAACCAAACTCAACCGTATAGGTTATTATGTACTTAAGTTACTTATAGCTCAAATCTAGAATTATTTCTGTTAGGTATAATTTATGCCGACATAAACATAAATGTTTTGAATATTTTGAATTAACTGTTTAGGTAAATACTTAATAGGTACTAGAAACTTAATTGGGAAAATAACTTACTTTACTTAAACTGTAATGACATAAACTTGACAACAATACAATTTGATTTTACTATAACTGTGCCCTTTTGCCAGCTCAAATACTGATGTATTCATATAATTCACACTTATTAACAGACACTACTTGAGTATGAATACTAAAATGATACAATACGGCACTAGTTAGATACCTTTCAACAATGCAACTGGTTATTATGCAATACGATACCGGGCGAATATCTACAAGAAATATTTCCTATGTACGGAAATTAACGTGAATAATACATCAATTACGCCAAATTATGTATATTTATAATATACTATACTTTAATAAGTATGGTTTGTTCGTAATTTAGTTACTGATTATAAATCATTCACAATGCAATGGACAATAGGTTGTAGATACGTAGGTAGGTTAACATAACGCGGTACAGATAAATAGCAATTGAACAATTACTAACCTGATTACCGATACCTATTTATCACTATTTTACCTGTATGAGTGCTGGATTATTTATTAATAATGGGAATATGACTTAACATCACAATATTAGCACTTGATCCACTATTTTGATATAGGTATTTGCCGGTCTCGGTTGGTTGGTTGGTTGGTTGGTTGGTTGGTTGGTTGGTTGGTTAGGTTAGGTTAGGTTAGGTTAGGTTAGGTTGGTTGGTTGGTTGGTTGGTTGGTTGGTTGGTTGGTTGGTTGGTTGGTTGGTTGGTTGGTTGGTTGGTTGGTTGGTTGGTTGGTTGGTTGGTTGGTTGGTTGGTTGGTTGGTTGGTTGGTTGGTTGGTTGGTTGGTTGGTTGGTTGGTTGGTTGGTTGGTTGGTTGGTTGGTTGGTTGGTTGGTTGGTTGGTTGGTTGGTTGGTTGGTTGGTTGGTTGGTTGGTTGGTTGGTTGGTTGGTTGGTTGGTTGGTTGGTTGGTTGGTTGGTTGGTTGGTTGGTTGGTTGGTTGGTTGGTTGGTTGGTTGGTTGGTTGGTTGGTTGGTTGGTTGGTTGGTTGGTTGGTTGGTTGGTTGGTTGGTTGGTTGGTTGGTTGGTTGGTTGGTTGGTTGGTTGGTTGGTTGGTTGGTTGGTTGGTTGGTTGGTTGGTTGGTTGGTTGGTTGGTTGGTTGGTTGGTTGGTTGGTTGGTTGGTTGGTTGGTTGGTTGGTTGGTTGGTTGGTTGGTTGGTTGGTTGGTTGGTTGGTTGGTTGGTTGGTTGGTTGGTTGGTTGGTTGGTTGGTTGGTTGGTTGGTTGGTTGGTTGGTTGGTTGGTTGGTTGGTTGGTTGGTTGGTTGGTTGGTTGGTTGGTTGGTTGGTTGGTTGGTTGGTTGGTTGGTTGGTTGGTTGGTTGGTTGGTTGGTTGGTTGGTTGGTTGGTTGGTTGGTTGGTTGGTTGGTTGGTTGGTTGGTTGGTTGGTTGGTTGGTTGGTTGGTTGGTTGGTTGGTTGGTTGGTTGGTTGGTTGGTTGGTTGGTTGGTTGGTTGGTTGGTTGGTTGGTTGGTTGGTTGGTTGGTTGGTTGGTTGGTTGGTTGGTTGGTTGGTTGGTTGGTTGGTTGGTTGGTTGGTTGGTTGGTTGGTTGGTTGGTTGGTTGGTTGGTTGGTTGGTTGGTTGGTTGGTTGGTTGGTTGGTTGGTTGGTTGGTTGGTTGGTTGGTTGGTTGGTTGGTTGGTTGGTTGGTTGGTTGGTTGGTTGGTTGGTTGGGGTTGGTTGGTTGGGTGGGTGGGTGGGTGGGGTGGTTGGTTGGTTGGGTTGGGTGGGTGGTTGGGTGGTTGGTGGGTTGGTTGGTTGGTGGTGGTTGGTGGGTGGGTGGTGGGTTGGTGGGGGTGGGTTGGTTGGTTGGTTGGTGGTTGGTTGGTTGGTTGGTTGGTTGGGTTGGTTGGTTGGTGGTTGGTTGGGTGGTTAGGTTAGGTTAGGGTAGGTGTGGTTAGGTTAGGTAGGTTTGGGTTAGGTTGGTTAGGTTAGGTAGGGTTGGGGTGGGTGGGTGGGTTAGGTTAGGTTAGGTTAGGTTAGGTTAACCCTAATTATCAGGGACTATTTTCTCTGTATACAATTGTTTACAATGTAATTTAAATAATAATAAATATATATATATAAGAAGTTACAATTTTTTGTTATTGCTTGAAACCTTGTGCAAAGTTTAATCCCTCGGTAATTTAATAATAACATAATATTTTCTAAAATTATTTTTCGTATTATGCCTGCAAAACAGTTTATTTCAAACGAAAACTTACAGTTATAAGCATTCTACCTGCCCGCAATGGGGATGTTCCCTTCACCGTACATATTCTTTTTATTATATTTTACTTTTTAACTCTATTAATATAAAATGCATTATCAAATAATGAATTCATATTATTATTTTTACTTTGTTACAAGTATGTCGGAGAGTATTTGCTGGTCATATTTAAAATGTAGTATTTCCTCGTCACTTTTTAAACAAAAAGGGAACATCCTCACTCTCCACCACAATGCCTTCCACCCATCTCGAACCGGAATACGTTCAAGCCGCGGCGCGCACTTTATTTACCCCGAATTTACATACCAATTTTGACTTTATATTATACAAAGTACAATTGCATGGCCGGGGCAAACGTGGGCACCAGCGGCCAGACCGCACACTGTGGATACATGCTGATTGCGAGGTCAGGAATATGCTGTTGCTGACCTCGCAATCGCATCCCACTTTTTCCTCAATGTACACTCCTCGCTGAAGGCATTGTGGCTCGCACCTTCGAGTCCCGCCTTTCTACAATTCCGGCATGTAGCTGCCGTTCCCGCTTTGTGCTCAGCACATTCCGACCTCAGATGTGGACCTCCGCAGTGGCTGCACGAGTCCTTCTCCTCGCTGCAGTACCTCTTGCTGTGGCCGTAGGCCAAGCAGCGAGAGCACTGCACGAGGGGAGACTGGTCAGCCACCCTTATACGCTGGAGGTCCACTCGGAGGGCTCCGGCTTCCAGTGCCCTCCTCCAGATTGCCGGAGATGTGCTGAGCACAATATTGCTGTTATGTGGATTACGAGCCTTTTTCCTATATTTTACGAGAAGGCGGTCATCCTCCCCCCTGTCGAGGCCATGAAAGATTTCCGGGTTTTGCTTCCTCACCGCTCCGATGACGTCAACATCACTATATCGGATGTTGACGCCCCAGAGGATGAGGAGCGGGTCCCGGTTCTTTACGTCCTCGACAGTGAGGTTTTTGCCCGCCTTCTCGATCCTGTCCTTAACTTTTGCTCGTTCCGCCTCCGTCGAGCAGCTCATGATTACCTTTTGGTCCCTTGCCTTACGCACACGTTCTACGCGGACCCATCCCTCCTTGGCATCCACGGCCTCGCGGACTCTGTCGAGCACCTGCTCCCCCGTGTCGCACGCATCCTTGGATGCGACGACAAGGGACAGCAGGGCTGGCTCGGCCGGTTTCGTCTTTGGTGGGAGGGCCGCCGCGTCTGCGTAAGACAAGCGTCCAAACTGCTGGGTAATCATGTTCTTGATCTCCTCCAAGGTCTTGCTATTTTCGCTGATCAGCCTGGCTTGCTCCTCTATCTTTTCTGAAAGGGCAGGCCCGGCTGATCGCTCGTCCGGAGTAAATACCACCTTTTCAGCTACCCTTTTACCGGGGGAGACGGATGCGACGGGGGAGGGATTCTTCCTCGTCGCCTTCGCCTCCACGGCCTTCACCAGCCTGTACAGGCGTTCCACTGCCTCGGTGACTCCAGTTTTTATCTCGGTTTTGATATTTCTGGAGTCACCCAGGAGCTTCTTCGCCCTGCACAGGCAGGCGCGGGCCTCCGCCGTGAAGTTTTTGTATGCCGGGGCGGGGGCGGGGTCCGGTGTAGTGACGTTCCGGTCGTCCCGCTCAGAGGGCGAAGAGAAGCTTAAAGTTCTCTTCGTTCCTTTCACAGGCCTTCCCTGGTCCGCTTCCCCCCGGGCCACCCCCGGCCCGGACACCTCTTCTTCTGCGCGGCACTCGTAGGTCAGATTTAAAGCCATTTTTGTTGTTTTCGTTTAAATTTAAGAAATTTTTGTTAGGGGTAGTCAATTGATAAAATTTTAAAATAAAAACGTGTAAAAAAAAATACCTAAAATACAGTCTCTTGGCCCTGTATAGGGGGGCCAGGATCGTTTAAATATATGGTTTGTACAAGTTGTATATATCAAGTCAAGGTAAAACACAAACAGGTTAAATAATGCGACTATAGAATTTTGCTACCCTGAAAAAGTTGATATACCCGACCAAGAAAGGGTGGGTGGGCGGGCGAATTTTTCAAAAACTATTGATGCTACGTATGCAAATGAGGTGTCAGAAGAAGCGGCTCGGCGAGTACTACTCGAATATCGTAAAAGCCGATATACCTGCGAGGGAAAATTTGGAATTTTCCACCAAAAAGGTGATTTTGTTGACCAAATTTGTGAAAAATTGAACTACTGCAAAAAGTATGGATTCTATCGAAACGTTATAAAGGAATAAAAGATGCGGCTCAACGAGTTCTATGAGGAAAACGTAAAAGCCGATCGATGCTTATGGGAAAATTTGAAATTTTAGTGAAAGTTTGTATAAAAATGTAAAATTTTGACTAATAAATGTATGTTTTTGTGTCCACAGGTACTATTCTTGTCGTCCTCGGGAGGAGAAGCAGCACACGTATGCAAGACCGCCGCCGGAGTGAATCTACAGCGACAGATTGCGCACCAGACGTACAGACAATATGTAAAAAATCGATTATTCGCAAAAATTTCGTTAAATTTCGTTAAAGTATGGGATTTTTGGAAAATTCGTCAAAGGTGCGTGAAAATTTCGGAAAATGGGGTCGGAAAATATTTACTAAATCCAAGGGTAACTATCTTGATACAATTCGTATGTCAAATTTGAATTTTGAGCTCAAAAATTTTTATGTTTCTATAGAATGTATGAGAATTTTTACAGGCCTAGGTAGACTTAAGCAATACCAAAATAGGACCGCACTCGAATTTTTCAAAAACTATTGATGCTACGTATGCAAATGAGGTGTCAGAAGAAGCGGCTCGGCGAGTACTACTCGAATATCGTAAAAGCCGATATACCTGCGAGGGAAAATTTGGAATTTTCCACCAAAAAGGTGATTTTGTTGACCAAATTTGTGAAAAATTGAACTACTGCAAAAAGTATGGATTCTATCGAAACGTTATAAAGGAATAAAAGATGCGGCTCAACGAGTTCTATGAGGAAAACGTAAAAGCCGATCGATGCTTATGGGAAAATTTGAAATTTTAGTGAAAGTTTGTATAAAAATGTAAAATTTTGACTAATAAATGTATGTTTTTGTGTCCACAGGTACTATTCTTGTCGTCCTCGGGAGGAGAAGCAGCACACGTATGCAAGACCGCCGCCGGAGTGAATCTACAGCGACAGATTGCGCACCAGACGTACAGACAATATGTAAAAAATCGATTATTCGCAAAAATTTCGTTAAATTTCGTTAAAGTATGGGATTTTTGGAAAATTCGTCAAAGGTGCGTGAAAATTTCGGAAAATGGGGTCGGAAAATATTTACTAAATCCAAGGGTAACTATCTTGATACAATTCGTATGTCAAATTTGAATTTTGAGCTCAAAAATTTTTATGTTTCTATAGAATGTATGAGAATTTTTACAGGCCTAGGTAGACTTAAGCAATACCAAAATAGGACCGCACTCGAATTTTTCAAAAACTATTGATGCTACGTATGCAAATGAGGTGTCAGAAGAAGCGGCTCGGCGAGTACTACTCGAATATCGTAAAAGCCGATATACCTGCGAGGGAAAATTTGGAATTTTCCACCAAAAAGGTGATTTTGTTGACCAAATTTGTGAAAAATTGAACTACTGCAAAAAGTATGGATTCTATCGAAACGTTATAAAGGAATAAAAGATGCGGCTCAACGAGTTCTATGAGGAAAACGTAAAAGCCGATCGATGCTTATGGGAAAATTTGAAATTTTAGTGAAAGTTTGTATAAAAATGTAAAATTTTGACTAATAAATGTATGTTTTTGTGTCCACAGGTACTATTCTTGTCGTCCTCGGGAGGAGAAGCAGCACACGTATGCAAGACCGCCGCCGGAGTGAATCTACAGCGACAGATTGCGCACCAGACGTACAGACAATATGTAAAAAATCGATTATTCGCAAAAATTTCGTTAAATTTCGTTAAAGTATGGGATTTTTGGAAAATTCGTCAAAGGTGCGTGAAAATTTCGGAAAATGGGGTCGGAAAATATTTACTAAATCCAAGGGTAACTATCTTTATACAATTCGTATGTCAAATTTGAATTTTGAGCTCAAAAATTTTTATGTTTCTATAGAATGTATGAGAATTTTTACAGGCCTAGGTAGACTTAAGCAATACCAAAATAGGACCGCACTCGAATTTTTCAAAAACTATTGATGCTACGTATGCAAATGAGGTGTCAGAAGAAGCGGCTCGGCGAGTACTACTCGAATATCGTAAAAGCCGATATACCTGCGAGGGAAAATTTGGAGTTTTCCACCAAAAAGGTGATTTTGTTGACCAAATTTGTGAAAAATTGAACTACTGCAAAAAGTATGGATTCTATCGAAACGTTATAAAGGAATAAAAGATGCGGCTCAACGAGTTCTATGAGGAAAACGTAAAAGCCGATCGATGCTTATGGGAAAATTTGAAATTTTAGTGAAAGTTTGTATAAAAATGTAAAATTTTGACTAATAAATGTATGTTTTTGTGTCCACAGGTACTATTCTTGTCGTCCTCGGGAGGAGAAGCAGCACACGTATGCAAGACCGCCGCCGGAGTGAATCTACAGCGACAGATTGCGCACCAGACGTACAGACAATATGTAAAAAATCGATTATTCGCAAAAATTTCGTTAAATTTCGTTAAAGTATGGGATTTTTGGAAAATTCGTCAAAGGTGCGTGAAAATTTCGGAAAATGGGGTCGGAAAATATTTACTAAATCCAAGGGTAACTATCTTGATACAATTCGTATGTCAAATTTGAATTTTGAGCTCAAAAATTTTTATGTTTCTATAGAATGTATGAGAATTTTTACAGGCCTAGGTAGACTTAAGCAATACCAAAATAGGACCGCACTCGAATTTTTCAAAAACTATTGATGCTACGTATGCAAATGAGGTGTCAGAAGAAGCGGCTCGGCGAGTACTACTCGAATATCGTAAAAGCCGATATACCTGCGAGGGAAAATTTGGAATTTTCCACCAAAAAGGTGATTTTGTTGACCAAATTTGTGAAAAATTGAACTACTGCAAAAAGTATGGATTCTATCGAAACGTTATAAAGGAATAAAAGATGCGGCTCAACGAGTTCTATGAGGAAAACGTAAAAGCCGATCGATGCTTATGGGAAAATTTGAAATTTTAGTGAAAGTTTGTATAAAAATGTAAAATTTTGACTAATAAATGTATGTTTTTGTGTCCACAGGTACTATTCTTGTCGTCCTCGGGAGGAGAAGCAGCACACGTATGCAAGACCGCCGCCGGAGTGAATCTACAGCGACAGATTGCGCACCAGACGTACAGACAATATGTAAAAAATCGATTATTCGCAAAAATTTCGTTAAATTTCGTTAAAGTATGGGATTTTTGGAAAATTCGTCAAAGGTGCGTGAAAATTTCGGAAAATGGGGTCGGAAAATATTTACTAAATCCAAGGGTAACTATCTTGATACAATTCGTATGTCAAATTTGAATTTTGAGCTCAAAAATTTTTATGTTTCTATAGAATGTATGAGAATTTTTACAGGCCTAGGTAGACTTAAGCAATACCAAAATAGGACCGCACTCGAATTTTTCAAAAACTATTGATGCTACGTATGCAAATGAGGTGTCAGAAGAAGCGGCTCGGCGAGTACTACTCGAATATCGTAAAAGCCGATATACCTGCGAGGGAAAATTTGGAATTTTCCACCAAAAAGGTGATTTTGTTGACCAAATTTGTGAAAAATTGAACTACTGCAAAAAGTATGGATTCTATCGAAACGTTATAAAGGAATAAAAGATGCGGCTCAACGAGTTCTATGAGGAAAACGTAAAAGCCGATCGATGCTTATGGGAAAATTTGAAATTTTAGTGAAAGTTTGTATAAAAATGTAAAATTTTGACTAATAAATGTATGTTTTTGTGTCCACAGGTACTATTCTTGTCGTCCTCGGGAGGAGAAGCAGCACACGTATGCAAGACCGCCGCCGGAGTGAATCTACAGCGACAGATTGCGCACCAGACGTACAGACAATATGTAAAAAATCGATTATTCGCAAAAATTTCGTTAAATTTCGTTAAAGTATGGGATTTTTGGAAAATTCGTCAAAGGTGCGTGAAAATTTCGGAAAATGGGGTCGGAAAATATTTACTAAATCCAAGGGTAACTATCTTGATACAATTCGTATGTCAAATTTGAATTTTGAGCTCAAAAATTTTTATGTTTCTATAGAATGTATGAGAATTTTTACAGGCCTAGGTAGACTTAAGCAATACCAAAATAGGACCGCACTCGAATTTTTCAAAAACTATTGATGCTACGTATGCAAATGAGGTGTCAGAAGAAGCGGCTCGGCGAGTACTACTCGAATATCGTAAAAGCCGATATACCTGCGAGGGAAAATTTGGAATTTTCCACCAAAAAGGTGATTTTGTTGACCAAATTTGTGAAAAATTGAACTACTGCAAAAAGTATGGATTCTATCGAAACGTTATAAAGGAATAAAAGATGCGGCTCAACGAGTTCTATGAGGAAAACGTAAAAGCCGATCGATGCTTATGGGAAAATTTGAAATTTTAGTGAAAGTTTGTATAAAAATGTAAAATTTTGACTAATAAATGTATGTTTTTGTGTCCACAGGTACTATTCTTGTCGTCCTCGGGAGGAGAAGCAGCACACGTATGCAAGACCGCCGCCGGAGTGAATCTACAGCGACAGATTGCGCACCAGACGTACAGACAATATGTAAAAAATCGATTATTCGCAAAAATTTCGTTAAATTTCGTTAAAGTATGGGATTTTTGGAAAATTCGTCAAAGGTGCGTGAAAATTTCGGAAAATGGGGTCGGAAAATATTTACTAAATCCAAGGGTAACTATCTTTATACAATTCGTATGTCAAATTTGAATTTTGAGCTCAAAAATTTTTATGTTTCTATAGAATGTATGAGAATTTTTACAGGCCTAGGTAGACTTAAGCAATACCAAAATAGGACCGCACTCGAATTTTTCAAAAACTATTGATGCTACGTATGCAAATGAGGTGTCAGAAGAAGCGGCTCGGCGAGTACTACTCGAATATCGTAAAAGCCGATATACCTGCGAGGGAAAATTTGGAGTTTTCCACCAAAAAGGTGATTTTGTTGACCAAATTTGTGAAAAATTGAACTACTGCAAAAAGTATGGATTCTATCGAAACGTTATAAAGGAATAAAAGATGCGGCTCAACGAGTTCTATGAGGAAAACGTAAAAGCCGATCGATGCTTATGGGAAAATTTGAAATTTTAGTGAAAGTTTGTATAAAAATGTAAAATTTTGACTAATAAATGTATGTTTTTGTGTCCACAGGTACTATTCTTGTCGTCCTCGGGAGGAGAAGCAGCACACGTATGCAAGACCGCCGCCGGAGTGAATCTACAGCGACAGATTGCGCACCAGACGTACAGACAATATGTAAAAAATCGATTATTCGCAAAAATTTCGTTAAATTTCGTTAAAGTATGGGATTTTTGGAAAATTCGTCAAAGGTGCGTGAAAATTTCGGAAAATGGGGTCGGAAAATATTTACTAAATCCAAGGGTAACTATCTTGATACAATTCGTATGTCAAATTTGAATTTTGAGCTCAAAAATTTTTATGTTTCTATAGAATGTATGAGAATTTTTACAGGCCTAGGTAGACTTAAGCAATACCAAAATAGGACCGCACTCGAATTTTTCAAAAACTATTGATGCTACGTATGCAAATGAGGTGTCAGAAGAAGCGGCTCGGCGAGTACTACTCGAATATCGTAAAAGCCGATATACCTGCGAGGGAAAATTTGGAATTTTCCACCAAAAAGGTGATTTTGTTGACCAAATTTGTGAAAAATTGAACTACTGCAAAAAGTATGGATTCTATCGAAACGTTATAAAGGAATAAAAGATGCGGCTCAACGAGTTCTATGAGGAAAACGTAAAAGCCGATCGATGCTTATGGGAAAATTTGAAATTTTAGTGAAAGTTTGTATAAAAATGTAAAATTTTGACTAATAAATGTATGTTTTTGTGTCCACAGGTACTATTCTTGTCGTCCTCGGGAGGAGAAGCAGCACACGTATGCAAGACCGCCGCCGGAGTGAATCTACAGCGACAGATTGCGCACCAGACGTACAGACAATATGTAAAAAATCGATTATTCGCAAAAATTTCGTTAAATTTCGTTAAAGTATGGGATTTTTGGAAAATTCGTCAAAGGTGCGTGAAAATTTCGGAAAATGGGGTCGGAAAATATTTACTAAATCCAAGGGTAACTATCTTGATACAATTCGTATGTCAAATTTGAATTTTGAGCTCAAAAATTTTTATGTTTCTATAGAATGTATGAGAATTTTTACAGGCCTAGGTAGACTTAAGCAATACCAAAATAGGACCGCACTCGAATTTTTCAAAAACTATTGATGCTACGTATGCAAATGAGGTGTCAGAAGAAGCGGCTCGGCGAGTACTACTCGAATATCGTAAAAGCCGATATACCTGCGAGGGAAAATTTGGAATTTTCCACCAAAAAGGTGATTTTGTTGACCAAATTTGTGAAAAATTGAACTACTGCAAAAAGTATGGATTCTATCGAAACGTTATAAAGGAATAAAAGATGCGGCTCAACGAGTTCTATGAGGAAAACGTAAAAGCCGATCGATGCTTATGGGAAAATTTGAAATTTTAGTGAAAGTTTGTATAAAAATGTAAAATTTTGACTAATAAATGTATGTTTTTGTGTCCACAGGTACTATTCTTGTCGTCCTCGGGAGGAGAAGCAGCACACGTATGCAAGACCGCCGCCGGAGTGAATCTACAGCGACAGATTGCGCACCAGACGTACAGACAATATGTAAAAAATCGATTATTCGCAAAAATTTCGTTAAATTTCGTTAAAGTATGGGATTTTTGGAAAATTCGTCAAAGGTGCGTGAAAATTTCGGAAAATGGGGTCGGAAAATATTTACTAAATCCAAGGGTAACTATCTTGATACAATTCGTATGTCAAATTTGAATTTTGAGCTCAAAAATTTTTATGTTTCTATAGAATGTATGAGAATTTTTACAGGCCTAGGTAGACTTAAGCAATACCAAAATAGGACCGCACTCGAATTTTTCAAAAACTATTGATGCTACGTATGCAAATGAGGTGTCAGAAGAAGCGGCTCGGCGAGTACTACTCGAATATCGTAAAAGCCGATATACCTGCGAGGGAAAATTTGGAATTTTCCACCAAAAAGGTGATTTTGTTGACCAAATTTGTGAAAAATTGAACTACTGCAAAAAGTATGGATTCTATCGAAACGTTATAAAGGAATAAAAGATGCGGCTCAACGAGTTCTATGAGGAAAACGTAAAAGCCGATCGATGCTTATGGGAAAATTTGAAATTTTAGTGAAAGTTTGTATAAAAATGTAAAATTTTGACTAATAAATGTATGTTTTTGTGTCCACAGGTACTATTCTTGTCGTCCTCGGGAGGAGAAGCAGCACACGTATGCAAGACCGCCGCCGGAGTGAATCTACAGCGACAGATTGCGCACCAGACGTACAGACAATATGTAAAAAATCGATTATTCGCAAAAATTTCGTTAAATTTCGTTAAAGTATGGGATTTTTGGAAAATTCGTCAAAGGTGCGTGAAAATTTCGGAAAATGGGGTCGGAAAATATTTACTAAATCCAAGGGTAACTATCTTGATACAATTCGTATGTCAAATTTGAATTTTGAGCTCAAAAATTTTTATGTTTCTATAGAATGTATGAGAATTTTTACAGGCCTAGGTAGACTTAAGCAATACCAAAATAGGACCGCACTCGAATTTTTCAAAAACTATTGATGCTACGTATGCAAATGAGGTGTCAGAAGAAGCGGCTCGGCGAGTACTACTCGAATATCGTAAAAGCCGATATACCTGCGAGGGAAAATTTGGAATTTTCCACCAAAAAGGTGATTTTGTTGACCAAATTTGTGAAAAATTGAACTACTGCAAAAAGTATGGATTCTATCGAAACGTTATAAAGGAATAAAAGATGCGGCTCAACGAGTTCTATGAGGAAAACGTAAAAGCCGATCGATGCTTATGGGAAAATTTGAAATTTTAGTGAAAGTTTGTATAAAAATGTAAAATTTTGACTAATAAATGTATGTTTTTGTGTCCACAGGTACTATTCTTGTCGTCCTCGGGAGGAGAAGCAGCACACGTATGCAAGACCGCCGCCGGAGTGAATCTACAGCGACAGATTGCGCACCAGACGTACAGACAATATGTAAAAAATCGATTATTCGCAAAAATTTCGTTAAATTTCGTTAAAGTATGGGATTTTTGGAAAATTCGTCAAAGGTGCGTGAAAATTTCGGAAAATGGGGTCGGAAAATATTTACTAAATCCAAGGGTAACTATCTTTATACAATTCGTATGTCAAATTTGAATTTTGAGCTCAAAAATTTTTATGTTTCTATAGAATGTATGAGAATTTTTACAGGCCTAGGTAGACTTAAGCAATACCAAAATAGGACCGCACTCGAATTTTTCAAAAACTATTGATGCTACGTATGCAAATGAGGTGTCAGAAGAAGCGGCTCGGCGAGTACTACTCGAATATCGTAAAAGCCGATATACCTGCGAGGGAAAATTTGGAGTTTTCCACCAAAAAGGTGATTTTGTTGACCAAATTTGTGAAAAATTGAACTACTGCAAAAAGTATGGATTCTATCGAAACGTTATAAAGGAATAAAAGATGCGGCTCAACGAGTTCTATGAGGAAAACGTAAAAGCCGATCGATGCTTATGGGAAAATTTGAAATTTTAGTGAAAGTTTGTATAAAAATGTAAAATTTTGACTAATAAATGTATGTTTTTGTGTCCACAGGTACTATTCTTGTCGTCCTCGGGAGGAGAAGCAGCACACGTATGCAAGACCGCCGCCGGAGTGAATCTACAGCGACAGATTGCGCACCAGACGTACAGACAATATGTAAAAAATCGATTATTCGCAAAAATTTCGTTAAATTTCGTTAAAGTATGGGATTTTTGGAAAATTCGTCAAAGGTGCGTGAAAATTTCGGAAAATGGGGTCGGAAAATATTTACTAAATCCAAGGGTAACTATCTTGATACAATTCGTATGTCAAATTTGAATTTTGAGCTCAAAAATTTTTATGTTTCTATAGAATGTATGAGAATTTTTACAGGCCTAGGTAGACTTAAGCAATACCAAAATAGGACCGCACTCGAATTTTTCAAAAACTATTGATGCTACGTATGCAAATGAGGTGTCAGAAGAAGCGGCTCGGCGAGTACTACTCGAATATCGTAAAAGCCGATATACCTGCGAGGGAAAATTTGGAATTTTCCACCAAAAAGGTGATTTTGTTGACCAAATTTGTGAAAAATTGAACTACTGCAAAAAGTATGGATTCTATCGAAACGTTATAAAGGAATAAAAGATGCGGCTCAACGAGTTCTATGAGGAAAACGTAAAAGCCGATCGATGCTTATGGGAAAATTTGAAATTTTAGTGAAAGTTTGTATAAAAATGTAAAATTTTGACTAATAAATGTATGTTTTTGTGTCCACAGGTACTATTCTTGTCGTCCTCGGGAGGAGAAGCAGCACACGTATGCAAGACCGCCGCCGGAGTGAATCTACAGCGACAGATTGCGCACCAGACGTACAGACAATATGTAAAAAATCGATTATTCGCAAAAATTTCGTTAAATTTCGTTAAAGTATGGGATTTTTGGAAAATTCGTCAAAGGTGCGTGAAAATTTCGGAAAATGGGGTCGGAAAATATTTACTAAATCCAAGGGTAACTATCTTGATACAATTCGTATGTCAAATTTGAATTTTGAGCTCAAAAATTTTTATGTTTCTATAGAATGTATGAGAATTTTTACAGGCCTAGGTAGACTTAAGCAATACCAAAATAGGACCGCACTCGAATTTTTCAAAAACTATTGATGCTACGTATGCAAATGAGGTGTCAGAAGAAGCGGCTCGGCGAGTACTACTCGAATATCGTAAAAGCCGATATACCTGCGAGGGAAAATTTGGAATTTTCCACCAAAAAGGTGATTTTGTTGACCAAATTTGTGAAAAATTGAACTACTGCAAAAAGTATGGATTCTATCGAAACGTTATAAAGGAATAAAAGATGCGGCTCAACGAGTTCTATGAGGAAAACGTAAAAGCCGATCGATGCTTATGGGAAAATTTGAAATTTTAGTGAAAGTTTGTATAAAAATGTAAAATTTTGACTAATAAATGTATGTTTTTGTGTCCACAGGTACTATTCTTGTCGTCCTCGGGAGGAGAAGCAGCACACGTATGCAAGACCGCCGCCGGAGTGAATCTACAGCGACAGATTGCGCACCAGACGTACAGACAATATGTAAAAAATCGATTATTCGCAAAAATTTCGTTAAATTTCGTTAAAGTATGGGATTTTTGGAAAATTCGTCAAAGGTGCGTGAAAATTTCGGAAAATGGGGTCGGAAAATATTTACTAAATCCAAGGGTAACTATCTTGATACAATTCGTATGTCAAATTTGAATTTTGAGCTCAAAAATTTTTATGTTTCTATAGAATGTATGAGAATTTTTACAGGCCTAGGTAGACTTAAGCAATACCAAAATAGGACCGCACTCGAATTTTTCAAAAACTATTGATGCTACGTATGCAAATGAGGTGTCAGAAGAAGCGGCTCGGCGAGTACTACTCGAATATCGTAAAAGCCGATATACCTGCGAGGGAAAATTTGGAATTTTCCACCAAAAAGGTGATTTTGTTGACCAAATTTGTGAAAAATTGAACTACTGCAAAAAGTATGGATTCTATCGAAACGTTATAAAGGAATAAAAGATGCGGCTCAACGAGTTCTATGAGGAAAACGTAAAAGCCGATCGATGCTTATGGGAAAATTTGAAATTTTAGTGAAAGTTTGTATAAAAATGTAAAATTTTGACTAATAAATGTATGTTTTTGTGTCCACAGGTACTATTCTTGTCGTCCTCGGGAGGAGAAGCAGCACACGTATGCAAGACCGCCGCCGGAGTGAATCTACAGCGACAGATTGCGCACCAGACGTACAGACAATATGTAAAAAATCGATTATTCGCAAAAATTTCGTTAAATTTCGTTAAAGTATGGGATTTTTGGAAAATTCGTCAAAGGTGCGTGAAAATTTCGGAAAATGGGGTCGGAAAATATTTACTAAATCCAAGGGTAACTATCTTTATACAATTCGTATGTCAAATTTGAATTTTGAGCTCAAAAATTTTTATGTTTCTATAGAATGTATGAGAATTTTTACAGGCCTAGGTAGACTTAAGCAATACCAAAATAGGACCGCACTCGAATTTTTCAAAAACTATTGATGCTACGTATGCAAATGAGGTGTCAGAAGAAGCGGCTCGGCGAGTACTACTCGAATATCGTAAAAGCCGATATACCTGCGAGGGAAAATTTGGAGTTTTCCACCAAAAAGGTGATTTTGTTGACCAAATTTGTGAAAAATTGAACTACTGCAAAAAGTATGGATTCTATCGAAACGTTATAAAGGAATAAAAGATGCGGCTCAACGAGTTCTATGAGGAAAACGTAAAAGCCGATCGATGCTTATGGGAAAAATTTGAAATTTTAGTGAAAGTTTGTATAAAAATGTAAAATTTTGACCTAATAAATGTATGTTTTTGTGTCCACAGGTACTATTCTTGTCGTCCTCGGGAGGAGAAGCAGCACACGTATGCAAGACCGCCGCCGGAGTGAATCTACAGCGACAGATTGCGCACCAGACGTACAGACAATATGTAAAAAATCGATTATTCGCAAAAATTTCGTTAAATTTCGTTAAAGTATGGGATTTTTGGAAAATTCGTCAAAGGTGCGTGAAAATTTCGGAAAATGGGGTCGGAAAATATTTACTAAATCCAAGGGTAACTATCTTGATACAATTCGTATGTCAAATTTGAATTTTGAGCTCAAAAATTTTTATGTTTCTATAGAATGTATGAGAATTTTTACAGGCCTAGGTAGACTTAAGCAATACCAAAATAGGACCGCACTCGAATTTTCAAAAAACTATTGATGCTACGTATGCAAATGAGGTGTCAGAAGAAGCGGCTCGGCGAGTACTACTCGAATATCGTAAAAGCCGATATACCTGCGAGGGAAAATTTGGAATTTTCCACCAAAAAAGGTGATTTTGTTGACCAAATTTGTGAAAAATTGAACTACTGCAAAAAGTATGGATTCTATCGAAACGTTATAAAGGAATAAAAGATGCGGCTCAACGAGTTCTATGAGGAAAACGTAAAAGCCGATCGATGCTTATGGGAAAATTTGAAATTTTAGTGAAAGTTTGTATAAAAATGTAAAATTTTGACTAATAAATGTATGTTTTTGTGTCCACAGGTACTATTCTTGTCGTCCTCGGGAGGAGAAGCAGCACACGTATGCAAGACCGCCGCCGGAGTGAATCTACAGGCGACAGATTGCGCACCAGACGTACAGACAATATGTAAAAAATCGATTATTCGCAAAAATTTCGTTAAATTTCGTTAAAGTATGGGATTTTTGGAAAATTCGTCAAAGGTGCGTGAAAATTTCGGAAAATGGGGTCGGAAAATATTTACTAAATCCAAGGGTAACTATCTTGATACAATTCGTATGTCAAATTTGAATTTTGAGCTCAAAAATTTTTATGTTTCTATAGAATGTATGAGAATTTTTACAGGCCTAGGTAGACCTTAAGCAATACCAAAATAGGACCGCACTCGAATTTTTCAAAAACTATTGATGCTACGTATGCAAATGAGGTGTCAGAAGAAGCGGCTCGGCGAAGTACTACTCGAATATCGTAAAAGCCGATATACCTGCGAGGGAAAATTTGGAATTTTCCACCAAAAAGGTGATTTTGTTGACCAAATTTGTGAAAAATTGAACTACTGCAAAAAGTATGGATTCTATCGAAACGTTATAAAGGAATAAAAGATGCGGCTCAACGAGTTCTATGAGGAAAACGTAAAAGCCGATCGATGCTTATGGGAAAATTTGAAATTTTAGTGAAAGTTTGTATAAAAAATGTAAAATTTTGACTAATAAATGTATGTTTTTGTGTCCACAGGTACTATTCTTGTCGTCCTCGGGAGGAGAAGCAGCACACGTATGCAAGACCGCCGCCGGAGTGAATCTACAGCGACAGATTGCGCACCAGACGTACAGACAATATGTAAAAAATCGATTATTCGCAAAAATTTCGTTAAATTTCGTTAAAGTATGGGATTTTTGGAAAATTCGTCAAAGGTGCGTGAAAATTTCGGAAAATGGGGTCGGAAAATATTTACTAATCCAAGGGGTAACTATCTTGATACAATTCGTATGTCAAATTTGAATTTTGAGCTCAAAAATTTTTATGTTTCTATAGAATGTATGAGAATTTTTACAGGCCTAGGTAGACTTAAGCAATACCAAAATAGGACCGCACTCGAATTTTTCAAAAACTATTGATGCTACGTATGCAAATGAGGTGTCAGAAGAAGCGGCTCGGCGAGTACTACTCGAATATCGTAAAAGCCGATATACCTGCGAGGAAAATTTGGAATTTTCCACAAAAAAGGTGATTTTGTTGACCAAATTTGTGAAAAATTGAACTACTGCAAAAAGTATGGATTCTATCGAAACGTTATAAAGGAATAAAAGATGCGGCTCAACGAGTTCTATGAGGAAAACGTAAAAGCCGATCGATGCTTATGGGAAATTTGAAATTTTAGTGAAAGTTCTGTATAAAAATGGTAAAATTTTGACT